>JAKWIX010000319.1:14168688-15368688 GCA_027704785.1 Solanum chmielewskii
GGGTGCTAGGGCTTGTGCAACGGACCCTACGACGGTCCGTCGGTGTGCGACGGGCCGTCATCGGGGTCTCGTTCTGAGTAGCAGTGTTAGAACTGGGGGTCCCCCTGCGCATCCCCGATGAACCCACATGGTCTTGTAGTGTTGTGGACCTATATGTGTCTATCCAACGACCTAGGAAACTACCAAAGCCAAAATCACCTATGCCTAGGGTTATCAACATGGCACATACGAACATTAGGTTTAGACATAATCATATAGAGGAAACAGTATACGACTAAGAACTAAGCTAATACTAACTACAAAACCAAAATGCAAGATAAATAAGTATAAATGTAGAGACACATACCTTGGAAATGGAGAAGAAGAAAACAACGGAGAATGATTCAGTTAGCAAGGTAGACACCTACAGCAGCAGCACCGACTAGTGGATGATAAGTATAAGGCTTAGGAGGATTTTTGGAGCAATGATCAGTGAGGGGAAGTGTGGAAGTTGAAAAGAGAGTGGAGATGAGGGGAATAAGGAAGTAATGGGGTGAAATATGGAGGGGTGGGGAGTATAAACGGTCAGATTTTGAAAAGGGTCCAACCGGGTCGGGTCGGGTAGATTTCATTAATCGTGTGACGGTTCCCCGACAACGGTCCGTCTCACTTGCGACGTCCCGTCGTAGGTTCCGTCGTGTGTGCCCTAATTTCAAAAATGACAGAAATGCGTACCTGGGTGACGGATGCATACGACGGTCCGTTGCATTCGCAACGGTCCGTTGCATTCGCAACGGTCCGTCGTTGAATCCGTCAGTGGCTACTGCAGAGTAGTTTTCTGCAGAATTTCCTGGTGATGTGCCTGCAAATGTAAAACCCATTAATAGAAAAAATGCTACCATTTTTAAAAAGACGATAAGTATTGGGTTGCCTCCCAACAAGCGCCTGATTTAATGTCGCGGCACGACTGGGGCCACTTGATTACTCAGACTTCATCAAGATGGTATGCCTCGATCACTTCATTCGCCGATTCAGCAGCATACCCGAGATAGATTTTTATGCGCTGTCCATTCACCTTGAACCGCACACCCTCCTTAGTTTCCAACTCAACTGCTCCATGAGGGAATAGTTGGGTAACCGTGTAAGGACCAGTCCATTTGGACTTGAGTTTGCCTGGAAACAAGCGCAATCTGGAATTGAATAGAAGCACTAAATCCCCGACCATAAACTCTCGTTTTTCAATTTTGTTGTCATGATACTTCTTCATCTTTTCTTTATATAGGGCTGAGCTTTCATAGGCTTTCAAGCGAAATTCAGCAAGTTCATTCAACCCATTTAACCGTTGCTCTGCAGCTTCGCTCCAATCCATTTTTAACTTCTTCATATCCCACATGGCTTTATGCTCTAACTCAACCGGAAGATGACAAGCTTTCCCATATACAAGTTGGTATGGCGACATACCTATGGAAGTCTTATAAGCTGTCCGGTAGGCCCAAAGAGCATCATCAAGCCTCCTTGACCAATCCGTTCTACTAGCATTCACTGTTTTGGACAATATCTGTTTGATCTCCCGATTCGATACTTCAACTTGCCCACTAGTTTGAGGGTGGTAAGGAGTGGCCACATTATGGCGAACACCGTATTTCTCCAATAACCCCTTGAACAATCTGTTGCAGAAGTGGGAGCCCCCATCACTAATAATGGCCCTTGGAGTGCCAAAACGGGAGAATATATTCTTTTTCAAGAAGGCAGTGACACTCTTCCCTTCATTGTTGGCGAGGGCTATGGCTTCGACCCATTTAGATACATAATCAACTGCTACAAGAATGTACTTCATCCCATGAGAACTCACGAAAGGGCCCATAAAGTCATACCCCACACATCAAATAACTCAATCACAAGAATGGGGTTTAGAGGAGCTCTTGCTTTCTTGAAATACCACCATCTCGTTGACATTTGTCACATGCTTTAGCAAACCCATGAGCATCTTGATGAAGAGTTGGCCAATAGTAACCACATTGCAATATCTTGTGAGCGGTTCGGATACCACTGTGATGTCCGCCAACAGGTGAAGAATGTCATGCCTCCAATACACTCAACATTTCACATTCTGGCACACAACACCGAATAAGCCCGTCGGCACAACTCCTATACAAGTATGGTTCATCCCAAAAGAACTTCTTCACATCGTACATGAACTTTTTCCTTTGATGAAAGGACAAGTCTGATAGAACAATATCACTATCCAGATAGTTCGCAAAATCTGCGAACCATGGAATCAATTCTTGTGAAGCAGCCAATACGTGTTCATCAGGGAAAGTATCATCAATGTCAGTCTTATCCCCTAACTCTCTCATAGCTTCATCATCTAGACGAGACAAATGATCAGCAACTTGATTTTCAGTCCCTTTTCTATCCAGCACTTCAAAGTCAAATTCTTGCAGCAGTAATACCCAACGAATCAGCCTTGGTTTCACATCCTTTTTCGCCATCAAATATCTCAATGCTGAATGGTCAGTATGCACTATAACTCTAGTACCTAGCAAATAGGAGCAAAATTTCTCAAAAGCGAAGACTACTGCGAGGAGTTCTTGCTCAGTCACTGTGTAGTTTTTCTGGGCTTCATTTAGCGCTTTACTAGCATAGTAAATTGGGTGAAGGATTTTGTTTCTTCTCTGTCCCAATACTACACCAAGAGCCACCTCACTAGCATCGCACATTACCTCAAATGGACTGTTCCAATCCGGAGAAATAATGATAGGCGCAGACACTAACTTTTCTTTTAGCTCACCGAATGCTTTAAGACAGGATTCATCAAAGCAAATTACATTCTTTCTCCAGCAATTTGCACAATGGGTGTGCAATCTTTGAAAGTCTTTGATAATTCTCCGATTAAAAAAACCTGCATGCCCAAGAAAGCTTCTCACACCTTCACAGAGATCGGCAGGGAAGTTCTCTATTACCTCAACTTTAGCTCGATCAACCTCTATGCCCTTTCTGAAATGCGATGACCCAACACAATACCCTCTTTCACCATGAAATGACACTTTTCCCAGTTTAGTACCAAATTGCAGTCTTCACATCTCTTAAGAACCTCAGATAAATTGGTCAAGCACCGCTCGAATGAATCACCAACCACAGAAAAATCATCCATAAAAACCTCAATAGTATCCTCCACCATGTCAGAAAATATTGACATCATACATCTCTGAAAGGTTGCGGGTGCATTGCACAACCCAAACGGAATTCTTTTGAACGCAAAAGTCTCATATGGACAAGTGAAAGTGGTTTTCTCTTGATCTTCTGGTGCAATAGAAATCTGATTATACCCCGAATACCCATCAAGAAAACAATACCACCCTTTTCTGGCAAGTCTATCCAACATCTGATCCATGAAGGGCATAGGAAAATGGTCTTTTTCAATCCATGAGTTCAGTTTACGGTAATCCATACACACCCTCCATCCAGTAACCGGTCTCATTGGAACAAGTTCATTCTTTTCGTTGGGGACCACAGTCATTCCCCCTTTCATTACTCCAGCATCCAACCACTTGATAATTTCCTTCTTCACAACCTCTTGCATAGGAGGATTCAAGCGTCTCTGGTGCTCAATACTCGGCTTATGATCAGGCATGAGTTGGATTTTATGAGAGCAAATACCAGGAGGGATCCCAATAATGTCCGCAATGGTCCACCCAATAGCTCTTTTGAACCTTTTTAGTACCTTCACCAAACTCTGAACCTGTTGTTCATCCAGGTCTGATGCAATGATTACCGGCAAAGTGTCACTATTTTCTAAGAATTCATACCTAAGATGAGGTGGGAGAGCTTTTAATTCAACTTTTGGAGCTTCCTCTATAGATGGTTTAGCGGGTGGGGACTCGCGATTCTTCATATCAAGCTCAAATTTCTTCGATTTAAACCGAACATCACCTCGGTCAAGAGCCGCGACTAATAACTCATAATCTTCAATGCAATCGCTATCAAAGTTCATTATCACTGCCGCTAATGCTTCGACACCTAGACGTTCTTCTATTTGTGTCTAAAATGTCTCACCCATGTTGTAGGATATAGCAGATGCCGATTGGAGCTCACCACTCTGCCTCATGGATCTACAAATATTAAAGGTCACTTCCTCACTGTTCAACCGAAATTTCATCTGCCCCTTTTACATGTCTACTAAGGCTCTTCCCGTAGCTAGGAATGGCCTCCCAAGGATAATAGGCACTTCAAAATCAACCTCACAATCAAGAATAACAAAATCGGCCGGAAAGATGAATGACTCCACTTTTACTAGCACATCATGATGTATCCCTATGGGCCATTTTACTGTTCGATCAGCCATCAGTAGCCGCATCGCACTGGGCTTTGGGTCAGCCAAACCCAACTTATTGTAAATCGAGAGGGGCATGAGATTTATGCTTGCCCCCAGATCACATAATGCTTTCGCAAAATGTAATAGCCCGATTGTACAAGGAATAGTGAACGCACCCGGATCTTCTTTCTTTTGGACCAGAGATCTTGTAGCAATAGCACTACAATGCTACATTCTATCATCATCCTCAAAAGTAACGATCTTTTCTTTGTGACCAAATCTTTCATAAACTTGGCGTAGCCGGGCATTTGTTCTAAAGCTTCTACCAAAGGTACATTGATAGAAAGTTGCTTCAACATTGTTATAAAATGCCGATATTTCCCATCCTCAGTCTTTTTCACTAATCTTTGAGGAAATGGGGGTGGTGGCCTAGGCATGGGAGTTACCTTTTTAGGCACTTCAGCATCTTCTGCAATGTTATCCTCTAAATTAGCATCAACATTTACCACTTTATCAGTGTCTTTTGTCACCTCATTCTCATTAGATGGCATAGGTGGGTCAATGGTTTGCTTGACATCGCAAGTAGTAATTACCATACAATGTCCATCATTTTTCGGATTTTGGACAGTGTTGCTAGGAAGAGTGCCCGGTTGCCGTGTGTTCACAGTTGCAGATAATTGGGCCAATTGTAACTCAAGTTGCTTAATCGATATTGCATGTGTATCGACTTTTTGCCCAATACCCGCTAAATCATTCCTCAACTCTTTATTGTGCTCATCACTAGCATCGAACCTCCTCATCATTTTATGCAACATATCCTCAACTCGCGACATACTACCTCCACCATCCCTAGGAGTAACTTCACGATTTTGAGGAGGAACATAGGGTCCATTCCTGTCGTTTCTATTACCATAGTTACCCCTGTTGAAGTTGTTGTCGCGATTATAGTTTCCATCTCGGACATAATGACCCTCACGATTGTAGTTACCATAGTTCCAACCTTGGTTCCCTTGACCTTGGCGCCAATTCTCCTGATTAGAGCCTTGGGCACTTGGTCGGAAACCCCTCATCTGTTTATTTACTGCATATGAATCCTCCTCATAATAACACTCATCGATTGGAGGTGGTGGTTTAGCCAAGTAGTTGACTGCATTAATCTTTTCTGCACCCCCAGTGACATGTTTTAGTACCAACCCAAGCTCAGTCCTCATCTGAGCCATTTTTTCACGAATATCATCTGTGGCTGGGTTGTGAGTGGACTGCACTGCGAAGGTGTTTCTCCCTGTATCGGACTTCCTAGTACTCCAAGCTTTGTTGTTACGAGAGATTTTCTCTAATTTCTCAGCAATCTCAGCATAAGGGCATTCTCCATAAGATCCACCTGCTATAGTGTCCAACACTGCTTTATTGTTATCATCCTGTCCCCGATAGAAGTATTCCTTCAGTGACTCATCATCAATACGGTGATTTGGAACACTTCTTAAGAATGAGGTGAATCTATCCCAAGAACTACTAACTGATTTTCCTGGTAGTGCCACAAAGTTATTCACCCTGTCTTTGTGGTTTAATTTCTTGGAGAATGGATAGTAGCGTGCTAAGAAGACATCCCGTAGTTGGTTCCAAGTGAAGATGGAGTTGTATGGAAGCTCAGTAAACCACATAGCAGCCTCTCCCGTCAGTGAGAGAGGAAACACTCTGAGACCTATTACATCTAGATCCAAATCAGGCCTCCCCACACAACTTTTACACACTGCCCTTACCTTAGCTATATGGGCATGTGGATCGTCAGAAGGTAGCCCTGAAAACAAACCTCTGGCAGTGAGCATTTGCATCAGAATACTAGTTACCACAAATGTGTGGCCTGTGGGTAGAGGAGGCAAAACCAGTGGCCCATCCGAATCTTCTATGTTATCATAGCCTCTGTAGTATGCTTGGGGCCGTGGAGCGGGATTCTGTCCCCTCTGTTGATGTTCACCCGGAGCATCGGGTAACATCTGACCATGAACATCAGCCGGAGCTGGGATGTTCTGGTTTGGATCATCATCATTGATTCCCAAATTACGATTCATGTTTCGCAGTGTATGCTCTAGCTCGTGATCGTAGGGAAACAACGGTTCTCTTCCTCTCCGTGTATTTGACATACAAGGAGGATAGTTCTGAAAAGAAATCAAAAACAATAAAACAAACTAAAATCAAGAAAATATCAACTAAACTATAGTAAGAGGTTCAAGTTAATCTAAAAGCTAAATTCCCCGGCAGCGGCGCCAAAATTTGATACGCTCAAATTTACTTCTCAAATGAGAAGTAAAGCGGTCGCGTCAAGTAAATAACCCAACTAGTGAGGTTGGGATCGTTCCCACGAGGAAAATAGTCTAGACTTAACTTCAACTTGTTATTACTATTGTTCGGTTGATGACTTCCTTAGAAAGTAAAAGCATAAAAATGGGGTTTGTATTTCCTAATAAGTAAAAATAACTAACGAACTTGACAGAGACACTTAACAGCTTTTAATTTTGGGTTATAATCAATTAATCAAAGTAACTAGGGTTTACGTGTTCCCCACAGGTTCATAACTTGATAATTCTAACTATAACAATTCTTTCCTAGTATCTTGCATGCAAAGTGATAAGTTATGTATTTCTAAATCCTTGGTCCGGCATCTAGAAAATCTCACTCCGCACCTTGGTCCGGCTGCGTGTGTTGCTTTCCTAACCCTTATCTTTACCTCATATTAAGCATCATTTTCGATATTTGACTAAGTTATTACCTCGTACCAATCAATACTAGCCTATTAGATATTATACACTAAATCTATGTTAATAATTCTTTTCCTATTATCTACCTCCTTGGTCCGGCAAGTAGCATTAAGGCGAATTCTAACGTTGATCATCCGTTAAAAAGACTTCTAAGCGAAAGAATTATTAATACATGCAAGACACTATTCTAGAATTGTTATTTTAGCTAGGGTTTATCTCATTATTTGCCTATGGTTCCCACAACCCTAGTTATGGAGTTTAGTTCCTCATAGCCATAAACACAATATTCAAATATGTTAAACAAAAATTCATGTACTTACTTCAATGAGAAAGAATAAAGTCCGAAAAATTGCTTGATTAATCACCATAAATCACTTGTAAGAATCTCCAAAAAATCAAACACTAATAAACAAAATCTAATAATATGATTTCTATTCTAGCAGAGTCTAACCTCAAAAACGAGGTTTTTCGAACTATTTATAAAAAAAATAAAAACCTAATTAAACAAGGATTCTAATTACTGGAAATCTGCAAAAACGCGGCTGGGTCGACGGACCACGCGACGGACCGTCGTGGTCATGACGGACCATCGTGAACTCCGTCGTCCCATACTAGGTGCAATTCTTCTGCTGCTTTCTTCATTCCCCTCGACGGCAAGTGTGACGGATCGTCATAGGCACAACGGTCCGTCGAGGTTCTCGTTTCAAAATACTTCAACTCTTGGTATCTGGGTACTGGGATCACTTCTTTGATCTTCACGACGAACCTGCAGGACGGACCGTCATAGCCATGACGGACTGTCACAAGCTTCGTAATCCCACACTTGGTCAGACTTCCCCATCTTCCTTCAGCAGCTTATCTACGCTGCCACCTACGGACCGTCACAGGCATGACGGACCGTCATAAGCTCCGTAGGTGGTCTCTTCTGCATTTTTCGCTCAAAATCACGCATTCAGCTTTGGACAGATTTCCTGCAAAACAAAGAGAAACTTATATCAAAATTAGCAGAAAAAGGGCTTTCGGACACACTAAACTTAAGGAAAAAGTATTAATTATACCGTGAAACCACGGTATATCAATACCAGGAGGGAAAAATGGCAAAAATGAAACAAGAAATTGATGACATCAAGGAAACGATAGGTGATGTTAAGAACTCTTCCTATCAAAATTCATTGGATTACAATATTAGGGACTCCTCGGATGAAGATTTAGAGGGATACTCTCATATTCACGCAACTGGATATCCTAATTTTTATTGTAATGCTCAACACTCTCTAGACACGCATCTACTTTCACATAATTAGACATTTGACAATTAAGAAAATGGTAGAAGACATTTTAATAACGAGACTAACAAAATTTTCTTCACAAATGAGCTTGCTTCACAACATGGGAAAATTTTTATTGAGATGAAAAATGAAAACGAGACACCTTATAACCTTGTTGATATTCTAATGTATGATAATACAGGTCTCCCCCAGAATCACTTGAAGGCATATCTTGATTGGATAGCAAGCATAGGGCAAGGGCAATGAATTTAATATGATACTTTTTGTTAAGATGCTTTTTGGGCCAGCCTTGATGTGGTATGAAAATCAAGACACAAATAAATTTCTTGGATTGATATGGTAAAAGTTTTTATTAAGCAATATGGGCCATCTAATAGTGCATCTACAGGGTGTGGTTGGTTGAAATTAAAATCTATAGAATCTTCTGAGGGGATGATATGACATGAATCTCAAAAGAAACTAGAAGAATAAACTTTCAGAATTATTGTTTGAATGAGGCACAATGTATGAACAAAGAGAAAAAAGTTGTCGCTGAATCACTAAATGTTCATGCACAAGTTCCTAAAGCGAGAAAAGCTCAAACTGTCATCCCTTTGAGTGAACCAATTTCATTTATATTCGAAAAGTAATATCCTTAGAAATTTTACAAACAATTCCTCGTGAAAATCCTTTGCATTCTTTTAACTTAGCTAAACAATGTGCTTTCCATTCAGGCATGTTAGGTCACACTATCGACGAGTGTTAGTGTTTGAAAGAAGAGATTTAAAATTTATTAGATAGTGGCATGATCATTCAAATACATGTAATTCCCCCTATGTTTATTTGGCATCAACTCTCAGGCGTCATGACGACGTCAAGTCACAATCAAACGATTTTTCCACAAGGGGTCAATCCAGTTCCTCCTTACAACCAAGCAGCTGTTGGGTTAAGAATTATTGCATCAAATTTATCATTTCATGCATCTTCATCTTCTTCAAGCTATTATGATCTAGATGAACATAGTACAAGGAATGGTTTCATTCTAACAACCACTAGGCATATGAGGGCTTTCTCAAAAGATGACTTTTAAGAGGCATAAATCATGGAAATTAGTTTTTGTGTATCATCTTTTGAAAACAATTATGTTTTTGCTAGTGTAAGGAACCCCAAATAAATAAAGTCAAACTAGCGACTAACATGTGTTTCATGAGATTATAAGGTCTAAATATGGTTAATTAATGCATTAGAAGTTGGGTTAAGGAGTTTGGAAGAGTTTGGAGGTCAAACGTCGAAGAATGACCAAGACGTTCAAAAGTTAGCCTTTAGACGTGCTTGTGTGTTATAGTGTGCCTTTGCATGTTTTATGACTTGTTTCGAGACCAAATTGATAAAAGGTGTTCCTTGAGGAAGACCCAAACTTTGGGAAGAAACTATTCAAAACAGTCCCAAACCACGACTTCACAAACGACGGACAGTAGTCCAATGTACGCTTCGTTGGTGTCGGGCTTCGATATACACTTAGGTGTGGGAGCTAATCCCCCACAAATGTGACTCTCTATCACAAACGACTGATCTGCAGGGATGGTGCTTTCGTTTCATCGATGGTCCATCGCTAGCAGGCATCATTTGAGTCTGCAATATTTGCAGGTATTCAGCCAAGGGTGGGGTAATTTGGTAAATTCATCCCACATCCAAATAAATGGATGGACGGTTATTTTAGGTGGTTTTACGTATTTTAAGAGTATATAAGCAATAAAAGATCCATTTAGACTCTAGACTCCAAATTAAAACTTCTCCCTCTCCAAAACTCTCTCAAGAACAACATAGAAGAAGAAGAGAAATTGGAGGCAACTCTTAGGACGAAATTCACCAAGGTTTCAAGCTGGGTTTAAGTCTCTAATCTAATGTATGTGGAGCTTATTCATCCATGGATTCCCCATAGTTATCCCGTTATTGTGAATTCTAAAAACCCCAATCTAGGAAGGGTTGTGATTGCATTATGGGTAAGGCTTGATTATAATCCCAATCTACTGGGTAGCATTACATTATGTTCATATGGTGATTTTGTGATGTTTTCATGTGGTTTACTTGATGAATTCATGTTTTGATGTTGAAGGTGATCATGGTGAATTTAGGCCATTAGAGGCAAGATGAAGGTTCTAAGTTGATCTTCCTAATTCAATTGTATTGTATACTATTTGATCATGATAGGATCACCTAGATATGAATTGAACTAGGCCTAACTGATTAAGGATGATCTTGACTTGTAAAGTTGGAATTGAACCTATGTGATCAAGTATGCCTAGATTTACTTTCTAATGAACAAATTGAATGAATTAACTTGTAATTGGACATGGGTAATGGTAAATTGAAGGTGGCAATCGATTATAGGGATTGTATGTCATCGTTTCTAGGGATTTGAGGGTGAAGTCATTATGAGGGGGTTGTGATGGTGTTCTCTTTATCTTTGACACTTGACATGAAAAATCTAGAGGAAGCAAGTTCTCTCACATAAATGGATTCTGGGTTGACCTAAGAACCTAAATGAATCAAGGCATGATACACTAAGAATAGCTTGAAGTTGTATTGAATAGTCATTCCTTGTGAAATTGACTGGGTGAGATAAGACCAAGATGTGATAGATTGAGATGGCAGATCTCATGATATTTTAAGATGGCAGATCTCATGAAAGCTTGAGGTGGTAATTCTCAAGGGTATCTTGAGACAGTAAATCTCAAGGAGGCTTGAGTTTAAATACTATGGTAGCTTGAGGTTATGAATCTCAAGTCAGCTTGGGATGGAGGAAGCAAGTTCTCCATGTTTAGATTATTCTTGTGTTTTAAGGATGCTTGATCATGTTAGCTTGATTTGGTTAGGCCAAAACCATTTCATGTCAGCTTTAGGGTAAAGGCCTATACTCTCCAAATGTTTGCTTGAATTGCATGTAAAGTGCATTTCATGGAATACCTTGAGATTGGTTTCTCATGGTAGCTTAGGGTTGAGCAATTCTCGCTCCCCTATGTATTTGTTTGTATCTACATGATTGGTTGCATGGTGATTAGGTTGGGACTATTGTATCCTTCCTTTTGTTAGCTTGGTTTGTATGTTAATATGGTTTCGATGGTAAAAGGTGTATTATCTTAACATGTTAAGCTTAATAGACAAGGATGAATGATAAATTAGCTTGGAGTAGGATAGCCTAGAGAAGTACTTAGTATGGATGATAGTATGAGATGCCATCCATACATGGCACAAGTATAACTTGAAGCTACCTATGACATGACCCCTGCATGATGTATGCTTAGCTTGGATAGTTGCTATAGTTGCTTTCCATGACATGATTGACTTAAAATGGTAGTTCCTTGTCAATGTGAAATAGGTCCACTAGAGACTCCTAAACTAAAATGATAGGGAATAGGGTGACTTCAAGATAATTCTTATTGTGTGAGGTAGAATAAGATTCCTGACATGCATTGCACAAGTATGCTTTGAGTTGGCCTAGGGGCATAGTACTCATATGTTACTATGAACTTAAGTCTTAATTATGAGAGTGAATTATGATCAAGAATGACCAAAGAGAGGTACTTAACTTTGGTAGTAGTATGGGATGCTACCTTAGCCTTGCACAAGTATACTTTGTGGTGGCTTGTGAAGTAGGTCATTTGAGTAAGAAGGACAATGATTTAAGTATGAACTCTTATATGCTTTATGATTATTTATTATGATTATGATATTCATGTTATGTATATGACTTTATCTCGTATGATTATGTCTATTGTTAACTAACCCTTTGAGATATCTAATGTTTGGTATGATAGTTTACATACTTGGTACATTTCGTACTAACACATATTTTGCCAACATTCTAATCCAATATAGGGTATTGAAGAGATTGAGTTGCTTTGAAAGGTGTAGTTTTAAAGTATTTCAAGAAGTGAAGATTGGTGAGTCCTCAGAGCATTTGAGGACACCACCCCTGTATTTTCTTTAATGTTATTTTCCATGTTTAGGCTTTTATGGGCTGTGACCCAAGACATTCGTACTCATATTGTCATACATGGTTTCATAGAAATATGTTAGAAAGGCTTTCGTTTCATGAAATGACTTCCACATTATGTTTTTTTAAAAGGTTTAATTCCACACTACTTTTCATATATGTGTAATGAAAGATGTCTAAGGGCTTGTACAAGACCTCCGAGAGGTCAAGTACGCCATATTACTTCTAGGGGGTGCTCACCGATTGTGACAGCGAGCTTAAGTGATCATTATTTGTATGTTTTGAATTCCTTTTCATGTGAGGTGAACTACGCTTGACCTAATATCCTTGGTGGAGTTGTAGGCATCCCACATAGGGACTCGATCATTTCAAATTAAAATTTTCATGATATCTTTTGCATGTAATCGAAACTACATTCAAACTGATTTCCTTGGTGGATACATAGGCAACCTATAGAAGGCTCGATCGGTTTATTATAAAATTTTAGTAATCCTCCGAAGAAGGAGAATGAAGTCGAGGGCATAACTTTGGCGTGCAATCGAGATAATTTTAGAAACTTGTTAAAAAATTTCAAAGAATAAGAATCAAGTTGAAGTCAAAATTTGATGCTCGACATGAACCAACCTTTTCCGAAATCAAATTTTCTTTCCTTCCACTTTCACTATTAGAGCCTACAAGCTAGTAATTCACTCTCATCCATTCGTCTTAGACTTAAATCTCTGCCTCAAGTTTAAATTTTTTATTTTTTACAAAATCACAAGCATAAACTATTTTATCTAATATTTTATTATTTTTGCATTTATTTCGTGTATTCTCATGCACTAACAATTTTTTTAAAAGTTGTGTTTCTTCATTATAGGTTGCCTAGCATTAAACACTGTTTTGGTGGCAAATTTGTGTTAAGGATGAAACTATAATGTCAGACAAATTAAAATAATTCAACATCAGTATGAGATCTGTGAAAGAACAAAATAATGATCGTGAAAAGAATGTGGTTCGAATAAACAATCTTGTCAATCCAGAAACTACATTTAGACTTCTTCCTACTATTGCTAAAGCTTTTAGTTCAACTCAAAATATTTGTTTAACCATATCTCTTCACCCAACTTCTACCTATACAATCTCTCGCAAATGTCATCAGTATACATTGTCAATCTAATAACTTTCAAGTCACCATTATGCCAAATATTTATCCTCCCACAATTTTATTTCCTTACAATGAAAACAAGCATGAACAATTAGCACCTCATCTATTTTCAAGACGTGGGAAGGATTTTCAGCCATTTTTTCATGAAGATTTGGGGAAAAAGCTTCACAATATGATAAAACATTTGATGAAGAGTTGCGCTCAAGAATTTGTTAGAGTTTGAAGTATGAGAATTCATGTGTGTATACAAATATTGAACATCCGCTAGGGTACACACTACCTAAGTTCAATACTACAAATGGGAAAGGAAATCTCGTCATTCACTTAAAGGACTATTGCAACAAATTAGTTGGAATTGGACATGGTGATGCCATATGAATGAGATTATTGATTCATAGTTTATTTGGATTGACACTTGCTTGGTACACCAATAAAAACTTTAGCTAATGGCATACATGGGAAGATATGACCCGTAATTTTGTAAAATAATATGAGTTCAATTATGAAGATGAATTGCACATAGAATATTTGCTCAAAGTTAATAAAATGTCGCATGAATCTTTTCATGAATATGGTACATATTGGAGGTTAGAGGCTTAAAAGATGCATCATTCGTTGCCCGAAGAGGAATTGATCTCAACCTTCATCCAAATTGAAGAAGGTTTATATTATGATAAGCTTCTGGGAACTTGTGCATACAACTTCTCTGGTTTGATTAAGGTTGGAAAAGGGATAGAAAATAGTATTCAAGGAGGAAGAATTGTAGACAAATCAACAACACAAGTCATCCACCAAACATTTCAAGCAAAAATACCATTAAATCTTCAAAGAAAAATGAGAGAAAGCAACTCATTCATGACTATGAAACAACAACAACACCATCTAATTTATTAATCTTTGCAATCTCATGCTAGTTCCAACTATTACAATATGCGTCTCCAGAATCCTTGCAAACAAGAAATGCACCAAGAACAATCTTGTTCGCGACCACAGAAGAAGGTGAAATCTTTCTACTTCACTCTTTTGGATGAGCCATATGGAGATATATTTGAGATATTGAGAGCAAATGAGCTTATGAAATCAATAAAAAGATTCATTCCATATGTATACGCCTAAACACTTTGATCCATCCAAGAATTCTGCTTACCATTTGAATATTAAAGGACGTGACACTAAAAATTGTCCTGCATGAAAATAAAAGATTCATAGCATGTTTCATAGTGCAAAGATAAAATAAGAGCCAGAGCCTTCAAGCAGTAGTGATAGTATGGCGGACACGAGCACAATTATTGTTAATGATGATACATCGAAAATGGCACCAAGACATTTGAGAAGAAATCGTGCAACCAGTCAAGAAGAATAACAAGGAAATTATGTTTTGCAACTAGAGAATATCATTCTCTATTCTCCCTCTTTAAGGAGTAATTACTTTTTTGCAATTCTTTCTAGCCTTTTGTAATGAACCACGCATGACCTAATTTCTGCTAAGAGTGGGATACGTAGGCACCTATTTTGGGTTCGATCTCAATATAATAAAAGTTTCATTCTCCCCAAGGGCAAGAGTGGGACAACTTTGTAGATGACCTATAATTATTCGATAAAGTATAAGTTGAGATCATAAGCCATGTATATACGCATCATCAAATTGCTTTAGCACCATGGCAACAAGAAATGCAGATTCAAAGTCAAAGGTTCATGGTTCAATGCAAGACAGTTGTTTTCTTTTATACTAATAAATTTTCTTTGAGTAATTCAGATGTTGAGTTTTGGTTATTCTTGAAACATAACACCACAAAGCTCAAGATCAAGTCAAATTTTTCGAGATTTAGATGGTGCAACATCAACAAGAATCAAGTTTGAAATTTATAATTTTTCTTTGACAATAGAATTTATTAGCAACAAATTCTCATCAAAGTGGAAGAGCCTAAGTTATGGGCATCATATGCATTATACGAAGTATTGCAGCAGACACTGCATCTTAAAAATTCAATTTTGCAAAGGCACTGCAACAAGTCTTCATACTAGATTAAAATTGTTTGTTACCGCAAAAAAATCACACAAAGCTCATTCATTACATCAAAATTTATGTTTGTAAGTTTGCACCATATATTGGTTAGTCCACCTTTAAATATAATATATTGGGTTCTTTCACCCTTAAATAGGATACATCAGGTTCTTCCACCCTCTAATAAGATATGTTAAATCTTCCACCCTCTAATAGGATACATATGAATTTTCCACCCTCAAATATGACATATTGGACCCATCTACCCTAATATAGGACGCATTGAGTTCCTTCACCCTAAAATAGAATATATCATGTGCATCAACCCTCAAATAGGACGTGTTGAGTTAGTATGCCTTAGTCTCATCTGTCTCTAATGAGACATCTGGCAATGCTTAATTATTTATTTATTATAAAATATACATATGCACTGCATGTTGCATACTATCTTTTAAATTTCTTGAAATCTCTAATGAGACATCTTGCAATGCTTTAATTATTTATTTTATACCTATGAGCACCGCATGTTATCTTTTAAATTCGTTTAAAATCTTATTTCTCTCTAATCAGACATTTTATAATGTCTTAATTATATATTTCTAAAACATACCTATCCACTGCATACATTTTAAATTTCTTGAAAAAAATCATATATATATATGTATGTATGTATGTATGTATGTATATATACCTTTTACTAGCGAGACTTTGCAGGCGCATAATCTGAAGCAATTATTTATGATTAAAGAAAATGCAATATACTTGATTAATTGCATATGGAATATTGATTAAAAAAGGACACATCTTTCTCATGACATTTCTCAATATTTATATTTATACCTTTATATTATTTCCATAACAATTTTATAAAGATTTGGCAGAAGCACAATGTTCATGCAATAACAAGAGACACAATGCAACGTGAAATTTTATCTAAGCACTGAACTGAGACAATTTGTTGAGAAAGTTTGATTTTCCAACAAAGGTCAAAGGTCTACCTCGAAATCTACTCCACTCCAATGGACAACTTTTGTAAGCTTGCGACTATCTTTTTCTCAAAATTCTTACTTCCTAATTTATCCAACGCTCATATTCTCCCAAGATCGTATTTGTTGGTTGGGAAAAAGTGATTACTTTGTCAACTTCTTTTCCCAAAAGCTCTGGTAAAAGATGGACAAGTTGTTGACATCCAATTTTGATCCTCCTTTCTTCTAATTCACTATTTTCGAGCTTCTAATTTATTAACATATCAAATTATTCTTTTTCACAATTATTTTAACAATTACAACTATTTTCTACTAAAATTATATATTTTCTTATTGAAATTACTATTATCATTTTATACCTTCTTAAGATAATTAATTGTTGACGCCCTTTTTTTCAAGTTTCTTACTTATTTAATTAATTATAAATTCTTATTTTGTATAGCGTAAAGTTGTAATATTGATATTTTATCATATAAATTATTAGTTATCATATTTTAACCTATATTATGTTAGTTATTAAGTTAGAAGCCTAAAATAATTTAGAAGGAAAAATTACTAAACTACACTACTTTACTTTATCTATTTCCAATATTTCCCTACTCTTTTATTAAAATTCAAAAATCCCTTTTTACACACCCAATAGTACTTAACTAACTTTTTGCATTGGAACTCAAAACTACTCCTTTCTCATTCTTCAAATTTTCACCCAAATTCCCCCCCCCCCCCCAAAAAAAAAAAATTTCGGTTAACAATTAAAAGTAAATTTGAATTTCAAAAGAACCTTATCCCTATTCATCCGGATTAGAGTAAAAAATAGGTTTATCATCTTCTCCATTATGATTTCTTCCTTTTTTTTTTCCTTTTTTGTGTATCTACTATTTTTCCTTTCTAACAAATCTGTAAAAACAATTTCTAGAATCATAATCTTCGAAGAATTGAGTTCTAAATCGTTGCATGACCCTATAGTCATGAAAAATCCAAGTTCTAGCAAGAGAACTTCTGCAAAGAACAAACACGCATCAACTTCGGAAGACCCGAAAACCCCAAAGAAAAGGGGTAGAAAGACAACACCTCCGATTATTCAATCAACACTGCCAATGGTATGTACATTTGTATCCTTATCCATCCGAATTTGCGTATATATTCTTTAGTTTGATGATTCCTTTTTTTAATTTAAGTATCGTTTAACCAACACTTCAAACGGTATGTACATTTGTATCCTTATTCATCTGGATTTTCATATCTTTTTCTTTAGTTTGATGATTACTTTTTTTCATTTAAGTATCGTTTTTTTCAACTTTTAATTCTGCTCATGGAACACTGATTTTTGTGATACTTTTATATTTTGCACATAAATATTAACGTATCGTAGATACTTTTTTAAGTATTAAGTTTGATGTTTTGTTGTTATTTAGTATTAAATTGCATGAACAATAATGTATCTAATATTATTGTTTAAGTATCATATTGACATGTAAGTGTTATTTAGTATCAATTTTCATGAACATTAATGTATTGATAAGTTAATAGAACTCAGAAACTATTAACTATTTTGACTTCACACAACGAACATTGATTTTTGTGATACTTTTATGTGTTGCACATGAATTTTAATCTATCTTAGATACCTTTTTAAGTATAAGCTTGATCTGTTTATATAACGACTAGTCAAATTTGTGTATTGCACATGAAAATTAATGTATCTAATATAGATGTTTAAGTTTATTTTTTTGTTGTTATTTAGTATCAAATTGCACAAACATTAATGTATTCAATACTATTATTTTAGTATCATACTGGGCATGTAGGTTTTATTTAGTATCACTATTCATGAATATTAATATATCTAAAAGTGAACAGAACTCATAAATGTGATGTTGTGTACTATTCTTGTTATTTCGTATCAACTAAGGTAAAACATTATTATATGTCAGTAATAGTATATAAACTGTTTATATCTGTTAGAGATTGATAAAAATCATTTATTTAATTGCAGAATATGATTTATGTAATTAAACATATTTCAAGAAACACTCTAAAGTTTGGTCCAATCTACAACATCAATTATACTGAACATTTAGTATCATCAATAAAGGATCAAGGTATGAAATATTCAACGAGACCATATTTGCCCCATACCTAAATATCCCCAGATGCAACTGTCAAGGTCAGATTACAAAGTGTTTATATTTGTTAGAGATTGAGCAGAGAAATTTAGATAACAAAATTCACATTAGTCATGCCAAAGGGAATGTGTTGAAATTTAGTATCCGTGAGTTTTCTATTATTACTGGTTTGGAATGTAAAGGTAATGTCAAGGATTTTACTTATCCAATTTTAAAAACCAGTAGGTTAGTGCAAAGATATTTTCCTGATACTACCTATAATATAAATAAACAATGCCTGATAGACCGTTTTATGATAGGTGATTGGGACAACAACGATGATGCCCTTTAGATGGCTATCTTATTTTATTCATATATTTGTGTATTCCCAGCTTCGTGATGCACCAATTCCTATTGAAGACTTCTTCATGGTGGAAGATGGTAGTTATGAATAGTAAACTTGGGGACAAGTTGCTTTTGAAAAGTTAATGAAATCTTTTAGAAAAAAGTACAAACTCACAAAAAAATGTATTGTTTGAATGGATTTCCATACGCACTTAATGTCTAGATTTATGAATGTGCATCTATGATAAATAACAATATTGCTGTCAAAAAAAGAAAGAGTATACCGATGATGTGCAACTAACAAGTTGTGAGTTTGAAGCCCAAATTTGAGATGTTTATGGAAATCATTTTTACTGGGATAATTACTACAATACAACATATTTACTTCATTTGTTTAAGTATGAAATACATTATTAATTTGGTTATTCTCATTAATTTATTTTTTATTTGTTTAGATTGACTGTTCCAACATTCAGCCAACCATCGAGGAAATATCATCACTTAATTTTTACCAGATCACAATTATATACCTCCAACTCAAACAGATTCAACAATTTCAGATGGTGAGGATGTGGATCCAGAGGAGGTTCCTGGTTTTAAAGACTTCTCAACAAATCTCTAGAGAATCTGTTAAGGAGATCATCACGAGGTTCTATTGCAGGAACTACCCCACCACCTCGCAAGAGAGTAAAGGTTGTACATCCACATAAGTATAATTTGTGAAGACTCTCACAACCACAGAAGCAACCAGATCGGTCATTTCAAACTCAAGAGTCACATAAAAAAATGATAATGTATCTGGCTTTGGTGTTTCTCCTATTACATTCACTGAAAAAATAAATTTAGGTAGTACAAAAATTGATGATTTGAAGATGTTCATGAAGTCTTATGTAAGTAAATAATTCATTTAAAAATTTATATGTTCCATGTTAATTTTTTATATATATTTAATTTAATTCTAGGTAGACAACAAATTTGGAGCTCTTGATAATAAAGTTGAAGCTTTTGAGGCCCTAATAAAGAGAAATCATTCTGAATTGTTGAAAGTTGTTGGTGCGAGAGATGAAAAATTTGAGAAGGTGCTATTTTGATATACTTTGAATTTTTTTATGATTTTTATGTTATATTGACTATTTTTTAAAATACGAAGGATACGGGAGAAGTTTCACTGCCACATGTGATGGATGATTCTGTTGCGAACGACAATGTTGGTCTACAATTTAATTATGCTAACTTTGATCAACAAATCATTTGACCCATGCAAATGGATTATAGAACTGTTGATGATGTTGATGAACCAGTCGTGGAGGTTGAGAAACAAAAGGATTTTGTTGAAGATGTCACAAAGGTACGTAAATATAGGATACTTAAATAATTTAATAATGTATATTTTTGGATGGTTGATACTTTAATCCATGAATTCACTTTCGTTTTTGGTGTATCACTGATTGCATTTTCTACATTAAAAAGATATATGATACTTCTAATCTTGACTGTTTTATATACTTTAATTTATGAAATAGATTCTGATATTTTAAGTATCATTGGTTGCATAGTATAAATTAATACACTAACAGATACTTTAATTATTCTACAAACAATGAAGGACGATACATCCAGTAAGCAACAGGCAATGGAACAGTCCATTGTACTTCTATTTACAACATAGCAAAACAGTCCTTTGGTGAATGTGAATATGTCTGATATTAAGGTGGTAAGTATTAAGTTTTGAATTTATTATACATTATTAATTTTAGTAAAAAAATTATACAGCATCTAAAATTCTCTGTATTAGGATCATGGTGCCGATAAAATTCAAAAAGAAGTCGAAAAACATCCTTCAAATCCAGTAGTTGTTGAGACATTAGTAGGGTTATAAATTATTTACTGCATTTTGACAACATTAGCCTCCATTTAATTCCAAATAAATTAAGTTTTTTTGATGTTGCATAAGTTTGTTTATATAAATTATAATATTTTTGTTATATATCTGACATCATACATGATTCTACCTTATCGGTCTCCATCTCATCCGGAACTGAAGCAGTGATAGATGCACTTGCACATGGACTTCCAAACCACCAAATTAATGTCAACACATTGAGTCCAGTCACTCCATTCCAGCTTACCTAGAGTGATGATTTTTTAACGGACAGTCAGCTACCCACCCAGCTGGCTGTCAATGATATTAATACTAAAACTCCGGCTGAGCGTAAAAGGATGCCTTCTACGATTTGGCAATCTCCCTATGTGAATTCTTTTGAATCAACTGATAAGGCAAGGACAAAATAGAAGATCATATACTCCGATACACTCCATTTGATGATTATCGCATCACATCTCAACTATCGTCAAGTTTGATGCAAGAGTTCTTAGAGTGATTCAAAAGGGACTCCTCAAAACACATGCGAATAAGTAAGTTTTTATTATTAAAGTATCTTTATAAAATAAGTTTTTTATTAAAGTTCTTTCATTTTGACTTTAATAATTCTTATAGGAAACCTGATGAGGATAAATATAGAGGCAAATCTGCTAAGTTTGGTTATGACTATATGAATTTTGTTGTCGCATTTCCTGTTGACAAGAACGGATTTTATACCGTGTGACATCCAATTAAATGTTGGACTGATCAGATACATTATGCATTCAAATTATGTATATCATACAATTTTAAAATCTGTCATATAATATATACATGAACTTACAAATTGATTTTTACTTTTTTTCAATCTATCACTTTCTTTCATGTGAAGATTATATATTATGTTATTTTTTTTTATCTTTTTTAACAGCACATAGATGTAATTTTTTACTATCTATGCTAGAAGTCAAAATCAAGAGGCTTGGTTCAATACAAATACACTACGGTCAATTGCTTGTTTAATTCATATATTAACATTGTATACAAGAGGGAATATTGTGCTCCTACAGATGATTCTCTGACTACACAACAACATATTGACCATGGTGTTGCTATATCTGGTTATAAAAGGTCTATAAAAGACATCATAAATGGATTTTTGATACCTGCTGCTTTACCTTGGCATCTACTTGATGAGGTGTATATTCCTGTTAATTGTTGCAAATATTTTCATTGGGTGTTGGCTGTGCTTGTTTTTAAGATACGAGTGTATGACTTATCTATGGGATCAAGGAAAAGAGTGATGCTTCTAAACTATCTACATGATAGTGATTTCTTTGATAAAATGGAGAGAATTAATTGATTATCATTGGAGGCGTACAAAGACAAGAAAACTGGTGAATTGTTGGGTCCACAACAATCCTTTGCGGTTGAATATGCTCAAGACATTATGCAACAACAAAGCATTAGCTTGTTAGTATTGTAAATCGATTTATTTATTTACACATTCACTTTTTTTAATGTATCTTCATTTATGTAGCTGCTTATGCAGAATACTTGAGCGACGAAATCAACATTTCATATGTTAGTTTTTAGAGTGACTATCTTTGTAATAGATACGGAACACTATTATGGAAGTATGGTATGGACAAAGTCAAGGCTGAATATGTCAGTGATACCGACGATCCTACAAGGCCAAAGAGTGACTACACTACACAGACAGAAGGTGGATTGATTAACGTAGAATAGTTAGGTTTCTATTATATTGTAGTTACGTTAATTAGTATTTTGTATTTTCACTTCTCCTTCCAGCACAATCTTACAATTAATTATTAATTTGAAGAATTTTTTTATTAAGAAATGTATTTAATTTTTTATTTTTGTCTCCAAATAAATAATTTAATTAACAGTAACTCGCTATAAATAATTTTTGTAAAAGTACGATCTACACAATTACTGCTGATACACTATTAACTTTGTACACATTATACCTGATATTATATTTACACAATTGTTACACAAAATGATACAAAATAATTTACTAAACATGTCGTATACTTTAAGTAAATCACAATGTATGATACTATATTATCATCAGATGCACAATATCCATAGAATTATTAAGTATTTGATAAACATATTATTATCAAAATTAAATTTGTATATCTTTAACAATTGATACAAAATAACTTAATTAATATATTTGGTATCGTTCACCATGTTGAATCATATAACACTATATATATTTAATATAGATTACCATTTTGTATCTGATAACAAAAATCCATAATATTTTTACCTTTTATGTAAATGAGACTAAGCAAGTTATCAATATCATTACACTTGATATAATACAATCAAAATCGATATATTTAGTATAACTACACATTTTGTATCTTGTAACATTCAGATGAAGTTATAATCACATCAAATGATATTAAATTCAAATCTTATTAGCAAATTAAATATATCCAGAAACATTATTATGCATGAAGCATAAAACAGTAAGAAAATCATCAAGAATATTTTGGAAAGAAGGTACATGTTCTTTTGTTGTGGTCTTCTTGTCCACAACGTCCACAACAATTAGTTTTTGTTGTTAGCTTTTCATCTGAATTTTTCTTTCTCTTCTTTCTTGGTCTACCAAGCATCTTTTTGTATCTAGGTGGCAAGACCACTTCTTCCAATACACAGTCTGGATCTGTCCAATCACTTTTGTCTGGCATTGGTTCCATTGGTAATGCATAAGTATTTGTTAATGCGTCGTGTTTATAATAATCAAAGCAGTAGGGGTGCATATCTGTTATATTTTTCTTCTTCAAAACGACTATTTTACGTGGACGAGGTATCTCGTCATGTTGAAATCTACCACATGAACAAGTTTTCCTCTCAAGACAAACAATAATTTTATCACACCTTCATACACTGAAAAAATAAACTTAGAAGATGCAACAACCTGCAATTATTTATAAATTAGAGATATTTAACACGTTTTTTTTAATTTTTGTTAAACAACAATTTAATAAAGATAATACAAATACGTACCTTCATATTTTTACTTTTTGACGCATTTAAAACCAATATTTCTTCAAATCTCCTCCCTAATATTTTCTTTGTATAAGAAGCTATTTCTCTATTTTTGCAATTCCAAGAACCAAATAGAATTCTAGCTTCTTTCAAAAAGTCTATAATAAGTAGTTGTCGTGCATCAACAAGGCAACCACTGATACATTCAGCTATACTTGAAGTCATCATTCTTCCCAGTTCACTATTGCATGAGACCTAGACCACCTTTAATACCTAGAATCTTGAAGATACTGATTTACTCTTCCATCTGTTTTATCCAATTTAGCCATCAATTTTTCAAAATCTTCTTTTCTATAAGCCTTTGCCATTGAGTAAAACAAATCACTTAGAATGGTCCTGCTTTTTCTAAAGTTTGAACAAACATTTTTCTAGAGGTGTCATATGCATGCAAAATGAGGAACAATTGAATAAACAATACTTACACCTTCCTTTATGCTTTCGTTTCTGTCAGATACAACACATACTTTCCCCTTTCACCAAATGCATTCTCAAACTGTTGAAATAACCATGCCCATGAACAATCATTTTTCGTGTCAACAGTTTCATACGCCAAAGGCAATATGCAACCTTAGCATAGAAACACAAAACAATATAAAATAAATAACGTCTTACTATTAAGTTAATAAATAAATAAATTCATAACAACATGTCATACCTGCTCCATCGAGTGTACTAGAACATACAAATGTCCCTCGATAAGCTCCACTAAGATGTGAAGCATCAACAACAACAATTGGCCTACAGAACTCAAATCCTCTCATCATTGACCTTAATGATATGAAAATATACATAAATTTGTTGTATTCAGACTTGTGCATCCTTATATATGAATTTGGATATACAGTTTCTGGCATATATATGTATCTTGGCATATTTCTATATCCATTAGCAGGTTTACCCCTTATCATTTCTAATGCACGCTCTTTAGCCTGCCATGTTTGCTGATAAGAAATCTCAACGCCATGCATTTTCCTAATATCTTTAATTATATCATTCGAAGTATGTTTCCTTTTATGATTCCCCAATTTTGGAGTTGTCACACCACTAAGAAATCCAACAGTAGCTTGTACCTTACTTAATACCCTATTCCTCAATGGACATGTATGTTCACTATTAAAGTATCTCACTATGAATGTCTTTGAATTCTTTTTAACAGAGCCCTTCAATTTCCAACAACAATCATCTGAATAATAAACTAATAGGTAGCTGCAATCGCATAACATGTATTTTTAATTTGATCAGGTTGACTATACTAAACATAAATAAACGTAAAATTACATTAAGATACAATATTTCAATTACAAGATAGAACTGATACTTTCACATTATGATACATTATTCTGTAAAGTAATCACAAATTTACTCTTAAACATTTTTCATCTACCTGTATGAATTTATACACTCATAACCAGAAAAACATCAAAACAAACAAGATACATTCTACACATTACTACACGTAATAGATAATATTAGTTTATAATGGTAAACATATTACAAACAAGATATATATTATTAGGAACATCATCATATAATTGTATAACATACCTTTTGTTATCAGATCTTTTAACTTTAAAATTGAAGTCATTCTTTATTTTGTAATTTATCATTACCGCCTTTAGAGTTGCCTTATCCTTGTACATTTGCTTCTCTTCCACAACAGATATATTGGTATCTGATATGTAATTTTCCACCTCCATTTCTGGTATGTAATATGTATCACCAATTTTTGATTCAACAATGCTTAGAGCCTTTGCGTCGTTTTTTCCACCCTCAACACAAACGATTGCACCTGTTGTTGCATCGAAATTTAGTATCTCTTCAACATCTTTATCTGATGTATCAATGCATAGAGGATACATTCTGAATCCCACCTCATGTTTCTTAATTTCTATGTACAATTTCAACCCTATATCAGTCGGAATACACAATGGAGAGAATTACCTTCAACATCATATCTAATCTCGATATTTTTTTTCGATTCATCAATAACCAACTCAGTCGTAATTGCCGAAATAAGATTCATGAACAAAATATTTTCTCCAACCACTATCCTATCACTTTTGTATCGCTCATATATAACATCACTTTCCCATGTTCCAATATGTCTTAACAAGATAGAAATATTCATTTTTGAATCTTCACAAATTGTGTTCCATAATTTTTTAAACAAGCTTTGCGTGTTTTTTCGAATAACAATGTGAAGGTTTCACAATTTGAAATTCACTAATGCTCATGCAGATTGAACGCTAAATTTGTTAAACGTCCGTGTGAAACGTGGGATAAAGATAATCCATTTTTTACGCTGTAACTGATAGCAACAAATTAAATATTAAAGTATCTTTCCCCTCTAATTTAAGTATCGTTCTGCAATATTAAGTATCTGAATTAATATAAAAAAGAGTATTTTTGATAAATAGTGAAAAAATAGGGATAAAAAGTAATTTGTCCCTTAGACTATGTGATTTGTCTAATTTTTACTAATTCAAAAGAAAAAAGGAAAACCAACAATCTTTTAACTAGCCCATTCACGTTGTGGCCCATATTTTTGCCAAAACTTTAAGGCCCATAATATTCATTAACCCTAAACATGACTTAACTCTCCAGATTCTCTAGCTAACGTGCCTCTCTCATGATATCGACTGTTTTGTCTTCTTTATCATTTTCAGAAAGTTCCAAGTTTTTTGTCCATAGATTATTGTTTTGCCTCTCCATTTTCTAGTAAGAACATATGTCTCTCACTTAATTTCTCCAACCTCTCTTTTTCTTTTGTCATTCTACCTGTAAACTTATCCAGTGAGTCTAATGTTCGAGTTTGAGCAAGTTCAAATTCAGAAAATAAGAATCCCGCCAAAATGCTTGGCTTAGATGTCTTAGATTTCCCTATAAATACTAACTCTTTCAGCCATTTGAAGGACGTTTTTGGCAACTGATTGAAAAGCACCAAAATAGCTATACTTATCTACTCTTAACAATGTTCTTCTTTTTTCAAGTAGGAAGTCTTTTCTTTCCCTAGTATCATGTCTCGAGCCTACACTCCGGGCGTGGCTGAAACTCGAGAATCATTGCTGGTCCCCAAGAGAACCCTTAACCTTAATCTATACTCAGCCGGAGATTTTCTCAACAATATGAATCTCAAAAATAACTCAACTCATAAGATATCACAAATAAAATATTTTACTCACTGTACTCAAATGGACATAATTGTTCAACTCACAGTCTTTAAAACATCATCAAAGGAGTGAGAAAAAGACTCCTTAATAACTACTGTCTATGAAGACTCAAATATAAAGCGATGGAAGTTGGGACAAGACCCGTGACATCCTAACAAAACTGAAAGATAAATGGGCAATCTCCGAAAACAAGGAGGCCCACCAAAGAAACTCTGGAATCGCAAGTGGTATGAATGGAGTGCCTATTTATTACACTGAATACTTTTATCTACATCATAACAAGATGCAGGTGAAATGACGTTAGTACACTGAATGTACGAGAATGTAATGAGAACTCTAAAACATAGCACATAAACTTGAACTATTAAAAAGGAAGAATATACACGCTCACCTTAGTTTAACTCAACTCAATGATACTCAACTCAAATGAAGCAACAATAAAGATGTAATTCATGTAAAACTTTTAAGACAGTAGGTAATGACTTAGTATATTTAAAAATACAATAATAACTCTTTATTCTTATGTGGAAGATTCTTTATCCGGCAACCATCACTATGAGCTACGTGATGATACAATGTCTCGTCAATGCTGCTAGAGTTGTCCTATACCTTGCTAGAGTATATGATATTCTTAATTGAGTGGATCCCATAAGATATTCTTAGAAGCAATAAAGAATCATCTAAAAAGTATGATCCTTTACCCATGTTGGCATAAATGATTTATGAGGATTTTGAGTTGTCTGAACTCATCCACATTTCAGTGCTAAATACTACTCCCAATAAAATATAACTCATGCTCATATGTTTTAAAAAAACATTTCTCATCCTCTAACTTGAGATTATTACTCAAAAGATTCTCTTAAAAGAGATAATGCTCAAAAACTCCTTATGAAATCATATGGAAATCAAGGTTTCCTCTCGTTTTTAATTGTAAAATATTTACACTTGAGAATACTTCGTCCCCTTATATATTCATTTTGAAAACATGAATTCAATTCTTTTCATCCTCATACTCAATTACTCAAGTTTTAAAAGAAGTTGTAAAATATTGATAAAATCTTCTCAAAATGACTCAAAAAGAACTCCCTCGAACTTTACTCTTAGGTCTACCTTGAATTCAAAATGCGAATTCAAGAGTTAAAATTAGGATGTATTGGACCTCTCGATAATTAATGTGGTTTTGATAGTTGATAAGAAAAAACAGATGAAGACATAAATATGAGAGCATAGGCGTGACGCCGAGAGAGGTTAAATTTTTGGTCGCGAAAATAATTTTTGAGACAGAGGACTTTGTATCCTCTTCGCAATGCAGAGATAGGGTGCCTAAATGGATAAAAAAAATCTTAAGTGCCTCTGCCACGTGGACCGTGGTGCAATTATTTGTCCGATCTTTTCTTTCTCTCCCAAACTCTATTCAACTTATGCCCAAAATAGTTTCATCATCCAAATTCTTGAAATTTTACAAATCAAGAAAAATTTAAATGAAACCTACACAAAATTCATATGGAACTCTCATTCACAAAACCCTCTCCTCAAGAACTCATCAAACTCCAATAATAACGTTGAAGAACAAAACCTCAAGAAAACTCATCAAAAAACTCAATACACGAAATTCTATGAACGAATTCGAATGGTTAACTCAGATTGGCGTGAGGAACTGAATCATCACTATGAAAAAATACATACTGTGGAAGGATCAAATCCTAGGTGACATTCGTGAAAGCTCGCAAGAAATATTGAATGCTTGAAGCTTTTCTCCTCTTGAACTTAGTCCTAGCCTTCCGAGCGTTTTTAGACTTTAGTTAAATTGACTTAAATCAGATTTGACCCCTAATAGGTTAACAAAAACGAGCTAGGATAGTGGGGGTAAGTAAAATACCAAAACATCCCTTTTTAAAATAGATAAAATGCCTTAACTAGACAAGCTGTAGTCAAACAGACATATCTCATTCTTCAGAACTCAAAATTAATCAAATTCGGTGGCGTTAGAAAGAAGACTCAAATATCTTTCATTTGATACCTTATGGGAAACCTAACTCATCTTTTAGTGAAAGTTATGGTCATTTGAAGTTTACGCAAAACTCACCATTGAAGACTAACTTGCCTAATTCTCAATTTAGCTATTTCTAGTTTAGATCTTTCTAAATATAAGTCTTTCTACGACTGAGGTACTACATCTAGATTTAAACATCTTAACTTTAATGAATTAAAACCAAATGAGACGTTATAATGTGTTTTAAAATGTGTTATAATGTACCAAGAGACAAGACGCTACCCTCGAAATAGTTGGCACTTGCTCAAGAGAATTAAAACTAAATGATGAACTCGAGATTTGAGGTGTGACTTAACCCCAATGAAAAAGGGTATGTGTAGTAGACCCATAGATAACCAATTTTGGGTATAAAAATGTTCTTTAAGACCGAGTAAAAATAATATAAATTTGCTATGCCTCTGTATAATCGATGGATGTCATCTTCTAGACCACAAAAACAAAGTGATGGAAGAATCACAACCTCAAACCAATGGGTGTACATGGTTGAGTTTGTTGAATTTTTTTCAAATATTAAATCAAACCATTTGTGTCGGATTTTTAAAGCTATAAACCAAACCAAACCAAACCAATAGAACTCGGGTTTTTCAACCTCGGTTTTTTTTTTGAATTTTTCTGTTTTTTTTTTTGGATTTTCGGAAGTATTCATACAAACATATAATTTACCTGTACTTCAAATATTTCTTCATTCCTACCAAAGTACAACAATATAAGGTGTTTCTTAAGAATATAACAGAAACTATGATATGATTAATGACACTAGAATATCAAAAAAATATATAATAATAATTAAATCACGTAAAAAATATATATTGCAAATTAACAAGTCATGATGAAAATGATCATAATTCATAAGTACTAAATCATGTTAAAAGAAGTTTAATAAGTAGTAGTTACATGACTAAATATTAAAGGAATTTAAAATTAGATTATGCATTTTAATTATTTAAACCAATGTAAAACCAAAGAACAAATATTCAATATTAATATTATTCTTAGGATTAAATTGATTTTTCTTTTGGCTTTAGTAATAATTCAATTTTGATTTAAGCTTTACTCTAATTACCAACATTTGTGGACTATAATTTTTATGGAACTATTCAAAATTTTAAGTTTCAAACTTGAAGTAATATATTAAAAGATAAAAACTATGAAAAAGTATAAGAAATATTTCAAAATTATATCAAAGTAAATACTTTTATGTATAAAATAAAATTTGAAATTATGTATATAATGTCGGATTGGTTTGGTCTGGGGTTGGTATTTTTTAGTTAAAACCAACCCAACCCAAATGTAGTTGGGTTTTCTTTTCAACACCAAACCAAGTCAAACCAACCACTAATCGGGGTTTTTTTCTCTCGATTTTACTCAGTTTGCAGTTTGATTCGATTTTCGGTTCGGTTTTGTACGCTCCTACTCAAATCCTTGGGAGGACCACATAATTTGGAAATAGTAGAGTCTCTTTCAAAATCCAGTTAAGTTTGAAGAAGTAGGAGCTTGATCGGAGGATTGACTTCCTAATCCTAAGAAGTAGTAGGTATATAGAAGATCAACCCTAGCTAGAAAAGGAAAAAAGAAGATGAATTTCTCATGCATTTTCAATGTTAAGGTCTAATGTAGACAACAAGAAAGACGAGACTAAAAAATAAAGAGAGACATATGAAAATTTGAGTAATTACAAGCAATAAGATGAAAGGTGAATAAGAACTTGGGGAAAATGCAGAGAATACCATAAGAGATATATATATATAGAGAAAGAAAGAAAGGACGATGACGATTCATTTGTAAGGGTATTTTGAATTCTAGAAATACACTAATTTTCTTAAACATATCAACTCCACTTTTATTTTGTCTAATCTCTTGGAGTTGAGGCTGAGACTCTCTTGCAAGAATAATATTGGAACATCTACACTTCGATCTAACTCTTTACTCCACTTAATTTTTATTTATATATTTATTTTTATGAACAATCATTATTCAAACCGCTGGTATATAATTAAATTTCACATGTCTTTTAAATAAATTAAATGACGTTGTTATTGTGATTATAAATATATATTTTTTTACGTAGTTTTCCAATATATAAAGTTTATTTCAAAGATAAAGCAAAAAAATTCTATATCGAAATTGATGTTCAATATTTTTAAAAATTCTAATCTTGAAATTCTAACAACATAAATTGGGGGTTGGGGGGGGGGGGGGGGGAGCTTCCATTAGCTTTTACGTGCCAAAATCAGATATCTAAACAACTAAAGGTTAAATATGTTACTATTGAATAGTACACAATTAAGTGGTAAAAAACAATAGTAACAAAGAAGAATATATATTTAACTAAGGTAACTATTAAAGGGAAAACTAAAAATATATATGGAGTAATATTTTATGTTAAAAGTAATTTGTGAAGTCAAAGCAATCCTCCAGATGTCAGTTTGCTATAAGGTAAGAAAACAAAAAACAAAAAAAAAAGAAGTCAAATTTGAATAATAGAGGTGAGATGCACGTAGAAATCTCCTCAAGGCGTCAATCATGTACTAAATTTATGAGAATATATATATGGTAAGAAGACGTGGGGAGCTTAAACTAAGGTATTAGTCTACGATCGTGTAGGCTACCATCTTAATGATAATTTAATTATAGAAACAAAATCACATCTATATATATCTCCATGCACATATTTTGTATATATCTTCTTTCATTTGATTCTTCTAATTCCCTATCTTAATTTTATAGTTTTAGAGAAAGAAAGAAGGATGGGAATATCATCAAAGTTACAAGTTATTTCTGTGTTGTTAGTTGGCCTACTAGCTTTGGAAGCAGTTTCTTATAATTTTGACTATGGAAATGCCATGGACAAAACCTTGCTATTCTTTGAGGCACAAAGGTCTGGAAAATTGCCACCGAATCAACGTGTTAAATGGCGCGGCGATTCAGGCCTCAAGGATGGTTTTCTCCAAGGGGTAAGACTAATTATTCATTTTTTTTGGAACTCCGTTATAACCTCTGTCCTTCGGGTGAGCACTTGATAAACCTCCCACTGTGTAATAACTTGCAAACCACAACCGCACTAGGCAAGCCCTATGCGACAGACTCGACTCAGAAAGCATTGAGGGGGGATCGATCCCGGGTCATCCGTGTGGATAACCACACTCCAAACCAACTGAGACCTAATTATTCATATTATTGTGATTTATAATATAGGTTATATAATTAATCAAAATTATGGTTGATATATCGATGTAGGTGAATTTGGTGGGAGGGTACTATGATGCAGGAGATCATGTAAAATTTGGATTGCCTATGGCATATAGTTTGACAATGTTAGGATGGAGCGTTGTTGACTATAGGAAGGAAATAGCAGATGTTAATCAGATGGGAAATACCTTGGCTGCTATTAAATGGGGTACTGATTACTTCATCAAAGCCCATACTCAACCCAATGTCCTCTGGGCTCAGGTAATTAAATTCTTCTTCTCTACCCCCAACTACATTTAAATTTGTTTCAATAGTTTGTCCACCTGCTCTCTTGAATATGCCTAGTAATATTTAAAAAATACTCTTTCACATTTTTCATGTATAACTAGTTTTTTGATAAGTGTGTTGCACATATAGAATAAATTATGTGTATGTGATATAAATCTAAGATCAATCAACGATTGCATCAAAATTTTCTTTCACAATATAATTTGTGAAAGTCCCTCGCAAAGAGAAAAAATTGATGCACCATCTAATTTATTCATGAAAAAATGTAAGCTTTCAAAATCATTATAATCTAATTACTTTTTAGGGGGTGGGGTGGGGGGAACATAGCAATGCATATCTGTCAGTTTAATTACCATTGTAAAATGAATCATTACTTAACCAAATAATGAGATTTTGTTTTCATAAAGCAATTAAATTATATATAGAGGAGCCACTATAAAATGTGCACTAATATAACTTTAAATTTGAAAGGAACAAGTTGCAAAGACTTGTTTTTAAGGTAGTATGTTAAAAATGAGAGAAATCACAATTGAAAGAAGTTGAAAAAATTCAGAATTCTTAAAAAAGTTACAATCCTTCCATGTGAAAAACTGTCTGCTTGTAATATAATTTATATAACAAAATAAATAAAAACATAAATATAGAAAATTAAGTGTTTTTATAGCTTGGAGTAAAATAGTAATTTAACATTTAGTTGGGGAATTATAGTAATTTAACATTCGCGTTGGAAATTTTATAAAGTATAAAAATATAAATGTACTAGTTTTTTTGGTGAAAAATTTCAGGTTGGAGATGGTGATTCTGATCACTATTGTTGGGAGAGAGCAGAAGATATGACAACCCCAAGAACTGCTTACAAGCTTGATCCTAGCCACCCTGGTTCTGACCTTGCTGGTGAAGCTGCTGCTGCTTTTGCTGCTGCCTCTCTTGCATTCAAGCCTTATGACTCTTCCTACTCTAATCTCCTTTTGGTCCATGCAAAACAGGTACACCTTAATATATATATATATAAACAGAAACTCTGTCTCTTAATTTCACATTTAATTTATCAAGAGTGTGCAATTGCAGCTATTCTCATTTGCGGATACCTTCAGAGGTTTGTATGATGATTCCATTCCAAATGCTCAAGCATTCTACACATCATCTGGTTATTCGGTTAGTCATAATATAATTTTTGTTATCTGCTACTCCCACTCAAGTTCAACTTATAAATTTGCTCACATCAACTTTGTTGTTTATGATGTATTAGGACGAGCTTCTATGGGCTGCTGCATGGCTCTATCGAGCAACTTATGACGAGTACTACTTAAAGTATGTGGTGGACAATGCAGTATCCCTGGGAGGAACTGGATGGGCAGTCAGGGAATTTTCCTGGGACAACAAGTATGCTGGTGTTCAAATTCTTCTGACCAAGGTAATAATTGCAATAGTTGGAGACCAATGTCCTAGTTTTTAAAAAGAAAAAAAACAATTACTTTGTTGCAGTGTGGTTTAGCTAATCAGATAAGGTCTTGCCTTTTTTAATGTGTAGATTCTCTTAGACGGAGCTGGTGGATCATACACTCCAACGTTGAAACAGTACCAGGCTAAAGCAGATTACTTTACCTGTGCTTGTTTGCAGAAAAATGACGGATACAACGTAGCCCTGACTCCTGGTCAGTAAAGTTGGATAGAATAATTCTAAAATTGTGTCTATATATTGATTAGTTTGTAAACATAGTTTTTTTCTCTCAATAATGCTTTTCAGGAGGCCTGATCTATGTTCGCGAATGGAATAATCTGCAATACGCTTCATCAGCTGCTTTCCTACTTGCCATGTACTCCGATTATCTTTCTGAGAAAAAAATTGTATTACAATGTCCTGAAGGTCAAGTTCAACCATCAGATGTCCTTTCATTTGCTAAATCACAGGTACGCACATTTCAACTCACAGCCTGAACTATTACTTGAGCATAATTAAACGACTGAGTTCATTTTCACCTTAACCGACTTCATGATATTGAATTCTTCAGGCTGATTACATTCTTGGTAAAAATCCCAAGGCCATTAGCTACTTAGTTGGTTATGGACAAAACTACCCAATCCACGTTCACCACAGAGGCGCCTCCATTGCCCCTATTTCAGTACTACATACTGCTGTTAGTTGTATAGAAGGATTTGAGACTTGGTATCGCCGCCCTCAGGCAAATCCCAATATTATCCACGGTGCCCTTTTGGGAGGTCCAAGCAAAACTGATGACTTCAGTGATGACAGGTCCAATTATGAACAAACTGAACCAACATTATCTGGTTCCGCTCCTCTTATAGGACTCTTCGTCAAGTTGCAGTCCCTCTCAGGCTATCGAGGTAAGCTTTTAAATAAAAATTCAATCTCTAATCAAGATTTTCAAGAGTGTCCTGTCTTATAGTAAGTAAGTTTTGTCTTTAAATTACAGGCTCTTATCGTCATATATCACCAACACCATACCAGAAGCCTCCAGGTAGGTAACTATACTTTAAAGCATTAGAAAAGCCGAGACGAGGCTTGATTTTTGTTTCACAACTATTGAATACTTGCAACAAGTAATGACATTTGTATTCTGCAGCTTCCTATCACCCACAGCCATCAACACCCTACTACAAGGCTCCAGGATCATCAAACTATAAAGCTCCAGGTTTGTACCATTAGCAATTTGACATTGCACTTTCATTTCTCTTCTTATACTTTTTCGTGTCGCCCACAACACAGAAGAATGATAAAACCGAACAAATGAGGAAAATCGAGAACTATAAATCAGAATACCAACCAAAATAAGACTAAAGTCTTTATCATAGCAAGTTCTTTCATTTTTTTGCAGTGATACAATAATTAGAAAATTAAATAGCGACATTTCTTGCAGGTGCACCAGTGACATTCTTGCACTCCATAATTTCTACATGGACAATTGGTCCAACAACTTACTACAAGCATAGAGTGGTGGTGAAGAACACATCTCAAAAGCCTATCACAAATCTTAAGTTAATAATTGAAAACCTTTCAGGATCATTGTGGGGGCTTAGTCCATGCCCAGAGAAGAACATATATGAGCTTCCTCAATGGATTAAAATACTAAAGCCTGGTTCAGAACTCACTTTTGTATATGTTCAAGGAGGTGCTCAAGCCAAGGTTTCAATAAAGAGTTACCACTGATAGAGAGCTGACCAGTTATTGCCCAATTTTCCTGAGGCTCAAGATATTTTTTTTTCTTTTTCATGTTTGAACTATTGACATTCGTAACATGGCAATGAAGATGCTTTTTGCAACCATTGTAGTTTGTGAATTGCTATTATTTTTTTCTCTTCTCTTCAACTTGTAAGAAAGAAAATGCATTTACTTCATTTTCTCGCCATAATGAGATAATTGGTAGCACCTAGAGCTTCAATACAACAACTCACCAAATCATTACATAATAATTATGACCTACCTTTGTAATATATTCTCAAGGGAGTAAAAACACTACGAACAAACCTTTATGAGATTTGCCTCAAATCTCTACTTAAAACTTGAGCAAAAACAAAAGAGACTAACACCTTATTACTTTGGCTTTGCTTTCAAATACTATAGCAGTATATTCCAATCATTGTATGTATCCCTTTTTCTTCCTAGTACAATTGTGCCTTTCAAGATTCTACCATAATACCATAATCTCAAAGGCCTTTACTGCTCAAGGAACAAATACCTATTAAAAAATGTTTGGGAAAATGTACAAGTATCCCCTCAACCTATGCCCGAAATTCCAGAGATACACTTATACTATATACTAAGGTCCTATTACCCCATGAACTTATTTTATAATTAATTTTCTACTTTTTTTGCCTACGTGACACTAGCTTGAAAAAAAAAGTTAACCAGTGTTGGGCCCAGAAGATAGTGTCATGTAAGTCGAAAAGGGGTAGAAAATTATTAATAAAATAAGTTTAGGGGGTAATAGGACCTTAGTATAGTATAAGTGTGTCTTTGAGGTTTCATGCATAGGTTGAGGGGCTACTTGTGCATTGTCCCAAAAATGTTTAGTAAAGTAAAAGGTTACAATATTTCAAACAGAGAATCAGTCAAGGAACTAGAGAACATGACACCTGCTTCCTTAGGAACATGTTCTCTTCAATGAAATTTGACTCTTCATGATGGAAATTACTATGGCTAAGAATAAATCTTGATATGTATGCATAGAGTCCACCATCAATATAATTAATGTGGCATATTCTATATATAGGAGAGGTGATTTCTAATATCCAGAACTTTCGAGTTAAGATTTGAACCATTCGACTTTTGTCTTGGGTGGTTCTTTGGTTTTTGGAGGACTTTTTTATGCTTGGAAGTATCATTTGTGTTTAAGTTAATTAAAGAATGGATAGAACAAGTTTGAAGGGGTTATGCCAAAGTGTGGTGTATGGTAGTAGGTTGCATGTATGGGTAATACATTGAGTCGTGGACGGGTTATGGAGTGAAGGAACTAATGTGCAACATTGGAGGAGCCATGTATTTACTATACATGGAAAGTACGGGATGTATCTTGGTCGTAGGTTGAAGGCGAGGCCCATACGAGGGAAGGTACGAACCATCATTTAGTTCTTCAAAAGGTCCAACTTCAAGCAAGTGAATCTCTCAATCTACCAAGAGTTAGAGACACATTCTAACAAATTCCACCACAACCTACATAACAATTTATGCAAAATCAGAGAAGATGATACCACACCCAATGTCTAATTTGGTTCAACGAAAAACTTCAAGGCCTAAAAATTAGTCCTTAACTCTAAGAACTTAGATCACCATATGAAAAGATGAAGGGAAAACTAAAGGGGGACCAAACACTAATAGACATTTCATAAAGTAACATACCTGCATTTCATCTTGTGTGCTTAGGAGTTTGCTTCCTAATTACCATGTAATTTGGTACTCACGCTTTGCTTCTACAATTGTGTAGGTTATGAGCCTAGATCTTCAGGATACTCTTTATTCTCTTCTTTTCTAAGGCTTCTATGGATATTTGTGAGATAGATACCTTTCATCGCGACGAACCATCTTACTCCTATTTATGATCTTGTTCTACTTTATAGACAACATCATTTGAGACTTGTGTTTTCTTTCAAATCTATTGTTTTCATCAGACGCTTGTGAACGTGACCATAAGGTTTTGGGTTTTTTTATTTAGTTGACTTAATTATCCGCATTTATGGTATTTTGAGATTTTAATCTGTTTTACATTTGTATCTTTTCTGATATTTGTGTTTTAGGCTGACTTGTCTTGGTGGAATAAGACAATTTTTATCACATATATTTTTGGATCGTGAAAAATGCTATTAATGCCCCAGATTCATAGCCCCACGTGTATACAAGTCAAGTCTGGTAGAGTTTTGAGGATCTGCGGAGAAATCTATCGCTTATCTTCGAGAGACTCTAGTGACTTCTAGGAAAAATTTTCACTTCTTTAACCTCTATCGTGTGTCCTTGGTCCAATCTGATTCTTATGGCTTCAGTGCATTTTCTCACTTAAATGATGACTTGTACATGGTTCTTCATGGGAGAAGTTAGTGTGTTGTGCATGGCTTGGATGTAGATCTGGTACTTAGGTGAAATTGATAAACTTATGGAAAGGATGCGTGGTCAGGTTCAAAGTGTTTAGTTATTCAAAGGGGTTGAGTAAGATGATGGATCAATGATACATCTTGAAGATATTTGAATGCTGAGATGATAATGATTTCAGGGACTTCAAGAATGTGTTACCTTTTTTCGGGTTAGTTACGCAACATTGAAAATATTACTTGTGTGGTATGTATGACATATGGAGTGGTTTGACAATTAGGAGTGGAATGATTAAAGGAACTACTAGCTAATGAACATTGTAACTTTGGAAACTACAGTTAGTAAAGTTGTCATAACATATATGAGTGTCTTAGGTAATGATGAGAATGATGTTGTGCCAAATGAGGTTAGAATATGATAACTGATAGATTTATACTCCTCTGGAGCCTATTAACAATTAGTTCCCTCAATGCCTAATTTTGTCATATTCTGATAATATATTGATGATTTGCAGCTATGAAGACTAAAGGACAATGAAATTATGAATACTTAAAAAAAGGACAAAAACATAGAAAGATGTATAAACTCCACACTTCTCATCGCCTAACTAAAAGGGTGGATCACCCAACTGGTATGACCTCACCCAAAATCACAATTAAAATTGTCAAGGCAGTTCAGTGAACTGAATGAAGAAACGATGACTCACCGAATGTAATGGGTAAACTGAATTACCATCGCCGAAGGTGACAAAACTTGATAAAATTTGAAGGCTTATAAGGCAAAAAAATTTGGTACTCAGCAATTCACCAAAAATTAAATGCAGACTAAAAGATCACCGAGTGAAGTTGAAATACCTGAATCCTAGATCAAGAGAAAGGCGAGCAAAGGAGCAAACAACGAGTTTTGGAGATCCTAACTTTGTATGCTCTTAAGAAAAATACTTTGAGTTTTGGGTTTTTAACTTTTTCTCTTGATTCAAATAAGAGTTGAAATTAAAGTGTAACACCCCGTAGCCAAAACAGACCAAAAATTAGTTTTTCAGAAAAATCTGCAGGTGCTACTAACGATGGCATCGACGGACCGTAGCCTTAACCACGGTTCGTGCTGCACAACCGTCGATGGGATCAGAAACTCCCAAAAATTTCAGCCTAGAAATATTGGTTAAACCTTGGACGACGGACGGACTTATGGTCCGTAGGTCAAATGATTTTCTGTAGTCCATGATGGTCGATCAAGACTCGCTTAAACCACTCACTGACAAGAGATATGGATGACCATCATGGTTCATAGGTGGAAAATTTGCATCCAGTTAAGGGAAAATGCAGTTGGGTCAACTTAAAATAATAATAACTCTTAGCACAAAATGAATTAGGTCTCCCATGACCTACCCACAGATATATAATTGAATTATATTTCCATAGCCACCTACCTTGCTAAAATCAAACCTCCGAGTAAAAAGGTATGCCCACTTTAGTAAAGGCCTGTTGAACATGCCCTCACGACGGACCCAACGATAGGGCATCGGGCGCACGACGGACCGTCAGTCCTGGCCGTCGTGAGGCCCGACAACAACCTTCCTAGGAGTCTTTTTGACCTTTCCCATTCCGTTTAAACCCTAAGTTACATCGCTTTGACCCTAAATCATGATATTTTAGTCAATTTATGCCCAGAAACATAATTAAAACATATCCAAGTCAAATCATTAAATCAAAACTTAGAAAATTAGAAGCAAGTGAGGAGAAAAAAGTTGAAGAAACCTAGTTCAAGAACGCCACAAGCTCCAGCAGTTCCAGCCTTGAAACTTAACTATTTTTACGTGGATTTCATCAAAAGGTATGTGGGATTTCACTAGTGGGTTCCTTTTACCCATTGGGTCCCTAGTTTTCAGTTAGTTCTCTATTCTCTTATCATGATTAAACCTAGGGTTTCTAGAACTTTGATATAAATTCATGTATTTATTAAATATATGTTCCAAATCAGATTATCATGTTATCACTCAGATTATCGCACGAATTACAGAACCCTAGATTTGTATTTCTTTAGTTCTTGAATTAGACATGCTAGGTCATATATTTCAGACACTTCAGATATACATGCCTCAGTTATAAATGCATAATTACCAGATTAATTGTTGCATTCTCAGTTTGCATGTTTAGTTTTGAGCTATCCTGTATTTACAGAAATTCAGATATAATAAGTTAATTTACAGAATTCATTGGGAGTAGCATAATACCAAGTTGGACTAGGGTTTAGCGTACTCAATAATCCCAGAACTACTAGCCAAGTAGGTTGTAAGTCCCCTCTGTGGAAAATCAGCCTAGTGATCACGCCAACACGCCTTTATACCTTTGTCAGGGTATATTGGGTCCTCTTGATAGGGCATAGACATCAGACTCCACATTTAGCTCATGTGGTTTTATTATCGGTTATTAGTAGCTCCCACATTTCAGTGAGACTCTCTGCATTGAACATTTATCAGTATATTCAGTATTCAGTTTCAGTATGTTATAAATTGGCCATTTCATCCAGTTAGCTCATAAATCAGCACATCACGTTCATATTATTATACTTGTTTTTATGCTTGTTCAGGTTCTTAGCATCCAGATCACGCCTAGATCGATTTCCTGATCTCCAGTTTAGCAGATTTAGTGGTGAGTCCTCATTCTCCGAGGACAACAACCATGAGTTTCAGTTCAGTCTTTATTCATTTAGTTTCAGTTTTTGCTAGATTTAGCTCGGGCTTGTCCCAGTATATCTAGTCTAGTTTAGAGGCTATTTTAGACCTAGTTAGATTCAGCTTAGTATTGAGTTAATATTTTTTTTGTATTAAACTCATTGTTTTCAAATATCTCAGTTATAGAATATGGGTATTCCCCATCTTTTCATTTTAAGTATGATTTAGCTTTCCCAACAGTTTATTATCTTTAGTATGCTCATGATTATGCCAGCTGGGTTAGCTTGGGATCACTTATGGTCGTAGGTTCCGTGTCCGCGTCTCAGGGGTAGCTCGGGGCGTGACAAAACTTGGTATCACAGAACTAGGTTCAAGAGTCCTAGAATGTCTGAAAAAGCCGCACTAAGTAGAGTCCTTTTCATGGGTGTGAAGTGCACCACATCTAATGAGAGGGAGGCTATGAAGTGTTTTAGGAAAAACTTTACCTTCTTGTTACTCTTATTGTTCGTAAAATATGATCTAATTCCATTCTAACTCGACGTTGAGCGCTTAAGATCATGCCTTATCGTAGAGCTTAGGCATGAAATGCTAATGCATGTAATGCTAACACAGTTCCTCTAATACCAGATAAGGAAGTTCAAATTAAGAATTTCAAAAAGCCAATTCAGTTTTTGGTCAAGAGTATGACCAACCAGAACAATCAGCAGGTTCTAGTTCCTACTAATAGAATTGAGCGATCAATGGAAGCCAGAGTTTGTGATTTTATTAGGATGAATCCATCTAAGTTTTTAGGGTCGCATGTTGGTAAGGACCCACAGAAGTTCATTGATAATGTCCAGAAAATATTTTATGTTATGTTAGTCACTGGTAGTGATAGGTGAGATTGGCATCCTACAAACTCAAGGATGTGACTCACATACGGTTCACTTAGTGGAAAGACAACAAAGATGACTTTGCCTTTTGTAACTCAGTATAGCAGTCCAATTCAATGTCATTCCAGAAACTCTCTCAGAACTTTTCTTAGTTTCTACTCCAGTCGTTGACCCAGCTAGAGCTAGACGGGTATACAAAATTGCCCTGTCATAATCTCTCAGAAAGTCACCTCAGCAAATCTAGTAGAGTTAGAAATAGTAGACTTCGATGTCATTGTAGGCATAGATTGGTTACACTCATGTTATGCCTCAGTCAATTGTAGAAGTAGGATTGTTTGTTTTCAGTTTCCAGACGAACCAATCTTAGAATGGAAGGGTAGTAGACTAGCGCCTATGGGTAGATTTATTTCTTACCTTACACTGATGGTATGCCTCAGTCGATTGTAGAAGTAGGATTGTTTGTTTTCAGTTTCCAGACGAACCAATCTTAGAATTGAAGGGTAGTAGCCTAACGCCTATGGGTCGATTTATTTCTTACCTTAACGCAGTAAGATGATTTCTAAGGATTATCTATATCATCTAGTTCAGGTTAAGGATTCTAGACTTGAAACCCCATCTCTTGAGTCAGTTTTGGTAGTCTGTGAATTTCAAAAAGTATTTCCAAAAGATCTTCTCGGGGTTCCTCCCGAAAGGGAAATCGACTTTGGAATTGATCTCCTTCCAGATACCCAACCTATTTCTATTCCTCCTTACAGAATGGATCCAACAGAGTTTAAGAAATTGAAAGAGCAGTTGAAAGACCTTCTAGATAAGGGTTTCATCACACCTAGGATTTCACCATAAGGTGCACCAGTATTGTTCGTAAAGAAGAAAGATAGTTCTCTCAGAATGTGCATTGACTATAGACATTTAAACAAGGTCACAATCAAGAATAAATATCCCATCACCATGATGATGACTTGTTTGACCAACTTAAGGGTGCTCGTCATTTCTCAAAGATAGACCTCAGATCGGGTTATCATTAGCTTAGAGTCGGAGATAGTGACATTTCAAAAACAACTTTCAGAACTCGGTATGGTCATTATGAATTTGTAGTTATGTTTATTTGGACTAATCAATGCTCCTGTATATTTCATTGCTTTGAGGAATAGAGTGTTCAAACAGTACTTAGACTTATTCGTTATCGTCTTGATTGATGATATCCTCATTTACTCTAGGAGTGAGAAAAAACATGCAAGTCATTTGAGAGTTGTTCTGCAGACTCTCAAAGATTGCCAGTTATTCGTTAAGTTTAGTAATTATGAGTTGTATCTAGCGAAGGGATCCGCGTAGATTCACAAAAGATAGAAGCAGTGATACAATGGCCCAGACCTACCTCTGCTACAGATATCAGAAGTTTCTTAGGTCTAGCAGGTTATTACAGAAGGTTCGTGCAAGGATTTTCATTTATAGCCTCACCATTGACAAGGTTGACTCAGAAGATGGTCAAGTTCCAATGGTGAGATGATTATGAGAAAAGCTTCAAGAAATTGAAAACCAGATTGACTACAGCTCCTGTCTTGACTCTAATAGAGGGTTCAGATGGTTATGTGATCTATTTTGATGCATCCAGAGTTAGCCTTGGTTGTGTGTTGATTCAAAGAGATAAGGTTATATCTTATGCCTCTAGAAAGATTAAGGTGCATGAGAAGAACTATCCAACTCATGACCTCAAGCTTGCAGCAGTGGTGTTTGCACTCAAGATATGGAGACACTACTTGCATGGTGTTCATGTAGATGTGTTCACCTATCATAAGAGCCTTCAGTATGTGTTCACCCAGAAAGATTTGAATCTTTGCTAGAGGAGATGGCTTGAGTTCCTTAAGGATTATGATATTAGAGTGCATTATCATCTTAGAAAGGCGAATGCAGTAGCCGATTCTCTTAGTAGATTATCTATGGGTAGTGTAGCCCATGTCGAGGAAAAAAGAAAGGATCTAGTGAAGGATGTTCACAGGCTTGCTCGCTTGGGAGTTCGCCTTATGATCATTTTAGACAATGCTGTAACAGTTCAGAATGGGGAAGAATCATCTTTGGTAGTGGAGGTTAAGAAAAAGCAAGAGAGTGATTCGATCTTGCTTGAACTAAAGGGTGTAGTCAAAAATCAGAGAGTGGAGGTTTTCTCCCAAGGGGGATATGGTGTACTTCGCTACCAAGGTAGATTGTGTGTTCCTGATGTGGGAGAGTTGAGGTAGCATATTCTTGCAGAAGCTAATAACTCTAGGTATTCTATTTATCAAGTGCCACTAAGATGTACCGCGATCTGCACGAAGTCTATTGGTGGAATGATATGAAGAGGGATGTAGCAGACTTTGTGAGTAACTGCCCAATTGCGAGCAAGTCAAGGTAGAACATCAAAAACCAGGAGGTATGACTCAAGAGATCGATATTCCTACTTGGAAGTGGGTTGTGATCAATATGGATTTCATCACAGGGTTACCTCATACTCACAGACAACATTACTCAATTTGGGTGATAGTTGATAGGATGACTAAGTCTTCTCGCTTTTTGGCAGTCAAGACTACATATTCGGTAGAGGATTATGCCAAGATTTACCTTACTAATATTGTGAAGTTGCATGGGGTTCCTTTGTCTATCATCTCAGATAGAGGTCCTCAGTTTACCTCTCATTTCTAAGAGTCATTTCAAAAAAGGTCTTGGTACTCAAGTTAACCTTAGTACAACATTTCATCCACAGACGGATGGGAAAGCAGAGCGTACCATTCAGACCTTAGAGGATATGCTTAGATCTTGTGTGATTGATTTCAAAGGTAGTAGGGATGATCACCTTGCTCTTATTGAGTTTGCCTACAATAATAGCGACCATTCCAGCATTCAGATAGCCCCTTATGAGGCTTTATATGGGCATATAGATATAGATCTCCTATTGGTTGGCTTGAAGTAGGTGAAGCAGCTTTGATAGGGCCATATTCAGTCCTTTATCCTATGGAGAAAGTGCAACACATTAGAGATAGACTTAAGACATCCCAAAGTTGTCAGAAATCTTATGCAGATGTAAGGAAAAGGGAATTAGAAATCCAAGTTGATGATTGAGTTTTTCTGAAAGGCTCACCTATGAAAGGGGTGATGTGATTTGGAAAGAAATGGAAGCTCAGTCCTTGATATGTAGGCCCTTACAAGATCTTGAAAAGGATTGGCAAGGTGGCATATGAGTTAGAGTTGCCAGCAAAATCAGCAACAGTGCATCCGGTCTTCCACATCTCACTCTTAAAGAATTGTGTGGGTATCCCAGCCTCTATAGTTCCATTAGAGAGTGTGGTGAAAGATAGCCTTTCTTATGAGGATGTACCAGTTGTGATTCTTGATATTTAGGTTAGAAGGTTGAGAAACAAAGAAGTTACTTCAGTCAAGGTTTTGTGGAGGAGTTAATCCGTAGAGGGTGCTACTTTGGAAGCAGAAGTAGCCATGAAAGCAGAGTATCCTTACCTTTTTCCTTCCAATTCCACTCCAGCTTGAGGTAATAGTTCCTCTTCAGTTTTACAGTCATTCATGTGTAAATTCAGTTTTTGAATCACGTTCCCTCAGTTTGTACTTTCATTTTTAGCGTAATTGCATGTACTCAGAACTCAATTCAATTCTCAGTATTTAGTAGTGGGGTTTGCATCTCTCTCCCTCTATTTCAGCTAGTATAGTCTTCATTCAAGGACGGATGTTCCCAAGTGGGAGATAATGTAACACCCCATAGCCAATACAGACCAAAAATTAGTTTTTTAGAAAAATATGTAGGTGCTACCAACGGTGGCATCGATCGACCATAGACTGAACCACGGTCTGTCCTGCACAATGGTCGATGGGATCAGAAACTCCCAAATACTTAATCCTAGAAAAATCGGTTAAGTCTAGGACGACGGACGGACTTACGGTCCGTAGGTCAAACAACGGTCCGTAGTCCGTGACTGTCGATCAAGACTCCATTCAACCACTCTTTGGCAAGAGCTATGGATGACCAACATGATTCGTAGGTGGAACTAAAATCCATAGGTGGAAAATTTGCAGCCAGTAAAGGGGAAATGCAATTGGGTCAACTTGAAATGATCATAACTCTAAACACAAAATGAATTCGGTCTTTCATGACCTACCCACATATAGATAATTTAATTATATTTCCATATCCACCGACCTTGATAAAATCAGACCTCCGAGTAAAGAGTTATGCCCATTTTAGTAAAGGCCTGTTGAACATGCCCTCACGACAGACCAAACGACGCGGCGTCGGGCGCACGACGGACTGTCAGTCCTTGCGATCGTGAGGCCTGACAACAACCTTCCTAGGGGTCTTTTTGATGTTTCCCACTGCGTTTAAACCCTAATTTACGTCGTTTTGACACTAAATCATGATATCTTAGTCAGTTTAAGCCTAGAAACATAATTAAAACATATCCAAGTCAATTCATTAAATAAAAACTTAGAAAATTAGAAGCAAGTGAGGAGAAAAAAGCTCAAGAACCCTAGTTCAAGAACGCCACAAGCTCCAGCAGTTCCAGCCTCGAAACTTAAGTATTTTTACATGGATTTCATCACCAGGTATGTGGGATATCACTAGTGGGTTCCTTTCACATATAGGGTCCCTAGTTTTTAGTCAATTCTTGATTCTCTTATCATGATTAAACCTAGGCTTTCTAGAACCTTGATATAACTTCATGAATTTATTATATATGTGTTCCAAATCAGATTATCATGTTATTACTTAGATCATCGCATGAATTTCAGAACCCTAGCTTTGTATTTCTTTAGTTCTTGAATTACACATGCTAGGTCATATATTTCAGACACTTCAGATATACATGCCTCAGTTATTAATGCATAATTACCATATTAATTGTTGCATTCTCAGTTTGCATGTTCAGTTTTAAGCTATCTAGTATTTATAGAAATTCAGATATACTCAGTTAATTTACAAAATTCATTGTGAGTAGCATAATACCGAGTTGGACTAGGGTTTAGCGTACCCAATAGTCCCAGAACTACTATCCAAGTAGGTTTTAAGTCCCCCCCGTGGGAAATCAGTTTAGTGATCACGCCATCATGACTTTATACCTTTGGCAGGGTATATTGTGTCCTCTTGATAGGGCGTATACATCGGACTCCACATTTAGCTCATGTGGTTTTATTATCGGTTATAAGTAGCTCCCACATTTCAGTCAGACTCTCTGCAATGAACATTTATCAGTATAATCAGTATTCAGTTTCAGCATGTTATAAATTAGTTATTGCATCCAGTTAGCTCATAAATCAGCACATCACGTTCAGATTATTATACTTGTTTTTGTGCTTGTTCAGTTATGTTTTACTTCATCTTACTCTATCGTACATGCTCAGTACCTTTCAAGTATTGACTCATACGTGTGCTACATCTTCTCGTGATGTTTGTTCGGGTTCTTAGCATCCAGATTACGCATAGATCAATTTCCCGATCTCCAGTTTAGCAGATTCAGTGGTGAGTTCTCATTCTCCGAGGACAACAATCATGAGTTTCATTTCATTCTTTATTCTTTTAGTTTCAGTTTTTGCTAGATTTTGCTCGGGCTTGTCCCAGTATTTCTAGTCTAGTTTAGAGGCTATTTTTCAGACATAGTTAGATTCAGCTTAGTATTGAGCTAATATTTCTTTTTGTATTGAACTCATTATTTTCAAATATCTCAGTTATAAAATATGGATATTCCCCATATTTTCATTTTAAGTATGATTTAGCTTGCACAACAATTTATTATCTTCAGTATGCTCATGATTATGCCAGCAGGGTTAGCTTGGGATCACTTGTGGTCGTAGGTTTCGTGTCCGTGTCTCGGGGGTAGCTCGAGGCATGAGAAAACTTGGTATGAGAGAACTAGGTTCAAGAGTCCTAGTATTTCTGAAAAAGCCGCACTAAGTAGAGTCCTTTTAATGGGTGTGAAGTGTACCACATCTAATGACAGGGAGGCTATGAAGTTTTTTAGGAAAAACTTTACCTTCTTGTTACTCTTATCGTGCGTAAAATATGATCTAATTCCATTCTAACTCGAAGTTGAGTGCTTATGATCATGCCTTCTCGTAGAGCTTAGGCATGGAATGCTAATGCGCGTAATTCTAACACAGTTCCTCTAATACCAGATAAGGAAGTTCAAATTCAGAATTTCAGAAAGCCAATTCAGCTTTTGGTCAAGAGTATGACCAACTAGAACTATCAGCAGGTTCTAGTTCCTACTAATAGAATTGATCGATCAATGGAAGCCAGGGTTTGTGATTTTGTTAGGATGAATCCATCTAAGTTTTTAGGGTCGCATGTTGGTAAGGACCTACAGAAGTTCATTGATAAAGTCCAGAAAATATTTTATGTGATGTCAATCATTGGTGGTGATAGGTGAAATTGGCATCCTACAAACTCAAGGATGTGACTCACATATGGTTCACTCAGTGGAAAGACAACAAAGATGACTTTGCCTTTTGTAACTCAGTATAGCAATCCAATTCAATGTCATTCCAGAAACTCTCTCAGAACTTTTCTTAGTCTCTACTCCATTCGTTGACCCAGCTAGAGCTAGACGGGTATACAAAATTGCCCTGTGATAATCTCTCAGAAAGTCACCTCAGCAAATTTAGTAGAGTTAGAAATAGTAGACTTCAATGCCATTCTTGGCATGGATTGGTTACACGTATGTTATGCCTCCGTCGATTGTAGAAGTAGGATTGTTTGTTTTCAGTTTCCACACGAACCAATCTTAGAATGGCAGGGTAGTAGCCTAGCGCTTATGGGCCGGTTTATTTCTTACCTTAAGGCCAGAAAGATGATATCTAAGGATTATCTCTATCATCTAGTTCGGGTTAAGGATTCTAGACTTGAAACCCCATCTCTTGAGTCAGTTCTGGTAGTCTGTGAATTTCCAAAAGTATTTCCAAAAGATCTTCTCGGGGTTCCTCTCAAAAGGGAAATCGACTTTGGAATTGATCTCCTTCCAGATACCCAACCTATTTCTATTTCTCCTTATAGAATGGATCCAGCAGAGCATAAGGAATTGAAAGAGCAGTTGAAAGACCTTCTAGATAAGGGATTCATCAGACCTAGTATTTCACCATGGGGTGCACCAGTATTGTTCGTAAAGAAGAAAGATGGTTCTCTCAGAATGTGCATTGACTATAGACAGTTGAACAAGGTCACAATCAAGAATAAATATCCCATCACCATGATTGATGACTTGTTTGACCAACTTCAGGGTGCTAGTCATTTCTCAAAGATAGACCTCAGATCGGGTTATCATCAGCTCAGAGTCGGAGATAGTGACATTCCAAAAACAACCTTCAGAACTCGGTATGGTCATTATGAATTTGTAGTTATGTTTATTTGTACTAACCAATGCTCCTGCAGATTTCATAGATTTGAGAAACAGAGTGTTCAAACGGTACTTAGATTTGTTCGTTATCGCCTTCATTGATGATATCCTCATTTACTCCAGGAGTGAGGAAGAACATGCAAGTCATTTGAGAGTTGTTCTGCAGACTCTCAAAGATTGCCATATATTCACTAAGTTTAGCAATTATTAGTTTTGGTTGCAATCCGTTGCTTTCCTTGGTCATATTGTATCTAGCGAAGCGATCCATGTAGATTCACAAAAGATAGAAGAAGTGAAACAATGGCCCATACCTACCTTTGCTATAGTTATTAGAAGTTTCTTAGGTCTAGCAGGTTATTACAGAAGGTTCGTGGAATGATTTTCATCCATATCCTCACGATTGACTTGGTTGACTCAGAAGATTGCCAAGTTCCAATGGTGAGATGATTGTTAGAAAAGCTTCACAGAATTTATAACTAGATTGACTACAACTCCTGTCTTGACTCTACCAGAGGATTCAGATGGTTATGTGATCTATTTTGATGCATCCAGAGTTAGCCTTGGTTGTGTGTTGATGCAAAGAGATAAGGTTATATTTTATTCCTCTAGAAAGATTAAGGTGCATGAGAAGAACTATCCAACTCACGACCTCGAGCTCGCAGCAGTGGTGTTTACACTCAAGATATGGAGACACTACTTGTATGGTCTTCATGTAGATGTGTTCACCTATCATAAGAGCCTTCAGTATGTTCACCCAAAAAGAATTAAATCTTTGCCAGAGGAGATGGCTTGAGTTCCATAAGGATTAGGATATTAGTGTGCATTATCATCCTGGAAAGCCGAATGTAGTGGCCGATGCTCTTAGTAGATTATCAATGGGTAGTGTAGACCATGTCGAGGAAAAAAAGAAAGGATCTAGTGAAGGATGTTCACAGGCTTGCTCGGTTGGGAGTTCACCTTATGAGCATATTAGACAACGGTGTAACAGTTCAAAATAGGGCAGAATCATCTTTGGTAGTGGAGGTTAAGAAAAATCAAGAGGGTGATTCGATCTTGCTTGAACTAAAGGGTGCAGTCAACAATCAGAGAGTGGAGGTTTCTCCCAAGGGGATATGGTGTACTTCGCTACAAAGGTAGATTGTGTGTTACTGATGTGGGAGAGTTTAGGCAGCATATTCTTGCAGAAGCTCATAACTCTAGGTATTCTGTTCATCAAGGTGCCACTAAGATGTACCGCGATCTGCACGAAGTCTATTGGTGGAATGACATGAAGAGAGATATAGCAGACTTTGTGAGTAAGTGCCCAATTGCCAGCAAGTCAAGGTAGAACATCAAAAACCAGGAGGTATGACTCAAGAGATCGATATTCCTACTAGGAAGTGGGATGTGATCAATATGGATTTCATCACAAGGTTACCTCGTACTCGTAGACAACATAACTCAATTTGGGTTATAGTTGATAGGATGACTATGTCTTCTCGCTTTTTGGCAGTCAAGACTACACATTCGGCAGAGGACTATGCCAAGATTTACCTTACTGAAATTGTGAAGTTCCATGGGGTTCCTTTGTCTATCATCTCATATAGAGGTCCTCAGTTTACCTCTCCTTTTCTAGAAGTCATTTCAAAAAAGGTCTTAGTACTCAAGTTAACCTTAGTACAACATTTCATCCAGATACGGATGGGAAGGCAGAGCGTACTATTAAGACCTTAGAGGATTGTTGAGAGCTTGTGTGATTGATTTCAAAGGTAGTTGGGATGATCACCTTGCTTTTATTGAGTTTGCCTACAATAATAGCTACCATTCCAGCATTCAGATAGCCCCTTATGAGGCTTTATATGGGCGTAGATATAGATCTCCTGTTGGTTGGTTTGAAGTAGGTGAAGCAGCTTTGAAAGGGCCATATTCAGTCCTTTATCCTATGGAGAAAGTGCAACTCATTAGATATAGACTTAAGACATCCCAAAGTCGTCACAAATCTTATACAAATGTAAGGAGAAGGGAATTAGAAATCCAAGTTGATGATTGAGTTTTTCTGAAAGTCTCACTTATGAAAGGGGTGGTGTGATTTGGAAAGAAAGGGAAGCTCAGTCCTTGATATGTAGTCCCTTACAAGATCTTGAAAAAGATTGGCAAGGTGGCATATGAGTTAGAGTTACCAGCAAAATTAGCAGAGTGCATCCGGTCTTCCACATCTCACTCTTGAAGAAGTACGTGGGTGACCCAACCTCTATAGTTCCATTAGAGAGTGTGGCGGTGAAAGATAGCCTTTCTTATGAGGATGTACCAGTTGAGATTCTTGACCGTCAGGTTAGAAGGTTGAGAAACAAAGAAGTTGCTTCAGCCAAGTTTTTGTGGAGGAGTCAATCCGTAGAGGGAGCTACTTGGGAAGCAGAAGCAGCCATGAAAGCCAAGTATCCTTACCTTTTTCCTTCCGATTCCACTCCAGCTTGAGGTAATAGTTCCTCTTCAGTTTTACAGTCATTCATGCGTACATTCAGTTTTACGGTCCGTAGGTGGAAAAATTGCAGCCAGTTAAGGGAAAATGCAGTTGAGTCAACATAAAATGATCATAACACTTAGCTCAAAATGAATTAGGTCTTACATGACCTACCCACAACTAGATAATTGAATTATCTTTCCATAGCCACCACCTTGCTAAATCAGACCTCCGAGTAAAACATTACGCCCATTTTAGTAAAGGCCTATCGAACAGGCCCTCACGACCGACCCAACGACGGGGCATCTGGTGCACGATGAACCGTCAGTCCTGGCCGTCGTAAGGCCCGACAACAACCTTCTTAGGGGTCTTTTTGACCTTTTCCACTCTGTTTGAACTCTAAGTACATAGTTTTGACCCTAAATCATCATATTTTAGTCAGTTTAAGCCTAGAAACATAATTAAAACATAACCAAGTCAAATCATTAAATGAATACTTAAAAAATTAGAAGCTAGTGAGGAGAAAAAAGCTCAAGATCCTTAGTTGAAGAACGCCACAAGCTCTAGCAGTTCTAGCCCCAAAACTTAAGTATTTTTCCTTGGATTTCATCACCAGGCATGTGGGATTTCACGAGTGGGTTCCTTTCACCCATTGGGTCCCTACTTTTCAGTCAGTTCTCTATTCTCTTATTATGATTAAACCTAGGGTGTCTAGAACTTTGATATAAATTCATGTATTTATTAAATATATGTTCCAAATCAGATTATCATGTTATCACTCAGATTATCACATGAATTACAGAACCCTAGATTTGTATTTCTTTAGTTCTTGAATTACACATGCTAGGTCATATATTTCAGACACTTCAGATATACATGCCTCAGTTATAAATGCATAATTACCAGATTAATTGTTGCATTCTCAGTTTGCATGTTTAGTTTTTAGCTATCCAGTATTTACAAAAAATTCAGATATAATCAGTTAATTTATAAAATTCATTGGGAGTAGCATAATACCAAGTTGGACTAGGGTTTAGCGTACTCAATAATCCCAGAACTTCTAGCCAAGTAGGTTGTAAGTCCCCTCTATGGGAAATTAGTTTAGTGATCATGCTAGCATGCCTTTATACCTTTGTCAGGGTATATTGGGTCCTCTTGATGGGGCGTATACATCGGACTCCACATTTAGCTCATGTGGTTTTATTATCGGGTATTAGTAGCTCTGACAGTTCAGTCAGACTCTCTGCATTGACCATTTATCAGTATATTCAGTATTTAGTTTCAGCAAGTTATAAATTGATCATTGCATCCTGTTAGCTCAGAAATAAGCACATCACGTTCAGATTATTATACTTCTTTTTGTGCTTGTTAAATTCTGTTTTATTTCAGCTTTACTCTATCCTACATGCTCAGTACCTTTCAAGTACTAACGCATACGTGTACTACATATTCTCATGATGTAGGTTCAGGTCCTTAGCATCCAGATTACACATAGATCGATTTCCCGATCTCTAGTTCAGCAGATTCAGTGGTGAGCCCTCATTCTCCGAGGACAACAGTCATGAGTTTCATTCCAGTCTTTAGTCATTTAATTTCAGTTTTGCAAGATTTAGCTGGGGCTTGTCACAGTATTTCTAGTCTAGTTTAGAGGCTATTTCAGACATAGTTAGATTCAGCTTATTATTGAGTTAATATTTCTTTTGTATTAAACTCATTGTTTTCAAATATCTCAATAATAGAATATGGGTATTCCCCATATTTTCATTTTAAGTATGATTTAGCTTCCTCAATAGTTTATTATCTTTAGTATGCTCATGATTGTGCTAGCAGGGATAGCTTGGGATCAGTTGTGGTCCTAGATTCCGTGTCAGCGTCCCGGGGGTAGCTCGGGGAGTGACACAAAGTGAGTGTTGATTATAATTGCTTAATTTATCCACCTCCATCGCTTTTTTTATGATAGATATAATTTATTTACTTTTCTCTATTTTATTATTGTTCTTTCATGGATTTTGACTAATTGGCATAGGGTTAATCCATGGGTTAAGGTTGAAAACTTAATTTTAGTTTAGATATTTAATTAATGCTCACAAGAGATTGACTAAAGTGGGTAATTAGTCTAAGAATTGCAATTTAGGTTTGATATCCAGGATTTTCTTGAAGAAGAAATTATGGGTCAAATATATTTTCTCAAATCTGCTCGAAAGAGAGATTTTGTATGGTAGTGGGTTGATTTGTAAATTAGATCAATGAGACTGAAAGAAGATTTTATGAATTGGAACTATGAGATCAAGAGAAGATTAGTTTCATTTAAGACGACCCAACTTATCCATGATTGTCCAAAACTATTTAGCAACACAATTACCTCTATGTGACAACAATTCTACTCCCCACACCCCTAGATTGCTTTCTAACTGATTGTTTTTCCAAAGATTTAGTTTAATTGTAAGTGTCGATATCAAAATCTTTTTTCGTGGATTTGGTAGAAATAGTAACCCATATTTCTTACTTACTTCAAATGAATTGATTTACAACCTTAAATTCTTGATATAATTCCTTGCATTATATCAGTCCAAGTGGGATTCTACCTCGAGTCTTAATTTGGTGTTCTTATTGACAATGATAATTTATTCTCTTAATTTTTTTGAGGATAATTTGAGCATAAATTATAAATGGTCCTACTATCGAGGAATCATGGCTAAGCATTCCATTTTAGAAAATAATTTGTAAATGCACTTTGTTGTAGTAGATTGTTGCTTCGTGTTGTGGTTTGCTAATTTGCAGGTATAAAACATGAGTGACCACTATAGTCTATGGGAAAAATGACATTATGAGTTATTTGATTGATATTCACATGAACATCATTCAAACCACAGAAGCAATCTAGTTACCTCATATAACAAGGAGGACAAATTTTCATGTGATCGAAACAATATCACAACTGCTCCGAATAAGAAGAATGTATAGAGGTTTTGATCATGAGGATCTCTGAACACTTCAAATTTTTGTAGATATATGTAAATTTTTCATATTAAAGAACATCTAACAAGAGTCCATAAGGTTGAGATTATTCTCGTTCTATGTGATGGGTGAAGCTACAAGATGATTTGCTGAATTGCTAAAAGATTCTTATCACTTTTTAGGAGGAGTTGACGGAAGCTTTCTTCGGGAGATTATTTCCTCCCTTAAAACTGGTAAATCTTAGGAGCACAATCCAACATTTTAAAAGAATAGTGGGTGAGCCTCTACGCGAGACATGGTTGTGGTTCTGAAAATTGCTTCTTCAATGTACAACACATAATGTTCTCGACAATTTGCTACTGAAGTACTTCTATTGCAGCCTTAATTAAGTCAATAAAGGCTTGGTTGATTAACTTGTTCAAAATGAGCTGATACGACAATCGTTTGACATAGTGATGTTGTTGCTAGATGATATGACAATATTTGACTGAGCATGACATACTAGAGAGGACAAAGAATCTTACAACAATGAGGCATGAGCAAGGAACGAATGGAAAAAAATTATGAGTTTTATGAAAATGTGGCTTAAATGATGACCCAACTTGAATTGTTCTCTAAACAGGTCATTGTAAATGGACTTAAAGCTACAACTGCGGCAAGTATATGCATTGTACATTGCCTAGATGATTCCAAGTTTGAGGCATTATATAATGAGAAAGTAAAATACTTGGGAAATCAAATGGGGTTTCTCACCCGAAATACCAAAGACAAGGTAGGAAACAAGTTTGAAACGAGGAGTGAGACAACGGTTAGAGAGATTGAATTTGAAATTGGAGAGATACGAAAGTTGAAAAGGGTAACTATATTCCCCCTCATGATTGGTCTAAAGTAAAAGCACCAGCTGGACCAAAGAGAAATCTCACTTATGAAATGCTTATAAGGATTTTAATAAGGTTGAAGTGTATGACAAGGTGTTGAATGATTGAAAAATGACTTCTCCACCTTAAACTCATCCCTTGTCAATCAAACAACTTGAAACCCAACTATACAAACTCTCGACTCATCTCAATCCAAGGCAAAGGTTTTTTTCCCTAGTGACACTCTCCTAAATCCCAATAATAATGGATGTTGAGTAAGAATTTTGTCTTGCCATCACGTTAAATGAGGCGCTTCCTGGAAGGCAACCCAATCTATTGTTTGTTTTATTGCTATCAATAATGGGTATTATGAGTGCAGGTTAAAATACTGTCAAAGTGTTGAATAATATAAAGTGGCCAATTCCAAGATTAATTCGGCAATCAACCAAATCCATTAAGCGGACATAGCTTTTGTCAATCTTCGGGCTGAAAATTTGAAAAAGTGTACTGTCAACTTAAGCGGTGTGAGCTCCAATCAACGTTCCTATTAAGCTCATTAAGTGGATGCCATCGAGTTTGTGAATAAACCTACAGGTTTTGTCTCCATCCAAGCCTCATTGATGAGATTTAGCCCCTTCGGTGATTAACCGAATGCATTTAGCATTGTTAGTCATATTCCGCGGAGTGGGTCTGATTTAAATAAGCCTTGAGTCTTTTCTAGTTAAAAATGTAACCCTTCCATATCTTTGTGCTTATTTCCCTCCTAAACTCCCAAATACCATCATTTTAGTGTTTTATACCTCATTTTACTTGCCCAGAGTGCTTTGGATTGATTGGATCTCAATCCCAACACTAGTTCCATGGATTTTATACTTTGCTACAATCTTTACGGTTGACTTTCGATTTCTATATTGATATTGGTGTGAGAAATTGTTACCTTTGGTATGGGATTGTTGTTAATTTCTTTTTATTATTGTTTAATTTGTATGGATAATGCTAAATAGATCATATTGAATATGGAATTGAACCCATGAGTTAAATATTCGATTTTGTGCCCAAAATTTCCAAAATTGATTGTGTTAGTTAAAATATAGAATTGAACCCTTGTTTGAACTAGGTCTTGGTAGCAATAAAGATGGGTTAGATATGATTAGCCAGTGTTGCTTTAACGCCCAAATTTACCTGATGATAGATAAAGTGATAACTTTCTTAAGGGAAAATTGTTATTTTGGGTAATGCTTTGTGATAATTGGGGAAAGTTTGAGTACCCATGGGTATGAAATCATATGGGCAGACTGTGAAACACATTAGGAATTAGTTATTATTGAATCTTGCATTTTAATTTTTGAAAATAGGAACTATGTTGACCACTATTGTTCGGTGGGCTTGCTTTGTCTCACCAAGGTAGTTAGGCGAATTGTCGAGTAAGCCCTAGATCACCTTCTATGATTTGATATGTGATGTAGGGTACTGTTCTATTCGGAAAGCTTGTATTAGTGTACTGAAACCTACCCAATGTACTCACAAAGTGGGAGTGAACATCTCCCTTTATGCCTGTTTATTTTAGTTTTGCACTCGCACTTTCGGTGGACTTGTCTTAGTCCACAAAAACCCATTCACTGTGTCACCGAGTTTGAGATGAGTCCACCCTCCAGGCCTATGTTTTCTGAAATCGTGCACTATCAAATTCAGTGGGCTAACCTAAGCTCACGTAACCTGTTAGGCGAATCACTTTCTCAATAGGCGAGCCTCAGAACTTAGTTTTGAATTTTGTTTTACCGATTCTATGTTTGAATAATTAGGCCTTGTAGGAAATGTCTAGAACAAAAAGAATGACAGTAGTAACATCTCATACAGAGTTTGAGAGTGAATCTCCTCTCCATACTCTTCCTAAAAGAAATAAGGATATAGAAATCAAAGAGCCCTCTCTGAGTTAACTCACCAACAACAAACTAATGTGTGCTCCTCTACACGTGTGATTGAGCAACCTAACAAAGTGGTTGTCAGTAAAAGAATGAACATCAAGTCCAAGTTGGTTCAATCTGCTCAAGTTTAGTCCTACGTCATGTTTTCTCCTATTATTGTTCTAAGGCCTCTCAAGAGGTTTAAGGCCACTGGAAAATACAAAATTCTATAGGAGCGATGACTATCCACAAACAGAGCCATGAGTGACTAACTGACCATCTTGGATACAATTCAATTTCTTAGGTTTGAGGTGTTCAGAAAGCTCAGCGTCATTATGTTCAAGAGTGGGTTCAAGTATTCTACACAACCTATATACATGCCTTACTAAAGATGAAGAATAGCATAGTTTGGTAGCCCTTGGAAGAAGTAAAAGGGGAATAGTTTGGTAGCCCTTGGAAGAAGTAAAAGTGTGTGGAAAGATGGTACAATGCCACACAGGTGCAATCAGCACTGCCTTGGGAACTCTAGAAAATCAGGATGAAATGTTTAAACTCTGGATGCGGCATAACCTTGATTCATTTAAAGCTATTCTAGCACCTCTGATTTTTAACGTCTCTCCTTCATTGATGGATACGAGGCAAAAATAGAGAAGAAATAAATGAATGTTGGAGCCTAATATTGGTTTGGATTCATAAGAAGAAATTTCATGCCTTCACAAAATAAATAGGTCGTCCGACACCAAAGTCTGTCTTAGTTGGCACAATTATTAATAGGGAGAAGATAAATGTGGGGTTAATCATTGTAGATGAGTTGTTAATGAGGGATAGACAAGAGAAGAACTCTTTCCTTTCCCGGTCTTGACCACAGAACTATGTGAGACTTCGAGAGTTCCGTTTCGGGAGAGGACTGATGTGAGGATCACCCCTGCCTCCTCCAATGACATCCAGAAGATCAAGGTAGATTACTTTAGAGATGATGTAGCTCAAGGAAGTTGCCGCCACACTACAACAATAAAGGCTTTTAGCGGAAATTAATACGCACTTTAGTGGCAGTTAAAATTTTGACTAAAACCTTTACCGAGATTTAGTTAATTTTCATTGGATCCAATATCGTTAAAGGCTTTAGCGACAATTACAAAGAGTGTCGGTAAAAGTACCAACTATTGCCGCTCAAATGTTTCAATTCTAGTGGCATTTATTTAGTGGAAATAACAATAGCCACTAATTCCATCTAGAATGTACATCTTATGTTGTCACTAGTGATGCACCTTATTAGCAATAAAAATGCTAACAAATTGAAAATTACCAATATTAAGAAATGATGTGTTTCATTAATATCACAATACACATAAAACAACGATTTATTCATTATCTTTTAATTTTAACAAATAACAGGAAAATGTATTGAAACTATTAAGACATAAAAAATAGTTATTAAGAGAAGGTAAACCAACTGTTAATATCATTATATCTTTCAACCATTATAGTTGAAAACATACCACGAGGTATTCCTTCACATTGTCAGCCAGAGGGAAAGAATAGTTGGTTTCAATTGCAATGGCCAACTCATTTTTTGGGTGTTGGTGAAAAATGGGGTACAACAACTAAAATAGGTAGGAGAGGTCATAGTTCCAAGTTTAGAAAGCAGGGCATCTTCAGACAAACCAACTTTATCACCCTTCTTGATGAGCTTCGTAGGGGTGGTAACTTCAATGGTACCCTTGTTATTTTAGTAGGAATCTTGAGCACATGCAAGAATATATTGTAAGGTAATGCGAAGTAACTTCTCAGTAGACAAGTGAAAATCAAAATCCTTTGAAGCATGAGAAAAGTACCTTGAAGAAAGAGGTCTAAGAGGGGTCAAGAACAATTTTTATAGGAGGTACAACAAGATCAACATTCAAGGGGAACCACCAAAAAACACGAATAAGTGCTCCAACCTGTTTAACATAAATGGGGGACAAAACTTCATCATAAAACATAATATAATTAAGTTCGGAAGGAAACATAGTACTGATAAAATCTAGAATCAATTCAAACAACCAAAATGACCTTTTTTTAACTTCCAAATATTACTTGTAAAAACTTGAAAGTAACATCTATTTTGTATGTTTGTAGTTACATAAGATAGTTATGCATGTGATGAAATACTTCATATACGTTAGGCACAAAATGTAGTCCTTCGTGTTAATAAATTAGTTATAATCAGATAGGGTGGAGGAAATAAATAAAACACATATACTCTATCATAGATAATCATGAATCCATGAGCAACATCTTGTCTTAATTTTGGCAAGAACCGTGTAACTTGACTATAAACATTAATTCTTTTTTTATCTTAATTTGGGAAAGAATTTTGTCGTATAGGAACAATATTGATCAATAAATTTCTGTCTGAACATCACCCTTTTTCCACTTTCATTCTGCACATGTTAAACTCAAATCAAACTTACAAATTAATATTCAGTCAATTTCAGAAATTAGATTCGAAGTACTACAAAAATCTATTATCATTTAACCAAATTGTCCTTTGCATTATAAGGAGTAAAAAACCTATGAGAAACCAAATCAACTTCTACAGAGAGTAAATTAACCAGCTCCGATGCAATGGATATTTGGTTGTACCTAGAATAACCATCTAAAAAGCAATACTATCCACGCCCGCAAGCCTATCAAACATTTGATCCATAAATGACAAAGGAAAATTGTCTTTATTAAATCATGCATTCAATCTCTGGTAGACCATGGATACATGCCACCCGATGACCGATCTTATAGGCACAAGTTCTTTTTTTTTCATTTAGAACTACCATAACTCCTCCTTTTTTCTGCACACACTAAGCAAGACTCACCCATTCACTATCCAAAATGAGTTACACCACACTCTCATCAAAACACTTGATGATTTCTTTCTTCACCACTTTTTGCATTCGTGTGTTTAGCCTCCATTGCTCATGAACGCTTGGTCTGCATTCACTATCCAAATTTATTTTATGCGTGTAAATTTGGGGGAATCCCCAGTACATCAACAATTGTCCATCCAATAGCTTTAATGTATTGTTTCAATATATCAACAAGTAATTTTAATTGCCACTCAAGAAAATCTGCAGCAATGATAACAGGCAAGGTGTTACCTACCCCGAAAAATACATAACGAAGGTGGGATGGGAGCACTTTTAACTCAAGCTTTGGTTCCTCTTCGATGGATGGTTTAGCGGGGGGAGTTCGTTTATTTTTAAGATCAATGTCGAGCTTCAATGGATTCTTAGAGTACGAACCATAACCCGATAGAGAACCCACAACTTCATCATAACCTTGAATTTCTTCCTCATCATAATTCGATAGGATGAAAACGTGAGGTCCCCTCACACAAAACACCTCACCTACACTAGACACTACCTTATCAATCACATCAAGGGTTGAATGTACATAATGTCACTTGGTTGCTTCATCAACTTGCACAGATAAAACATAAACTCTTGAGCATTTACTCAAAATTTCAATTAACCACTTTCAACATCTACAAGGTATCTTCGGTAGCAAAAAATGTCCTACCTAATATAATAGGCACCTCAATGTAAATCACGCAATCCCAAATGGCTGAGTCTACCGAAAAAATGAATCTATCCACTTTTTTTTTCTGAGTAAGGTAAAGTTATATTTCTCAGCAATGTGGGTATGCTGTCAATCATCAAAAGAATTACAGTGCAAGTAATCATAATTACAGATAGCCTAAGAAGTCTATGGGCTGTTCTACCTCATCTATACCCTCTTCTTTATACCAAAGATATAAAGTATTAATGCAATTTTATTTTACTTTCTGCATTGGATTAGTAATATTCTCAAAACACCTATCATTTCTTTCCTTCCAGATTGATCACCATATGCAAGAAGGGACTAGAATCCACCATTTTTTCTGTTTTTTACTCCCACCTCTTCTCATCCAGCAGGTTAGAAGATCTTCCATATGCTCAGGCATTACCAATGGTTTTTAGATGTGATTAAGAAACATATGCCACACCTTAGAAGTTACTCTACAATGGAGGAACAAATGGCTATTTGTTTTATCCTTTTCCTTGGAAAAGAAGCACCTTGAGACAATCTCAAAACCTCTCTTTTTCAGTTTCTCCTTAGTGAGACATGCTCTTATACAAACCTTCCATGTGAAACCCTTAATATTTGTAGAGATATTAGATTTCCATATTTGTTTCCAAGGTCCAAGGATGTTCCCAAGTTGTGAGAACAAATTTCTTTTGTACAATCTTCCGATTGAAAATTTTCCATCCTTATCATGTCTCCATCTGATTGTATCAGGGCTGGTATTTAAACTAGAGAAATCATTTAACCTATGCAGTAGGCTGGTCACACTCTCAATCTCCCAGTCATTTAGAAGCATCCTAAAGATGATATTACATCCTTGGTTAGTACAGGTCTCAACAATGAATGCCTCAGGATTGTCACAGAAAGAAAATAAATCTGGAAAATCCTCCATGAATGAGTTCTGGCCGATCCATTTGTCTTTATAGAATAAAACTCTTGTCTCTTCACCTACCTTACAACATATGCTCTCAGACTATTTAAGCTAGAAATTTCTTATAGTTCTCTAATCTGAGACCCCAAAAGTGTTAGTCACAGTGTTGGTTGTCCGTTACACAGTCTGTCCGTATTTGCTGATGATAACATCCATCCAAAGAGCATGATCCTCCCACAACCATTTTTATAAAAGACATATGTTTTGCTGCTCCAAGTTCTTAACACCCATCCCACCAACTTTCTTACCGAGTTTTAAAGTTTGCCATTTGACCAGGTGAATACCTTTTCCTTCTTTGTTACCCAACCAAAGGATCTTCCTTCTCAATTTATCCAATCTCTCCTCCACTTTCGCAGGTAGTGGGAAAAGGGACATATCATAAGTTTGTAGGGCATCCAGGACAACATTGATCAATGTAATTCTTTCTCTGAAGGAAAGATATTGTGTCTTCGAGGTAGCTATTTTTTTCTGTCTTCTCCACTACTCTATCTCATATCTCTAACTCTTTGTGGGTGTTACCCAGTGGCATCCCCAGGTATGTAGTAGGCAAATTTTCTACTTTGCAGCTCAAAATATTTGCTAGGCACTGAATATTAGATACATCTTTAACTTGGAACATACTACTCTTCCTCCAATTCACAGAAAGCCCTGACACTGCCTCAAGAACTATTAGGTTTATCATGATGAAACATACGTACTCTTCATTGCCCTCACAAAAGATCATAGTATAATCTTCATAGAGAAGATGGCAAATCTGTACATCTTCTTCTTCTTGGTTGCCCACCATGAAACCTTTGCTGCCTATCCACTTTCACCAAGATATGATAAAGTATACCAATGATATGCTTAGTATATCGATCATCCACGAGAATACACATCGCTGTGGATCTAGGTTTGCCCAACCCAAGTTGATTGAAAATGGTATACGATATCAAGTTAATACTTTAACTCAAGTCACAGAAAGCTTTAGCAAACTGAACCATCTCAATAGTACATAAAATAGTAAATTCCCCTGGACCAGCTTTCTTGATAATCACATTGCTTTTTATTATGGCTCTATGAGATACCTCCACTGTTTCAAAATCCATACACCTTTCTTGGTGACTAGCTAGTTCATTCATGAACTATGTATAGCCCGACATCTCCAACAACATTTCTACTTAAGGAAGATATGTAGACAGAATCTTGAACACATATAGACTTTTTCAGAACTTTACATCTTTATTCCTTTTTTTGAGTTGCTGAGGAAATGATGAACTCACTTTGGGCAACAACTCAATAGGCTTTGAAGATGAAGAAGACCCATCATGAGATGTTTTCAAGTCCTCAGATGATGAGTTGTTTTTGAATTTCCTTAACCTCTTTGGGTGTATCAGTTTCCGGTGCTTAGTCCGATTTCTCTAAATCAACAACATCATCTCCTTCTTTACAAGTGGTTGCCTCACCATTCACATTCACATTGACAACTATTAATTTCTTACTCTGAGTCAACACCGCTAAGCATTTATCATGATTAACCTTTGAATTCTTCATCATATCATCTACTTACATCACTTGCAGCTTGGATCCTAATTAAGCGGAAACTTGACTCATTTGATATTCAAGTTTATTAATAGAATCCAAGTGCGAGTTTACTTAATTGTTAAACGATAAGAAGTCAACGTTCATATCTTTTAGAATTTTATAAGATCCTTCCACCTTGTTTAGAATGCAGTATAACAAATCATCCACTCGAAAGCTTCTAGAACTTTCCCTAGGTTTTCAGGTATCACCCATGTGCATGTGATAAGCATCATAATTATCTTCTCTCCTCCAAAAGTTATTTTTGTCAGACCAATCTCGATTGTAACTTCTCTGTCTATCCTCACTAAATATGTACCAACATTGTTTACTGTCCACTTTTGAAAACCCCAGGCAACAATCCTCCTCTAGTTTTGATTTATATTGGATCTCTTTGTTTTCATGAGTACCCACCATGACCTATTTTGTCAATAATTCCATTTGGGACATCATCTTGTCCATGTTTTTATCTCGCTCTTGGTTCTTATCCACTTGCTCTTTTGTCATCCAAAAGTTTAAAGGAGACATTTATCTTCTCTAGTTTACCAAGAACGATTGGTTTTCGTTCTCTCATCAAGAAGAGTAGATGCTATATCGAACGGATATTGTATGATTTCTCCTGGAACAGGCTTGTCAACCACACCTTTATTGGCTAAGTCGAGTCTCGATAGAAATATTGTAACGACACATTGCTTGGGAGTCCATGTGTTGGACATTGGAGCAACAACTTCTAAAACCTCAACCATGTCTCCTGAATTGGTTCACCATCCACTTGCTTAAATTTTTGAATATTATCCCTCAACTTCATCATATTTGAGTGAGGGAAAAGCCTTACATAAAAAGTATATATGAACTCTTTCTGAGAAGTCATACAATCCCTTGGTAAATCAGCCAACCACTTTGTTTCCTCCGCTATTAGATAAAAGGGAAACAATCAAAGTCAAACCAACTCCTTAGTGATTTCTTGAAAGAAAATGGCACACATATATTCACAAAGTTTCACATGTGCTCATGAGGATCCTTAGTAGCAATACCTCTAAAGAAACCCTTCATTTGCAACAATTTCAACATAGTGCTAGTCACATGAAACACTGCATTGCCCACAACAAGAGGCAATCAAATAATATCTCCACTTCCCAACTGATCTTTATTGACATAGTGAACATTACCAATGTCATCATTGTACCCAAGTTGGCCAGAATTTCTCCTGTTAACTCTCATCTCTTCAGCTATTTAAGAGCAGCCATCAAAGTACAGAAATAAGTTTATTCAACTACAGTAAAATCAATTCAGTACTAAACTTCACTAAAAGAATTCTAAAAACCACTCCCCGACAGTGGCATCATTTTTTTATAATGCACAACTGCACTTCATCCGATTCAATGTGTAGGCGGCTGGTAGCAAGTACAAACCGAACTAATAGTTGGGTTCATTCCCACAGGGTGATAGGGTAAAAAATCTAATTACAAAGTGAAATAGCCGTCTAATAATTTGTAGGTGTAGACATTTTTGAAACAATAAAATAAATGAAAAGGGATTAGTAATTAATTTCAAATGGGGAGATTTGAGTGACAATTAACAACTACGAATAACCAGGAAAAACCAAATACAGGATAGTTTTTGGGAGTAAGATCAATTGAATTCCAATTTCTCTTAATGAGTGATTATTATTTACCGATAATTGTTGAAACTTAGTGGATAGTATAGGTTTTAGGTTTAATAGTCATTTCTCAATCAACTATCATTATTCAAGCGAGTTTTCTCTAACCTCGACAAGTATAACACATATAAATAGCCCAAAACCTCATTTAGACCCACTTTCTCAAGCTAAGTCTGCAATAACTTGAACACTCTAAAAGTCCAAAACCTAATATAGATCCTCACATGAGTGTTTAAGGTTTTTTTACACTATTTTAAGGTCAATAATTCTGTATAAAAGTCATTTAGGAAGTTTTACATTCAAAACAACAAGGAATGTCCATGACTTCCGGAGACTAGTGCAAAAGGTGCTAGTGTGCCTTAGCCTATTTTGACGGGGTTGTAAGTGTCGGAAATTGATGAAATTTGATGGAAAGGTGTATAAAATGTATTATAATTGGTTTAGGGTAAAAATGTCCGTGTACGACTCCCCAAGGACCACCCCAAGTGTCCTTGAGGAGGACCCTTCCATTTTGGCCAAGAAGCTGTCAAAACAGTGTGCACCAACGATTGCAAGTGATGAGACGTAGGCCCATCGGTGGGGCGTCGATGCTTCCGTCGACCAACACTTAGTAATTTTTCCAAAAAGGGCAAAGTGACAACTCTATGACCAAAACGACAGTTGTGCAGGACGGTTGGTCCAAAGCACCGTCGATTAACATACGACCCGTAGGTCGGGGTCTCATAGGTCAGGTTTTAGATTTTCAATTAAGTTTTAATTGTTTGATTTAATTAATTAGTTGGTTAGTTGGTTAATTAGGGGTTGATGGAGGTCTACTTATGTTAGTTAGGGACTTATATAAAGACCTAAGCCTAATTAAATTAACCCAACTCCCAATAAATTTCCCAAACATAATTGCTCTTCCTTCTCCCTACTTTCTCTCTCCCAAAGAAGAACTCCATTAAAGGGATAGGTCAAGGTATTTAGGGAAGAAATATGGGTACTTTTATCCATCAATCTTCAACAATTAACAAGGTATGTTAAGTCTTAACCTTTGGGATTTTTTCCCCCAAAGGGTTCAGCGAAAATTGGTTTTCAAAAAAATGATTTCATATGGGTTTCTTCCTAATAGGAATTTGATATTTTAAGTTGTATTGTCCATGGTTTATTTTGGTTATTATGATTGAATTATGATTTATTATTGTGTAATTATGCTATTTCTTGATGATTTAACCTAGTATGTGGAATAGAACATGAAATTGACCGAAGTCCCTAACCCTAGGTTATGAACTAGTGTTGAATTGAATTTTAGTGATGCAATTGACTTCATTATTGTGTTAATATATATTTATTGAGTTTATTAGACCTGTTATTTGATTTAATTGTTTGGTTTATGGTAATACCAAGATGATGACTTTTGAAGGAGATTGGGTAAGTCTTGATATCCTAAACCTTTTACATAAATTATGGTGACTTGTACTTGGTGATGAAGTTCAATTGAAGTATATCTGTTAATTAGATTAAGTAGGTTTGGTATGATGATGAAATTGAGATGTCTTGATTATATGATTATGATATTATGCTTAAAACGAAATGATATAAGGTCGGTTATGAAGTACCTACGTGCCTTATTATATTATGATGATGTTAATGTGCTAATCTCACATGTGAGGATTGTAATTAAAGGCGTTCTCATGCAATTCCTATTGAGCTAATGACTATGACTATATAAGGGGCTATTATCCTATGACCTAAACTAAGTATGATTGTTAAATAAAGACATTTCAAAAGGGACTCTAGCTTAGAACCTAGTGAAATAGTAGTGAGGAGTGTCCCTTCCCACATAGGGAAGGTATGTTTACTATTGTACTGATGAAATTGGAGACTAATTCATGTAGCATAAAGAGGGTTCCAAACACATATCCTAGTTCTTAAAGTATGTTGCCCCCATAGGAATACTAGCTAGTGGATCCACATAGATGCTATGTTCATGTATTGGTACTACTTTGGCAAGTAGTCCACCTTGTTTCGGTGTAGGGTTCCATGACACCGGATTCCACATTAGCTCATGTAGTCTATGTCGGTAAAGGCAAGATGTTCCCAAACGTAAAATTAAGTAATAAAGTGAACTCTTACTTGGAGGAATTAAGGGGTTTGAATTAGTCTAGGTAGGGGTATGGGATTCTATCTATACATTGTACTAGTTGGCCTCAAGCGAAATCCTAGGAAGTGATTCTTGTGTTCTTATGCTCTTATGAAATAAATTTTATGGTTATGTTGATAATTCATGTTAATGGTATATATTCAAAAATTAGGGGATGAATACTTATAATGCTATGATGTGTGAAGTTGGACATTAAGCATGATCCTTTGGTTGGTTTGCTTGGTTGAGTGAGGTTATGAGGCTTCACTTTACCATTGCACTAGTAGTCTTGGTGAAGGGTTATGGATGAGGGGTTGACTTATGTGGAAATGTTATGGACTCATGAACATGCTTTGTGGTTGTGATATGATGTTAGAGTTGCATTGGCTATGAATTCTATTATACTATATACATGTTGACTTAGCTTAACTTGAGTAGGTTGGTCTTGTGTTGAATATGCTTGTATAATAAGGAATATATGATTATTATTATAAGTGTTCGTGGGTTGTGCATAAGGCTTTTCAAAGTAACTTGGCATGATTTTATCAAATGTCCCTTTTTAGCATGGTTTCTATATTGTGTGCATATGTTTCCTTACATAGTACAAGTGATGTGCTAACCCCTATTTAGTCCTTTTCCCCATAATTTTAGGTTTCGGTCGTTGAAGGGTTCGTGACCACTTTGCAAGGAAGGCTTGGATCATATCTCCAAGTGTGGGTATGTCCTCAAGTTCCGAGGATGATGCCTTTCTCTTACTCTACCTATGTTACATTGTTATAGTCTAAAGACAATCATTTCACTCTTGTTGTTACAAGATATTGTTGTAAGACCTAAGTAGCTTTTACATATTTGTGTAAGGGCTATGCCCATATTGTTATATTTTGTTTAGATGGTTTAATATGAGATATCCCTATTAAGACTATGTTGTGTATTTGATACCTGTGTGACATAAAAATAAAAGACTATGTAATCTTCTTATACGAGGAGTCTAAGTAAACTCGCTATGAATATATTATGTGTAAGCGAGAGGTCTAAGTAAACCTCATGAAGTATATGTAGTTAAAAATTGTAATTTTCTGCACTTTTAACCTGTGAATGTAATGACAAATGCTAAGAGTCTTATCTTAGTCCTCTCCGAGGATGAAGACGCCGATTACTTCTAGAGGGTGCTCCCCGGATGTTACATAACCCAATCACTAAAATCATTAACCAATAGTTTCAATTCTAAAACATCTTTCTCAAGCAATCCTAGAATGGTAGGCTAGAGCTACAGTTGCAACTACAATTCATCAATTAAAACTCAATTATCAACTGATCCCACTTCAAATGAACAACAGAGTTTATAAATACTACCACCCATAAGCTAATGGAAACATTCAATCACATAATAATACCCCAATGAATGGGGTTTTAATCCAAACATTATAAAGGGTAAGAACTTGTTGCCAACTCTATTTTCCATCATCTTGGGCAAAAATCCATAAGTCTTCAAAATGCTCCAATTAAAGCTTAAAATCAAAATAAACTCTAAATCACTCCTCAAAAAAGTCAAAGAAAAATGTTTAGCATGTTAGGGATCCATAACTGAGAACTAGACAATGTGGGAACCCTTTTTTTTCTTTAAAAATTTGCATTTATACATTCCCAAAATTTTAGCTTTAAAGTCATTTAACGAAATAAGTCGGGCTCTGCCAACCTAGTCGTTGACGCGTTGACTACTCCCTTCATCGCATTCTTGAATTGGCTTTTGTACCCTTTCTTTGATGTAACTTTAGGCGATTGAGGTAAGTCTTGCTGACCTATTAGGGGACACGCCAAGTGCTTCACTTCTCGCATTTTTTGCTTTCCCTTTCACCAACTACTTTGTAAATTTTAGAGGGGTAAAGTGTTATCGCCGACCATTTCAGTGAATAACCAAAATACCCATCCAATCACCAAGTTGGTCTAGTCCATTGGCTAGCCTGATGATACTTCAGGCGAGCTGAAGTTCCACGAGAGAACTAACCGAGTAGCTTTGATTAACATCAACCTCGCTTTTCTTCAACATTTCAGTTTTTTGGCTTCTTTAGTCCGATATTACCCTTTCCAAATTAGCATTTTAAAAATCAATCTAGAGCATAAAATAGGCATTGAGGACACATAATATTTTAATATGAAGTCCTAAATGAGTTGAAAACCCTAATTCATCAATTTCATATGTGGGCATGAGGTTTGATATTCTTCCGGATATGTTAATTGACCTTTTTTCCTTTAACGACTCATGTTGGTGAATCTATTATGGCTAAAAGAGTCTATAGAAATCTCATATACCATCTAGTTAGGGTGAAGGGTATGGATTTTGAAACCCCTACTCTTGAGTCAGTCCCCATTATAAATGTGTTCTTGGAAGTATTTCCTAATGATCTACCTTGTATTCCTCACAAAAGGGAAATAGACTTTGGTTTTTACATTCTTCTAGATACCCAGTCTATCTCTATTCCTCCATACCGAATGGCTCTGGAAGAACTTAATGAACTAAAAGAGCAATTGAAAGAATTGTTGGATAAGTGTGTCATCTGACCAAGTATCTTTCTATGAAATGTTCCAAGTTGTTTGTTCGAAGGAAAGATGGTTCACTCCTTTTATTTATTGACTATAGAAAATTTATTAATTTTTTCATTAAAAATAAATATTCCCTTCCAAGGGTAGATGAGTTTTTGACCAACTACAAGGAAGAAGTTATTTCTCAAAGATTGACTTCCGGTCGGGTATTCACCAATTGAAGGTAAAAGAATATAACATTCAAAAAATGGATTTCTAATCTCGGTATGATCACTATGAGTTCTTGCTTATGTACTTTGACTTGAATAATTCTCTTGCCACATTAATGGATATGATGAGTTAGGTGTTTAGACATTACCTAGATATGTTTGTGATTGTGTTTATCGATGACATCTCAATCTACTGAAGAAGTAAAGATGAGCATGCCAATCATTTGATGATTGTGTTGCAATCTCTCAAGGACTAACAACGTTTTCCAAAGTTTAGTAAATGCGAGTTTTAGTTAAGATGAGTGGCTTTTCATGGTTACATTGTTTCAAAAAGGGTATTGAGATTGATCCAAGGAAGACGGTTGTGGTTAAGAGTTGGTCTAGATCTATATCCTCTTTTTGTATAGTAGAAGTTTCTTGGATTTGGACCATTACTACAAAAGGTTTGTGGAAGGTTTTTCTCCGATTGTCTCTTTATTGATGGAATTGACCCAAAATAAATATAAATTCTTATGGTTGGAAGAATGTGAAAGGGATTTTCAGAATTGAAAGATAGAGTTATTTCATATTAGTTGTTGACTTTAACCAAAGGAACTGATGGGTTTGTTGTCTACAGCGATGCTTCAAGACTTGGGTTAGGATGTGTCATTATGCAAATGAGAAAGTAATTTCCTAAGCCTCAAGGAAACTTAAGGTATACAAAAAGAAAAATATTGCTCATGATTTAGATATAGAGGCAATTGTATATGCTTTAAATATTTAGAGGCATTACTTATATGGTGTTCATGTAGATGTTTTATCGATCACAAAATTTTGCAATATGTGTTTAACCAGAAAGGTATAAATGTTCACCTAAGAAGGTGGATCGAGTTAAGTGAATGATCTTATATGAGTGTTCTCTATCACACTGACAAAAAAATGTACTGGCGGACGCTCTTAGTCAATTGACGATGTGTAATGTTCTCATATATATGATAGTAAGAACGACTTGGTGTGAGATCTTCATAGTTAGCCTGAATCGATGTTCAGTTCATTGACAATTGCAAAAGGTGGATTTATGGTCCATAATGTTTTAGAATCATCCTTTATGTCATAAATGAAAGCAAAGATAGTCTTGATCCAACTTTGGTTGAATTTGAAGAAAGCGATGCGTAAATTTCATTAAGGATTTCTCCTAGGGGGAGATGGTGAGCTTCGTTATCAGGGCCCTTTGTGTGTTCCTAATAGAGATGACTTGAGAGAGTAGATCTTATTATAAACCCATTGTTCTCAATATTTCATTCACTTGGGAGCCACCAAGATATACCGTGACTTATGGAATGCCTATTAGTGGAATTGGATGAAGAAAGATATTACATAATTTGTGGCTAAATGTCCTAATTTTCAACAAGTGAAAGTTGAGCATTAGAAATCTGTAGGTATGTCCCAAGATATTTTTATACCTACTACGAAGTGTGAAGACTTAAATGTGGACATCATTGTTTGTTTACCCCACACCCGATGACAACATCACTAAATTTTGGTTATAGTAGATAGAATGACAAAACTGGCTCATTACATTCCCATCAAAGTTTGTTATCCAATGAAGGACTACACTAATATGTACTTGAGAGAAATTTTTAGGTTACAGGAAAACCCTTATCCATTATCTCTGATCTTGGTACCCAATTCACTTCTAAGATTTGGAAATCTTTCCAAAAGAGGCTTGATACTCGTGTTAAGCTTAGTACAACATTTCATCCGCAAATCTATGGGAAAGAGGGGTGTACTATCCAATAATTTGAAGATATGATGAGAGTGTGCTTAATTTTATTCAAGGTTAATTGGAATTATCACTAGCCTTTGATTAAATTTTCATATAATAATATCTATCACTCAAGTATGAGATGGTTCCATTTGAGGCTCTATATTATAGGAGGAGTAGATCTCCAATAGGCTAGTTTGAAGTGGGTGAAGTTACTTTGGTAGATCCCTAGTTGGTATGTGAGGTAATGAAGAAAGTTCGACTTATTAGAGAAAGGCAAAAAATTACTCAAAGTCAACAAAAGTCATATGCCAATGTTAGAAGAAGACATCTTGAATTCTATGTGAATGATTGGGTCTACTTGAAAATTTCACCCATGAAGGGTGAGATGAGATCTGGAAAGAAACGGAAGCTTAGTCTCCGTTATGTGGGCCTATGTCACATTTTGAGGCGTATTGGTAGAGCTTTATATGAACTTGAATTGCCTAACAACTTTGCGTTCATGCATCAAATTTTCCATGCCTCCTTATTGAAGAAATGTGCTGGTGATCCTACCTCTATAGTACCATTGGATAGTCTTTGCATGAATCATAACCTTTCTTATGAAGAAGTTTCAGTTGAGATCTTTGACTAACAATTGCAAAAGTTGAGAAATAAAAGAAATTGCTTTGGTGAAGGTTATTTAGAAGAATATGTTAATTTATGTGCTACTTGGCAAGCAGAGGCCGATATGATATGCCGTAATCCGAATCTATTTCCTGCATCCCTACTCTGGATTGAGGCATTCAGTTCCTCATTGTTTACGCTTTTGGTTTCATGTGTCTTAGATATTGCCATGATGTCCTCATTATGAATGTATATGAAAACTTGATTTTTGAGAAAAATGAATTAGCTTGATTTATTTCTTCATGTTTATTTGCATTTGAGCATGAGTTGCATATAGACCTTATGAAATGATCTTTTGAACATGCTTTGTCTTGGAGTTGATGTTTCTTCCTCGGATATGTGCATTGATGTGATTGCCTTGATATTGGGGTGTTAGGTTTAAGTTCCTTTCCTCCATATGATATCTTGAATGCCATTCAAGTACCAATGTTCCCAAGGGGATATATTGTAACACTTTGACTTTGTACATAAGGAAAAATTTTAGTTTTTCAAAAAGCTTCGTGTCAGCATAGACGAAGACATCAACGGTACGTTGGTGGAACTAAGGACAATAGGTAGGACCATTGTTAACGAGTCCAAGTTGAGTTTAAATTTCCAATCATAGTAATTTTTGGTGGTTCCCCAGGACAGTCCGTTATTTAAGGTTCGAGCTGTAGGTAGGTCTTGTTGGAGAGTCCCAAACTTAGTGAGATTTTAGGATAAAAAGTTGGGACCCATAGTGGACCCACACACCGTACATAGTGTCCCATCATTGGGGGTCCAAAGATGGTAGTCTCTGAACCCTCCAACGGTCGACCAAGACGCTTAGTAGAAAGACCTATGGACTAAAGGTCAGACCGCAGACGAGGATTGATAGTCATTTTAAGGGGTTTCTTGGTATTTTCCCTAATTGTTTTAAGCCAATACTATGTCGCTTTACCCTTTACCCAAAGACCCTCATAATGATTTTTAACCCCTAAAACACCCAATACAAATTTCTCTCCTGAAAAAGTTGAAAAAGTCATCCTCTCAAATATTTCTCTCTCGAAGGAAGATGAAGAAGAAGACTAGGGTTTCAAGGTCAAGTCTCCAAATCCTCATTCTTCGCAATCTTTTGGCATCAAGGTATGATACTTGAGAAAGTCTTTCTCAACTAATCTACGAATCAAGTTTTAGGAGCTACTCTAATGGTTATACAATAGGGGATTACCTATGTCCTCATAATGATCAGACAAGAGGAGAGTACCTATGTCCCTTAAAGAAAAGATGAATATGATTGACGATTATTCCATGGGAATTATTCTCAGCACCGAGTGGACAAGTTGAGATTTCCCGTATCCCATAAACTAAATTGCACCATAGGTTGTCTTAAATAGACATTAGCTTGTGGATCCACTTAGGCTAGAAGTTATGATTCTTACCTTTGCAAGTAAGGACACCCCTTTTTTGTGTGGGGTGGAAACCAAATTCCATGTTATATTTCACATGGTCTTTATGTATGTTAAGGATAACTTCCACAATAATGATTAACTTAATTTACTTCTAGAAGTATCTTACATGTGTTCAAATATGATTTAACTTACATTGACCATGATTATTTGTCTTATTTTTCAGACTTGTTTTTTGCATATTATAAAAGGTCCGTTTTAGCATGATTTGGTAACTTTTATGCATGACTATCATATATGATACATTCTTTTACTAACACATACTCTTTCCTAAATTCTTTTAAAAATATAGGGTGCAAAACTCCGATTTCGTATCCTTGTGAGTATTGATCACTTTGGTAATCATGAGTAGTGGTAGGTCCTCATGTTTCCTGGATCAAACCTTTTATTTATTTCATCTTTAATTTTTTAGATAGTGTATGTGATACATGTATTACATCCCAATCACTCTTGATGTAATAGAGTGCTTTGAGAATATTTAGGATCCGCTTCATATTTTTAACAACGTTTTATGACATACTATGTTTTGAACTTTTTAATTCTATTATCATGTCTATGCATAGTAAGTAGCTTGTGTAGGGCCTCTCGGATCCTATAAGCCATGTCTAATCTAGGGTATACTTGGGTCGTGATATTTAAGATGACCCAACCTATCTATGATTTTCAAGAACTATTGAGTAGCACAATTACCCCTTTGTGACATCAATTTCAATCTCTGAACCCCTAGATTGCTTCATTTTTTTGTTGATTCTCTAATGTTTTATTTTAATTGGTACTCTTGCTATCAAATTTCTTTTCATAATTTTGGTGTAATCATCCACTCATTGTTCTTACTTAGTGCAAATTAATTGTTTTACAACTTTAATTTCTTTAATAGAATTTCTTGCACTGTATCACATCCTGTGTGGTCTAACCCTGGATCTTAGTTAGGTACTTAATTAACAACAATCACTTATTATATTAATACGTTTAGGATAGTTTGATCATTGTAAGATTCTCTAGTTATATTTTATTGATTGAGTGTATATCAAAAAGGAAAATGTCACGTGACTACTAGAATGGTACCGATGCTTACTTGGTTAGAGTTATGGAGTGTGTTACTTTTGCTATCGACTTTATTAATAAATGCATATCACTTGGGTTAGAGACAATATAAATTTATTAATGTTGTATAGTTATTCAATGGGTAGAAATTTGCGGGCTATTTAGTACGATCTTTTTGGTAGGTATGATGTGTTGTAGTGGTGGATCTAATGGATTTTCACGGTGTGGTATTAGTGGTATATGAAAATAGATATGTTGATTGTAAAGTGTGAATATTATATAATTAATGATTTATCAATTGTATCACATGCTCGTATAATTATATTCAATGTGGCATCCATAGTTTAGAAACCAGCTAGTTTGATACTAAGATGCGTAGGTTAAGAATTGTTTATAAGGAAGATTTTAGCGGTAGTTTTGGTACGATATTAATGCATTTTGGTTGTGAAGTATATCCTAAGGATTTTGAAAAAGGAGTAGATCAAAATCGGAATGAGAAGCTAATGTGTACCAAAAATTCTCAACTAGTATAATTGTTTGAAGACAATTGATGATTTTTGTATGAAAGTGCATACAAAATTGGGTTAGTCCATAAAATTTAGTTCGTACAACTACTTTATGATCTCATGTCGATGATAACATTGAATTTGAGGTTACGACAATGTCTATTGAGCATAATGGTATAAAATTTGTGATTGATTATGTCCATAGTACAACTATATGATAAGGATAGTCAATTAAATGGATTCAATATGGTAAAAGTAGGTATATAAAGTTATGGTTTGCTACAATTTGATGAATAGTGTGGTTATATACAAAATTGTACAATATGTTGAGACACCGCTCAAATGGAATGAAAATGAGTTAGAGTCATAAGTGGAAAGAATAAGTGGGATATAGTTTAGCCTTCAGAAGGAGGCGAGAACAATGATATATAATTCATTGCAAGGGACAGAGAAATATCCTTAGAGAGTATGGAGAATTGGGATCAACAACACGTAGTGTCATCTCTTTTGCTCTTGCGAAGGTGATAGTGTTACATGCCCTCATATGGATTAAAAAGTGTTGTATAAGATTTCTGAAAGAAGTCTACAGGTGTTCGGCATGAGAGTGGTGATGATCTTTTTATGTTTATAATTTGGTAACTAGTATGGTTGAAATTAAATAAAGTTTTTCATTGTGAGTTTATGATCGTGGTAGTATGTTATTTAAATCTGTCATGGGTGAGGTATGAAATTATAGAGAAAATCGAGTATCAAGATTTTTGAAGGAATTGTGCATGTTTTGGATTGTAAAGTTTGTTACTTTTTATTATGAAATGACCAAAGAAATGTTTCAGCAAAAAGTTTTTGTATATGGTAAAGTTTTCATGGTTTGTTAGTTAAAGAATAAGATTAGTAAGCAAGTTAGCGAAAGGAACAAGACATTGTTGTGTTGAAGAGTTCATGGCATTCAAATTTTGCATCATGGGAAGAATTTAAGAAAGGTTAAGAAACAAGACCTCTCATATAGACCTCTGGTTTGGAGTTGAAGGTTGTATTGATTTTCTCTTTTGAGTATCGATATGACTATGAGATGTTAACATGTTTAGCTTAGACTTACTATAAGAACCCCAAAATGAATTAGGTCAAAATAGAGCCTAACATGTGTGCATCATCTTATTAGGTCCAAATATGGTGAATTATTGCATTAGAAGTAAGTTTGAGGAGTATGGAGGTCATATGTCCAAGGCGTTTAAAAGTTAACCTTGAGACGTGCTTGTGTGTTCTAGTGTGCCTTAGCATGTTTTACGTGGTGTTTTGAGTTCAAATTCATAAGGAAGGTTCCTAACACCTAGACAGAAGTATTTAGGGTTGAAACTTCTGGTAATGCCTCCTGAAGGATCACCCAAAGGGTCCTTGAGGAGGACCCTGAAGTAGGCAGTACACTGCCTTGGCAGTGTCATTTGACGACCAAGCAAATGATGCCCCGTACTCCAGTCAATGCCCCATCAATTGGGGGCGTTGCTTCACACTTAGACGTGCGAGCTCAGGCCCAAAAATGGAGGTCTCAGTCGCAAATGACGGACGTTTAATACAGCACTGTCGTTCCAACGACAGTCCATCAGTTTGCATGTCTTTTGAAACCTGCAATCTGCCTGGTGCACGCTTCCAACTCAAGGGGTGAATGGTAAATTCACCCCATGTCCAAATAAATGCATAGGAGGTTAAGGTGGTTTTAGGTATTTTATGATTTTTTAAACAATAGAAGAGCCATTTAGACTCTAGACTCCAAATAAAAACTTCTCCCTCTCTAAAACTCTCTCAAAAACACCATAGAAGAAAAAGAGAAATTGGAGACAACTCTTACGACGAAATTCACCAAGGTTTCAAGTTGCGTTTAAGGCTCTAATCTAAAGTAGGTGAAACTTATTCATCCATCTATTCCTCCATTCTTTTACTCCCCATAGGTTTCCCTCGTATGCCAATACATTCAATCTCATGATAGCTTGGGATGGAGGAAACAAGCTCTCATGTGTAGCTTGGTCATGTGTTTCAAGGATTCTTGATCATGGTAGCTTGGATATAGTGATTCCTGTGATAGCTTGGGATTGAGTAATTAATCTCTCTTAAGAATAACTTCATGATAGCTTGACTTGGTTAGGCCAAAACCATTTCATGCATCTTTATGGGAAAGGCCTATACTCTCATAATGTTAGCTTGACTTGCATTCAAGGTGCATTTCATGGTAGCTTTACTTGCATGCAAGGTGCATATTATGTAATAGCTTGAGATAATATCTCATGGTAGCTTAGGGTTGAGGATTCATGCTCCCTAATGGATTAACTTGCATCTACATGATTGGTTGCATGGTGGTTAGGATGTTACTTTTGTATCCTTCCTTTATTAGCTTGGTTGGTATGTTGAGTTGCTTTCCATGGTAGTTGGTCTATTATGATAGTATGTTGAGCTTAATAGACAACGTTGCAAGATAAGTTAGGTTGGATTAGGATAGCCTAGGGATGTACTTATGGATGGTAGTATGGGATGCCATCTATACATGGAACAAGTATGACTTGAAGCTACCTATGACATGACCCCTATGTGATGTATGCACAGCTTTTATAGTGCTATAGGTTTCTTCCACGACATGATTGACTTAAGATTATAGTTCTCTACCAATATAAAGTAGGTCTACAAATGACACCTAAAGTTGATAAAAGTGAACAGGGTGACTTCAAGATATGCTTAGTGTGTGAGGTAGAATGTGATGCCTCATATGCATTGCACAAGTATGTTTTGAGGTGATCTAGGGGAATAGTGCCATATGTTATGATTAACTTAAGTCTTGATTATGAGAGTGTATTATGATGAAGAATGACCAAAGAGAGGTACTTAGTTTTGGTAGTAGTATGCGATTCTACCTTAGCCTTGCCCAAGTATACTTGGAGGTGGCTTGTGAAGTAGTTCATTTGAGTAAGAAGGACAATGATTTAAGTATGAACTCTTATATGCTTATGATGCTTTATTATGCTGATGATATTGATGTTATGTTTTTGCCTTCATCTCATATAATTATGTCTATTGTTAAATAACCCTGATGTCCTATGTTTGGTATAATAGTTTCTATACACGGTATATTTTGTACTAAATGCATATTTTGTCTACATTCTAATCAAATGTAGGGTATTGAGAATATTGAGTTGCTTTCAAGAAGTGAAGATTGTTGAGTCCTCATAGCATCTGAGGACACCATCCGTATGTTGTCTTTTGTGTTCTTTTCTATGTTTAGAATTTTATGGGGTGTGATCCAAGACATTTGTCCTCATGTTTTCAGTGAAGATTTTTGAGACATATGATACAAAGGATTCTGTTTTATGAAATGATTCTACATTATGTTTTAAAGAGAAAAAGTTTTAAATTTTGCGTTACTTTCTACATATGCAATGAAAGATGTCTAAAGGGTTGCACAAGAACTCTGAGAGGTTGAGTACATCATGTTACTTCCAAGGGTTGCTCCCTGGTCGTGAAAAACTTGGTTTCAGAGCATAAGGTTATGAAATTTTCTTAGGATGTCTCAAAACCACGTCTAGTACTTATTCATCGGTGTAAGTCGCGATACATCTATGAGTAGGAGGCAATGGGATGTTTAGGAAATTTTCACTTCTTCATTCTTCAAGTCGTGTCATAGAGTTTTGTTTAAGTAGGCCCTTCTTAATGTTTGCCTACGATTTTGTCCAAGTTATTGCTAACACTAAGTCTAATTCTAGAAAGGAAGGAGATGGCAGTGAGAATCAAGAGGTTCCTCCCTAAGGAAATCAAGTCCCTCCTCAAGTTCCTAATGATCCACAAGTGCGGAATGTTCTTTTACAGAAGTTTAGGACCTCGACGAATGTGTTGGCTCAAGCCTTGTCGATCCAAGCCAATATGGAGGTGGTGCCAAACCCTATAGGGGGAATGAGTGCTTATAGAATTAGGGATTTGTTGAGGATGAACCCTTCAAAATTTTTTGGCTCCAATGTGGAGGAGGTTCCATACTGGTTCATAGATGAGGTTTATAAGTCTATTGCTATTATTTCATTAAATTCTCGGAAGAAAGCAGAGCTAGCTGCTTATCAATTGAACGATGTAGCTCAAGTTTGGTATGAACAACGGAAGGATTCTAGGCCGGTAAAAGCGATTCCCACTGAGTGGGAAACTTTTAAGTTGACTTTCCTTGATAGATTCTTTCCTAGCGAGTTGAGGGAGGCTAAGTTGGAATAATTCATAAACCTCACGCAAAGATAAATGAGAATTAAGAAGTATGCCTTACAGTTCACTCTTTTTTTTATGTACGCTCCAAGCTTGGTAGAAAACTCTAGTGACTTGATGAATAGGTTCATGACGAGGGTGTCCTAACTAGTGGAAGAAGAGTGTCGTATGGCAATGCTGGTTGATGACATGGATATTTACTCATGGTTCTTTTGCAACAAATAAAAGAGTCTAAGCTTAATAATGAGAGTAAGAGAAGTAGGATGGACAATGATGAGTCTGATGAACAAGGTCATTCTAACAATCGACAAAAGTTTTTTGGACAAAGTTATTATAAGGCTCTTCGGTATGATGATGAGAGGGTGTCTAACCCTAGACCTCAAAGAAGTGCAATGAGTATTCCCGACTTACTTATCCTAGGTGTTGTAAGAAACATGAGGGTAGGTGCTTAGACGATAGGGATGATTGTTATGGATGTGGTGAGAATGACCGCATGATAAAGGATTGCCTTAAGGCAAAGGATAATGTGAGATAAGGCAAGCAAGTTGCTATTAGTGATGTGAATGATGGTCCTCCAAAGAGGAATAGGTTCTATACTCTCTGATCCAAGGGAGATCAAGAATGATTTCCTGATGTACTTCTCCAGTATGGGCTACTTTAATGAGTTATAAAAATTTCCTGAATGTCCTATGATTTTTATTGCCTTGTTGGTTATGATGTTTTCCTAAGAATGATGAAAGGATGTTAAAAAGACATGTGTGGTTTAATACCATGTGGGGGATAGTGAGCCCTTTTTCATGAGGTCTTTATATGATTATATGTTGCTCTGGTTTTCATTGGATGTTATGAAGGTGTGTAGGCCTTGTTAGAAATGATCTAGTTGCATGGAGTTGTCTATTGTTGTGATATAGTGGGGTTAATGAACATTCTAGGCTCTACGAAGTATGATGAACATGTCATAGCTAGGAGATGTTAGTTTCTCCTTGGATGTTAGTAAGAATATTTTCTACATGAATATTGAGTTGCATTAGACATATCTTGCTTGGAATTGAGATTTCCTTGATTTGGGTATGTGAGTTTAGGTATAATGCACATACGATGGACTGCTAGTCTGGAGTTGGTGCTTTATGGAGTGTTTAGTAAGGTGTCCTTCGAGGATGAATGTTTCCCAAGAGGAGGATATTGTAAGGACCCCATAATAAATTAGGTTTAAATAGATCCTAACATGTATTCCATGAGCTTATAAAGTCCAAAAATAGGGAATTATTACATTAGAAGTTAGTTTGAGGAGTTTGGAGGTCAAACGTCAAACAAAGTCCAAGACGTTCGAAAGTTAGCCTTGAGACGTGTTTGTGTGTTCTAGTATGCCATAGCATATTTTACGTGGTGTTTTGAGTTAAAATTCATAAGGGAGATTCCTAAAACCTAGACAGACGTATTTAGGTTTAAATCTTCTTGGCATGACTTTTCAAGGACCACCCTAAGGGTCCTTGAGAAGGACCCAAAAGTAAAAAGTACACTGCCTTGGTAATTTCATTTGACGACCAAGCAAATGTTGCGCTGTACTCCAATCTATGACCCATTAATTAGGGGAATTGATACATATTTAGACATGTGAGGTCATACCCCAAATTGGAGGTATCAGTCTCAAACGATGGATGTGCAGTACGGTGCTGTTATTCCAATGACCGTCTGTCAGTCTACACGTCCTTTGGAACCTGCAATCTGCCTGCTATACGCTGCCAACTGAAGGGGTGAATGGGAATAAAAGAGCACGTCCAAATATATGCATGGGCTGTTATTTTATGTGGTTTTATATATTTATGAGTATTTAAACAATAAAAGAGCAGTTTCAACTCTAGATTCCAAATCAAAACTTCTCCCTCTCCAAAACTCTCTCAAAAACACCATAGAAGAAAAAGAGAAATTGAAGGCAACTCTTAAGAAAAAATTCACCACGGTTTCAATCTGGGTTTAAGTCTTTAATCTAAGGTATGTGAAGCTTATTTATCCATGGATTATTCCATTTATGGAGTCTCCATAGTTATCCCTCAATTGTGAATCCAAAAGACCTCAATTTAGAGAGGATTATGATTGCATTGTGGGTAAGGATTGATTGTGATCCCAATCTAGTGGGTAGCATTCAATTATGTTCATATGATGATTATGTGATGTTTTCATGAAGTTTTCATAATTAATTGTAGTATTTGACGTTGAAGGTGATCATGGTGGTTTTAGGTTATTAGAGGCAAGATGAAGAGTCTAAGTTGATCTTCCTAATTCAATTGTATTGAATACTATTTTATCATGATAGGATCAACTAGATATTATTTGAACTAGGCCTAATTTATTAAGTATGATCTTGACTTGTAAAGTCGGATTTGAACCTATGTGATTATGTATGACTAGATTTACCCCCTAATGATCTAATTGGATGAATTAACTTGTAATTGAACATGGATAATTATCGATTGAAGGTAGTAATTGATTATAGGGCTTGTATTCCATTGTTGCAAGGGCTTTGGGGGTAAAGTCAGCAACAAAATAAGTACATTGAATGCACATGCATGCGAGGGGAAAACTAAACATGACATAAATATAAAAGGAATATGAAGAAATTACTTACCTTATTTAGACACAACTTATGGATACTCAACTTAAAGGCAAAGTAAAACAATAATAAAGGTGCAAGTTATACAAAGCATTGAAAAGACTAGGGGATTAGTCCACAGTTTATACTCATTCAGGGATTTATTTGGATATACTTATTGTAATCAAATTTTTATTTTGTGATAATAACTGATGCGAAACCCTAGATTTCCATATATTTGGATTGAGGAACAAGTCATGGACACTAATGAGCAAAAGAGAAGAAGGCAACTAAAAGAATGAAGAAAAGAAGCCTTGTTCATCACCTAATCCATTGGGCGAATCGTTGAGTGGTTCCACAATGCAATTATTAGATCGCCTAAAGTTGTAGAACTTAAGGATACTAAAGCCAAAGCAAAAGAACTGACCAAAGGGCGGATCGATGAGTTGTTCAAGGATCCCGACTTACTACACCGAATGCTTCTTAGAAACATACTTTTTGCGAATATAAAGACATTTTTGAATATTTTGTTTAATATGAGCTTTGAAAATAGAAGAAGTTTTGATAACAATTTCTTCTAGAAGTTGGAACTATGAGGTTTGGGACAATGACTTTTCCTTAGCTTTGAAGAATTGAAGTTTTCCAATTTTGAGAAATTGGAAGTGTTCTTTGAGATTCTTCAAATTGGGCCTTTGTAGATTCAAAATTACTCTTACTCTATTGATGGAAACAAAATTTGGTAAGAATTTCCATCTTTTTATGATGTCTAGCTAAAACCCCAATTCTCGGGGTGTGAAACTTTGATTATGAGTTGATTTAGCTTGTGGGTATTGTTAATAGTTAGTGTAAATATTGTTTAAAAGTGATTTCGTTCATAATTGTGGTTTAATTAAAGGGTTGTAGTTGCAAACGTAACTCCACCTTTGTATTTTTGTCTTCCTTGAGAGAGGTTTTAAACAAAAGATTACTGAATTGATGGCCTATGGATATAAGGTAGTCATGAGTTCAACTCAAGAGAGTGAATTCTAAACCCTTTTCCACACATCCAGCTTGGGAGAGTAAATATACTAAGGTGTAGGTTGTTCTTAATTACTGCTTGTTGATGTTCGAGAGAAACTAACTTGATTTAGGGTAAATTGTTTGAGAGATATTTTATCCCCTCGGAAGTCTAGCTTATTCATTGATTTACAAGTATTCACTAATAGTTGCAATCATCCACATGCCTATATTAGCATATTATTCAATCATATTCGAAGTACCAGTCTCATTACTTATTTATTAGGGTTATTTGTTGTTGTTGTAGTTGTAGTTACAGCCAAACACCCACTGGTTTGGATTCATCAACATCACAATGATGCGCTTCCAAAACGATATTATACTCTACATACCAAAGAACTCTGCCTAGGTTGCGTTATTCCAGGGACAAGGCTGAACTTGGGGATAATCATTGCCAAGAAGATTCTAATGCGATCCAAGCATCACCAAACATCCCTGCCCTTTCTAGTATAGATTAGTAGTTGTGCAGACAGGCTCGGGTTTCTAGAGATACAAAGAAGGATGTGAAGTGATTCCCTCATCTTTAATAATATCTAGAGAATCGAGGAAGGGTAAGTAAAACTAGAGTCTGAGAAGAAAAAGCCAGCCTTGGTGGACTCTTCCAAGGCCGTGGACACAAGCACATTAACAAGAGAGGCACCTTTGCCCACTCCATCCCCTTGGCCTTCAAGTACTTGCAGTATTTTACCTTATCATATCCCTAGTTTCTCTGCTTCTACATTGCCTCCTAGAGATGCTGTTATTTCTCTTTCAAGACTTCCGCTTACTCTGGCTGCATTGCTACAGATGGGCTAGCTATCCCATTCAGCGAATCACCGTGCCTCCTGACTCGAGGCCTCCATTTAAGGAATGATTCATACAACCCTTCCTGATGTTGTGACATCATTGAGCAGTACCAATGAAGTCCTTGCGACTAGGATAAAGGTGTGTGAGCATGGCTAAGGGGCCACCGAGGAGGTGATGTCTCTAAAAGGCATTATTGCTATACTAGGAGTAATATGGACAATCTGAAGTCCATCTACATGTCCATGATTCTTGGAAAAGGGGAGATTCTAGTTGTGCCAGTCGAGCGCCTCTAGTTACCCCTGGAGATGATGTTATAGTTGAGGGGGTGGCTGATGCTGAGTTAAAGGCGGATATAAATGAGGAGATGCTTATGTTTCTGAGGAGGCAACCTATGAGGGCCTTATAGAGACTGAGGAGGTCATGGTAGATGTAGTTGTGAAGATATCTTTGGGGGTCACACCTTTGGTAGCCCCTAGTGGAGATGGTATTATTTCTATGCATTGCACACTAGCAAAAGTGTGAAGTCTTGTTTGACTTTGGTGTCAATGCCTTGTGTGTGATGAGATTACTGTGAACCATGTATGATGACACATAGAATTTTCCCCGTTGTTCTAGTTGACTAAGTGATGCAATCTCTTGAAATTATCTTAAGAATCTTTGAAGAGTGTGAAACAATTTGACATTATACCTCTTTTGTGGCCAACCTTGTGAGTGTATGATCCTTGCTTGAAAACCCTTTGAGCTTTTTTCTCTTTTCTTGGAAGAAACTTGATGCAAATTGAAAATGTTCTCTCTCCACAACATATAATCATCATGATTTTTGGTTTGTGGTTCGTGAGAGTATCCAACTTAGGGCATAAGCTTAAGTTCGAGTGTTGTGAAAAGAGAAGGTAAATCAAGAAGTGAAAAGAAGTGCCCTTTGACTCATGGTTTTGAGATAGATGGAACCCCTCCATACAAAAAAGAGAGAAAAAGAAGAAAAGAATGAAAAAAAAGAGAGTGATTTTTTTTGAAATAAAGTTTGTGAAAAGGAAAAGAAAATTGTGTGTCCATCATTCCATGAGTGAGTGAATAATATGTTGACTTATGAGCATAGATGAGAATGATGAAGACAAGGAGAGGAAGTGTTGTTCACACCACATCTTATGAGGATAAAAGTCACTAGGTCTAGATGATCATACCTTTGCAGTCAGCCCTATTACAAGCCTTGTAAAGAACTTTTGATCGTGAGTTATCTGAAATAAGTGTTTATTCCGAAATGAGGGCAAACCTATGGGTGAAATCATGCATTGTGCTCATCTTGTGAGTGTGAGTGTTGATTGTGATTCCAGAGCTATATATTATTAACCATTGTGTGTGATTATGAAATCGTTCTTTGTGTGAGGGCTTTTGAGCACCTATGTTGACCTTGAACTTTCATTTAAAGCAAGTATTGCAAACTTAAGAATCTTTGATAATGGTGAGTCACTAGTTAAATCTTTGAATGCACAATTGATCCTTTCATAAGTAAGTTGAGTCTTTTTATATAAATTCGTGATTAAGTTTTGTTTAGCACTATTTAAGACATTTTTTTTGAGATGCTTAACTCAAGTTTTACTTGAGGCCAACCAAAAGTTTAACTTAGGGGTATTGATGAGTCCACATTTGTAAAAAATTTACGGCTTTATTTGGATATTTTTGTTTCATCAAATGCTTATTTTATCCCAAAATAATTGATGTAAAACCCTTGATTTCTAGGTATTTGGATTGAGGAACAAAACAAGAACACCAATAATAAAAAAGGAACAAGAAAGCTGAAAGAATGAAGAAAACAAGGCATGTTGATCGCCTAAACCATTGGGCGAATCGGTGAGTGGTTCCGCAATGCAGTTATTAGATCGCCCAAAGTTACAAAACTTGAGAATCTTTACGTCCAAAGAAAAAGGGCGATGGAAATGACCAAAGGACGGATCACCGAGTTGTTCGGTAATTTTGACTTACTACACTGAATGGTCCTTAGCAACATATTTATTGGAGACTATGAATATATTTTTGAAGATTTGTTTAGTATGAGTTTTCATAACAGAAGAAGTTCTGATATCAATTTTTTCTAGAAGTTGAAACTTTGAGTGTTGAGACAATAACTTTTCCTTAGCTTTGAAGAATTGAAATTTTCCATTTTTGAGAAATTGGAAGTGCTTCTTTGAAATTATTCAATTTGGACCTTTGTAAAGATGAAAATAATCTTACCCAGTTGATGAAAACACAATTTGGTAACGAATTCTATCTTTTTATGACTTCTAGCTAAAACCCCAATTCTTGGGGTATGATTATAGGTTGAGTTAGCTTGTGGGTATTGTTAAATGTAAGTGTAAATTCTATTTAAAATTTGATTTCATTTAGTAATTATTGTTTCATTTAAAGGATTTTAGTTCCAAATGCAACTCTACCGTCGTGTTTTTACCTTGCTCAAGGGAGAGGTTTTAAAACCAAGATTACCAAATTGATGGTCTGTGCGTATTGGGTTGTCATGAATCGAAAGTATATCATAGAAAACAAGGTATTCTCGAATCGTGGCACGGCGTACTTGACCTCTCGAAGGTCTTGTACAAGCCTTTTGACATCATTAATTGCAAATATGTATGAAAAGTAGTGCAGAACTAAAACTTTTCACAAAATTGAATAATACTTCTAATATCTTTCATAGAAAATCATAGTAAAAAGTCTGACTCTCATAGTCTATATCTTAGACACACGAATATCTTGTGTCACAGCCCATACATCAACAAAATAAGTCTATTACAATGTCTTTAACAAGGTAAACTAAACATAGTTATGTCCTCGAATCAATTGAGGACATACCACAACTTTGCTTGAATGAATGCTAATAGACAAGCTTCACTTCAAATGACTCCTCTCAAATTCCACCTACACCATTAGACATAAGAAAAAAATATGGAATTAGTACAGTAGAATGCACTAAGTATAGTTACGTGTAATTAAAATCATGTTAAAAGGACATTTGTATGAAACATGCTCTTTTTGAAGAAAACGTTATAATATAGGTATAAGATATCACACTCAACACCAACTTCACATATAACTCACATTCTACAATATAACATCAACATCACTTCAAAACATATAAACATATAATCCTCCTACCAAAGATTATCCTAAGACATACTTAGGTAAGACAAGAAGAGACCGCCCATACACCCTGTTTAAGCACACCAAAATAATCCTGTAGACTACCTAAGATAAGATTATTCTCCCTTAAACATTAAACACACCACCTAAGGTTACTCTAAGATTCTTTGGAGTAAAACATGAAGAACCGTTCATACAACCTATTCAAGCCTACTTAAGCCATTTTGAAGCTACCCTAGATAGGGATCATTTTATTCAACTTGCATTAACCTAAGTCATAATCATTCATTAAAAATTAAGGACATCACATAATGATCTTGGAGAAGACCTAGAGAACCTACACACTATCTTCTTCAAAGCCTACTTGTGCCATATCTAGATAGATTCCCATTGCACTATCTAAACATTGTAGAATTTATCCAATACTAGAATATATCCTACATGATGAGAATAGGCAATAACCGACATGGACCATACTATCTAGGCATGGAATCCGTATTCTACCCTACTACGACTAAGGGTTTTCTACTTGCCAAGGGTAGAACTAAGACACATCCCATGTAGGCACATGGTTACGGAATATCAAAGGTTTCTTTGTACTCTAGTCTCAAATTAAGTAGAATCAAGTCCCAAGTATACTCACTCGGTACTAGTCTTTGTTCTCATAGATTAATTCAATCTCAAGGTCATATTAAGAGGTACCATATAGTAGTCACAACCAAATCATAATACACCTTACCAAAGATGGGTCCACTAGGGCTGCCACACAGTGGTTACTAGGATATCTTATGACTTTATTAGAGATGGTTTAGTGTCGTTCCAGCCAACTTACCCCTAAGTCCATCATTCATACAAGAAGGATACCATAACGTCTTTTAACTTCAAGGATATCATTATCTTCTATCTAGTTTGAAGGTTCCAAGTAAATTACCCTCTAATCATGTTCAAGGTCATATTTATATCACACATACACATACATGATAAAGTTGCTTTAGCCTACTAATTCAATAGTCATTAATTTTTTTCATGTATCAAGTAAAGCTACATAGGTCTACAACCACGACACACATACTTCATCTTATCATATGTACAATGTCATTCAAGTAGTACAGAGGGACAAACAAGTCTACTACAAGTCACTCTGTAGGACTCGCATAGTCAACTAGGAAAATTCACACTTCAACATCAAGTAACACACATTAAGACATCACCATACTCTACTATAGAGACATATCATTAACTAGAAGAACTCATGCTTTGGCTTCACATATATAAATAATTCATATAGACCTTCATAATGATTACATATAAAGTTATAACATGATAAAATCATAATTTATAAAGTAATGCCGACAAGGCTACATTCTTCCCAATTATATCACATAAGCACCGCCACCATAAGTGGAACGTACCAAACATCACAATTGAAACACCTATACTACACAATATTGAAGTGGTTAGGTCAACATACCACCATTCCAACATCAACACCTCCAATCCTTAGCCAATTCAACCAATACAATACATAAAGGCTTTTACGAATAGCCATACTTACCAATTTAAACCAACCATCGAACTATACAAAGATTCAACATAATACAATATGAAATTCATCAAATTAGGACACCCTATATACAATTATGATATGATTCTTACATAATTTAATTCCGAAAGTAAACTACACAAGAACTAAATACAATAGAGACATGATAAATCACCCATAATATAGCAAAAATAAGGATTTCATGATTTGCATGGGTTCATAAGGAATTTGATCTAAAATAATTCAACTAAAATCAATTATATCATAAATCATTGATTCAAATCATTTTATGCAACAACCCATGGCTCGATATCAAAAATAAGAGAATTCATCTTTTGAGAAGTCTTAGAAAACAATTTAATGTTTGGCTCGAAGAAGAAAAATAGTTGAAGGATGAAACACCATATCTCGATTGATGAAAATCCGCGAAAATGATGAAATATTTATGGATAAATCAATCACCAAGCTCCCACCTGGTTTCAAGCTCCAATGGAGTTCTAGAGAGTTTTTCTTTAGGGTTTGGGTTTTTTATTTTGAAAAATGAACTTAACTTGGAGTTCTAGACTTATAAAACTACTTAAAATACCCAAAAAACCGTTAAGTAACCACCCAAACTATTTATATAATGCTAGGTGAATTACCAATAATACCCCCATCATGGCCGAGACACCCGCAGAAAATTTGTAGGTGTCAATTAATGGATACACCTACGGCTAGTCGACCCACCAACGAACCGTCCTGCTGGTCTGTGGTTTGGGTCATAGAATCTTAATCAAGGGGATAATCTCCAAAACTAAGTATGGTTCTATTTCCCCAAATGATGGGGCTAGACTGGACCATGTTCCATCGATTGTCTCATTGTTGGTGGAGACTGCCTTGGGTAGTTTTGATCAACAAGTTGGGTCCTCCCCAAGGACCCTTAGGGTGGTCCTTGGTGAGCCGTGCCTGGATGTTTCCAACCCAATATCACTTGTATAGATGTTAGTAACCTCTCACATCAATTTTAACCAAAACAAACACGTAAAACATGCAAAGTCACACTAGAACACACAAGCATGTCTCAAGGCTAACTTTCAAACATCTTGGACGTTTGTCCTCCAAAAACTTCCAAAATTTAAAAACATCCTCAAGACACTATTATAAACCATTTTAAAACATTAAAACCTCATGGCACACTTGTTAGGCTCTAGATTCACCTCATTCATTTTATAGGTGTTACAGGGTTTTCATGGGTTCAACTTCAGAGAGTGAATCCTAAAAAAATTTTCCATACATTTAGCTCAAGAGAGTGAAACTAAAGCATAGGTTGTTCTTACTTGTTGTTTATTGGTGTTTGATAGAAACAAACTTATTCCGGGTAAATGGTTCAAGAGAAAGTGTATGCCAACTATAGTCTAGCTTATTCACTAATTTACATCTATTTACAAACAATTGCAATCACCTACATGTCTACAGTAGTCTATAATGCATTCACATCCCAAGAACCCATCTCATTACTTATTAATTAGTGTTATTTGATGTTTTAGTTGATAATTATAACCAAAACCCCCTTTTGTTATTTGACATTCTTGTCACACCTAGTTTGAACTATTCTTCTATTTATAAAAGTCTATTCCTATGATTGACTTGAACATATTTGTACTATGCTATTGAATCTTAACGATGTACACTTCTAGTGGGAACAATCCCAACCCGATTGGTTGGGTTATATACTGACTGTTGATTGTTGACTTTTAGAATTGGATTAAGTGTCTTTGGTAGAATTATTCAATTAGTAGGTATCAACTTAATTTGTTAAAGAAATAGAACAACAACTCGGTTTACATAAACATGAATATAGTAACAAGAGAGTTTATCTAACCGACAACCATCACTATGAGCTAAACTGATGATACAATGTCTCGCCTACGCTGCTAGAAATGTCCTATACCTTGTTGTGATATTGAACGCCTCAACTAAGTGGATTCACTAGTCTATGATATAAAGCACTAGAGAATCCTACATGGTATATGGAGACTTGAGTTATTGTGAATTCATCCTCATATCGGTGCTCAATAGTAATTCCAAAATAGACTCAGCTCATATGTTTTAAAAACAACTCTTCTCATGGTTTGAAATAATTACTCAAAACTAGCTCAAAGGCTCTCTTGGAAATCAGTGTTTCCTTTCATGTTTAAATGTGAAAATATTTCAACTCTTGGAAATACATAGTTCCTGTATAATTTTTGAAGAACTGAACTTTACTCTTACTCTTTACTCTACTCAAAACTCAAGCCTTAAAACAAAGTTAAAACATTTGCAAAAGACTTTAGGAAGACTCTATGAACTTCTCTTGACTTAACTCTTAATTTTTCTTGAATTGAATCATGGATCCAAGGCTCATGATCTAATGTTTATGAATCATTTCATGATGTTTAGAGTTACCTTAGAGTATATAAATGTACTAGAAAACTTAGGTATATTGCTAGAGAACTTAAACAGAAAGAATTGGGAAAAGGTGGAAGATTGGCATCCCTGACGCTCTGAGTGTTGCGGAGCTCTAGAGGGAACACTTTAGAATATGGGTTGGGGCGCACTGGCTGACATAGCGCCCAAAATCCCCAAAGATCAGAGATCCTTTTTGGGCGCTCTGAGAGGCGCGGTGCCCCAGCCCCCTCTGTAGGTTTTTGACAATTTTTTTGCTCATTTTGCAACTCTAAACTCTCTACATTCAATTGGTTATTTTCCAAAACACTTAGATTCGACTATATCACCAAAATATGTAATAATATACTCAAAATCATGTTTTAATGAACAAGCACGCATATGGTAAGATGACATCAACTACAACGCATGAATATGAAAGATTGAACCATGAGTAGGTAATACCTAAAGCTAGAGTAGGGGTGAAGGGAAAGAGATGAGGTTACCATGCAATTTTATTGGATTTATCCTCAAAAGTAGAAACCCCAACTAAGTGTTCCTCTACAGAACTATCACGGAAGGAACTTTCTTATTTCTTAACTTCTGGACTTGCTAGTTGAAAATCTCAACTTCTTTATAAGAAAAAAATTGTTTAACTCTAAAGCCTTCCAAAGGTACAATAGATGTAGGATATCTAAGAAAAATATTTAACAAAGAGACATGGAATACCGGATGTACCGATTCTAAAAAATTAGGAAACTCAAGTTCATAAGAAAATTTTCCAATATGCCTCAAATCTTATATGATCCCACATAGCAAGAACTAAACTTCTGTTTCTTCCCAAATCTTATTACAACTTTCATGGGCAAAATTTTAAAGTAGACCCAATCATTCATATTAAATTCAATTTCTCTTCTCGTATAATCGACATAAGACATTTAGCTTTGAGCCGTTTACAACCTCTCACGAATAAGTAGGGCATTTTTTATAGCTTCATGCCCCAACTCAGGACCTATAAATTTAACCTCACCAACTTCAAACAAACCAATAAAAGACATACAATTTCTACATTAAAGATCCTCAAACAGTTTCATTCCAATGCTAGAAAGATATCTATTATTATAAGCAAACTCAATTAAAGGTAAATGATCCTCAAAAATTTTCTTGAAATGAATTATGCATGCTCATAGCATATTTTCTAATTATGGATGGTACTTTTTGCTTGTCCATAAGTTTGAGGGTAAAAATCGTGTTGAGTTTCATTTCAGTACAAAGACCCTTGTGGAATGACTTTAAAAACTAGGATGTTAAACTGAGTACCACGATGCATATAATGAATAAAGGTACTCCATGTAACCTTACCAGTTCCTGAATATAGAGATTGGTGTAATCTTCTCATGAGAATAATGTCTTAACTAGAAGGAAGTGAACCAATTTTACCACTCTGTCCACTATACAAAAAATGAAAATAAAATATTGACGAGTGTGAGGTAAACCCATAATGAAGTCCATATTCAAATATTTCCATTTACATGTAGGGATAATAATGTTTGGAGAAAAACCATCCAGTTTTTCATGCTCAACTTTCACTTGTGGACAATTCAAATATTTGGCAACAAATTCTACAATATTCTTCTTCCCCTTATTCCTCCAATAGGCTTCCCACAATTCACGGTACATTTGTGTGGCTTACAGGTGAATAGTATTCCAAAAAATGTAAGCTTCTTCAAAATTAGATTCCTCAACTCATCAACATTTTGAACACAAAACTAACCTTATCAAAGGACACCATCTATTCTATGGGATAAATCCAAATAATGGCTTTTATTAAAATCAATTTCTTCAAGTCAACTAGTACCTCATCGAGATCTTTTTTATCCATCACATACGAAAAAAAGATAGTTAAGATCAATATGACAAAATATACCACCTTCATTTGAATTAACCAATAAAGCACCTTATTGGGCCAACCTATGAACATTATGAGCAATCTTCTTCTTATCATTCTCCACCTAATCAACACTTCCCATTGATAAAGAATCAACCACCACATTCGCCTTATGGAGATGATAGAGAACACTCATATTGAATCCTAGTTTTTTACTTTCCTTTGTATTTGTCTTAAACTTGTTACCTAAATTTCACCATTTGATAATTGTTGTAACTTTATGATTTGTTTTAGTGTTGCAAAAACATTACCTCTACAAATGATTTGGAGAGTTCTTTACTTCTTAATTGAGTTCTTTACCATATAACTTTCTCTGGGATCAAACCCAACTCTTAGTTGGGTTTATACTTGTTAGTTAGCGCCTACACTTAGAATTGGATGAATTGTAGCTGAGCATTATCAAAAATGGCACCACAAGCGAGGATGTTGTTTAGAACTCATTTATAAAAGTATAGTCATGAACTAATTTTATTGTACTTGAATTATCTTATTTGTGTTCTTGTTGGCTTCTCTACAATAGATGAAAAGATGAGTTCATATGTTAGTAACACCAATAAACTAGGGAACAATGATGAAATCGGGAATTTGCATGATGTTAATGATGACAAGTTTGGAAGTGCGGGTTTTATTCGATTGCCCCCATCTGAGGGAAACGCAGTGTTTCATTTGACTAGCATAATCTTGTAGTTATTGAAAATGATAAGACTCTTTCGAGAACTTGATCATGAGGATCAAACATAATGATCATATGTGAAATTTAAAGGATGTGTGTGGGTCATTTTCCATCAAGAACATCAGTCAAGAGTAAACCCTTTTGTTACCTTTTTCTCTAATGGGGGAAGCAACAAAGTGATTGAGTGAATGGCAAAGGGAATCGATAACTTCTTTGGATGAGCTTACAGAGGTATTTTATGAAAGAGTTTTCCCTCCTTCGAAGTTGGTTAAGTTGAGGGATAATATTTAGAACATCAAGAAAATTTATAGTGAACCTACCCATGTGCATATCCGAGGTTTCAAAAATTGCTTCTCAATGTCCAACTCATGGGTTGCCAATAATGAGATATTGCAATTTCTTTTACCAAATTCTTAACTTGGTCAGCAAATGTGTTACGAACTAACTCGTTTGGGGTGGAATCATGAAACAAATGTTTGACATAGCATTAACTTTCCTTGATGAAATGACGAGAGTTAAACAAGCACAGTACACAAGAGAAGATTAGGCATCTTCTTGGAATCTTGGGATAACAAGGGAAATAATGTAAAAGAACCAAGAGGGAGATGAAAACATGGCTAACATGATGACCCATATAAACCTATTGATGAATCATGTTATTTGGAGTGGTCATAAGTTTGTAAATAAGCTCGGTACTAATAGTGGTTATAACCCCAATGGTGCACAGTTTGAGTCCATATACAACAAAAAAAGTGCATTTCTTGTCAAACCAAGTAGGGGGTTCTCGTTCAAGCGATCCAATGCCGAGTGGGAATCAAGGTTGGAATAGAGATAATGATAATGACCGGAGAGACCAAGATAAATAATGGTGTGACCTTAGTGCAAATTTGAGCGATAAAGATGGGGAAAAAAATATATATGTGCCTCCTAACGAATGTCAAAATTCAAAAGAACCAAGGGTTGATCCTGAAAACTTCCGGACCAAGAACATGCTTGCTCGTATATTGAACAAAATGAAAGGATCAGATAAGGTGCTCAAGGATATAAGAGATGTCGTCTATTCTCACTAAAAAAATTGTCACACCACACTCGGTATCCATTAAGCAGCAGGAAACAAAGATCAGTATCCAAGTGATACTTTTGTGAACTCAAAAAATGAGGCATGATCCCATGACCAATTCATGCCATTACGTTAATTAAGGTGCTTCTTGGGAAGCAACCCAAGGTTTACTTTTTTAAATTTGAATAAAGTTGGATGTGCCAGGTGAAATTTGAAGTTTGGGAGAAAAAAACAAAATGAGAGGTCAGAACTCATTCGGCGTACCGCTAAGTAGTTCGGTGAGTCCGACATTAATCACCTTTTGGAATGACTTAATGGTTGGATTTCTATTAACTTTGGTGGGCTAAAAGACATTTGGCACGTCGTCGAGTTGATTGGTGACATTAATGAGGCTCGCCGAATGAGGCACAAAATAAAGGGTCAAAGTATTTCAACCATTTTAAATTCAAACCTCTCCTTATTTTGAACTTTTCAACTCTTGTAATCTCACAATCAAACTATAGATCATAGTTTTTACTTGAGTTTTCGTGGGTGGCTTTCTGTGACTTGGACCTGTCACTTTAATCCCCTTGGTTATTTGCCTGCATATTATTATGTCTTCAGTTGAGATTGGTAAACTGAATTTGCCTTAATTTTATAATATATATTAAGAATGTTTTTGAGTAGTTAATGGATCTATTGTATGCCCTTATTCTGTGATTAATTTCTTGTTGAACAATAATTTGAAATCAATCTTGCTCGATAAATTAATTATCCTAAACAAGTTTGTTATTGGTGTCTAAGTTGTGTAAATTATGGATGTTCACATTGGGTTTTGTGTAGTTTAAGTCTGAGTAACTTGATTTAAACTAAAATACTTGATTTTGCCAAAAAATGGATTAGGTAACATAAATCTTAAGGCTGAAATCGTCGTTTGGCTGAATTTAGATAAATTGGGAGGATTTGAGTACTACACTTAGATTTGCATTAGGTTAGGCTTAAATTGCATATATTTGGGTTTAAAATTGACCATAGTGGACTAATTGTTGAATATTGAACGTTGGATTGAAAATTTGGCACGTGGGCTATATGGCAAGCTTAGTAGAGCTCATCGAAACACTCGGTGGTTTGCCGGTAACCCCCATATTGCCTACCTAACTTGAATTATTGATGTTTTGTTTTGTGATTTTAGGTGAGATGCTTGTGCTCTACGAGTTGCCGAATATACTTAAGCTCACCATTTCGTAAATCTATTTCTGTTGAGTTGATCTATATCTTTCAATGAGGGTACTTTACATCACCTATTGAATTCATCAAGTCACCAAACTGCAATTTGTGTCGCCTTATTGAAATGAATTCTGGCTTATTGTGTTCTTATCTATAGGCAATATCTCTAAGGCTCCTTAAATGAGCTCAGCGCCTCACTGTGTGATTTGGTGAGTTTTCTACATTTTTAAAAGTTGTTGTTTTACTAACCCTTTACAACAGTATTCATTTGGTTTACTTATTGAAAAATACGTCTAGACCTAAAGGTCAAGTATAGGGTCTTCAACCCCGGATAAGGGCAAAAAGGTAGTGATTTCTAGTAAGGTTGCACCTCATAGATCTACTAAACCTCACCTCACCACTCATACAAGTGTTTGAGAAAGGGAAAGCAGCAAGAAGATCCCTGTTCGAGCACCTCCAACTCTTACAACATGGGTATGTATCACGCCCACCTCTCTACATCTAATTCTGAGAGTGAGGATGATGCGAGGTATACGACTCTAGTGTATAGGTAAGATTCAACAGAGGATCAGACACTATAGCGCAGATGTGGTGAGTTTCACTCCAAAGCACTACATGATCTATCATGACTCCTAGAACTCCTAACACCCCCAACACCTCCAGCATAGGCAATAATACAGGCACCCCAAGTGTCTAAAGGTCCAGCACCTCCTGCACGCTCTATGAATCGGTTGAAATATGAGGCTATGTGGACAATTTCGGAGGAGAAATGGTTATGTACACATAGGGTGGTACTAGGTAACCAACAGTCTCGTAGACAATCCAGTTCTGCAGGTTTTAGCAGTTCACTTAGCCCAGGGATCATTTTTTCTTACTGTGGTTCGTGAATTTCAGGCAGGGTATATGGCGTTAATCGCAAAAGGGAAAAAAGGGGGATCGATTGCACCAGTGGATTATATAAAGGTGTGGGGAAAGAAGGGGATGTGTAAATAAGCTGACATAAATGATTTATAGGTCTGCACCACATGGACCATCCATATACATTGACATGCAAAACAAAGAACAAGACTCTTGATGATTTAAAAGGGTGGATGGTCCCACAGCTTTGTAATGTGACACCCCATAGATAGAAGCAGGGATTCCAATTGAGAGAAAGGATCTATATCTTCTTGGTACTAGTTTGGTTTCATCAGTAGAACCTTGATGCCATGCCAAAATGAGTCCATCACCCGTCATCCAAAAGTGGCGCTTCTATGGTGCATTATTGATCGAGAGAGGCTAAACATGAGGTCAACTATCTCTCAGGAGATGTCCATGAGATCCAAACAAAGTCAGAACTCATTACCTTTTCTAGTCCTAATTAGTGATCTATATCGGTGGGTTGGAATACCATTTGTGGCCAAGACTGATGTTGAAGTGTCTCCTACCTCATATTATGACATTTGCAGGATCAAAATAGAGTAAATGAAGGATGAGGTTGATCAAAGGTAATGTGCACCATTGGACACCTCTCCAACCGTTGATGTTAAGGCCATAAAGGTTGATGCCCTCTGTGTGTCCCGACAGCTAAGCACGTAAGTATATTAGCTCTTTCTTCTGCCATTACTAATGCTACTACGTCTGCCTCCCGCCTCCTATTGACCCAGGATATGCTATATAATATGAAAAACCTAGCTTATTCGGCTGATGTGCAAGCTTCGAGGGTCGAGGCCATTGTCTTAGGTATGATAAAGAGCGCTAAAGGTGTTGCTTTAGCTCCTATCCGGGAGGAGTTATGGGACAATGTTAATTGTTTACGAATCATGGCCTAGCATCAATAGCCCTCCCCGTGCGGGTTAAAGCTAATGAGTAGGGTGATCACCAGTAGAATTATGTGATGGCCTTCAAGGCTTCTGTAACTAGGTTGTAGGATCATCTAGAAAAGGTAAAGTGCACCAATATTTCAATATTATGGATCAATATGGAGATCTCTTAGGGAGTCAATTCAAATATGTCAACTAAATCATAGATTCCTTCGACTCTTGTGACTGGAGATCCTTCTCTAGTTGATGATGGCGATGATTTGGGTACACCTGAGAAAAATAAGGAGGAGTTGGAAGCGCCTGAGGATGCACTGTACGGGGACTATGAGGACCTTGAAGGTTAGATAGGCTGTATGGTTACTGAGACATCCTGACGCGATACATCAATGATAAGTTCTAGTAGGTCTTATCTTACAGAGGAGGTCATTGCATAGCCATCCATAATTGGAGGAGAGTTGGGCACTGAAGCCTCGAATGAGAATGCGCCTACCACACATAGTTAACCTCAAACTTACAGGGGGATTTTGACTCTCCTATATATTTATTTACTTTTGAGACATTTATTTTCTATTACATTGAGGACAATATTTAGCTCTTTTGGTGGGGTGATGGTATCTTCATACCTATCTCTGTTGAATTTTTTTTTATGATTGTGTGTTATTAAAATTTTGGTGCTACCATTTATATCCGAAACATCTCATTTGTTATTTCTTCATTTGTGAATATTGGTTTTAATATTATTGATCCATCTCCTAATACTTTTCCTTGTAAATGTTGTCGATCCTTAGGGGTGTGGTGATGTTTTTGGATGTTTTAGGTAGCTAATAGGTGTTGTTAGTTGTTGATTTTGATGTTTTTTTTAAACGTTCAATTGATTGTTCATGTTTTAACTGCAGAATTGTAGTTGCAAATGCAATTTTAACTTAGTTCTCTATGCTTGCTTGAGAAAGAGGTAATATAGTAGAATTATTGATTGATAGTTAAATTGGTTGCCTGCAATAATCTAGCTTTAGAGTGCGGGTTTAATTGCATAAAATCCAGCTTAAAAGGGTGGATTAATTAAGGAATTGAGTTGTTTGGTTGTGCTATGCTCGTTGAGGTTCGAAAGAACTTTCTTGAAGCACATTTTTCAATTGAGACATGACTACTATATTAAAAACCTAGACTGCCCATTGAGATTCAACATTTTAAGCAGCTAGTAGTCACCCATTACACGAAATTAGTATTCAAATTATTACACTCCTAAGGTCAAATCTCTACTTGATTACTTCTTGTGGTATTTGTCTTAAACTGGTTACCCAAATTTCCCCATTTGATATTAATCACTGAAACGTTCTTATTTGTTTTGATTTTGCAAAAATATCACCTCTACAAATGATTATGCGACGGCCTGTATTATGTATATGCTAGTTCTATCCATGTGATACTTGACATAGACTTATAGTGTAGGTGACGGATCATGTTTCTTATATGGTTAGTGTTTGTTTAAACTAGCTTGTAAAGTGATGTAACACCTTTGCACGTTTCAGCATGTGTATTGCAAGTTAACTCTAACAGAAAGTATTTAAGTAGATATAGTAAGGTTTAATTGAGCTTAAAGTTAGAAGTTAAGTGCTAAGTTGAAGAACAAAGGATTAACATTCAGAAATTGAAGTAAAATAATTAAGCTTCTTGCTTGTCTTAATTTAATCTAGACTCTGCATCACCAACTTAAGTTATAATATAGTTAAAGGCAAAGTTTGATGGACCAGATTTATGCTTATATTAATATGCTGTCACTTGAATCCCAAACCTATTAAATGAATATAAAATTTGAAAGAAATCCCAGCAGCCAAATCTGCCAAGGCCTAATATGGAAAAGCCCAAGTGAAAGCAACTAGATGCATCACCTAGTTTGACCTTTTGAGCTGCTTGATGTGCACAAAAAGGTGCATCACCTACTTGACCAATGAGTGGGTGGAAATGGACCTCCAAAAAAGGAGGTTCTAATGGATATTTTTGTGGTTAATAAAGCTCTATACATATCCAATATGATAAGATATTCTTCACCCATTTTATCACATAAAAATAAAATTTAACTCCATCTCTCTCTCTCTCTTTTCTCTCAAGGATTAAATCAACAGCCTTAATGTTTTCTAGGGTTCTTGAAGAAATCCTTATATATGAAATCCAAGGTAATTTAAAAACTCATGGATTTAGCTTAATTCTCACATGGATGATTAGGAAACCATGTTATTCATGCTCTAATATAAATACAAAGGTAGAATATTTCCAGCAGCTACTGGTCACCTCCTTAGTTATTAAAATATCTTTCTTTGTTCTTTGGTTCAAATGTAAAGGGAAGCTGAAGTTCTAAAAGAATTCAAGTTAGAAAGAGAAGTTGCAGAAATTGAGGTAATGTGACTGCTCCATTTTTGTTTTCCTTATGTATGAGTTTGAGTAAGGAATTGGTGGTGCGTTTTCATGAAGAACTCAAGGGGGTGGTGAGTTCAATACTTTGTTGTATGATAATAAGATTATTTTAGGCTGTTCTATGTAACTACTATTGGCGCAGCTTGGTTGATCTTGGGAAAAAGATGTATAATATATGTGATGGACAGAGAATGAGGGTGTGGTGATACACATTATGTTAAGGTTTGTATGGGCTCATTATCAGTCAAAGTTAGCTACTAATTTACAAGGCTCACGGTGTGGCAGCTGCTAATATTAGTTTACCATGACTTAAATTGTAAATTTAAAGAAAAAAGGGGAGGTGAATTGTGATAGTAGATCAGTTCGTTGAATAAGGTATGTAAGGCTATTCAATTCTATACCCCTTTGGTATGAAATCTGATAACTGTAATTAATATCAATAAAGTGAATCTCATAAGTTTTATTCCTAGAAAAGGAAACATACTGGTAGCGTACTATCTCCAAATAGCTAACAATATCTGTTCATAGAACTACTTCATTATTTGTTCACTATTTTATATTTGTGTAATTATCCCTTATCTGATGGTATATAAATGGTAATTGCGAGAGAGCAAGTTTGTGAATCCTCCTCTTTGTTGTTTGAAGTTAATTGTGTCATTAATCTCTTAAAGTAATGTGTTGATGCTACATAGCTCCTAATGTCATTGTTATTTCCTTGAATTATTATTTTCATGTCTTCTGTTACTGGTCCGTACTTCCATATCTCCAAAATGATTATGACAACCAAAATAACATCTTAAAAGAGTTATGAACTGATAAACAACAATCTCAATGATTAAAGAATCTAAGTGAAGAAATCTATATAACTATGGGTGGCAGCCCAGGGGCGAAAGCCTAGCATGGGTCGATCCCAAATTGTACATAAGGGTGGAAGCTCAGGGGTGAAAGCCTAGCATGGGTTTGGTATAAAAAGGTGGAAGCTCAGGGGCAAAAGCCTAGCATGGGCCGATCAAAAGTTGTGTTATTATGAGGAATGCATCTCAGGGGTTAATACGCCTAGCATGGTAATTCTTTTTAGCCACTGATCAGCTGGTCACTTTATCACATTCCCTACAAAGATTATAGCATACAAACAAGTAAACAAAGAATGTAACTTACTTGATCCCACAAGAGTAACCAAAGGTGGTCTTGTCTCTTAATCTATGCACTCATGTGTTGTTATTTGATTTCATTTGAGCTCTCGATAACATATGATATTTCCTTACATAGTCAATACTTTTTTTTCGTACTGACGTCCCTCAAAAGGGACGGTGTATTTCATGCTGCAGGCACACATATTCCAGTTAGCAGACCTCCTCAGTAGGAGCACATGAAACTCTGCTACTTTTTGGTGAGCTCCAAGTTGATTCGAACCATTATTGAGTCTTTGGCAAATTCATTTTTGTTTTGTATCGTAGTTAAGAAAGGAGGGGTCTGTCCCGACCTACTTTAGTCTTATATATTTTAGAGGCTTTGTAGACATATGTACATGGTTTAGTTGTGTCTTAAGGAGTTGTGGCCTCAATGGACATGTTTTGTATATAACTTTTGGACCTACTTATGTTATTTTGTATCGCTTAATTCTAGGTGAACTTCTCACAATTGTTATAGTTTTATGCACAATAAGAACAGGTTGCAGGTTGGTTCTCTCCGACCTTTAGGGCATCGGGTGTCTGTCCGTCTTAATGGGTTTTGATGCGTGATAGATTAGGATACATATATATTTATTAATTAAATTCTTTACGGTATCACGCTATATGGGATCGACCCCAACTCTTACTTGAGTTTATATTTGTTAGAGACCGCTTACACATAGAATTGGATTAAGTGTAGTTTAATGTTATCAAGTCTATCCTTTACCTCTTGGGGAACTTTTCTCACAAGCTTCCGACCATAGAAATTTCACTTACTTTTGAGCTAATGTTATCAAAGGTATAGTAATAGGGGAAAATCTTCCACAAACCTTATGATTTGGTGACTTCAGGGTACGACTGCCTAAGGACCAACCTAAGGGTCCTTGAAGAGGACCCAAGCTTTGGCTAAGAAGCTGCCAAGGCAGCACGCAAGAGGCTGTTATTGAAGCCCAAGCAGCGTTGCGCAACCAAAACATAAAGGCCAAAATTTGCCTTTGTGACACGGAATTGTCATGAACCTTTCTGCTTCAAATTAAATTCAAGAAATAAGATCGAGAAATGCCTCTCCAGCGTGCAGCCAAATAATTTACCTATTTTTGGGCATTTAAAGGTAAGGTTTACATACTTAATTATGTTAAGTACTATTTTGGAATGACCCCTACCTATATGATCACTATATGAATATGTGATCGTACGCATATTAAGAGTTATTTATTCATATGTTGAATGTGCTCTTGTCTCCTATGATGAAATGTGGGTGTGTGGTCTATAATCCCTTAATGCTCTATGTGTGAGTTATTCATGACTTGAGGGATATTGTAAATGTGTTGTGATCCTTTGAAGGGAAGTTTTCCTCAATACCAATGAGGTTGCTAGTATTTCAATTTGAGGACCAATATGTACGCACACCCATGCATCACTATATGTGTATGATATATTTAGGGTGTTTATGGAAATGATATGCACCTTTATATCTTCTTATGCATGAAAATTATATGACTATTGAAGTAGGAACATGTGTTTTCTAAAGGTGTTTATGTGAAATACTTTATCACATATGTATACACACACATGAATGTATGAATGAATAAGGTTTATGATAACCTATTGAAAGAGAGTCTCTTGAAAGGTTTCCTCAATTGTAATCTAAATTAGACTATGTTATGAATATGTTATGACTATGTGAAAGGACATTCTCACATAATGAAGGTTCAATGATGAAAGGTCATTCTCATCTTAGCAACTTTTGAGCTATATGATATATATGAGATTAAGTCCCTGAAACCTACCTTATGAACTAATGCAAATTAATGTCTTAATGATGTTTAAAAAGGGAGTTTGAGATAAGCACCGAATTAACATGAAATATGAGAGTGGGGGATTCACATTTAGTAAGTACAACTTCCCAAAAGAGTAATTTCACATTTAGAAAGTTCAGGTTACAAACATAGATGTTGTCTAATGATATGGAAACCTCCACATCTAGCAAGTACAGGTTTCTAGTAGCAATCTCCTTGTTCCATAACTACGTTCCCTTATAGGTCTTAGCTTAGTGGATCCACTAGATAGCCATTATGTATGTAGGTCCTACATTGGCAAGTGGTACCCTATCTTTTGGTTGTGGGAGTAGAACACCAAATTTCATGTAGCTCACATGGTCTATGTCGGTTATGGCTATGTATATCTATAGTTATGAAATGAACAAAGATAAGAATATGAACTCTAGTTATAACTCCTTGACAAGTTTACTTAGTACATGAAGGACTATGGACCCTACCCATGCATTGCACAAGTTGACTTTAAGAAAGACTTATGTTTATGTATAATTAGTATGAGTGAATGTTTAGGTGGACTTTGCTTATGTTTAGGTATGAAGTATGATTATGCATGTGAATCACATTTATGACTTCTTAATGGGTTTACTTAGTATATGTGGAGTAATGGGACTCCATGTGTACATTGTCACATCCGGGGAGCACCCCCTAGACGTTACCGGTGTCGTCGTCCTCATTGAGGAGTAAGCGTATCCTCTTAGATTAATTCATTACATTCATAGGTTAAAATGTGTAAATTTTTAAAACTTTTTCATTACTTCTACATCGATGTTTACATAGACCTCTACATACACATAATATTTATATCGAGTATACATAGATCCTTCATATAAGAAGATTACTTAGTCTTCTACTTTTGTTGCACACGCACACATGGATGTCTCATCTCATAACTATTTACCAAGAGTATAATAGTTTTGGGTCTAGCCCATACATCAACACAATAAGAGCCATATATTGGCTATACAATGTATAGTACTCAAATGAGAAAGGAAAGAGCATAAGAGTCTTAAAATTATAACAACTTTGTTAGATTAATAGTGGCATTGCCCTAGGAAAGTGAGGACCTACTCAACTTGGATGAGAGAGAATACTAAGTCTTTCCTCAAAGTCTTCTCAAAAGCCCTTCAACAGCGGAACCTAAAATGTTGAGGAAAAGGGAGAAAATGGGGTTAGTACACCACTCATACTAAATATAAGATCATATGCACACATATCATCAAATCATGCTAAAAAGGAACAATTCATTAAAGTATGCAAATTTTAATTGAAAAGTCTTATGCACATTCAAGAAGACCATACCAATCAATAAGACATGTTCATTAAGTCCAAAGTACATCATAAGACAAACAATATTAAGTCTAGTCAAGCAGACGTGCATATTACATAATTGAACACATAGTCAAGGTAACTCTATCATCATGTTATAATAGCAACAAACATGGATTAGAGTTCATTACAAAATAACCAAAGCAATACAATTATCCATGAACCCTCATGAAGTCAACTAGTCTAATGACCAAGCAAAGCCCCATAACCTAATCTAGTATACCCAATAAGAATCATGACCAACTTCCAACTTCTCAAAGCATATCATTATGAGAACATATCATCATACTTTAACCATGGATACCAACACATGTTCATAAGTTAGACTAATAATCATATAGTATCATCAATGTGCAAGATCATCAGATGCATATCATGTACCATTATAAGAATGTACATATATAAGAACATCCTCTTAACACTTTTCTCAAGGATAACTAGTGCAATGTTTAGGTAGAGTCCCATACCCCTACGTAGACTAAGGTAAACCCTATTGCTTTTCATAGTTAGAATTCATTTATTTAGTTCATTTTACCTTTTGGGGACATTTTGCCTTAACAAAAATAGATCATATGAGCTAATGTGGAATCTGGTGTCATCGAACCGTGCATAGAAGGAAGGTGGACAACGTGCCAAGGTAGTACCAACACATGAACATAGAAACTACGTTGATCCACTAGCTAGTATTTCTATGGGGGAGACATAGTTCGAGAACTAGCATATATAGTTTGGACCCTCTCTATTCTAAATGAATTATATTCTCCAATCTCAAGAGTACATTAGTGATCTTACCTTCCCTATGTGGGAAAGGGACACTCTTCACTCTAGTTCACTCGGTGCTAAGCTAGACTCCCTTTTGAAATGTCTATATTAATCATCATTGCTTAATTTAGGTCGTAGGGTCTATCCCTTGTATAATAATCATCATCATAACTTTATAAGAATTGCATGAGTATAGTCCTTTCATAACAATTCATATAAGTGAGGGTTAGCACATTTACATAATCAAATCATGATAAGGCACATTGGTAAATTATCACCATCCTTATAACATTTACATCTTAGCCAACACCTCAAAAACCATCGTCCATACATCTCAATTTAACGTCATGCCAACCTTATCAATCTCAATACAAGGTATACTTCAATATACCATCATCACTTAAATCACAATTAACCACAATCGAAGTAAAGAATTGAGATCACAAGGACTTACCAAGTCTCCTTAATAATACATTATCAAGGTCTTACCATCAACCCTTAACTTTACCCAATAAGGGTGTTGTATCATAACAAAATAATAATCAACATGATAACAAAGCCAATTGAACCACTACATCATAATCCATCACTAGTTCATAGCTTAAGGTAAGACCTAGTCAAAGTCATAATCTAGATCAATTACTCAAGAACTAACATGATAAGACTATAATTCATCATAAACTATTCATAATTGATACAATAACATCATATAGTATTAATTCAACCAATAACCAAGTCAATTGAACAAACCTTACACGATTCATATCAAGATCATAACATAGGGTTAAGAAAAATAGGTCATCTTCTACAAACTAAGTCAATCCATCAATAAATAACATAATTGAGTTATAATACATGTTAATATATACATAATATCCAAATTAAATCATAAATAAAGCAATTCACAAGATCAATTTGGAGATTGGTAAAGACCCATTTGAATTTCATACTTTTGAAATTAATCACTCTGATGGAACCCTTTGGGGAAAGAAGTCCCAAAGGCGGAAGGAATTACGTTAGTGTTTGATGAATATTGATGGAGAAACTTTTGTAATTTCAGCCCTAGAAACCCATGAATTTGAAGTTCTGTGGTATTCTTCAACTTTGGAGAGAGAAATAAGAGAGAAGGAAGAGAGTGTGGATTTTGGGAATTATGAGAGGTTAGGTTAGTCTAATTAGGTTAGAGTTTTTATAAAGGTTATTAATTTAACTTAATTAGACCTCCCATAACCCCTAATTAACCTCCTAATTAATCTAACTAATTAAATGAATTAAATAAAAATGTGCAGAAAAATAGTGGCTCCGTAGACGAGACCAGGATCGATGGATCGTGTGTCCATCAACGGGCACTGTTTACCTCCATGATGCACACTCGTCGATGAGTTTAGAGACTGTCCATTTGTAGGCTTCCAAAAATTTCTAAGTTTATATTGACGGAAGAAGTCTATGCCCCGTCGCTTGGACAACAGATCATGGGTTGCATTCGTTGGTAGACATTGCCTTGTGCAGCCTTTGACCCAAAATGCAAGGGTCCTCCTCAAGGGCCCTTGGTTGGTCCTTAGGGAGTCGTGCCCGAACGTTTTAATTATGGGAATTATAAGAGGTTAAGTTAGCTAATTAGGTTAGAGTTTTTATAAAGGTTATTAATTTAACTTAATTAGACCTCCCATAACCCCTAATTAACCTCCTAATTAATCTAACTAATTAAATGAATTAAATAAAAATGTGCAGAAAAATAGTGGCTCCATAGACGAGACCAGGATCGATGGATCATGTGTCCATTGCCGGGCACTGTTTACCTCCATGATGCACACTTGTTGATGAGTTTAGAGACTGTCAATTTGTAGGCTTCCAAAAATTTCTAAGTGTCTATTGACGGAAGAAGTCTATGCCCCGGCGCTTGGACAACGGATCATGGGTTGCATTCGTTGGTAGACATTGCCTTGGCAGCCTTTGACCCAAAAATGCAAGGGTCCTCCTCAAGGACCCTTGGTTGGTCCTTAGGGATTCGTGCCCGAACGTTTCAATTATGAATCAACTCTAATACGTTTTAGACACCCTTCCACCAATTTTCATCATTTTCTGACTCATAAAACATAGTCAAATAGGCTAAGGCACACTAGCACCTCCTTTAACTAGTTTGCGGACGTCATGGACATTCTGTGATGATGTTTTCATTTCTAAACTTCCTAAATTACTTATATTAATTATAATAGACCTTAAAACAGTGTATAGACCATTTGACACTTATGTTAGGCTCTTGAACACGTCTTATACTTTTGAAGTGTTATATTATCCCCCCCCCTTTAGGAACATTCCTCCCTGAATGAGACTAAGATCTTTCGAAAGGAAGGAATAGACTCAAGACTAGCAGCCCAACCAACAGCAACATATCCAAAAATGAGTTGCAACTTAAATAAATATAATTTCATCCATGAATTTTACGCATAGCAATTCAAAAACTTCAATTAGTATATATAAGGCTCAAATCACACTATAAGGTATTCCATGTCACACAATAACATGAGCTAAACATACCATATATGAGTCAATTATTCCAAAGATCAACTTACCAATATGCTTAACATCATTTCGTACAGAATAATTATACCAACACGCACAACATAAACTCAAAGAAAGAAGAATTGCAAAATTTTCGAGTCAAAAGTGCACTTCACTGTTACTTCACTGTAATGACACCATAAATACATATTTTTGTAAAACTTCACCAAAAATCAAGCAACATCAATTTTAGTAATTGTTTTAATTATTAAGAGGAATGAATAACCTTTATTAGGAAAGAGATGAGGATAACATGACTTCATGTTGGCCTCGGCTTCCCATGCTGCTCCCTCAACTAGGTGGTTTATCCATAACACTTTTACGGAGGCCACCTCTTTGTTCCTTAACCTCTTCACTTGACGATCAAGGATTTCAACCTGTACCTACTCATAGGAGAAGTTATCTTTTACACCAAAACCCTCAATAGGAAAATTAGACTCGGGATCAGTGATACACTTCTTAAGCATAGAAACATGGAAAACTGGATGAACCGAAGCCAGTTTACTAGGGAGTTTCAATTCACATGAAACCTTACCAACCCTTTGCAAGATTTCATAAGGACCCATATAATGAGGACTGAACTTCACTTTCTTTCAAAATCTAACCAACCCTTTTATAGGCGAAATTTCAAGTACACCTTATCACCCTCTTCAAACTCTAGTTCTCTTCTCCTAAGGTCTGCATAAGACTTTTGCCGGCTATAGGTTGTTTTAAATCGATTTGTTATGATATGAACCTTCTCCAAAGTCTTATAAATTAAATTTAAACCCAAAAGTGAAGACTCACCCACTTCAAACCATCCAATTGGATATCAACATCTCCTACCATACAAGGCTTCATAAAGAGCCATAGATATAGATGAGTGGTAGATATTGTTTGAAGCAAACTCCAGCAAAGGCAAATATCTAACAAGCCCTTCACTTTAAGAGACATCCTTTGTTCATCCATCACATACACTGTGTAAAAATATAAAGAAGAATAGTATTAGTAAAAAATGCACAACCATGCAAAAACATGCATTTAAAGAGGATATTTCATTAGAAATCATGCAACATGCGTTTTTAAAGGAATCTTCATAAACATTGATATAATTACACAATATAGTTCATACTCATATTGGCATAGACGCTATTCATGACAACACACCAAGCCACATATATCGCATTTAAAACACATCAATCATATTCATAACATTATATTCTTTTACCTTAATTCATTAACCCTTAAGTAACCCTCAAGTAATACTTGCTGAAATGCATGAATAGTGTCTCATTGCACCATCCACACTCAAGAATCACCTAAATCACCAAGGTGAATATTCATACAATCTTCATTTACTTAAACATAGAAATTCATGAAAATATATCATATCATGAAACATATACTTGATATATGACCCATAGAAGACTCATTCCAAGACAACTTACAAGTCAAGATATCCAATATCATCATAGTAAGGCAATCGTTAACATTAGCATATGTTGACTTCATTTCATTAAGACTTCGTAAGACCTTACTCATAATCCCAATATAAGTATACTAGTGCAATGTACATGTGAACCTCCATAACCTCAGACATACTAAGTAAACTTATAAAGAGACCATAAACATCACTTACCTCATACATCAACATGACAACTATAGTCAACTACATGCATAAGTATGACCTTCATCATATGGCAAGTAAGACCAATATCATACATATAAGGCAAAAACCTCATCATATAGACACAATAGGATTCATACAATCCATATTATTATAACAAGTAGGACAATGCCATAGTATCATGCATAAGATACTTATATACTTATACATATAGATTTCCCTCCTCGGACTTCCCTTCAAATGATACTTGTGCAATGCATAGGTAAAGTCCCATACCCTCACCTACACTAAGCAACTTTCCTTAGGTGATCTTACTTAGGGTTCATCACTTTACTTCCATTGTCCATTTTTCTTTATGGAAACCCTAGACTTAACAGATATTAAGACCATGTGAGCTAAACATGGAATCCGGTGTCATAGAACCCCACACCAAAATAAGGTGCTCAATTTTCCAAGGCCGAACATTAACTTAATTCTAGAATATTAGGTCGATCCACTTGTTAGGTCTTATGGGGGAAACATAGTTAAGGAACTATATTTCTTGAACCCTCTTCATGCCTATTAGCAGTGGCGTCCTCATCTCATGAAAACATTGGTGAAACTCCCTTCCATTAGGGAGTCAACACCTCTCATTTTCAAGTTCACACGGTTCTAAGCTAAGTTACCTTTTTGAAGAGCTTTTATTAACTTTACTTTCATAAAAATCGGCTTTAAAAGATTAACTTCTCATATGCATAGCTCATAGGTTATTAATGAGAACTATCCTTTTGTCAACCTAAATCATGTGAGAATATCCTTTCACATGGACATAGTATATTCATAGCATAGTATAGTTTAGAGTACAGTTGAGCAAATTTTTTAAAATACTCTATTTACTAGATTATCATACATGCTTCATTCATTCACTCATGTTGTGTATGTGTACTTACATGAGGAAACCTTTCACATAAACACATTTAGACACTACATATATTTATTCTTCATTACATCATACACTTAACATCATAGGATATACATTCATGTTAATAGCGTAATCATGCATTCATATTCATGCACATAAAGAATTCACGTAGGAACTATCCTATCAAGGTACACATGTGCAATGTATAGGTAAATTCTCATACCCTTATACCCACACTAGTCCACCTAAATTCATCCTAGTTATGATACATTTCCATACTTTCATGAACATATGCTTTGCATGCATAATAGTAGACAATAGTGCATATTAGAATTATCCTTCCATTAGTCACCATAAAACTAGCCTACTCATAGATATGCATGAGGTTTGAATGTGTGTACATTGGTCAACATGATCATATAATGGCAACAACATGTATTGAGGCAGCCACCCTCTAAGGATAACAATACACATTCATCTATAGACCACACACCACATTATACCATAGGAGACAAGATCATTTTAATTATTTGAATCTAAGACTCCTAACCATGCTTAAGACAACACATTCATGTAGAGGGTTATTCTACACAATAGTATTCAATCATCAACATGTAGACCTACCTAGAACTAACATAACATATAGGAAACAACACCAATATACCTCGAACATGATAGTACCATTGGAGACTAAGCGTATAACTTCATATTGTGTGATCATCATAACCACACTTCACAATAACACAGTTTTCCTTCAAGGCCATGATCACGTCATATAGAGAATTACAAGAAAGTAAACACCACCACCATAAGTGGACCATAATACACAATGTACAATACACCATCAATTTTATACAAAGTAGAAGAATCTTGGTCAATCTTACCAAATCTCAAAGACTTAATAATCATTGATCCATTACCAATAATTATCATCAATTCATATAGAAAACAGTAGCTATAGAAACATTAAAATAATCAAAACATAATTCAGCCAACATAGAATCAAGATCACAATGCCCACATTGTAGGCTAAATTGAGATTTTAGGAGGATCTTGGGTTCTTCATGAAATTGGACTGAAATTCATCTTAAAAACAGTAGCTAATCATCAATTCATCATGAGAATGATTTTGAAATCAATTTGACAATGAACTCATGGCTAGATTGAAATATTTGAATTTGGATCATGAAACCACATTGAAAACCTTTGAAGGAACTCCTTACATGGAAGATTAACTAAGGATGAAGAATTAACATACCTCATTACATAAGAAATCCACGAAAATTTGAAGAAGAATCAATGAAAATGCATTCCCCAAGTTGTTCTTGTGCTTCATCTACAATGGAGGTTTCTAGAGAGTTTATTTTGAGAGGGAATGATGAAATTTGAAGAATGGTTTGGGAATTGAGTTTTAATGTTATTAAAAAACTTAATAAACCTAAAATAGCCTATAATAACCGTCCATACTCTTTTTAGAACGGTGAATTTCCTATTCACCCCTTTAGTGATCAGCGTTTTCTTGACAACATGCAGGTTCCAATCGACGAGGGCAGTGGACGGACCATTGGTGGGACGAAGGCTCGTACGACACCTCCGTCGTTTTGGTAAGAGAGGTACATTTGGGGGCTTAAGCTCCCAGAACTAAGTTATGAGCAACGTCCCCCATCGACTGGGTGTATGTCAAAGAACGGACGTTGTTTGGTAGCTCATCGTTTGGACACTGCCAAGGCAGTGCACTTCCTGCTTTTGGGTCCTCCTCAAGGACCCTTTGGGTGGTCCTTGTGGAGTCCTGCCCAGACATTTGGAACCTTAATACAATCATATACTTGTTAGGGATCTCCCCTAAAAATTTGGGCACGAATTTACATGTAAAACATACCAAGGCACACTAGAACATCTAAATACTAAATTTTGAACGTCTTGCACGTTCTTGGACGTGTGACCTCAAAATCACTTCATTAACATATTATTAACCTTTTTAGGAACATGTGAGGATCTAGAAACCTTAGTTCATTTTGAGGGTCCTTACAATATCCACTATTTAGCAATATTCGTCCTCTAATGACGCTTGGGATATATAAAACACTTACAAGGACTTTATGACCCATAGAGAAGATCATAAAATTCAACACATCATCACATAATAGTCAATGCACCGAAGTTACACGAAAAACCTAATTCATACCATTTTGAACTCAATACAACAAAAGCAAGTAAAACCTCTATTCACTCACTCCTTAATGCATCAAGCACATAGGCATCTCTCATGTTCATAGTAGGAACATTCTTCTCGTAATCATGAAATGGTCTTTACATTTCATTTCATTGAGAGCTCAACATGCAATATTCTTTAAATCACACATAGGAAGATTCAACATCATCACTCAAGAAGCAATTGAGAAACTCATACTCAATGCAAAAGGTCAATTTGTTTTAAAGAGAACTTTTCCACTTTTAATCAAAGCATGATCATACTTCCTTCCTAATACAGTCAAAATGGTAAATCACACCACACACATCATAACAATAGGAAGTCATTTCTCATAGTTTCGATTTCTAGAATGACACTAGGTTTCATAAGCGAGCATTAATTAGGGAAAATTCTTAAAATTTATAGGCACACACAAAGACATTGGCTAGACGTACAATCACTTCTCAAGAGTGAGCCTATATAAACACTTCCCAAATCAAAAAAGCACAACTTTTAAAGAGACTCGTCCTTTTGCATTTAAAGGTGACTCAATTTCTCATTGATGGACTAAAACCACACGTTATAAGTAACATCAGGCATGCTCTTTACATCATCTCATGAAGTCAAATGCACATGTAGAATATTAATATGCACAACAATCATGAGAAAACATGAGTTTGATCAAAATCCATTTTCATTCAATGAAAACCTTCCAAGACATGCATAACATAGTATCAATCAAGACATACTTAACATATGGAGAACGTGCAACTTGTGCTTATATGCAAGTCTCCAATCGTGAAAAAGCTACTAGGAAACATTTTGTTTTGAACTTGAGGAAGAATAAAAGGAAAATATAGGGATATATACACCCTTACTACTCACATCAACATCTCCCACTTAGGGTAAACCCAATTAAGAGCAACTTATTTCTGACATAGGAGAACCTTAGCTCACCAACCTTGACAATTAAGCACATCATTCTTCTATGGGGACCTAAGCTTATGTACATCCTTCATCAACATCACCTAAAAGATAATTCTCCACCTAGAAAAGTTCAAGGGAACATAACATATGGACATCAAGAGCACTCCAATCTTACCATTTAGGTACGTTATCCCCCACTTGAGGTAAGCCTAATCAAATCATACCCTTATACACCAAGGCCAAGGTAAGTCAATACCAAACCTTCATACTCCTCACATAAGAAGGATTGACATCTTTAAGGGTTCCCACTCCTAATCTCATATCAAGGAGCCTACTAACTCACTCATCAAGAGATACTACTTCAATCATTGTCATTCCTCTAAGTTATCATCTAAAGGAAACTCATAACAATAAAGATAGGTCATACGACACAACAACATGAGGCATTAACTACACCATGAATACCAAGGGTCATGAAAATCTTAGGGGAATCAATAAAGAAGACTCGATCATAAAGGCCTCTTTCTTTTTTTTCATAAGGTAACTTCTAGGTCATTTCAACCCACATCATCATTTTTGGAGGAAATTCCAACTAATCACACCTAGGTACAATCTAAGCACTTCATCAAATGGTCATACTTAAGATCAATTTTAGAGGGCAACTAACCACTTCAAGTTGGTCAACATAAATTCTCTCCATCTTTTTATGTTTTAAGAGATACATAATGCCCTCTAAGTCAACCTTAGGGCAAAACATAATTCCAACTTATGGAAGAAAACCCTTTCTTCCCCTTTTCCCCACTCTTAAAATAGGTTCATAAGGGAACTACTCAACTAGTCATAAGGGTTCTTCTATTAACTAACATACTCCACAATCACCTTACAAGGTAAGCACACCACCTTCACTTCTAGGATCAAGCCTACACAAAAGACTCCAATCCACACAAGGCAACTATGAGTCATCACACATAAACGAGGGCAACATTTGAACCATTGCACATATATAAAGGCAACATCCATCTTCCTCACTGTTTAACACATTTTTCCAAAGCATTTCAAGCCTAAACTATAACATTATACTATCATCATATAAAATCATATAGAAACCTATCATTCCAAAGGGAACTCCATTCAACTATAACAACTCTTAACAACTTATAACCATATCATGACATAAATTCTCAATATAGCACTTCATTTCTCATAAATCACATATATATCCATGAGTGGCATCACATCAGCATATATTCAAGTTCACCTTCACATATACTCATTAACCACAAAACCAAAGAAAGCATCAATACTCATTTTTTCTCCCTCAATCATTGATATACCATCTCATCCAAGCAATGACATCTTAAAGACTACAATACAGGAAAAGATAAGAGAGAGACTATATTGAGTGAAGTTCTATGGAACGACACAAAAGTAGTGAAGAAAGTGAAACTCTGTTGTCCTATAGCCTCTTGCTCATAGATGTGTCGTGACACACAGTTTTATGAACAACACTATTAGACATGGCAATATGAGACTTTTGGAATCACTTTTATAACCTAATGCTCTGATACAACATTTTTCACGACTAGGAGAACCCCCTAGAATTAACATTACGTACTTGACCTCTCAAAGGTCTTATACAAGCCCATAGTCATCATTCACCGCATTGTCAAAGGATATTTAGTGGAACATTTCAAAGTTTTCATAGAACATCATATGCTATAAACATCACTTCATATAAACATAAAATTAGTTCCTAATACATAGTTAGACCCTAAGTCTCTTTTGCCATCTTAGACTCAACATCAATAGAGTAGAATAGGGTCACGACCCATTAATAACATAAAATAATATATCATCTATTACATATACTTGAATAAGAATTTGACATAGAAAATCCTTGAATCATAAGGATCCCTTTTTTGAGCTTGAGAAACATCTATCAAGCCCTTAACTTTAAGAGACATCCTCTAGTAATCCATCACCTACACTTTTCATAAAAAGATAAAGAAGCACGGTATTAGTACAAAAATGCACTAAGTATGGTAACCACGCAAGAACATGCATTAAAAGAGGATAATTCATTCGAAATCGAGCAACATGCCTTTTTTGAAGGAATCTTCATAAACATTGGTATAATTACACAATATAGTTCATACACTTCATATAGGCATAGACATTATTCATGAAAATACACCAAGCCATATATATTACATTTAAAGCACATCAATCATATTCATAACGTTATATTCTTTTACCTTAATTCATCAACCCCTAAGTAACCCTCAAGTAATACTTGGTGCAATGCATAAATAGTGTTCCATTCCACCATCCACACTCAAGCATCACCTTAAGGTCACCAAGGTGAACATTTATACAACTTTCATTTACTTAAACATTGATATTCATGAAAACATAGCATATCATGAAACATATACTTCACATATGACCCATAGAAGACTCATTCCAAGACAACATACAAGTCAAGACATCCAATATCATTATAGTAAGGCAATAGTAAACATTAGCATATTTGGACATCATTTCATTAAGAGATCATAAGAAATTGTTCGTAATCCCAATCTAATCCTACAAGTCCAGTGTACATGTCAAGCCCCATAACCTCACACATACTATGTGAACTCACAAAGAGACCACAAGCATCACTTACTTCATACATCAACATAACAACTATAATCAACTAAATGCATAAGTAGGACCTTCATCATATCGCAAGTAAGACCAACATCCAGCATTTAAGGCAAGAAACTCATCATATAGACACAATAGGATTCATACAATTCGTATTATCATAACAAGTAGGTCAATGTCATAGTATCATGCATAAGAGACGTAAACTTATACATATACATGCAGAACTATCTCCTAGCACTTCCCTTCAAATGCTACTTATGCAATGCAGAGGCAAAGTCTCATACCCTCACCTACACTAAGCAACTTCTCTTTTGTGATTGTAGTTATGGTTCATTAGTTTACCTCCATTGTCCATTTTACATTGGGACCATAGCCTTAACTGATATTAGGACCATCTAAGCTACACATGGAATCCGGTGTTATGGAACCCCTCACCGAAAAAGGTGCTTTACTTGCCAAGGTTGAACATTAGCATCATGCTAGCATATCAGGTGATTCCACTTTCTAGGTCATATGGGGGCAACATAGTTAAGGAACAATACGATATGTCTTGATCCCTCTACATTCCTATTAGCATTGGAGTCCTAATAATTGGTGAACCTCCCTTCCATTGGGGAGTCAACACCTCTCATTGTCATGTCCACTCGGTGCTAAGCTAAGTTCCGTTTTTAAGAAGCCTTTATTATCTTTACTATTACAAAAATAGGCTTTAGGAGATTAAATCCTCATATGCATAGTTCATAGGATATTGATGAGAATTGTCCTTTCATCAACCTAAATCATGTGGAAAAATCCTTTCACATGGACATAACATATTCAAATCATAGTCTAGTTTAGAGTACAATTGAGCAAATCTTTCAAATACTTTACTTACTAGAATAACATACATGTTTCATTCATTAATTCATCTGCGCGTATGTGAACTTACATGAGGAAACCTTTCACATAAACACCTTCACACACTAATATATTCATACTTTAATACATCATATACCTATTATAATAGCATATACTTTCATGTACATAGCTTAACCATGCATTTATATTCATACACAAAAGATTCACCTATGAACTATCCTATAAAGGTACACATGTACAACGTATAGGTAAATTCTCATACCCTTACCCACACTAGTCCACCTATCAATTCGTCCTAGTTATGATACATTTTCCATACTTTCATGAACATATACTTTGCATGCGTAGTAGTAAAAAATAGTGCATATGAGAATCATCCTTTCATTAGTCACCATGAAACTAGCCTACTCATAGTTATGCATGAGGTTTGAGTGTGTATACATTGGTAAATATGATCATATAATGGAAACAACATGTATTGAGGCAGTCATCCTTTAAGTATAACAATACACGTTCATCCATAGACTACACTCCACATTATACCATAGGACACAAGATCAATTTCATTATTTCAATCTAAGACTCCTAACCATGCTTAAGACAACACATTTATGTAGGGGTCATTCTACACAATAGTATTCAATTATCAACATGAAGACCATACCTGGCCCTAACATAAGCATTCACATATAGGAAGCATCACCAATATACCTAGAACATGATACTAACACCATAGACTAGGCATATAAATTTACATTATGTGATCATCATAACCACACTTAACAATAACACAATTTGACTTCAAAGTCATGATCACCTCATATAGAGAATGAAAAGAAAGTAAACACCACCACAATAAGTGGATCATACAACATAATGTACAATATATCATCAATTCTGTACAAAGTAGAGGAATCTAGGTTAATCTTACCAATTCTCCAAGACTTGATCATCATTGATAAATTACCAATAATTCATCATTAATTAATGTATAAAATATTATCTATAGATACATTAACATAATCAAAACATAGTTCAACCTACATAGATCAAGATCACAATGCCCACATTATAGGCTAAATTGAGATTTTAGGAGGATCATGGGTTCTTCATGAAATTGGATTGATATAAATTTAAAACATTAGCTAATTATCAATTAATCATGAGAATTCTTTTGTAATAAATTTTATAATGAATTCATAGCTAGATTCAAAGATATGAATTTTCATCATGAAATCACATGGAAAACCTTTGAAGGAACTCCTTAGATAGACGATTAACTAAGGATGAAGCTTTACCATACTTCATTACATAAGAAAGACACGAAAACTTGAAAAGAATCCATGAAAATCCACCCCCAAGTTGTTTTTGAGCTTTATCTCCAATAGAGGTTTTAGTGAGAGTTTGTTTTGAGAGGGAAGGGTAAAATTTTAAGAATGAATAGGGTTTTGGGTTTTCATATTATTAACCAACTTAATATACCGAAAGTATACCATAAAAACCTTCCATACTCTTTTTAAAACGTGAGGTGAATTTCCCATTCACCCCTTAAGTGACTAGCGTTTTCTTGAGAGCATATAAGTTTCGATCGACGAGGGCAATCAACGGATCATTGGTGGGATGAGGGCCCATCCTGCACCTCCATCGTTTTAACCAGAAAGGGACATTTGGGGTCTTATTCTCCAACACCTAACTGTGGAGCGATGGCACTCATCGATGGGGCAAAGGTCAAAGAATGGTCGTCGTCTGCTAGCTCGTCGTTACGATAATGACAAGGCAGTGTACTGCCTGCGTTTGCATCCTCCAAAAGGACCCTTCAGGCGGTTCTTGGGGAGTCATTCCTAGACGTTTTTAACCTAAATACGCTTATATACATGTTAGGGCAATCTCCTATAAATTTTAGCACAAATAACACATAATACATACCAAGGCACACTTAAACACACTAGCACGTCTAAAGACTAAATTCCGAACGTCTTGTATGTTCTTGGAGGTTTGACCTCCAAATTACATCAAATCAACTATACATGTTGTAAAACACTTCAGTAACATACTATTAACCTCTTTAGTAACATGTAAGGCTATTGACACCTTAGTTCATTTTGAGGGTCCTTACACAACCTTTTTTGCGTTAATCGCCACGTGTACCAGATAAAGCACCCTCTTAAGTTGGGAAACTTGTTGGTGTTGTTAGAGTTGTAGATTAAGCCCTACTATTATTTATAAATGATTCTAATTATAATAATTACAGTCTCTCAACTCTGACCAGACAACCATACACAAAACATCCTTAATTTCCTATAAAACAATCTTCTGGATGGTTCTTGCCACACTTTGGAAAAGTTGGGTAGGTCCTATTTCTTGAAACATTTCCTTAAGAATTAGATTCAGTTGCCCTGCTATTCTGATCATGTCAAAACTGTGAGTAATTTCCACCTCCCTATGTATTCTAAGAGTCTCATAGTTCCCTTTATAGCTTTCTTGTTGATCTTTGTTATTTCCTTAAGCTTGTCTCGTTAAACCTGTTGAATGTATGAGTAATGAGACTATAGATATTTCTATACCCTAACAACATATCATTCCTGAACTCTATCTTCACTAAGTCAGGTTCTCATAAAAACTTAGTCCTTTGTGTCCTTGGATTGGCAACCATACTTGGGAGTTGAGTAAACTTACATACCTACTCTTGGGATGACATAGTACCTTGCTCAAATTCATAAAATCCTAAGACTTAGCCTCTCTTAACTTCCTCGGGGAGAACATTTCTAGACTAGCTCTAGTAAAACACTCTCCTGTCATAGGAACTGCATCTATACCCATGTTTTCTTTCCACTAAGTAAACCAAATGTGAGCCATATCCTTAAGCTGGTAGAATACCAACTCTACTCTTTCTTTTCCTATCACTTGCATGACTCCAAATATTTTCTTAATCTCATCTATAATGTTCAAGGAGGTCATCATCAACTCGTAATACAAGAATTTCTTGTGGATTGATACGAACAAAGTCTCAAACCCTGGAAACTGTTGGCCCATTATTATCATTAGTAAGAACTAGTACCTACTTATTATACTTGTTAGTTATAGTTTGAGCCAATAGTTTGATAGCATTCAAAACACCACATTCAAAACCTCATGGTCTGGGACAGGGTGAACTGCATTAGTGTTGCTATTTTATCGAAAAAAATATTTGTTTGAGGATTTTCCACTTTTTTAGAGTCGCCACTTAATTATTGAGATAAATTAAGAAAAATGCTTGTTTTCAATAGACTTAAATAGAAGAAATCATTTTGAAGACTTTAATAGGGTTCGGGGATTCCTATAAATGTATTAGGAAGGTTTTGAAAGAACCTAAGACATCCGCTTACTTGTGATTATCCGACAACTAACTTTGTTTGGCTAAACGGTAATTTTAACATGATTTCAAGATATTAATTGTTTGAGAATTGTTTGAAACAAAGTAATTTGCTATCTAAGTAAGAACTGGTTTGCATATTTATTTATTCTTTTAGAATCCATTTGAAATTAATTTTAAGTCGATAAAACATTTATGGCGTTTGCGTTTGGATTTGGATTCTTTAACTTTGAAACTACCGACAAATAAAAGAAAATAAATAAATAAAAAATAAGAGAGATAGAGGAGAGAGAGAGAGAGAGAGATAAAGCGAGTTGGGCCCAAATCCATGTTATTTGTCCGCCTGGACCGGTATTAGGACCCATTTTCTTTTGGGTCTTTTGACCCATTTGTTTCGTACCTGTCCTAGACTAATCAGATAATAATGCAAAGCGATAAGGGCTTAAGCCCTTAACATAATAAAATATAGCAAAGACAAGATAAACAAGAGTGTCCCTTCTGCCAAAACTCTTCGATCCTCGACCCGTGTTAATATGAGTTTTTGGCCTTGTGATCTGTACGTCAATCTTGACTTGGAGAGGGCATTTTGAATCATGATTGCTCTGTCGTTTTGCAAAAGGAGAGTTTCATAATGAACTCAAATGGATTTCACATGCAAAACAAAGTGAGAAAAAGAAAGAGTTAACAATCCAATTAAAAAGGTTCACAAGGATATACCGATTTATAAAAAAATGTGCGTTACCAATCTATTTATATAGACATTAATGTGACAACCTTAGGGTCCCATGGTTAATTAATCACTGTCAATTAATGACCATTGCTGACTAATAATATATAAACAGAATCACATAATGGAAACAAGAAAATAAAATAGCACATAATAAAAAAACTTGAGGATGACTAACCAATTGAACCATCGCAACCACCAAAGACATTATAATTTTAGCAGAAAAAATAAACTAGGAGAAATAATGACGTACATAACCGACCCCAAATCAAAAAGATACAAATTTATCAAAAATTGTCTCCGCTAATTTCGTTGATAACAAATAACGTACTTTCCAAAAGCATTGAAAATACACCAAGAACATCCGTGAAATGCCAAATAAAAATAATTTCTACAAGGCGCGATGAACTTGAAATGAATGCAAGGGAACAGTAAAACGGATTTTTTAACGAATGAAATGAGAAAAGAAGTCAAGGGAGATGTTAATAGAACACAAAGATATCAACACGATGTTTTATCGGAGAGCAAAATTGGGCAGCAAAACAGAGACATATTACAAGCCTACACAATTGATATACCGTGGTTTCACGGTATAATTAATACTTTTTCCTTAAGTTTAGTGTGTCCGATAGCCCTTTTTGTGCTAATTTTGATATAAGTTTCTCTTTGTTTTGCAGGAAATCTGTCCAAAGCTGAATGCGGAGATTTTGAGCGAAAAATGCAGAAGAGACCACCTACGGAGCTTATGACGGTCCGTAGGTGGCAGCGTAGATAAGCTGCTGAAGGAAGATGGGGAAGTCTGACCAAGTGTGGGATTACGAAGCTTGTGACGGTCCGTCATGGCTATGACGGTCTGTCCTGCAGGTTCTTCGTGAAGATCAGAGAAGTGATCCCAGTACCCAGATTCCAAGAGTTGGAGTATTTTGAAACGAGACCCTCGATGGACCGTTGTGCCTATGACGGTCCGTCACACTTGCCGTCGAGGGGAATGAAGAAAGCAGCAAAAGAATTGCACCAAGTATGGGACGACGGAGTTCACGACGGTCCGTCATGACCACGACGGTCCGTCGCGTGGTCCGTCGACCCAGCCGCGCTTTTGCAGATTTCCAGTAATTAGAATCCTTGTTTAATTAGGTTTTTATTTTTTTATAAATAGTCCGAAAAACCTCGTTTTTGAGGTTAGACTCTGCTAGATTAGAAATCATATTATTAGATTTTGTTTATTAGTGTTTGATTTTTTGGAGATTCTTACAAGTGATTTTTGGTGATTAATCAAGCAATTTTTCGGACATTATTCTTTCTCATTGAAGTAAGTACATGAATTCTTGTTTAACATATTTGAATATTGTGTTTATGGCTATGAGGAACTAAACTCCATAACTAGGGTTGTGGGAACCATAGGCAAATAATGAGATAAACCCTAGCTAAAATAACAATTCTAGAATAGTGTCTTGCATGTATTAATAATTCTTTCGCTTAGAAGTCTTTTTAACGGATGATCAACGTTAGAACTCGCCTTAATGCTTCTTGCCGGACCAAGAAGGTAGATAATAGGAAAAGAATTATTAACATAGATTTAGTGTATACTGTATAATAGGCTAGTATTGATTGGTACGAGGTAATAACTTAGTCAAATATCGAAAACGATGCTTAATATGAGGTAAAGATAAGGGTTACGAAAGCAACACACGCAGCCGGACCAAGGTGCGGAGTGAGATTTTCTAGATGCCGGACCAAGGATTTAGAAATACATAACTTATCACTTTGCATGCAAGATACTAGGAAAGAATTGTTATAGTTAGAATTATCAAGTTATGAACCTGTGGGGAACACGTAAACCCTAGTTACTTTGATTAATTGATTATAACCCAAAATTAAAAGCTGTTAAGTGTCTCTGTCAAGTTCGTTAGTTATTTTTACTTATTAGGAAATACAAACCCCCCTTTTTATGCTTTTACTTTCTAAGGAAGTCATCAACCGAACAATAGTAATAACAAGTTGAAGTTAAGTCTAGACTATTTTCCTCGTGGGAACGATCCCAACCTCACTAGTTGGGTTATTTACTTGACGCGACCGCTTTACTTCTCATTTGAGAAGTAAGTTTGAGCGTATCAAATTTTTGCGCCGCTGCCGGGGATTTTAGCTTTTAGATTAACTTGAACTTCTTACTATAGTTTAGTTGATATTTTCTTGATTTTACTTTGTTTTATTGTTTTTGATTTCTTTTCAGAACTATCCTCCTTGTATGCCAAATACACAGAGAAGAAGAGAACCGTTGTTTCCCTACGATCACGAGCTTGAGCATACACTGCGAAACATGAATCGTAATTTGGGAATCAATGATGAGGATCCAAACCAGAACATCCCAGCTCCGGCTGATGTTCATGGTCAGATGTTACCCGATGCTCCGGGTGAACATCAACAGAGGGGACAGAATCCCGCTCCACGTCCCCAAGCATACTATAGAGGCTATGATAACATAGCAGATTCGGATGGGCCACTGGTTTTGCCTCCTCTACCAACAAGCCACACTTTTGTGGTAACTAGTAGTCTGATGCAAATGCGTACTGCCAGAGGTTTGTTTTCAGGGCTACCTTGTGAGGATCCACATGCCCATATAGCTAAGGTAAGGGCAGTGTGTAAAAGTTGTGTGGGGAGTCCTGATTTGGATCTAGATGTAATAGGTCTCAGAGTGTTTCCGCTCTCACTGACGGGAGAGGCTGGTATGTGGTTTACTGAGCTCCCATACAACTCCATCTTCACTTGGAACCAACTACGGGATGTCTTCTTAGCACGCTACTATCCAGTCTCCAAGAAATTAAACTACAAAGACAGGGTGAATAACTTTGTGGCACTACCAGGAGAGTCAGTTAATAGTTCTTGGGATAGATTCACCTCATTCTTGAGAAGTGTTCCAAATCACCGTATTGATGATGAGTCACTGAAGGAATACTTCTATCGGGGACAGGATGATAACAATAAAGCAGTGTTGGACACTATAGCAGGTGGATCTTTTGGAGAATGCCCTTATGCTGAGATTGCTGAGAAATTAGAGAAAATCTCCCGTAACAACAAAGCTTGGAGTACTAGGAAGTCCGATACAGGGAGAAACACCTTCGCAGTACAGTCTACTCACAACCCAGCCACAGATGATATTCGTGAAGAAATGGCTCAGATGAGAACTGAGCTTGGGTTGGTACTAAAACATGTCACTGGGGGTGCAGAAAAGATTAATGCAGTCAACTACTTGGCTAAACCACCACATCCAATCAATGAGTGTTATTATGAGGAGGATTCCTATGCAGTAAATGAACAGATGGGGGGTTTCCGACCAAGTGCCCAAGGCTCTAATAAGGAGAATTGGCGCCAAGGTCAAGGGAACCAAGGTCGGAACTATTGTAACTACAATCGTGAGGGTCATTATATCCGAGACGGAAACTACAATCGCGACAACAACTTCAACAGGGGTAACTATGGTAATAGAAACGACAGGAATGGACCCTATGTTCCTCCTCAAAATCGTGAAGTTACTCCTAGGGATGGTGGAGGTAGTATGTCGCGAGTTGAGGATATGTTGCATAAAATGATGAGGAGGTTCGATGCTAGTGATTAGCACAATAAAGAGTTGAGGAATGATTTAGCGGGTATTAAGTCGATACACATGCAATATCGATTAAGCAACTTGAGTTACAATTGGCCTAATTATCTGCAACTGTGAACACATGGCAACCGGGCACTCTTCCTAGCAACACTGTCCAAAATCTGAAAAATGATGGACATTGTATGGCAATTACTACTCGCGGTGGCAAGCAAACCATTGACCCACCTATGCCATCTAATGAGAATGAGGTGACAAAAGACACTGATAAAGTGGTAAATGTTGATGCTAATTTAGAGGATAACATTGCAGAAGATGCTGAAGTGCCTAAAAAGGTAACTCTCATGCCTAGGCCACCACCCCCATTTCCTCAAAGAATAGTGAAAAATACTGAGGATGGCAAATATCAGCGTTTTATAACTATGTTAAAGCAACTTTCTATCAATGTCCCTTTGGTAGAAGCTTTAGAACAAATGCCCGGTTACGCCAAGTTTATGAAAGATTTGGTCACAAAGAAAAGATCGCTTACTTTTGAGGATGATGATAGAATGCAGCATTGTAGTGCTATTGCTACAAGATCTCTGGTCCAAAAAAAAGAAGATCCGGGTGCGTTCACTATTCCTTGTACAATCGGGCTATTACATTTTGCGAAAGCATTATGTGATCTGGGGGCAAGCATAAATCTCATGCCCCTCTCGATTTACAAGAAGTTGGGTTAGGGTGACCCAAAGCCCACTGCGATGCGGCTACTGATGGCTGATCGAACAGTAAAACGGCCCATAGGGATACTTCATGATGTGCTAGTAAAAGTGGAGTCATTCATCTTTCCGGACGATTTTGTTATTCTTGATTGTGAGGTTGATTTTGAAGTGCCTATTATCCTTGGGAGGCCATTCCTAACTACGGGAGGAGCCTTAGTAGACATGAAAAAAGGGAAGATGAAATTTCGGTTGAACAGTAAGGAAGTGACCTTTAATATTTGTAGGTCCATGAGGCAGAGTGGTGAGCTCCAATCGGCATCTGCTATATCCTACAACATGGGTGAGACATTTGAGACACAAATAGAAGAACGTCTAGGTGTCGAAGCATTAGCGGCAGTGATAATGAACTTTGATAGCGATTGCATTGAAGAGTATGAGTCATTAGTCGCGGCTCTTGACCGAGGTGATGTTCGGTTTAAACCGAAGAAATTTGAGCTTGATATGAAGAATCGCGAGTCCCCACCCGCTAAACCATCTATAGAGGAAGCTCCAAAAGTTGAATTAAAAGCTCTCCCACCTTATCTTAGGTATGAATTCTTAGGAAATGGTGACACTTTGCCGGTAATCATTGCATCAGACATGGATGAACAACAGGTTCAGATTTTGGTGAAGGTACTAAAACGGTTCAAAAGAGCTATTGGGTGGACCATTGCGGACATTATTGGGATCCCTCCGGGTATTTGCTCTCATAAAATCCAACTCATGCCTGATCATAAGACGAGTATTGAGAACCAGAGATGCTTGAATCCTCCTATGCAAGAGGTTGTGAAGAAGGAAATTATCAAGTGGTTGGATGCTGGAGTAATCTATCCAATCGCCGATAGTAGTTGGGTATGCCCGGTTCAGTGTGTACCTAAGAAAGGGGGAATGACTGTGGTCCCCAACAAAAGGAATGAACTTGTTCCAATGAGACCGGTTACTGGATGAAGGGTGTGTATGGATTACCGTAAACTGAACTCATGGACTGAAAAAGACCATTTTCCTATGCCCTTCATGGATCAGATGTTGGATAGACTTGCCGAAAAAGGTTGGTATTGTTTTCTTGATGGGTATTCGGTGTATAATCAGATTTCTATTGCACCAGAAGATCAAGAGAAAACCACTTTCACTTGTCCATATGGGACTTTTGCGTTCAGAAGAATGACATTTGGGTTATGCAATGCACCCGCAACCTTTCAGAGATGTATGATGTCAATATTTTCTGACATGGTGGAGGATACTATATAGGTTTTTATGGATGATTTTTCTGTGGTTGGTGATTCATTCAAGCGGTGCTTGACCAATTTATCTGAGGTTCTTAAGAGATGTGAAGACTGCAATTTGGTACTAAACTGGAAAAAGTGTCATTTCATGGTGAAAGAGGGTATTGTGTTGGGTCATCGCATTTCAGAAAAAGGCATAGAGGTTGATCGAGCTAAAGTTGAGGTAATAGAGAGACTTCCCCCGCCGATCTCTGTGAAAGGTGTGAGAAGCTTTCTTGGGCATGCAGGTTTTTATCGGAGATTCATCAAAGACTTTTCAAAGATTGCACACCCATTGTGCAAATTGCTGGAGAAAGAACGCAAATTTTGCTTTGATGAATCCTGTCTTAAAGCATGCGGTGAGCTAAAAGAAAAGTTAGTGTCTGCGCCTATCATTATTTCTCCGGATTGGAACAGTCCATTTGAGGTAATGTGTGATGCTAGTGGGGTGGCTCTTGGTGTAGTATTGGGACAGAGAAGAAACAAAATCCTTCACCCAATTTACTATGCTAGTAAAGCCCTAAATAAAGCCCAGAAGAACTACACAGTGACTGAGCAAGAACTCCTCGCAGTATTCTTTGCTTTTGAGAAATTTCGCTCGTATTTGCTAGGTACTAGAGTTATAGTGCATACTGACCATTCAACATTGAGATATTTGATGGAGAAAAAGGATGCGAAACCAAGGCTGATTCGTTGGGTATTACTTGACTGCGCTGAAGTGATTGATTTGAAGTGCTGGATAGAAAGGGACTGAAAATCAAGTTGCTGATCATTTGTCTCGTCTAGAGGATGAAGCTATGAGAGAGTTAGGGGATAAGACTGACATTGATGATACTTTCCCCGATGAACATGTATTGGCTGCTTCACAAGACTTGATTCCATGGTTCGCAGATTTTGCGAACTATCTGGCTAGTGATATTGTTCCATCAGACTTGTCCTTTCATCAAAGGAAAAAGTTCATGTACGATGTGAAGAAGTTCTTTTGGGATGAACCATACTTGTATAGGAGTTGTGCCGACGGGCTTATTCGGCGTTGTGTGTTAGAATGTGAAATGTTGAGTGTTTTGGAGGCATGCCATTCTTCACCTGTTGGCGGACATCACAGTGGTATCTGAACCGCTCACAAGATATGGCAATGTGGTTACTATTGGCCAACTCTTCATCAAGATGCTCATGGGTTTGCTAAATCATGTGACAAATGTCAACGAGATGGTGGTATTTCAAGAAAGCAAGAGCTCCCACTAAACCCCATTCTTGTGATTGAGTTATTTGATGTGTGGGGTATTGACTTTATGGGCCCTTTCGTGAGTTCTCATGGGATGAAGTACATTCTTGTAGCAGTTGATTATGTATCTAAATGGGTCGAATCCATAGCCCTCGCCAACAATGAAGGGAAAAGTGTCACTGCATTCTTGAAAAAGATATATTCTCCTCCCGTTTTGGCACTCCAAGGGCCATTATTAGTGATGGGGGCTCCCACTTCTGCAACAGATTGTTCAAGGGGTTATTGGAGAAATACGGTGTTCGCCATGATGTGGCCACTCCTTACCACCCTCAAACTAGTGGGCAAGTTGAAGTATCGAATCGGGAGATCAAACAGATATTGTCCAAAACAGTGAATGCTAGTAGAACGGATTGGTCAAGGAGTCTTGATGATGCTCTTTGGGCCTACCGGACAGCTTATAAGACTCTCATAGGTATGTCTCCATACCAACTTGTATATGGGAAAGCTTGTCATCTTCCGGTTGATTTAGAGCATAAATCCATGTGGGATATAAAGAAGTAAAAAATGGATTGGAGCGAAGCTGCAGAGCAACGGTTAAATGGGTTGAATAAACTTGATGAATTTCGCTTGAAAGCCTATGAAAGCTCAGCCCTATATAAAGAAAAGATGAAGAAGTATCATGACAACAAAATTGAAAAACGAGAGTTTATGGTCAGGGATTTAGTGCTTCTATTCAATTCCAGATTGCGCTTGTTTCCAGGCAAACTCAAGTCCAAATGGACTGGTCCTTACACGGTTACCCAACTATTCCCTCATGGAGCAGTTGAGTTGGAAACTAAGGAGGGTGTGCGGTTCAAGGTGAATGGACAGTGCATAAAAATCTATCTCGGGCATGCTGAATCGGCGAATGAAGTGATCGAGGCATACCATCTTGATGAAGTCTGAGTAATCAAGTGGCCCCAGTCGTGCCGCGACATTAAATCAGGCGCTTGTTGGGAGGCAACCCAATACTTATCGTCTTTTTAATAATGGTAGCATTTTTTCTATTAATGGGTTTTAAATTTGCAGGCACATCACCAGTAAATTCTGCAGAAAACTACTCCGCAGTAGCCACTGACGGATACAACGACGGACCGTTGCGAATGCAACTGACCGTCATATGCATCCATCACACCAGGTATGTATTTCTGTCATTTTGAAATTAAGGCACACACGACGGAACCTATGACGGGACATCGCAAGTGCGACGGACCGTCGTCGGGGAACCGTCGCACGATTAATGAAATCTACCCGACCCGACCCGGCTGGACCCTTTCAAAATCTGACCGTTTGTACTCCCCACCCTCCATATTTCACCCCATTACTTCCTTATTCCCCTCATCTCCCCTCTCTTTTCAACTTCCACACTTCCCCTCACTGATCATTGCTCCCAAAATCCTCCTAAGCCTCATACTTATCATCCACTAGTCGGTGCTACTGTTGTAGGTGTCTACCTTGCTAACTGAATCATTCTCCGTTTGTTTTCTTCTCCATTTCCAAGGTATGTGTCTCTACATTTATACTTATTTATCTTGCATTTTGGTTTTGTAGTTAGTAATAGCTTAGTTCTTAGTCGTATACTGTTTCCTCTATACGATTATGTTTAAACCTAGGCTCACAATGTTCGTATGTGCCATGTTGATAACCCTAGGCATAGGTGATTTTGCTTTGGTAGTTTCCTAGGTCGTTGGGATAGACACATATAGGTCCACAACACAACAAGACCAAGTGGGTTCATCGGGGATGCGCAGGGTACCCCCAGTTCTAACACTGCTACTCAGAACGAGACCCCGATGACGGCCCGTCGCACACACGACGGACCGTCGTAGGGTCCGTTGCACAAGCCCTAGCACCCCTGCCCAACGACGCCTGTGACGGACTGTTGTCTTCACGACGGTCCATCCTGCACAACCATTCTGGTTGTCAGAGACCCTGTTTCTAAGGGTCTCTCAAAATTTTTTCTAAGTTTCCTATGACGGACCGTCATACCCACGATGGTCCGTCCTGCACGACCGTCATGATGGTCAGAGACCCCTCTGATAAGGGTCTCCCAACATTTTCTAAGTGTCCTACGACGGACTCTTACGACGGACCGTCGTACCAACGACGGTCCGTCCTGCACGATCATCATGATGGTCAAAGACCCCTCTGATAAGGGTCTCCCAACATTTTCTAAGTGTCCTACGACGGACTCTTACGACGGTCCGTCCTGCTTGACCGTCATGATGGTCAGAGACCCCTTCTTCAGGGTTCTTTCAATACACATAGACCAAGTACAACACGACGGACCTCATGACGGTCCGTCATATCCATGACGAGCCGTCATCTAGCCCGTCGTGTGATACAGTTTCACTATCACTAACACACTATTTTAAATGTTTTATGTTGTATGGGCTTGCCTGTCTTGTTTGACATTACTCGTACTAATAGTGATCCTTTGCAGGTACTATCTACTATTGCACCCAAGCAAGACCGAGCCTACGTACGTGGGCGATCCAAGTCTGTTGCCCCGTCTGCACGCTTGATCATCGGGTCTGATGATGAGCGGGACCCTGAATATGTGCCCCCAAGCACTTCCGCACCTTCCCGTGCTGCACGTGCCCCAGAGCCACACCCAAGATGGTGGCGTCCGGCGTAGTCACTGCCTCCCAGTCTGATGAGGAGCGCACACTGACCGGCACACCCTATGGGTCAGCCACAAATGAGGAAGGAGCGTCTGGCTCCTTAGGAGTATCCTGGTCCGAGGAAGCTTCAGGCTCTGCTGAGGTTCCCGCACACGCCACTACTGCAGCGTCGGCCTCGTCTGATGAGGCTGACAGTTCCGACTCTACATCCGGCGCACCAGCCCAGGTCCCCACCCCAGCCTCTGACCAGCAAAACCGGTGGTGCGTTGAAGGCCAGTTTCAAGTTTACTCCGACGCCAAATTCCTGACAGATAAAGGAGTAATGACTCGTACACTCACCTTGGAACGGCGGGTACTTACAGGGAGTCTCCCATCGATGCCGGAGATCCACAACCTATTCACCAGGCATCGCTTAGAGTGTACAGCCCGTCCGTTGGGACGATACAACGAGGAAGTGGTCCGAGAGTTCTACGCATCCTACGTAGCGACTCTCCGATCACATATCGATAGGCGGGCTGCTCCCGCTAAACAGGCTCCACTAGAGCAGGTTCGAGTCCGGGGCGTGCAGGTCGACATTTCCCTGCCAGCTATCCGTCGGTTCCTATACAGCGAGAGTGCAGATGTCATGCGGACTCCCCACACTGCCGAGTTTGACTACCGCTGGCAGATAGTGAAGGATGGAAAGTTCTTGCGCGAGCAGGCACTGAGAGAGACCACCCAGAGGTGGATGGCCTTGCACCTATCAGTTGACGGAGAGGGTGCAGATTGGGTCACTGAGCCGAAGGGGGCCATCAAGAAGGCCAACCTCACGTTCGTCGCGAAGTTCTTGTGGCTGCTCGTCCGTCACTCCCTTTCCCCCACAGCTGCTGATAACATCGTCACTTGGGATCGAGAAATGTTGATAGCGGCGATGATAGCCGGATTCGAGGTCGACTTCGCATGGCTTCTCCAGGCAGTCATGCACAAGAGGGCATTCAAGGTCACTACTACCTACCCCTTCCCGTGTATGATTTTTGCTCTTTTCAGGACCGCAGGTATGCCCATATGGCACATAGATCAGTTGAAGACCCCGCAGGGCACCGTTGAAGTCGGCCTCATCAGAGATGAGGCCAATGAGTTTGCCCCACGTCGAGGGCCCCATCCAGAGTTTCCACCACTTGCTGATGATCTTGCAGATACGGTGGCCCAGGCCCGCACCGCTACACAGGCGTCCACTGACACTACCCCGGTCGAGTCTATCCCGGGTAGTATCCCAGCCCCGAGCTCCTCTCGCACAGCCCCTCTACTGTTACCGGCCCCGCTTGCTAGGGTCAAAAAACTGGAGGCACAAATGTCCACCCTTCCGCATCATATCCAGCCGTGGATGCAGAAGTCTATTACTGAGTCTGAAGCGCGTATGGAGAGGAAGATGCAGCGGAAGATTGTTGAGGTTCACCAGCGCCTCGATGCATTTGAGTTGAGAGTGTTAGCCCGTCCAGCCCCTCCGGTAGATGTGTCGACTCTCCAGGCTGCAGTCAACAGTCTTCGTGCAGACATCGACACGATCCTAGAGGCGAGAGTGCCGGAGCCTGTCGAGCCTGTCGAGGACACTGTATTGGCGGCCCTATTTGCTACTTCAGAACTTTCCCCAACTTCCCCTCGAGAGAGTGCCAAGAGGCATAGGGGTCGATCAGAGGATGAGGCGCGAGCAAGGAAGAAGGAGAGCCGAGAGATTGAGGCCGCGAGGAGAGCCTCACTTGCTGAGGCGGAGGCACACCAAATCAGAGCATCGGAGATAGCGGCTGGGGCGTCTAGCTCCCGCACTGTAGAGACAGCAGGAAGCACTACTGATGGTGCGGTTGTTGCTGAGGACATCACTGAGGGTGTCCAGATTGCTGAGGACACCACTGAGGGTGTCCAGATTGCAGAGGATGTGGGTTCTGGGAAACAAGACCCCCCAGCTTGTTGATCGACGGCGCTATGCGCCACAGGTTTGCTTCACCTACCCCTCTAATCTTTAGATTTTTTTTATGGATTGGGGACAATTGCATGCTTTTTTGTTGGTGGTGGGGTAAATGGAAAGTGAGTGTTAGGGTGAAGTCTGAGTAGCCCAACTCACTATCCTCTTTTGGAGTTTTCTTGCCTGTGTTCTTTTTCCCCGAAAGACTGATTACTTTTTCTGTTGAACCGGCACGTTATATCTTTTGTACATAGTTTAACTCTGAAGCATGATGGCTAAAATGATATCCCGATAAAACTGGAAAATGTTGCATGACTAGGCGTAGTAACTGTTAATTGTGTGGCTCTAAACATGAAATAGATTTACACTATTGCATTACCCTAAAGCTTCAAGTCAAACTATGTGTCTGATAATCTGGTATAGTGATGAGATGTCAAGTGAGCGTGAGGAAAGTTGAATAGTCCACTACTGATACTGAGCTAGAACTTGCCTGGTTAGTCCTGCTAAAAGTAAGCTGTAACAGGCAATTAGGAAAGGATCATAGGCCCTTATTCAATATAGCCCATTTCTAGCCTAAATAAAAGAAACCAAATGAAAGTTATCCTTCTTTGATCCAAATAATTTGAGCTTAAAATTAAGCCTTTCTTTTTCACCCCAACTGATCTTTTCTGGGAACAATATGTTGGCCCTGGTCCCTCCTTGGACATGTGCACCTCAGCTTATGCCAAAAGCATAAGTTGATGGTGGCTAATGCATAAACAACCTTCATTATTGCCCTGACCCGACTTTGGGTACTGTGTACCTTGACTCATGGCAAAGCCATGAGTTGAGGGTGGCTGTTTTGAGGAATGCTCTGGAAAGTGGGGTTGAAAGAACAAAGAGAGAGAAAGAACAAAAGTAAAGTGACTCAAGAACTCGTTGAAAGAAAAGGAAAGAAAAAGAGAAATATTCAAGAATTACAAAAAAAAAAAAGAGTTACTTACACAAATGAAGAAAGAAGGGAAACAGCAAGGTGAAAGAATAGGAGAAACTGGGCGAGATAAAGCGATAGAAAGTGGAAGGTTTAGTCGATATCTCAAGGAGGGCAAAAAGTCACTAAAGTATACCTAAATATACCCTACCTGACTCTGAGCCTACGTTACAAGCTAAAAAAGTCCTATCGTGATCCTAAGGGTTGTATAGCGAACATAAGGCAGTGAAAATAGGGAAAGCTTATGGCAATATGTATAAATGAGTGTGACTTTGTTCTGAGAGCGAGTGTTGAAATGTAATCCTTATACTCAAACTGAAATCATTGTGTGAAAAATGAGGATTTTGTTCTAAAGTGAGGACACTAGTTGCAATACCGGAATTGTTAGCACCTCGGTGAGAAATTGAACAGGATAGGTGTTAGTGCATGGTGAGTCTGTGTCATGTTCGAATCCCACAAAATTCAAGCCTAATAGTGATAGCATGCATAGATTTGATGAGATTAATCGGGATTGATAGCCAAATGATTGCAAAGGATAAAACATGAATACTATTGTACAAAGATTGTGTAATGAGTCATAGTGCGTCGCTTGAGGACAAACAACGAATTTAAGTTGAGGGTGTTGATATACCGTGGTATCACTGTATAATTAATACTTTTTCCTTAAGTTTAGTGTGTCCGAAAGCCCTTTTTGTGCTAATTTTCATATAAGTTTCTCTTTGTTTTGCAGGAAATCTGTCCAAAGCTGAATGCGGAGATTTTGAGTGAAAAATGCAGAAGAGACCACCTACGGAGCTTATGACAGTCCGTCATGCCTGTGACGGTCTGTAGGTGGCAGCGTAGATAAGCTGCTGAAGGAAGATGGGGAAGTCTGACCAAGTTTGGGATTACGAAGCTTGTGACGGTCCGTCATGGCTATGACGGTCCGTCCTGCAGGTTCGTCGTGAAGATCAGAGAAGTGATCCCAGTACCAGTTCCAAGAGTTGAAGTATTTTGAAACGAGACCCAGATCCAAGATATGACTCTGAATATAATTTGACACAGATTTATGAAACGAATCCAGCGAGACGAGTTGCCTATGACGGTCCGTCACACTTGCCGTCGAGGGGAATGAAGAAAGCAGCAGAAGAATTGCACCAAGTTGGGACGACGGAGATCACGAAGGTCCGTCATGACCACGACGGTCCGTCGCGTGGTCCGTCGACCCAGCCGCGTTTTGGCAGATTTCCAGTAATTAGAATCCTTGTTTAATTAGGTTTTTATTTTTTTATAAATAGTCCGAAAACCCTCATTTTTGAGGTTAGACTCTGCTAGATTAGAAATCATATTATTAGATTTTGTTTATTAGTGTTTGATTTTTTGGAGATTCTTACAAGTGATTTTTGGTGATTAATCAAGCAATTTTTCGGACTTTATTCTTTCTCATTGAAGTAAGTACATGAATTCTTGTTTAACATATTTGAATATTGTGTTTATGGCTATGAGGAACTAAACTCCATAACTAGGGTTGTGGGAACCATAGGCAAATAATGAGATAAACCCTAGCTAAAATAACAATTCTAGAATAGTGTCTTGCATGTATTAATAATTCTTTCACTTAGAAGTCTTTTTAACAGATGATCAACGTTAGAACTCGCCTTAATGCTACTTGCCGGACCAAGGAGGTAGATAATAGGAAAAGAATTATTAACATAGATTTAGTGTATACTATCTAATAGGCTAGTATTGATTGGTACGAGGTAATAACTTAGTCATATATCGAAAATGATGCTTAATATGAGGTAAAGATAAGGGTTAGGAAAGCAACACACGCAGCCGGACCAAGGTGCGGAGTGAGATTTTCTAGATGTCGGACCAAGGATTTAGAAATACATAACTTATCACTTTGCATGCAAGATACTAGGAAAGAATTGTTATAGTTAGAATTATCAAGTTATGAACCTGTGGGGAACACGTAAACCCTAGTTACTTTGATTAATTGATTATAACCCAAAATTAAAAGCTGTTAAGTGTCTCTGTCAAGTTCGTTAGTTATTTTTACTTATTAGGAAATACAAACCCCCCTTTTTATGCTTTTACTTTCTAAGGAAGTCATCAACCGAACAATAGTAATAACAAGTTGAAGGTAAGTCTAGACTATTTTCCTCGTGGGAACGATCCCAACCTCACTAGTTGGGTTATTTACTTGACGCGGCCGCTTTACTTCTCATTTGAGAAGTAAGTTTGAGCGTATCAACAATCCTACGCCAAAAATGAGTGTTGTCTTTCGTTCAAAATGTCGCCTAGCTGACTCTTGCAATTAACAAATCAATATCATAATCCTTAAATTTCCAGCCAAAACACTTACATACAAGACTGCAAACAGAAAAAAAACAGGATAGCGCCATTAAATAATTTTTAGAAACACGGACTCGAATGAATAGTCTTGCTAAATAACATGATCGAATTTAGACAAAGAGAAATATATGGACAGACTTGTCCCAAAATTTATATGAGCAATTGCGTACAACTAATGAACAGCGGAGAAGAAAGACGCTACAAAAATGAAAAGCATCATTTATTCCAGCATGCTCGACAAGTCAAATGACTCAGGTAACTTTTAACTCTTAACAATAATACCACATATGTTCGAATAATAGGAGGGGGCCTTTCATGAAGGCACAAAAATGAGGACAAGTTACACAAAAAATATGAGACTAACTACAAACATTAAACACTAACCAAACCCAAATAATGAATAAAAGAAACTGTCTCACTATTGATAACAAAGCACACCTCATACCAAAACAGAGTCAACTCTCTTAACATATCCTTATATCATCATATTATTTAACCAGAGGGCAGGGAGCAGAAACAATAGCACACAGAACAAAGATGATGTCTAGAGACTAAGACCAATAACAAAAAACACTCACCCAAACAAGGAAACTGAACTACAATTTCTACAACTAAAACAGATGGAAAGCTTTGAGAAATAAGCGACATCTTCGAAGAGAACAAAAACTCGCTACAACACAAATTAACATGAAATATGCCACTGATTTACAGCCTAGGTCAAACGATCATCATAACAAAACAAAATTTAAGTAAAAATGAATCTCACCTTTTCGAGGGCAGCAGAACCAAGACAGACGAGAAGGACACAAACTTATAACTGCAAAGAGAAACACACAAATTTTCATCACAAAACGAGAATATATGCAGGAACTTAAGCCTATCACTGAAACTAATAAATCCTATGCTGACAAAATGTGTATTTAGTATCGTATTTTGAAACAATGTCCCTCAAATTCGATTAGAATCTCACAGTATGAATATCTAACACACAATTTTCCTTCTTCCCACAAAATTGTCCAACAAAATCCGCACTTCATTTTTTTTCCCTTCTCCATTTTTTTCCTCTAACGTTAAAGGTTTATAGGGGGAATTAGGATTTTGGATTAGGAGGGTGGAGGGATTTCGGAAGAAGCTTGGCGAAAGATTGGACATTCACTTCAAATTGGAATTTCAAAATCTACTTTCGAATAAGAACAACCAGCTGGTTTTTGCAAGAGAATTCGTAAAAATTGCAAAAAAAAAATCCAAAACACGCGCAGCTCGGATGGCTCAGATTCACTCGCTTGTCCTTGATCTTCTACGTGTCTTCATCTCGCGCAGGGAGGACAAATTCGTGTGCTCAAAACAGAAATGTGCTGGTACCCTTCGATACGTACAAAAGAAGACGTTAAAGCATCTCCTACGTGTGAAGAGAAGGCGACACATTGTTGTCTCTTCTTGCGGGGAAGGATGGAAAGAGCGAGTGTGCAGCTACTCCTTCGTTGAGTCACTTCGTAAAAACAAGATGGGTAGGGGAAAATATTGGGTCAGCTCTAGAAATTGGGCCTGGGAATTGAATGGGACTGTTGGTATTTGGATGGGGATGGGCTTTGCACATGGCAATAAATGGCCCAATGTTGGAAAAACATGGGCTAATTTTGAAAAGGGCCCAAAATGCGTTCTTTTAATGGGTTTAAGGGAAATGGGTTACGTCTTGGAATTTATGCAATAGTCAAATTAAACTTAATTTAGAGAATTATACTAAAGTTTAAATAAGACAAATTAATATTAATTAATTAACGAATTCGTAATTCTAACAAAAATAAAGATAAAAAATAATAAAAATAATCAGTTTAATTGTAAACTAGTGATTCAAAAATATAACCATAATTTAGTGAACTAGTTTAATAGAATTGTTCCTAAGATTAAAATCTTTAGAGTTGATTTTCAAATAATTGCGAAATATATTATTTGAATCTATAAAACTATGAAAATAAATAAAAATCGATTAAGACTACTCAAAAAAATGACTCTGGAAAGTATTTGAATTTTATAGAACTAATTAGTCTGAATTGTTCGGAAATTAAGAAGCTCGATAATTAATTTATGTTTTGGAGGTTCAATATTGGATGTCAACAATTGTCCCTCGTTTTACTTGGATTGATGCGAGAAAATCGAGAAAAATGAAATTAATCAATCCAATTTTGACAGACCACATACTTATCTTAAAGAAAAGTATTAGGTATGGACTTTAGGAGTTATGGCCAAACCCTTAAAAACGGGTTTCCTACATATCTCAGGCTATATGAGAATTTAGACCACTTGTAGTTCGGTAAGCTTGATCTGAAGCACGATTTTGAAAGAATTCAGAGTCATCTCGATATCGGATGATGAAGAGATTGAGATGTTTTGGAATGATATTTAAGAATGAATGTTGGAATACGGCCAAGCTTTCGACAATGAAATCATCTATCAGGCTGCTTGTAGTTCAACTCAATCAGTTGAAAAGGAAATCTATTATGCTAGATAACCTTTGGTTTTAGACGAGTGACAAATTAATAAGTATGAAAAGGAGGTTTGTAACCTCTTAGCCATGAATGTGGCGCGCTTCACACCCATAATCAAGAACTTACAAGGACATAATTTCCAAAGCTCTTGGCGCATTGTCACTCAAATTAGAAACTTGCTTCCGACTATACCATAATTTCCGGATGCAAGTGTGAAACTGACAGACCTAAAGAAAAAACCACATGTCTTATCATAGGGGTGTGGTTTAATTGTAGTGGAAGTCGCTCCTCTGATCGTGTCCTAAGAGTTTGACACTCCTATTTGGACTATGTCCCAATTCGCTGCTAAGAAAAAGTTCCACGTTGTGTTGCATCCTATTTGATGTCGTCCGCATTTGTGGTATGTTCAGAGAATTCATTAGTTTCAATGATCTCGACAAAGACTAAGATAAAACTCATCATCATAAAAATACAATTAAGATGGGATACAGTGTCTTTTACCATGTTAACACTAAATTGTTCTCCTCGAAATTTGACGTAAACTTAATTGGTTGGACGTAAAGCAAATAAAGCTTATGTTTTGTGTTTGCAATATAATCTTCAATGTTTTCTTCATTTGATGTCATCATAAAGGAAAGTTGATGTGGTGTGCTAGTATTTCTCTCGACGTCGTCTTCGATGCTCCTCTTGATGTTTACTCTAATCAAAATAAAAGAATGCAGTTGATGCCGATGGATAAATATTTCTCTTGGGATGCACGATTTCCTTTTCTAGCAGTGCATGACTTCATGCGGGGCATGAATATCTTCCCGCGATGCGTAAATTTATGCGAGGTATGAAATATTCTCAAGATGCATAAATTTTTTACGAGGTATGAAATCCTCTCACAATGTATAAATTTCAACGAGGCATGGAATCTTCTCGTGATACATATATTTCTGCGAGGTATGAAATCTTCTCGCGATGCATAAATTTCTGCGACGTATGAAATCTTCTCACGATTCTTAGATATCAACTCGCAATGCATGATCTTCCGCGATGCATGAATATTGACTCGCGATACATGATTTTATTTGATGCATGGATATTGACTCACGATGCATAAATATTGACTCGCGATGTATGATCTTTTGCGATGCATGGATATTGAATCACGATGCATGATCTTCCGCAGGGCATGAATATCTTCTAGTGAGACACAGATATTAAGTCATGATGTCATACTTGGTACTAAATGAATATAGTGCTTTAATCGAGCAACATAGTGATCTTTTGGGTGCTTTCTAGATAATCATATTGTCTCCAAATGATAATAACGGTAAAACAACTTCCCAAAAGTATATTGTCTTGATCGACGATAAAATAACTAACACCTCCGGGCAATGCATAATATCATATCTGACATTATGATGCAAATGACGTCCTTTACGGAAACCGTAAACTCTTCCTTGAGATTTTCGCTTGATTCACCTTCGAATCTAGCGGACAATCTTTATAAATTTCATGTTGTCGGAAATTGATTGAAATAAACAATTCATATTCTCAAGTACCCAACATAAGCGATGTAAAATGATTCCTTCTTCTAGGAAAACTATTGATTTTGGGATGGTTTTCTCCTCCTTTGACTTCTCCATATTTATCCATCGGAAGAATTTGCTGATTTCAGAGCAAAGCTATCAACCTGCATCCACAGAAAAACTCTTAGTTTTAAGAATGAACTGATCAGTGTCGATTTCTTCAGTTGTCTGCTCCTTGTCCTGCTATCTCTGGTTGATTTCCCAATCTCCCGAATCTTGATAGATAAGACAAAATATTTTATGCCAGAACAAATGAAACGTAAAAAGGAAAATTTAAGAGAAATAAATTTTCGAGAACAAATATCTGAAAAAGGTCACTGCCAAGTCATGTCATATCAGGCTTAACAAACTTCTTTGAGTCTGATGCCTGGAGGTTTATCTGATTATTCGTTGAGGATCTCTAAGAGTCACTCTAGACTTGTAGATAAATCCATGTTTGAAATTTTGAGGTCACTCTCAAAATTTCTGTCCTAGTTAGCCGTATCGTCTTTATCCTTCGACTGTCGCTGAATAAATCATGGAATTTTTGAGATCCTCTCAAAAATTCTATCCCAATTGCAAACTTTGAAGCATTTTCAATCTCGACTTGCTGAGGAAAAATATTTTGCCATAGAATTTTTTGAGACACTCTCGAAAATTCTGTCCCAGTTTTTATTGTAAAGAGAAATAGAAATGTTTTGGGAGATATGACTGAACCCTTGTGGCGCCTACATTTTCCGTTGAGGCAAGAATCAGGTCAAACGTAGTTCCTCCTTAAAGGTACCAAAAATAAAAAAAATTACAAAGAAATTGACTGAGGCCGACATAGGCCGCCTACGTATCTCATTCTTGAGAATTCAGGTCGGACATAGTTTAAATACAAAGAAATAATTAAAGGGGATAAATAGGGTGACCGAGGCTGATATAGGTCTCCTACGTATCTCATTTTTTATAATTCAGGTAAGACGTAGATCATTACTAATAGGGATAAATATTTATGCAAAACAAATACAAGCAAACAAATTGATTACAAGTAAATAATAGAAATGCAAACCAAAGCTTCACAGATAGTGTCTCTTGACAACATATGAGTTGATTGGTTTCGGCCATGCGGTGCCATCCATCTCCGACAGGACCAAATAACCTCAAGATGATACTTTACGAACCATGTAGGGTCCTTCCCAGTTTGGTGAAAAATTTCCATTGTACTCATCTTGATGAGGAAAAATGCGCTTAATTACTAACTGACCGATTTCAAAAAGTTCTAGATCATACTCTCTTGTGAAAAGCATGAATCATTATCTGTCGATATAACTAACCATGACAAATGGCGACCATTCGTTTCTCATCGATCAATTTCAACTGATCAATTCTCTTGCACACCCATTCGGCATTACTCAACTCGGCTTCTAGGATGATTCTCAGTGATGGTATTTCAACTTTCGCAGGTATGACTGCTTCTGTTTCATACACTAGCAAGTGTGAAGTTGCTCCAATCGACGTTCTGACATTCGTGCAGTACCCCAATAAAGACTATGGTAATATCTCATGCCAAACTCGATGCTTGTCAATCATTTTCCTCAAAATCTTCTTGATGTTCTTATTGGCGTCCTCTACAGCTCCATTCATTTGGGGAGGATAAGTGGTTGAATTTTGGTGGGAGATCTTAAATTGCTCACATATATCCCTCATAAAGTGATTATTAAGATTTGCACTATTATCACTAATGATCAATTCTGTCACTCCAAACCTGCATATCAAATTATTGCGAACAAAATCATCCATAACTTCTTGGTTACCGACTTGTAAGAAGCTGCTTCCACCCACTTGGTGAAATAATCAAAGGAAACAAAAATAAAATTTGTGTCCATTAGAAGCGACTAGCTTTATCGGACCCATGACATCCATACTCCAAGCTACGAATGGCCAAGGTGAACTCATAGCGTTAAGTTCATGAGGTGGCACTCAGATCAAATCACCGTGCACTTGACATTTATGGCATTTTTGCACAAACTTGCAACAATCATTCTTCAAAGTCATCCAAAAATACTCGGCTTGAAGGAACTTCCTCGCCAAAGTGAGCCCGTTCATATGCGTACCACAAACTCCCACATGTATCTGTTCAATAAGTTTCTCACCTTCAACAACATTGACAAATCTAAGAAAACCCAAATATGGAGTCCTCTTATAAAGGACTTCTCCGCTTAGAAACATATTAAAAGCCATATGGCGTAACGACTACTTTTGGTTGGATGTAGCATCTTAAGGATAAATTTCGGACTCCAAATACTTCTTTATATCAAAATACCATGGTAAATCGTCTGGTTTTGCTTCAACATATGAATAATGGAATGGTTGTTCATTCAGCTTTATATCTAGAGGATCAATATAATCAGTGTCTGGATGTTTGATCATTGAACCGATGGTGGAAAGAGCATCGACCAACTCATTCTATATTTTTGAGGGTATGTGTGAACTCGATCTTGCGAAATGTTTTGCACAACTTCTTTACATGTTGTACGTAGGGTATAATATTTGGAACCTTCACAGCCCATTATCCTTGAACTTGATGAAATTAACAAGTCTAAATCTCCAATAACCAGCAACTCATAGACATTCATGTCAATGGCCATCCTCAAACCAAGAACGCAAGCTTCATACTCAACCATGTTGTTCATGCAATTAAATCGAAGCTTAGCTTCCATGGGATAGTGCTTACCAGATTCTGACACTAACACCGCCCCAATACCTTTCCCTTGGGGATTTGACTCTCCATCAAAGAATAGTCTCTAACCTGGATATGCTTCAGAAATATTTTCACCCATAAATAGCACTTTTTCATCGTGAAAATAAGTCTTAAGCGGTTCATACTCTTCATCAACGGGATTTTCTGCAAGATGATCAGCCAGAGCATGTGCTTTTATAGCCTCTTGAGTCACATACATAATATCAAACTCGCTCAACAACATTTTCCATTTAGCTAATTTTCTAGTACGCATCGCCTTCTGGAAGATATACCTCAGCGCGTCCATTCTGGAAATGAGGTATGTAGTATAAGAACACAGATAATTTCTCAGCTTCTGTACGATCCAAGTCAAAGCACAACACGTCCTCTCTAACAAAGTGTAACGAGACTCGCATGGAGTAAACATCTTGCTTATATAATAAATGACTCGTTCCTTCTTCCCTGTTTCGTCATGCTGCCCAAGCACGTATCCGAATGCACTATCTGAGATAGACAAATATAGCAATAGAGGGCTTCCTTCTCGCGGAGAAGCCAACACCGGTGGATTTGACAAATGGCCCTTGATAGCGTAGAAAGAAGTTTGGCACTCTTCAGTCCACTTTGTCGGAGCGTCCTTCTTCAACATCTTGAAAATGGGTTCACATACCACGGTTGACTAAGCGATGAATCGACTGATGTAGTTCAATCTCCCCAAGAAACTCCCTCTTTTCTTGTTTTGGCAGAGGCAACTCTTGAATTGCTTTAATATTAGAAGGATCAATTTCAATACCCCTTCTGCTGACTATAAATCCCAAAAACTTACCAGCTGGAACTCCAAAAGTGAATTTGGCGGGATTCAACTTCAAGTTATACCAACGCAGACGATCAAAGAACTTCATTAAATGTGTCAATTGGTTCGAACTCTCGCAGGACTTGATTATCACGTCATCCACATACACCTCAATCTCCTTATGAATCATGTCATGAAATATGGTCATCATAGCCCTCATATAGGTAGCACCAGCATTCTTGAGGCCAAATGGAATCACTCTGTAATGATATACACCCCAAGGTGTAATAAAAGTTTTTTTTTCTGCATCTTTCTTGTCCATCAGAATCTGATGATAACCTACATAACAATCCACAAATGACTGCATTTCATGCTTAGCGCAGTTATCAATCAGAATATGAATATTCGGCAATGGAAAATTATCCTTTGGTCTAGATTTGTTAAGATCTCTGAAGTCGACACAAAATCTGATCTTCCTATCTTTTTTGGCGACCGGAACAACATTGACCAACCAAGTCGGGTATTGCATCACTTCCACCAGTCGAGACTTGATCTGTTTGGTGATCTCTTCTTTGATCTTTAAACCAAACTCAAGCTTCAACTTCCGAGACTTCTTTTTCACTGAACTAAACCCCGAATTTATCGGCAACTTGTGAGACACCACATCGGTTCTCAGCCCTAACATGTCGCTGACTCCCCAGATGAACACATCAAGGTACTCGGTGAGTAAATGAATCAGGACCTTTCTTTGATCTTCATTAAAGTAAACGTTGATTTTGACCTCTTTGACACACTCTTGGTCTCCCAGATTTACTGTTTCAATTTCCTCTAAATTTGGCTTAAGCTGATTTTCAAACTATAGAAACTCTTCAGTAACATATTCTGGTGCCTCAATTTCCTCTTCGTATTCATCAACCTTGTTATCATCTGCCTTATTTTGTTCGTTCAGCTCGTAACATGACATGACATTGGTAGGTTTGTAAACTTATATTACTGAAACCATAGATAGACAAAGTTAGGAAATCAAAGTATAATAGATGAATGAATAAACATATTTTGAAACAAAAGAGGCTTTCATTCAAATTGGAAAAAATGGTGCAAACATTGGCCATGGCATAGGGCCATGTTACCTTTTTAAACGTCACGATGGAAAATATTAAACAGTTAAGTAAAATGCAAAATGGTGGGTATAATGCCTCTTCCGGACTACCACCGATTTAAATATGCATAAATGATGCCTTTCTACCAGGGAGTTCGGGGAATCAGGATAGGCGTGAAGGTCCAATTCTACGGCATCTCTCCTGGATCAGCATCGCGGAATCTTGTCAGCTCAGCCTCTTCTTCAATGATAGCATCAATCTCTTCAAAAAGGTCACAGAATCCTTCCCGAAGGTCCTCCTGCTCGGCATATTCACGGATTGGGAAGGATTAATATAGATGAGGGGTTGGCTTTGCCAATGCTTGATCCTTTTTCTTCAATGTCTTTTCATCATCATCTGTGGGGATGTACCCCAAACCGTATCTGGCTCCTTCGACGGGGATCGGAATAGGCTCGATAATTCCTTTGGAATTTCTTCCCAATTCGAAACCTAGTTCAAAACCACTCTACAGCATTACAGTGGCTATCATCTTGGACACAACAGGCATTGGAGGATGTGGGGCCAAGTCTTCACCGGTGTCATTTACCATCTCCAGCGTGTAGAAATCAGTACCTCGAGACACTTCATCGATAATCGGCTCCTGTTTGCCAGAAAGACTACCTTTGCCATAAATGACTAGATATTCGTTCTTCCAAATGAGTTTAATCATCTGATGTAGTGTAGAAGGCACATCCCCAGCCATGTGAATAAAAGGTCTTCCTAGAAGAAGGTTGTAGCTGGTGTCGATGTCCAAGACTTGAAACTATGCACTAAATTCTGCGGGACCCATTTGGATGATCAGATTCAGCGCTCCCAACATATCCCTCTGAACCCCATCACAGTCTCTTACGTTTACTTGGTTTTGTTCCAGCTTCCCAAGGTCAAACCTTAACTACCTCAGTGTCGACAACGGGAAAATATTCAGACAAGATCCATCATCCATCAAAATGAGATTTACGTCTTTCTTGCGGCATACGATAGTGATGTGAAACGCCTTGTTTTATGACCTTCTTTAAAAAGGTAACTCATCGTCGCAGAAACTAATCTGATGCCCTCATATAACTTGGTTAATCATAGCAGCCACATTATCGCTGCTTGTGCCGATCGGCACATACATATCATCAAAATCCTTCATCAAAGCTTGCTTGTGCGATTGAGAACTCATCAGCAGGGCCCACACAAAAATCGGGTTGGAGTCTTCTCCAAATGCTTGACAATAGAATAATCTTTCGGCTGCATTCTTCTCCAGAATTCCTCTGCCTCACCCTCGCTTATTTGCCTTTTAGCTTGATCCTTCTTTTGACCTCCAAGAGAAAGCTTCTTATGAGTATAAAACCTCCAAGAGCAAGCTTCTTAGGAGTATAACATCTTCCGGATCGGGTAATGCATTGTGTAGCAACACTCTCAACCATAAATTTTGTCTTGTTAAGAGTTTTTTATGAAGCCAAGGAAATAGCCTTTGCGGGTGTCAATATAACGAACTCTTTTTTCTCTCTAATTCTCAAGGAAGCTATAGCTTTTTCCAACTTGTCATGAATAATTGGAGTTATTACTTTCATCCCGCAACAATCATCGTCTGTTTCTATCATACTGATGTTGCCGCCTCCATGATCCGGCAAAGGATTGGTATTGATATTAGGGGCAGCTGGTTGGAGAGAAACCACCTATTGGTCGATTCAATCCTGAATCTTGTGCTTGAGTTTGATACAGTCCTTAGTTTCATTCCCAACAATGTTGGAATAATAAGCATATCTCTGATCTGACCTATAGATTATTGAATTGATATCCACGGGTTTGGGCCCCACTAGGTGGATATATTCGGCCGCAGCCAGTCTCTCGTACAGCTTTGTTCGACTTTCTGCAAGTGCGGTGAAATTTCTCAAAGGTTTCTTCTCGAACCAAGGTCGAGGGGGATAACTTCCTTTTGAGGGAGGCATATGTTGATAACCTCGATTATTCAGACGAGGTGCTTGATTTTAGGGATATGAGTTTGTATTGTGGTTTTGCATTGGAGCTTGGTAGTTCTAGTGGATATTTTGATATGGTGGAGCTTGGACTTGATATGAAGGAGGGGGTTCTCGGTAGCTCAACTGCACGTTAGCACAGTTGGGAGAAACACCTAGTAAGGAGATGGAATTTGGTAGGATGGAAAATGATTTGGGTAAATGGGAGATGAATTTTTTTAATTTGGGGGTGGACTTTGGCATAGTGGAGCTTGGATGTTTGGATAAGTGGCGGTAGCATCATGATAAATTGGAGGATTATTGGGATGAATATCTTTCATGTATAAAACTTGGTAGGAATTTGGGAAGTCCGAGAACGACCTTGGGAATATAACGAGCTTCTGTGGGTTATCTTTCCCCCACATGAAACAGCAGCGATTTTTTCTCCTTTTTTCTTCAATGTTCCAGATGATCCGGGCGATGCAGCAACACGGGTTATTTTCACCGTTTTCAACCGGTCTTCGATAGTCTCACCAACTTTGACTATCTCAACAAATTTTTCTCATACGAGAAACAAGACTCGATGTTAATAATCAGTCTCTTGCACCCACAAGAACACTTCTAAAATTTCTTTTTTCAGACATGGTCGGTCTCACCCTCGCTACTTCTTTCCTCCACTTATAAGCAAACTCCCTATAACTCTCGGTTGAGTTTTTACTTTATCTTTTCCAAAGAGTATCGATTTGGAACAATTTCTACGCTATAAGTGAATCGATTGATAAAATCTTTTGCCAATGCATTCCAGCTTGGCCATTGTCAGGTTTCATTCGAGGTGAACCATTCAAGAGCTTCTCTACACATGCTTACACTGAAGAGACACATCAATAAAGTTTCATCCCTTCCAACTCCCACGGGCTGGTCATAGTAGGCTCTTAGATGAGCCATAAAGTTGCCCACTCCTCCGAAGGATCAAACTTTGGGATCTTGAACCCTTCTGGAAGGTACAATTTGGATGAATACATATGTCTTCATAACTAAGCCCGGTAATATTAGGGACGCATTGGAGATCTTTCATGGATTTCTTGATCTCTTCTTTTATGTAAAACTTTGCCTCTTCCTTTGCCCTCCACTCCCTTTCATGTTCCTCATAATGGTCCAGCTCAGAACTGTGCACATCGCACTTGGCAGGGACGAGAATTTAGAAAGTGGACCTTTTGGGTAAGGGTGGATCTACATAGGGACTCTGGGCATTTTGAGCGGTTTGATCATTCTGTGGGTAAGTCTGTGGATAGCTATTCTGATTTAATTGGTGGTGGGGTGCTTGGGGATTTAAAGTATTTTGGTTTTGATATTGGTTCTGATTTTGCGGTGGTGGAGTTGTTTAATGGTGGGTATTTTGAAGATGGGGTGGAATTTGGGGGTAGGAGGAGGTGGAGTTTTGTAGGTTGCGGAAGAATATTGGGGATTTTGGGTAGTCAGATCTATAACCGACGGATTCTGAGCAGGTGTAGATGGTTGGTTCTAAGTTGGATCCATATTTGAAGAAGGGAAGTAGATTGGAGGTCTCCAATCAGTAGCGTTAGCGGCAAATCCTTGCGGATGCATATCCTATCTCCTTTGCATTTCAACTCTCATTTCTGCAATCTGTTGCATCAGCTGCAGAATCAACTCATTTTTGTCCGCTATGGTGGGTTGAGACACCACAACATCAGTAAGACTTACTTCTTCATTATTATCACCCATAACTGCCTTTCCTTTGTCTGAGCTTTGTCTACGGAAGGAATCTGTGGGACCTTTTGATATGGTGAAATAGGGATGATCTGTCAGGTTTTGATTGACACAGATTAGTTTCAAAGTACATGAGAAAGAAAACAACTCAAAGGGAGATTTGTCAGTGCATATTCAGACTACAAAATGCATAATATCACATAAAGAGCAGATAAACACACAAGTTGCTTTGTTTAATGATATCTTCAACTCACGAGTAAGGACGGAAACACATTTTTCAACAAGCACGAGTTTGCTTGTTTTAGTTTTGACACTGCCTCAGAAAGGCTAAATCACATTCATCTAAGGTCTTCTTGCGGCTTCTCTTTGACGTTCGTTGATCTGGCCTTCGTATCTTCTTGGAACATGAAGGGGAAGAATGAAATTTTTAAAAGATAGTGGTCGGGCTTGGGAAGGCTGCCTACGTATCTCACAAGGAGAATTCAGGACCAACGTTGTTCAAGTACAAGATAAAACATTTTCGTTCATTCGTTCATTACGATTACAAGGAAATTGAGATGCAACAATAGAGTTTTTTTAAAGATGAAATGATGACGACACGTTAGTCATTTTCCTTCTTGTTGCAGCATTAGTCTCCTCCTGTCAGACGACCTACGAATGGAGGTTTGTGGACGATTTCCTCGTCGCTGTCTTCCCCATTCACTCCAGGGTGAGCGTTATTGGGACCTATATTAGCTCTTTGCTCGTAGACGGGGTATTTTCGCGCATTTTCTGAAGTTTATCAATCATGTTGCTATGGAAGGCTTTGTTCTTCTTCCTCAGTACAGCCATCTCCATTTCCACTGTCAGCTCCTCATCTAGTGACATGTTTTTAGCTAACAGAGTGGCGGTCTCTGATTCTATTCTCGACTCTCTCGCTTCTCTTTCTTGCACGTTTAACAGAAGCATGTCCAACTTCTCTCGCAAGTCCTTTGTTTCCATCTCAACATTTTTCTTTATCTTCATTCGTGATGCCAGATCCTCATCCAGTGTCACACTTGCAACTTTGTAGATTGCGGTGTCCATGTCGACTCTGAGCCCTTCCTTCTTGTCCTATTGAATTCCCTTAGTGATCTGTTTGATCTTTCTTTGTAGTTCTTCTCTAGTGAGTTCCATCTGGATGTTATTACCCCTGTCCATAGCATTGATTTTTTTTTCCTTTCCAAAGATGGTAGAATAGTGTTTTATGATTTGTGATATAAGAGGTATCTTTTGAGTGAGAAACTTAAGACATGGAATTTTTGGTCCGGTTTTCTTTTGTGAATAGTGACTTGTTTGCATATATTGGAAATTTTTGAAAAATAGTGGGCTTCCAATATCCTTATTCATAGCAACATAGCACATAAGCAGTTAAATATACATATCGCATCCTAAAACATACAGGGAGACCCTTTTTGTGCCAAAGGTAGGCCTGGCGCATTTGAATGATGTACGCGTGAATTTGAACCATATTAACAATCCCTCCCCCAAATGTATTTCACAAATGAAGAATAATGTTCACAAATGGGAGAATAAAGGATAAAACATTAAACATAGACGCACGCAGGGGCCATTTGAAAGTACAATAAAGGTGCGCCCATGCAGGGGCTAAAAACAACATAAATACATATAAAAAACCCACACAAGGGCGAAATCTACTATGTTGTGTTCGATGGTCCTGCTCTGTCGCCGTTCCCCTGAGTCTTGTATTGATGAAAAATATATCATAGTATCGGCAAAAATCCTTCACTCAGGAGTCCTTTGTCTTCCAAGCTTTGGTATTGCATCCTCTCGATTTTTTCCTTGACCCAGGTATCAAAATCATCATAACCACGCCTTAGTCTTTCCACCTCTTGGGTGGCCTTCTCTAGAGTATCTTGGTTCTCGACAAACTTAGCGTACACTTCTTGGGCCTTTTTCTTTACTTTTTGTAGCTCGGCTACTTATTTGGCTTCTTTGTCTGTTACACTGCGAAAGCTGCGGGGGATTTGGGAGGAGACATTTTGTATGTCCTTCTTTAGCCATTCTTTGTGACCTTTTCATACCCAGCACTGAATCGGTTAGGGACGATATTGTCTTTATCCATACTCTTAGTACTTTTCCATTCTCTGAACATTTCAGAAGCGTCGTGACTCTATCATCCCCAATATCGTGTACATAAGAGCCATAATACGCCTTTTTGGGTACAGTTTGTCTCCTCCCAAACTATCGTAAAACTCAAAAGGGTGCAGAAGGTCAAATTCCCCGAATACCTGGTAGAGAAAGCACAACCTGTCTCCGGATCTCCATGATGACTTCTTTGGATATGAAACGGTCAAGCATATATTAGAGATCTTCTTCTCTCAATTCGGAAAGAATCTGAGCCCATCTCCCCCTTGTTTTCCGATTGTCCATATTCGCCAGTATTACATGTCATTCAAATCTTTAAGGGTGTTCTTGTTGTCAAGAGTATGCAGCTTCCGAGTCCCAACACCCTTTGCTAAATGGTTGAGGATCCACCACTAAAGGAGTAAGTTGCATCCTTGGAAGTATCGATGCCTTTCTGTGCATTTTCCTAGGGCTCGATACATATCGTACAAGATGATCGAAGCTACAGGATAGTACTTTGTTGTCCCTTGGTTCTCATACCTTTTGAAAAAGTATGCGCGAGTGTTATAACTCGATTATGGATACTCAGACTTGGACCATGTGGAAATAACATCAATCCCTATGGCGCTACAGCAAATGCTAATGGAAGAACTTCATTCCATTCTTTGTAGGGGATCTTGAACTCTCGGTTGTGAATGGCGTAGAAGCTTGCATGTCCAAATCGGATGTAAAGATCTCTGAATGCTACATGGGATTCTTGGCACCAGTAGGCAAAGTATTTTCCCAACCCGAATCAGTTCGCAATATCTTCTACGGAAGGCATATTAGGGATGAAGATGACTTCTTTCTTTCTTGTCTTCCTTTCTATACCAGTCTCTACTGTTTCTATGCAGTCTCTGATCTCCTCCATAGTCAGGGTAATTTCGGCGGTTCTGAATCAGAACACCATTCGTTGTCTATTCCAATATCCCGTAAGGACCTTAACCAATTCCGTCCAATCGTTTATGTTGATTAATTTCATCAGAGCACCCACATATTTGTTGAGGGTTCTTCTATGATCCCCGTCAAGATTACTATATCACATTGTGAGTTGAGGTGGCGCAGCTATGACCATGTCAAACTTTGGGAAACGATCCATGTCTAAAAAACAGAAGTTAGTTAGGTTTACGCATCCCAAATTGGTTTTCAACACGTACATCATTTAAATGTCACATAAAATGATGTGTCGTGAAGTCAAAGACCTTAGATACGATTTTGGCGGTTTTCAACTAGATGGACTTAACCCACCTTGGGTATTAAGTCGTCTTAGGCTTATGCTTAATTTTTGGTTTTGGTTTCGCTTTAGCTTAGGCTTACTAGAATAGGTTTCAAGTTGATGATTGTCCGAGTCGGACAAACATCAGGGTAAAGCTATCACACAACGTCGTATGAACGTATTCCATCTATTTGTTTGATACTTCCAAATGAACTTTTGTGTGTTTTTGAAGAAAGTCGTGGAAAGCCACGTAACTTTCATTTTCCTAATGCAAGCTATTTGCCAATTGGCAGAAAGATGCCATGAAATGCAAAATTCCAAAAGTAAGGGAAAGTAAAGAAGTAAGTAATTATTACAAATAGCCAAATAAAGTTAGTTTTAATGTTAGAATCCTCCCATCCCAACAGAGTTGTCATTTCTGTTTTATCGAAAAAACATTTGTTTGAGGATTTTTGTCTTTTTAGAGTCGCCATTTAATTTTTGAGAACAATTAAGAAAAACGCTTGTTTTCAATAGACTTAAACAGAAGAAATCATTTTGAAAACTTTTAAGGGGTTTAAGAATTCCTATTAACGTCTTACGAAGGTCTTGAAAGCGTGTAAGTCGAGCTTGCTTGCAATTATTCGACAACTAACTTTGTTTGACTAAAAGATAATTTTAACTTGATTTTAAAATAATAATGTTTTGAGAATTGCTTAAAACAAATTAATTTGCTATCTAAGTAAGAATTGATTTGCAAATTTATTCATTCTTTTAGAATCCGTTTGAATTTAATTTTAAGTCGATAAAACATTTACGGCATTTGCGGGGATTTGGATCTTTAACTTTAAAACTACCAAAAAATAAAGGCAAATAAATAAATGAAAATAAGGGAGAGAGAGAAAGAGAGAGAGTTGGGACCAAATCTGGGTTATCTTTCCGCATGGATCGGTATTTGGACCAATTTTCTTTTGGGTCTTTGGCCCATTTATTTCGTACCTGTCCTAGACTTGTCAGATAGTAATGCAAAGAGATAAGGGCTTAAGCCTTTTATTTAATAAAATACAGCAAAGATAAGATAAACAAATGTGGCCCTTCTGCCCAAACTCTTCAATCCTCAACTCATGTTAATCATAGTTTTCGGCCTTCTGATTTGTACATCAATCTTGACTCAGAGAGGGAATTTCGAACCTTGATGGCTCTGTCTATATGCAAAAGGAGGGGTTCATAATTAACTCAAATGGATTTCACATGCATAACAAAATGAGAAATAAAAAGAATTAATAATCCAATTAAAAAGTTGCAGAAGGATATACTAATTTATAGAAAAATGTGCATTACCAATCTATTTATATAGACATTACAATGTGACACCCTTAGGGTCCCGTGGTTACTTAATCATTGTCAATTAATGACCATTTCTAACTAATAATATATAGACAGAATCACATAATGGAAATAAGAAAATAAAATAGCACGTAATAAAAAAAAACTTGAGGATTACTAACCGATTATACCACAGTAAGCACCAAAGACATTGTAATTTTAGCAGCAAAAAAAAACTAGGCGAAATAATGACGTACATACCCAACCCCAAAACAAGGAGAGACAAATTTGTCAAAAATTGTATACGGTAATTTCGTGGATAACAAATAACGTACTTTCCAAAAGCATTGAAAATGAACCCAGAACATCCGTGAAATGCCAAATCAAAAAAATTTCTAAAATGCGCGATGAACTTTAAATGAAGGCAATGGAACGGTCAAACGGGTTTTTTAACGAATAAAATGAGCAAAGAAGTCAAGGGAGATGTTAACAGAACACAAAGATATCAACACGGTGTTTTATCGGAGAGAAAAATTGGGCAGCAAAATAGAGACATATAACAAGCCTACACAATCCTACGCCAACAATGAGTATTGTCTTTCGTTCAAAATGTCGCCCAGTTGACTCTTGCAATTAACATATCAATATCATAATCCTTAAATTTCCAGCCAAAACACGTACATACAAGACGGCAAACTAAAAAAAAAAAGGATAGCGCCAGTAAATAATTTTTAGAAACACGGACTCGAATGAATAGTCTTCCTACATAACATGATCGAATTTAGACAAAGAGAAATATATGGATAGATTGGTCTCAACATTTAAATGAGCAACTACAGACAACCGAGGAACAGCGGAGAAGAAAGACGCTAAAAAAATGAAAAGCATCATGTATTCAAGCATGCTCGACAAGTCAACTGACTCAAACAACTTTTAACTCCTAACAATAATATCACATATGTTCGAATAACTGGAAGGGGCCCTTTCATGGAGGCAGAAAAATAAGGACAAGTTACACCAAAAATATGAGACAAAATACCAACATTAAACATTAAACAAAACCAAATAATGAATAAAAGAAATCGTCTCACTATTGATAACACAACACACCTGGCAAAACAGAGTCAACTCTCTTAAATATCCTGATATCATCATATTATTTAACCAGAGGGCAGGGAGCAGAAACAATAGCGCACCGAACAAACATGATGTCTAGAGCCTAAGACCAATAACAAACAACACTCACCCAAACAAGGAAACTAAACTACAATTTCGACAATGAAAACTGATGGAAAGCTTTGAGAAATAAGTGACATCTTCGAAGAGAACAAAAACTCGCTACAACACAGATTAACATAAAATATGCCACTTATTTGCAGCCTGGGGTCGAACGATCATCATACCAAAATAATAGCTAAGTAAAATGAATCTCACCTTTTTTAGGGTAGCAGAACCAAGACAAACAGGCAGGACACAATGTTCTAACCACAAAGAGAAGCACTCAAATTTTCGTCACAAAACGAGAATCTATGAAGGAACTTAAGCCTATCACTAAAACTAATAACTCCTATGCTAACAAAAGATGTATTTCGTATCGTATTTAGAAACATTGTCCCTCTAGTTCGATCAGAATCTCACAGTATGAAAATCCAACACACAATTTTCCATTTTTTCCACAAAATCAACCAACAAAATCTGCACTTCTTTCTTTCTCCCTTCTCCCCCTTTTTTCTGTAACAATAAAGATTTATAAGGGGAATTAGAGTTTCGTATTAGCAGGGTGGAGGGATTTAGGAAGAAGCTTGGGGAAAGATTGGACATTCACTTCAAATGGGAATTTCAAAACCTCCTTTCAGATAAGAACAGCCAGATGGTTTTTGCAAGAGAATTCGCCAAAATCGCAAGAAAAATCTGAAACACACAGCAGCTCGGATGGCTCAAATTCACTCACTCATCCTTGTGCTTCGACGTGGCCTCATCTCGCGCAGGGAGGACGAATTTGCGTGCTCAGAACAAAAATGTGCAGGTACCCTGCTGTACGTACAAACGAAGACGTTGGAGCGTCTCCTATGCGTGAAGAGAAGGCGACGTGATCTATTCTTGCGGGGAAGGAAGGAAAGAGCGAGCGTGCAGCTACGCCTTCATCGAGTCACTTCGTAAAGACAAGCTTTGTAGGGTAAAAGATTGGGTCAGGTCTAGAAATTGGGCCTGAAAATTGAATGGAGCTGCTGGGAATTGGATAGGGATGGGCTTTGTCACATGGAAATAAATGGCCCAATGTTGGAAAAACATAGGCTAAATTGGAAAAGGGCCCAATATACAGTCCTTTAATGGGTTTAAGGGAAATGAGTTACGTCTTGGAATTTAGGCAATAGTCAAATCAAACTTAATTTAGAGAATTTGACTGAAATTTATATAAGACAAATTAACATTAATTAATTAACGAGCTTTATAATTTCAAATAAAAATAAAGATTAAAAATAGTAAAAATAATCAGTTTAATTGTACACTAGTGATTCAAAAATATAATCATAATTTAGTGAACTAGTTTCATAGAATTCTTACTAAGATTAAAATATTTTGAGTTGATTTTCAAATAATTGCAAATATATTATTTGTATCTATAAAACTATATGAAAATATATGAAAATCAACTAAGATTACTCAAAAAAATGACTCTGGAAAGTATTTGAATTTTATAGAACTAATTATTCTAAATTGTTCAGAAATTAAGAAGCTCGATGATTATTTTATGTTGTGGAGGGTTAAAATTGGATATCAACATATACGTGCATTAGCATTCCTTGGGTAAGCTCTATGAGCAGGCATGATCTGAAATGCATAATGATGAATTATAAAGGAGATCATACCCACGCACGATAAGAATAGTAAGAAAGTGAAGATTTTCTTAAAACATTTTGTAGCCTCCCTCTCACTAGATGTGGGGAATTTTACACCCATAAAAAGAACTCTATTTTGTGGGGCTTTTCAAACATCGCAGGATTCTTAAAACTAATGCTCTAATTAAATTTGCTACACCCCAAGGCTACCCCCAATACGTTAACACGGAACCAATGATTATAAGTTACCCCAAGCTAACCTAGAGTTGTCATATCATAGCATACTAAGATAAACTAAAATGAGAAATATTTTGCAGAAGCTTAAAACATGAATTAACTAAAATTTTGAGGGATATTACCTAATCTAAATCTGCACATATAAACTGTATTAAGAGTTCAATAACAACCAAAATATCAAAATCACATCTAAAACTGAATTTAACTATGTCAGAATAAAAGCCTCTAACTAACTAGGGATGTAAATAAATGCTCTAGCTAAAGTCAAAACTGAGAGGCGGGAAGTAAAACAAACATATCAATTGTCCTCAGAAAATGAGGACTCTCCATTAATGTTGTTGAGATGGAGATCAGGATCCGATCTATGTGCTATCTGAATGTTGAGGAACTAAACCTACATCACAAGAAGATGTAGCGCAGAGTATGTGTCAATACTTGGAACGTACTAAGCATGCAGGATCGAATAAAGCTTAAAAATATAATAACTGAACAGAGAATATTCAACAATGATGTAATATAAGCATGGTTAATATATTGAACATAGTGAGCAAGAACTAAACTGAGTGCAATGCAAAATTTATAACATGCTCAAACTAAATATTGGATTGTAATAGATAATTTTGTCAATGCATAGAATCTGACTAAGAAAGCTACCAATAACTGACATAGTCCTGAGTATACACCCATTGCGAGAACCCAGTATACCCTGCCAGAGGTATGACTGGCATGATCACTAAAATGATGCCCGCAGAGGGGAATTATAAACCTACAACAAGCATGTAGTTTTGGGACTTAGAGGGTGACTGACCCTAGTCAAACTCGGTATTAAGCCTACTCCCTACTGAATATGTAAGTAACACACTATAACTGAATATTTGTAATACTGAATCGCTTAAATACTGACATGCTAACTAAAATGCAACATTAATGTACTTATAATGAAACATTTTTAAACTAAGGCATGTATATATGTTTATTTGTCGTAGATAGTGTAATTCGTGAACTAAACAAATCTACACAACTAAGTTCTGATTTTCATACAAAAATCTAAGCAACAATTCCTCAAAAACATGCCAATATAATCAGGAATATTCTAATAGTTGAATCACAACACTTTCTAAAGTCCAAGAAACACTAGTTTTGAACATGATATAGAGAATCAACAATCTGACTGAATTCTAGGGACCTAATGGGTGAAAGAAACTCCCAAGTGAAATCCCACATACCTAGTGATGAATTTCACAAAGAAATCTTTCGATTTCAAGTCTAGAACTGAAGAAAATCTTGCTACTGTTCTTAAGGATAAATGGCACCTCTTTCTCCCAATTTTGCTCTAAGTTTGAATGATTTTGTTGAATGATTGATTAGAGTAAGTTTCGATTAAGTTACTATGCTCAGCTGACAAAAACTACGTAGTTTAGGGGTTATACGACATAGTTTAGGTGTCCAACGCATAGAGAACAAGACCAAAATGACCTCACTTAAATCGAACGAAGGCCAGCATGAGCCCGATAATGGTCCATCACAAGGACCACACCGTTAAGTAGGTCATGATTCTTAGCCGGTAGCTATTTGTTCTAGGGTGATTTGACCACGAGACATACCACGGCCTGTTTTAAGGACCATGGACTATGAAGGTTGACCTGGTTCTTCACTTGGGTAGGTGGTCAGCTGGCTGAGGTCTACGGACTCTACCTTGACCTGTTATAAAGACCAGAGCATGTGAAAGGCTCCATGGTATGATGTAAGGGCCTGGGGGATTCTTTCTCGCTACCAGGAGCACCAGTATGGCTCGTGTGGTGGACCACATCCCGTGAAGAGTCTCGTGGTCCACCATTTATGGGTTGGGTGTGTACTAGAGACAGGTTGACGGACCATGGTTCCTTTCACGGTCAGTGAACCTTCTCGTGGTTCACCTATTTCTGCTGGTTTTCTGCTGAAAGTTCCAAGTCTGATTTCTGAGGTGCTACACTAGGTCCAAACCGTAAGAACCATTTTGTAGTTATTTTTAAGGATATTTGAGTCTTTTCTATGTAATTGATCCATATACTACTTAGTTTGACACCCAATTCTAAGGCCTTTAACAACCTTTCTACTCTCAAAGTTTACTCCAACTGTAGCGACCCTTTCCGAGAGACACCACAACTTGACAAGAAACCTAATTTAATACTTCTGACATTTAAAAGAGATTAACGAAGGGAAACAATATTTTAATCTAGTTGAGGTTTTAGGTTCACAACGAATAATTTAGTTAAGGATGTGTATGTTGCCCGCTTTTAAATATTTAATTGAGGTCAAAATGTATAAGGCACTAAATTTTAACTAACGACAAAAAAGCCTCCCAAAATCTGTTAAGCAAATAACCGACAAGCTTTCATGCATATATTTTTCTCACAATTAAGGACGAAATAACAATAGTATTACCAACTTCCATGTACCAAAAAGCAACATGTTCATGCCTCACACAACTTACAAAGCATAAAGTAAATTATTATATTACAAGACTTGGGTTTACACACACCAAAAGGATAAAAACATATAGCCATACTTATATTACAACACATGGTGACATGACCAAATCAGCCTTCAAAATGTCATGTAATTATATAACACATAGATTGTGCACAATTCTCAAAGTTTATACAAAATATATATATGTGTCTAAATGCAAATGCGGTCTTTCTTTAAGGCTTCAAAAATCCCAATCTTCAATAGCCACCTTTAAGCGTCCTCTCGAACATTCCCTGATAGAAACAACAATTATCGCTAAGCATAAAGCTTAGTTGTGTAAAAACTATAAATCCGACGCCCTTAGATTCACCAAGTCATCATTCTCAAGTCAAGGGCAGCATGACTGAAATATAATCAGTAAATCAAGTAAACAATATACAAAGAGTATCAAGTTGGATAATTAAAGCTCCAAATGTCAATAACGTTCATAGCACAATTTTCTAAGAGGTTCAAAACTAGAATCGCCCAATATATACATCATGTCTTTACACCAAGAACGAGCAACAACAAGAATGGTCGATGCCCTGTATCAAGAAGGGTCAAATCCCAATATTCAAGAGAACCAAAAACAATATTAAAAATGGCTTTCTAGTTCATACTTAAAAAGGACAACTCTCATACTTAAGAGGAACTAAAAATCCAGAGTCAAGATGGAAAATGATCCGAATCAAGAGGCATGCCAATAGTGAAAAAATTCACAGCCACAAGAAGGACAAAGACCCAACAAGAATGTCAAGTGATCAAACAATCCGTACAAGTGGGCGAAGTTACACAAGAGTGTTTAACGTCTTAAACGACGACAACACAACAATGTAAAGTGACAAGAGGTAACCAACGTACCAATATAAGCTTTCAGATATAACAGCAGGTAAAAAATAGTACAAGTACGAGTTTATACACAAACCTCACCTTTAGCAAAGAAACAGTTGAACATGACTTCAAGAGTTCAAACCATAGACCAACCAACGTATGAAGGTCCTCAACTTGTTCACAACTATATACAACCTTCAAAATTCAATTAAATAACTTCTTTAGTTCCTAGTATCTCAAAAATATTGAAGTAAAATAGGATAACCATCACAAGTATGCTTATCCTTTATAAATACGACTAAATGCTCCCAGTACAGTGATTCTGCCTAGTTTAATGTCTCATGTCGCAACTAAGATTTGAAAGAGAAAATGGAAAAACTGGACTTTATATTCTTCATAAAAGATGTAGGTACATCTATTAAGATTTAAAATAATCAAGAATAACCTCAATATATGATTTTACAAAAAGATATAATCAAAATACTAATAGTTGAACAAATAGGATTTTTAATTCCAGAAGCTAGACAGAACTTATCATATATTGTGTGCCATATTTCCAATCCATAACAGAAAAATTAGAGTTTCCCTAAAATAAGAGTTGTAGAATTACGAATTATCTTTCCAAATAATGTTTAATCACTGTAAACAAAGTTATATTGAACGAGATATGATTAAACTACCAAACACTACCCAGTATTAAAATAAATTCTTTATCACTTACCAAGATGAAGTGTGTTGGAATCAAGACAAAAGGACATAGTTTTTCTTTTGATGTTGAAGAACAACTGTTTGGATAATGTTATAATGTTCTTAGACTGGGGGGAAAACGAATTCAATCAAAGGAGCTTTAAAATATATAGATACAAAAGTAATCCTCAGCACATGTACACATGTCCTTCATAGGTGCTGCCCAAAAAGCATACATATCTAACTATATGTATATACATGATTCCATAACTTCCAAAAATTCTAATTAGTCAATTTACATAAATACCCTCATAAAATACCTTAAATTACGATAACAATTTATGTTAAGCACGTTTTCAATTATCACAAAATTTTGAATTCCAAAAATGAGAATAAAACATATTATAGTAATTAAGAAATGGTGTATTGACATGTAAATCATGGTCTAGTAGCTTAGGGTTGTTACACCAACTCTCTCATTCACTTAACTCCCATAGCCCATCAACATTAATCTTCTCCAGTTCTATCTCAAGTTAAAAGAAGATGAAGTCTAGGGTTTCCAGGCTTCAAATCTCCTTTTTATTAATTTCTTTCGGGATTTGATCCTCAAGGTATTTAGGATTTATTCAAGGGGCTACATTGACCCATTAAGTCCCGAAATATCTCAATTTTTTTAATATTATTTAATCCAAATTGATTTAGGCTTTTATTTAATTTTGTATGGGTTTTATTTGTGCTAATTCAATTGTTTGATTTTAATATTATTATGATTCCTTTGAATTAATGACATGCTTTCCAATTGAAATCACATGAGCCCATATATTGGTCAAGATTTTGATTGTGAACTCTTGACGCTATGAATTTATGAAGAAGTTATGAATTTATGAATGACATCTTCATGAAGGTTATAAATTATTTATGAAAAGAGATCTTTTATGATCTAGGTTGATTTATGATAATCATTTATGAAATTGTGAATGATTTTTCACATATCAAGTAATCATGAATTTGTGAAAGGTTTTCTCACACAGGCTTGATTCAAAATTTAATGAGCTACTATACTATATTTTTAAGCTTTATTGGTAACTTGATTGTGATCTTCTACGTACGATAGAATGATTATGAAATTAATACTATGTTAGGATTTCACTTAGTGTTGGGAGAGAATTCTGGTCGAGGCTCAAATAGGGTATTCTCTAGCTGCAACATCCGTTTCCAAACTACATGCCCCCATGGATTTGCCTTAAGTGACCCAACTAGTGGATCCATAAATAGCTATGAATCATGATACATAGTTCTACCTTGGAAAGTAGACTCTTCCTTCTCAACTTGGGAGTATTATGGGATTCCATCTTATAATTTTCATGGTCTATTATTGGTTAAATATAATAATCCACAAGCAAACTGAATAACTTCAAAGGTCATATGAATTTTTCCTTGTGATTACGATGCATTTACCATGTTCATGATTTAAAATTCTCCGTTAAATGGTTTCATTATTTTTAACTTGGTAATATATATCATGTGTTCAATAATGTCCCATTATTGTTAATGTATCACGTTTTCATGCATATCTCTCACACTTCGTACATTCCATGTACTAATGCATGTGTGTGTCTATATTGTTTAATAATAAAGGTTATGATTCTTCCTCTTCTCCCACTCGTGGATAGGTCATTGTTTTAAGGATTTGAAGATAGTTGGTGATTCCTCATGTTCCAAGGACCATGACACATTTACTTACGTTTTTATGTTTAAGTTTTTAGACATTGTACGTGGTGTACGGGTTACATGCCAATCACTTTTTCTAATGTATTTGAATGTATTGTCAATACTAATTAAGTTTGACTTCTGCTTATATCAAAAACCTTCCAATTCATCAAATTAGATTTTTTACCTTTGTCTATTATACTGTGTATATGTATGTCAAGCCGTTTGTGTAGAGCATCGAGGTCTTATATATATGTCACGTGTAGGGTGAATTTTGGATCGTGAAAAAGCTAGATGAGTTATTGGCTAATTTATATCACATCAGAAAAGTGTAATTCTCAAAAAACATAGTTTGTAACCCTGTTTCCTATTTGAAACAAGATAAATTTACAATTACACATATCCCTATTTTATCCTTGGAACCTTCATAAGTAAGCACTTTATTCATGGAGTAACTTTTGCCCCTTAAACTCTGCTCTTCAACTTGTGTTGGACTTATGGAATGCTGATAAGGCATTGTATTACCTTTTGAGTCACCAGTGCTTAAGAATTTTTACTCGATTCAAGTTCACATTTAGCTGAACAAGACGCTAAGTGAATCCTATAGATATTGGTTACTTCACTGGTGTACTTCAGTAATTTTAAACTCCAAAAATATATCAAACTTGTTTTTTCGATAAATGCCAACATACAAGAAAACTACATTCAAAAATCCCCTAAATTAGCATCAATAAACAAAAAAAAACTTATGATTTTGGGTTTAATGAGTTGGTTAAATACAAATTCATCAATATCCCCACCTGTACGATCCTTGCACTTCTTGACTCTTTACTTTCGAGTAAAAAATCCATTTAGTAGTGTATAATGTAATGATCCTTTAGATCATCTTTTCCTTTTTTTGGTGATTTCATCGTTAAGAGCTTTTCTATAGTGGCCCCAAGTCATTTATGACTTTCTGGGACTGACAGTTTTCTCATCAGGTTACATATTTACTGTTTATGCATGTTTTCCAATTTTGGAGCTTTTAAAGTTTGAAGGTATGACTTTAGTGAAAACATTAGCTAAATGACCAAAAAATAGTTTTTGATTGTTTCATCATCCCCAGAATATACATTTTAGTCTAAATTGATCCTTTGTTTTTGTCAAGAGAATTTTGGACTCATTTCGAATAACTTTGTGTCTTATGGGAAAAAATGAACCCTTGTGCTGATAAATACTAAACTATGTCATATTTTTCAGGACATAAGTGGTTCTATGTAAATCAATACAAAACTTTAGAGGTTGGGGTGAAATCATATGGAAGGGAAGATAGGTTCAGCTGCAATTCAATTCCTAACTCAAAATACAATAACAATTTAAATTATCGACCGATATATATATATATATATATATATATATATATATATATATAATGTGCATGATGAGTTGTTACTTAACCAACTAATTCGACTCAAATTGATGAATTTTTGCAACGATTTAATATTGAGTGAAGGGGATTTAGGCCCTAGTTATCTTTAAATAATGTTTGATAGATTAGAAGCCAAAAATTAGTGATCATAACAGCGATAGAACTGACATCCCATAGGAACCAACAGTTGTCTCAATAACTTGAATGGAGTTACGCTTCCTCATTACCACTATTGCAAATAGTGCGATATAATAATTGATAATTGATTTGCTTATGCAACGCATACCTTCCCGTTATAATTGAAGGTCGGAGTGAGAAGTCGACTATCACTCCACTTCCTAAGATCCACATTTTGTTGGTTCAATGCAAATATAAGATGGAAGTTGTAGGGAAAAAGTGCAACTATAGGAAAATAGTACTTCTTTTGGAATTCTGCAAGGATAGATGTCACGACCCAAGAGAAACCCCTAGTTATAACACGGCGTAATCGATTTCAAAGAGATTTTATACAAGCCATTAGCATTCATTACATAAAATCATAGAAAATATGGAAGAATTTAAAACATTCTTTAAAACATAACTCGAAAAGTATTTCATAAAAGCGGAATCTTTCTAACATCATTGTCTCAAAACATCTATGAATGACATGAAATAAAAGTATTGGGACGCAGCCCACATAAAGTCTAAACCATAAAAGTAAATGACATTAAGGCAAATGAATATAGTCCTCAAAGCTATGAGAACTCATCAAGATCTTCAATCCTCTAAATCCTTGATACTCTAGCCTCCAATAGCAACTCAAAGCTCCATCTTTACATTTGGTTAGAATGTAGGCAATATGTTTAGTACAAAGGTACTAAGTATGAAATCTAGAATAATATCATAAGAGCATCTCAAATGGCTAGTCACCAAAAGACGTAAGAATAAGAGACAATACATAATCATAACATAAGCATCACATCATAACAAGTCATCATAATACATAATCATAATTTCTTACTTCAATCATTTATATTTCTTACTTCATCACATCTAGAATAATATCATAAGAGCATCTCAAATGGTTAGTCACCCAATTCATGTTTTACCCCCTTCTAAATATCACTAAACATCTACTTTCATATTTGATAAGGAACTATCATCTTAAGTCAATCTTAACATGGAAGGAAACTATAGCCACTACCCAATCTAGGCATACTTCATAAGAGGACATTTCATAAGTAGCTTCAAGTAATACTTGTGTCATGTATCAATTGCATTCCATTCTACCATTCACACTAAGTACTCATTCAGGCTAGCTTACTCAACTCTAACTAACTTTCATACTAATTTATCAAAGAATAGCATACTATCATTCTAGACCTAACTATCATGGAGGTTACAAATATACACACCTAGCCACTATGCACCCACTCATCAAGATGCAAGCTGTCTATAGGGGATTATGAATCCTCGACCCTAAGATATATATATGAGAGTGACATGTCTCAATCCTATGTTACCATGAAATGGTTTTGGCCTAACCAAATCAAGCTATCATGAAGGCATTCTAGTCATGCTATTGCAAGCTATCATTAGGAAAGTTTTCATTCCTCAATTCCATGCTACCATGTAAATCACTATCCCAAGCTTCCATGAGATTCACTATCTTAAGATACCATGAGACATACTATCTCAAGCTTCCATGAGATTTATTATCTCAAGCTACCATGAGATTTACCATCTAATGCTTTCATGAGATTTACCCTCTTAATATTCCATAAGTAAACTAATTCAAGCTATTCAATGAAGTGCACCTTACATGCAAGTCAAGCTACTATTAGGAGAGTATAAGCTTACTATCCCAAGCTATCGTGATTTATCCACCTCAAGCTACATAATCCAACTATCCATGAAGGAATCATAAGACTCGAGCTCAAGTTATTCTATCTTGGTCTTCTCTTACCAAGTCAACTACACTAGAAGGGGATCATATACCACAACATCAAGATATTCTAGTCTATCATGCTTTAATTCATTTTAGGTTATTAATTCAAACTATAATCCTTCTATATGAGAGAACTTACTTCTCCCAGATTGTTCAAGTCTATATGTAGAAGAGACAAAAATACTCAATTAGGATCTCCTCATATTGACTTTACCCCCAAATACATAACAACAATGGCTACAAGACAAATTTTGAATACTAATTTTACTCTATCATGATCAATGTCAAAATTACAAGCTCTTCAATCACCTTTGATCATAAGAAGGTAACTAGTCATACTTGATCATATAGGTTCAATTTTAACTTCATATATTTGGATGCTTCCTATTCAATTAAACCTAGTTCAATTCATATTTATATGATCCTAACTATGATCAATTAGTATTCAAGATAATTTAATTACTAAGATCAACTTAGAACCTTGAAGTTTGCCTCAAATGGCCTAAACCCACAATGATCACATTCATCATCTTAGATTAAGGTTTATCAAGAAATTCACATAAAACATCTTATAATCATCATATAAACATAATTCAAACATAAATGAATAATATCCACTACTTTGAAATCACAATCGAGCCTTACCATCAATGTTAAATCACAACCCTAGCTAGATTGGGTTATTTTTTTATTCACAATTGAGAGAAACTGTGGAGGCTCCATGGTGGAAGAACCCATGGATGAAGGATCTACACATAGATTTGATCAATGCCTTAAACTAATCTTCAAAACCTTGCTGAATTCGACCTAGTTTTTGCCTCTTTCTTCTCTTCTTCTTCTTCAATGGTGATCTTTAAAGGACTTTAGGGAGGGGAGGGTTTGATTTTGAATAGTGAAGTCTAAGTCTAGATCATAGTGTTTAATTAATTAAAAACCCTAAAATACACTAAATACCACACATTTAACTATCCAAGAGTGGAATTTACCAAACCAACTTTGGCTTGGCAGATTAAATGACAACATCACATGTGCCCATTTATGGCCACCCTCCACGACCGTGGATGGATTGACGGCTTGTCTTGGATGTACGTCAAATGGTTCAGAGAGGGATTTGGGGAGGATTTGGTGAGGAAACTTAGTCTCAACTCACGAATCCAATTCATGCCCCGTCAAACCATTGATAGTCCATCAATGGTGCTCATGGATAGCTACTTTTTTTTTGAAAGCTTTTGGGTCCATTGTTTGGGTCCTCCGCAAGTACCATTAGGGTGGTACTTGGGGAGTCGTACTCGGACGTTAGGACCCTAAACATGTCCATCTAGTACTCAATTTCACCTTCATACTACGCTCCAAAACTCCACCACAAGACCCTACCACACACTAGTTCAACTAGACTAGTTTTCGTGTGTCGTGGTCGTTTCTTGACACTGTACTTCTAAAATTACCAAACTAAGTTAATTGAATTATATTAGGTCTAGTAACTCGATTTTAACCCATTTAAAGTTATTTTACCTCATATAGGGCTCTAGCTTAGGCATACGATTTCTGGGGTGTTTCAATAGAATAGGGATTCGTGTAATAATGGACCATTATTTTATTTCAAATTAAGGATATAATAAATAGAGACCAATTATTGGAAGAAATATTTATAGACTAATAAATAATAACTTCTTATCTTGTGGAAGAAGAAACCTCATATTTGTGTCAATACAAGCTTAGAATTTAGTTTTTTATTATCAAATTAGCTTGGAATGGAGATCGTTTACATGATTATTATCTCTAGTTCTTCTTATATGAGCAGCTAGAACCTTAACTAGGGATATGTGTACTAGATGGTGGTGTAAAACCCTAATGGTGATTGATTTATCATCTCTTATATTGATTGTATGAGATAGATCAACAACTTTTGTTGTCTTGATGTTTTTATTTATAAATCAGTAGATTATAATATTGAGTGATCTCACTTACACCATTTTGGTTTGGGAGAGCAAAATGGAGTTCAGTAAGTCTAGTAGTAAGGACTTTATGAAATTATTTTATGGGTTTGAGCCATGGTTGGATAATCCAAGTGATTTCACATTTAATGATATGATCTATGGATAGTCTATTTACTTAATGTAACACCTCATAAATTAGAAATATCAAAGGGAGAGGAAGAAAAGATTAGTTGATGGCAGTAGTATAGTGGTTATGAGTCCTATCTATGGATCGTAGAAGGTTAGTTGGGTCGTTAGAAATGATTCAGAGACTATGAGTCTAGTTTTTGAAATTTAATGTCCCAGTAATTTAATCTACGACTTCGCAGGGTGAGTTGTACAAGTTTGAACGGTCATGGGACTGGCCAGAGAATCGATTTGGAGATTTGATCTAACACATCACGTCTATGAAAGGGTTTGATGGTTCTTATTTGGTTTTATGCATTGTATAAGGGTCTCGTAAAATTTGTGGAAATTTTTTTGTTCCAGTACTTGGTCCTATGGTTGACCAGTATAATCCATAGAAAGACCTACGGATATAGTGTCATAACCACGAGCACCCCTAGATGTAACCGGCGTCGTTGTCCTCGGAGAGAAATTGGACAAGCCCTTGGTATTCGTCATAACATATCATAGGTCAAAATGCGGAAAATTTAAATTTTTACATACTGATGTATACTTAGACCTCTCACATATCGTATATGAAGTTTACATAGACTCCTCACTTATTAAAGATTACATAGGCTTCTCATTTATACAATACAACCAATACATAGGAATTTATTCTAATACTTTGTCTCACATTGAACCATCTACAACGAAGTATAACATTCGACCATAGCCCTTATTCAAATTCATATTTGTCACATAGGTCTTACAACAAATATCTTCAAGAATAGGAAAGAAATAAATGTCTTTAGACAATAGCAATGTTATTAAGGTAGAACACATGGCAACATCCTCGAACTAGAGAACCTACCAAAAACATGGGTAAAAGTCCAAGTCTTCTTGCAAACAGACCTTGATTACCTCAATGGCTAGAACATAATTGTTTGGGAAAAAGGAAAGAATATGGGTTAGTACAACCACGTGTATTAAGTATGGAAACATATGCAAGTAAAATATTGAAATTACGCTTAAAAGGACATTTAGTTCAAAACCATGCTAATTTACTTTTAAAAGCCTTTATGCACAATTAAGAACATATACAAGCCAATAGACATAGCATCACTTAAGACAAGTCCACATACAACACAAGACCAACATCATCATAAAGTCAAGTCAACATGGATATTATCAACATAATGTCATATCAATATGAATGGCTTCATATCAAGATCATATAAGCATGAATAACTCCAACATATGTCATAACAATAATTCATGAACTAGACTTCATAGCATCACATCATATAATACCATTACTCACAACCCTTCCTAAGCCTACAAGTGCAATTCTTATGTGAATCCCCATAACTCCACATAATCAAGTAAACCAAACAAAGAATCATAATCAATGTCAACATTTCATATATCTTAATATCATGCATGTTCTTCATCATAGATATCAATTTAGACTAATAGCATGTTCATCAACATCTAAAGTCATCATATACATTTCACTAATATCGTAAGTACATAAGAACAACCTTCTAGGACTTACCTTAGGGTCAACTTGTTCCATGCATAAGTAGAGTCACATATCCCTACCTACACTAAGTAAAACCCCTTAAGTCACCCTAGTTAGTGTTCACTTAATTAATTTCATTTTACCTTTGGGAACAATCGCCTTAACCGATAATAGACCTTGTGAGATAAACATGGAATCTGGTGTTATAAAACCCTACACCTAAAAGTGTCTACTTGCCAAGATAGAACCAAAACATGAACATAGAATTCAAGGTGGATCCACCAGCTAGTATACCTATGGGGACAACATAGTTCAAGAACTTGAAGACATACTAGAGACCCTCTTTATGCACAATTGCATTGTAATCTCCATCATGAGTACCATTGTGAACCTACCTTCCAACGTTGGGAAGGGACACCTATGATAAATAATTCACTTGGTGCTAAGATTATGTCCCTTTTTGATATGTATTTAAGCCATTCTTAATCATCATAACTTAATATAGGCATAGGATACTAACCCTTTGTATATAATATCATTATCTCATTAAGTATTGCATGAGAGTGTCCATTCATAATAACCTTTTTCATTTGTGAGATCAACATATCATAGTCATATCATAGTGAGTCACACAAGTGATTCACATTCAACCTTGTATCAACATACTCTTAACATGATCTCACAATTCACATAGTTAAGTAATTTCATCATATCATCATCTTCTTAATCTAATCACATATAATACCTCAATTGCACACCATCATCATTGAAGTAAAGAATTCATAATTATAAAGGTCCTACCAATAAGCCTCAAAAACCTTCTTCAATATCATACCCTTAATTCATCACAATTATCCAATGATCCACTCATCATAATCATAGTATAATGAATTAAATAATAACATAATCAACTATAACAACTCGAATCATCTACAAGTCCAATTCATAGCTAAGGTTAGGTAAAAGGGATCATTCAATAGGATCTTCAAGAACTAGATCAAAAACCCAATCAAAACATTTTACATAAAATTCCATTAAGAAACAACACCCTCAACACCAATACATCGACCCATAACCTCATCATCTTTAAAAAATTTATTAATCAATATATAAGATTTAGGGGATTGGGAAAAGGACATGAACCACACAAAAATCCAATAATAACATCAATTAATCAACAATCTACAATTAATTATCCTTAGGTAATAACAATTCATCATAATCAATCATCAATTTTGAATTTAGAAGAAAACCCAAAGTAGAGAAAACCCTTGGAATTGGGTAATTTAGAAATCAACTTTGAATGAACTTCTTGGGGAAAGGAATCCCAAGAATGAAGAATACATACCTTAATTTAGACTTAATCCACGAAATTTGAAAAGAAAAGTTGAGAACTTGCTCTTCTTGTCCAAGCTTCCAATGCTCTTCAATGGTGGTTGAGTAGAGAGAGAATTTAGAGAGAAGTGAGAGAGATTTTGGGAATTTATTTGGGTGGTTAAGAATGAATTAAAACTTACCCTACATCAATAAATAGTCACCCCCTAAAATACCCAAAATACCCCTCACTTAATTGTGTCTTTTTGTGTAGTCAAATTGACTTAAAAATGACGCGAACGAATCAAGGAAGTGGCTGTGAGTCGCGGGGAAAGTTCCAAATCTTTTTTTCTGAAATCCGAGTCGAGGAAGTGAGCCTCATTAAGGCCCCACAACGCTAGGAAACTTTTTCCTTCCAAGTGAAGAGGGTGCGACGCGCCATGGACTTTATATCTTGGTTGACGCAGGCGGCTTTGGCACCTTGCTTGTCGATGTTCGGGTTCTCCTCAAGGACCGTTCAGGTAATCCTTGGGTATTTGTGACTAGACATTCTGACCCTATAAACATTATTTTTCCTATTTAATGTCTTTTCACATGTTTTAGACTTCATATGACACTCCCAAACCTTCGCCGAACATAGGGACGTCTACGAGTTTAATTCCACTAGTTTCCGAACGTCGAGGTCCTTCTTTAATGTTTTGGATATGATACTTATTACTTAGTTTGAATACATTAATTCAGGCTTATAAACATTGTTTATATTCTTGGTTCATCATGTGAGGCTCTAGACTAAGTCATGGACCTTCGGAGTATTACATCTTGGTTTAAGTCGTAAACCGGGGCGAAGTTATTTATTCATTTATTACCTATACTATGTAATTATGACCCTAATTATAATCTCTATAACTATTTTTCAATTAAAATAAAAAAAAATCTCACAGTCTCAAAACCCCAAATCTCGTCCACATTCATCATCTCCAAGTTCCCTCAAGCTCAAGGAAAAACACCTATGGTTTCGAGATTCATGTCTCTTTTTCTTCATTTCTTTGGGCTTTATTTATCATGGTATGGGGAAACGCCAATGGATTTCATTCATACATTGGTCCCAACAAATCTTAATCTCCAAAAGTCAATTTAACCATGTTATCCGGGGTTTCATACAAATTTCCATGGGTCTAAATTGGTATGGTTTCAATCTTATTATTCATGATTTGATTCAATGACATATTTTTTAATTAATTGCATGTGGACCCATGGATTTTACTTTACTATGTGCATGATTTATGATTTATCTTTAAAAAATTTACTATGTTTAAGCTTGGTCATGCATATCAAATTTAAATGTTCTCAAATGATTACGTGTATGTTTTTATGCATTTCCCCCATGCTTAGTATATTTCATTTACTAAATGCATACTTGTACCTACATTATTTAATAATGTATGGTCTGATGTAATTTCCGCTCATGCTTTTTTCTAGGTGATTTATGGATCATTAAAACACATGGTTAATCGTCATGATTTTAGGACAATATCACTATTACAATGATTTCTTATGTCTTTCGTTCTTAGAAGTTGTACCTGGTGTGTGGGCTATGTCCTAATCACGATTTAATGTATTATTGTCTTGTGAAAACTATGTTAAGACTTCCACTTTTATGTCAAAATCTTCTATGATTTAACACTTTCTACTTAAGTTCTTGTATTTTTTGTTATATTGAAATGTATGCATGTGAAGTTCATTGTGTAGGGCCTCTTAAGGTCCTATAAGCCATGTCACGAGTAGATGGTCCTTTGGGTCATGACGCTTTGGCAATCATTGGAGTCTTTGTAATGACCTGTAGGACATTTATGTACTTATGCCTTTTGTTCTTCATTTAGACTGTTCCTGCATTTTATGTTATATTAAGTTGTATGCATGTAAAGTGCATTTTGTTGGGCCTCTCTGGGTCCTATAAGCCATGTTATGTCTAGGATGTCCTTTGGGTCATGACACTTAGGCAATAATTGGTGTTTTTGTAATGACCCGTCGGACATTTATGTGTTTATGCCCCTTGCTCTTTATTAGATCATTCCTATAGCAACCCCAAGTCATTTTAGGACTTAATGGGACTTATAGTATGGACACATAGTCATTTTTTGGGTTTTAATGCAAGTTTTATTGTTTTAGAACTTTTAAACCTTGAACGTCAGTTTTGACAAAAAGTTCAAAAAGATGATCTCAGAATCAAATTCTATCAGCTTCGTAAGTGTAAAATTTAGGCTAGTAGCTTTTTTGCATGACTCGTGAGGCTTTCAATGCAAAAGTATGTGATTAGGCATTTCATCATTCTAGTTAAATCCTAAATTTGACTTTAGTAAACATTTTGAGTAGATAAGCTCGGATATGAATTCCCTCAGCACATTTAGCTTTAGATAGTTGAGTTTGGTCTAGAACGACACTTCGTTTGGATCTTGAGCCTTCCAGGCTAATTTCGAATCCCCATGTAGATTTTGGCCTAAAATAGAGTTTTTGTATGGGATCCACTTCTTGTCGAGATCACCTCGTATGGAAAATTAGACTAATTTGTTTACTCTATAATATTGAAATATGTGTGGTTATATATCTAGTTTTTTTGTATGGGGTTATAAACGAATTTTTAATGCCCTGTTGGGATTTTGGAACTTGCCAAAACCAACTGATGTGCAACAGCCCTTGCAAAGTTTTTTACCCTTCATGTTCTTGGACCCCTTAGTTGATTTGTGAAGGCCTAGGCCACACCTCTTCTATACTGCGTGATCCATTGCAACGATCATGATAAAGGGTTGGCATTCTTTGGTTATTACGACCGAGAGAAAGGGTCTTTGTGATCGTGATGGTCTTCTTCTTAATGAGTCTTAATCGCAACCCTCCTTCTGTAGACTGCGATTAAAAGATGAGATTTTTCTTTATAAATAGAGGTAGACGTGATCAACTTATCCAAGTAAGCTTCAAAGGTAAGTTCTTGCTCATTTTTGCTTGGAAATTGGTTATTTGAAGTCCCACGCATTTGTGTTTATCGAAACTATGTGGTGGGGAGACTCGATTGCAATTATGAGCCATTGTTTGAGCTAAATTCTCATCTAAAACTTCTTTATTAGCTTGATTTATAGTGAATTATTGCATGCTATTGTGCTTCCTATATTAGGGCCTCGAATTGTGTCGGATTTTGGTCCAAATCTTTGAGACGTAGTTTAGGACCTCTTCATAAAATATATTTTGGAAATTTCGATATGAGTCCCATAATTTCTATTTCATTCAAAAATTGGTCCATTTTTGTTTTATGTGTTTTAGTATCTTAACGATTGTAGTTATGTTGTAACACTATTTTTGATGGTGTGACAGTGTTCGGAGGCTGGATGGAAAGGAAAACTCATGGTTTGTAATATAGAGCATGTGTAGTCGACCTAGCTACAGGTAGGCTACAATTTCCTTTCTTTTTATATTGAGAATAAATGTGTAAATTCATTATTATTAATGTGAATTAGGGGTGGGTACCTAGTATTCTTGTTTTTCAACTTTTGAGATACCATGTGTTAGGGATTATCTATTTTGTTTCATGCTAGTATGACTACTTGTGTTTTGACATGATTTATGAAGCATGTTCGACCTTAGTCTAGTATAGTTTAGTGATGCCTCAAAGCTTTGAGCATTGTAGATTTATTTTGTTTCTGATGTTTGTTCGGACGGACCAGGTCCTTGTAGACAGAAATAGTGGACTTGATTCTGATAATATGAGCTTTAGTTTAGGCGTTGCACAACTTGTTATACGTTTATCTTTTATCCCTTTTTGCATGTATGATGCCTTACCAGAGGTTGTGTGTTTTCTCGAAATTGGGTATTTTAGTCTAGGATCCCTTTAAATTCTTTGAGAAAGGACGTCAATCCCCAGTGAGTTGGCGACTACTTGAAATCCTCTTCAAAATTTCACGCTCCCGAGTCACTCTTTCTAGTCGGACGGCTTACACACCCCCATAGAGTGGACGTGCTGGCTGGGTTGCCTTGATATATGAGATCCTCTACAGAGATAATATGACCCTATGTTCATCTTGCTAACGGTCAGGGTGAGCATGGCAGGCGGTTGGGGTAGAGGGTGGCATAAAAGTTTAAAAATTTTAATTTGAAATATTTTTCAAAAACAATTTTAATAAAAAAAATTCACGGGTAGAGGTGGGGATGACATAACAATGAAATTTTGTAAGAATTTGAAATATCTTTCAAAAAAATATTTTTTTATAAAAAAAATCTATTTTTGATAGAGGGTGGCCTGGGGGGCGGGGGAGTATGGCTTGGGTTGATGTAAACACTGAAGATTTTTAAAATTTGATATACTTCCCAAAAAAAATTAAAAGGAAGAAAATTGACGGAGGTGGCGGTGAGAGGGGTGACCATGTTTGTTTTTTTTTTTTTTTGGGTGGGGGGGGGGGAGTTGTGGGGGAGGTGGATTGGCGTAAAAATTAAAGAAAGATAAATTTATTATATTTTTCAAAAGATATTTTTTGAAGGGCGTGGTTAGAGGTAGGGGTATGGGTGGTAGGCGTTGGGTGAAGTAAGAAAATCTTAAATTTTGAAACATTATTACAAGAATAATTTTTAAATTTTTATTTTTTTAATTGATGAGGGTGGGGGTAGAGGTGGCAAATGGTTGGATTGGATTGGATTTGGATGAATTTGATATGGATTGAGAAAAAATGGTTTGGACTACAATCCATCCAAATATAATATGGAACGGATTTGGTCAAATTGGGTTGGGCAAAATGGTTTTAACTCATCCAAATAAAATTTTTTTCAAAAAAAAAAATTTACCCCTCCCTAAAGGCACGCCCCCCCCCCTACCACCAATCTACCCCTAAAAAAATGAAAAACCAAAAAAATTGTCTTTTTTCCAAAAAAAAAAATAGCCCCTCCTCCAGGCACCCCCTCCACCAACCTACCCCTAAAAAAATTTTGTTTTTCAAAAACAAAACTAAATCGTTTTTCAAAAAAAAATGATCCCCACAACCTTCCACCAACCTACCCCAAAAAAATTTTATTTTCCGAAAACTAAAAAAAAACTTACCCCCAACTCATAATTTTTTTTTATTTTTCAAAAAAAAAATTATTTCATTTCTCACTTAAAGAGGCATAATATGGATTATCATGTTAACCCATTTTGTCCATATTTGTATGACATTAAATAGGTTGGAGACCATATTAACCCAGTTAAGAAAAGGAAAGAAAATATAAGTGATATATTTAATTTAATTTGTGCAAGATGGTTTCATTTCACTTATATGGACTGAAAAAATTGTCGCCCCTAGGTAGGGGTATGGTGGTGGTTTGGGTAGGGATAAAAATATATTTGATATTTCAAAAATAAGAAAACTTAAAAATTAATTCTTTTTTTTTTTGGAATGGGGCGGGTCGGGTGGTATGAGTAGGGTAAAAAAAATTAAAGGATAAAGTAGAGTTTTGAAAAATGTTTACCGTAACTTTGGAAGGTAAGCCATTTTCTTGAAATTTGAGGAAAATGAGTTGATTTGAAAAATATTTTCTAAACATTTTAATTCAACCAAACATGAGAAAATCATTTTCCTCCATACCAAACACACCCTCTATCTCATACTAGATGGCCACCTTATTAGACATGCATGTCTCAAATTACTTGTTTGCTTACTAAATCAAGATCAAATTGTTCTAGTATTCATGGTAATTTTCCGTTGTTGTAACAATGAATATGATCTATTATTTCTATCTGTTGGCTTTCTATATCAACATAATAGATGCATGACATGTGTTTACGAATAATTTTCAAGAATGTAACTCTATACTAGCTGATTCTGTCATTGTAATGGACATGAACCTACCTTTTCCCATAATATCCATTGCCAAAGTGGTTATCCACCTCTGTTAGAAGATAATTAGAACTAATTTAGAGGATAGATTTCACATCATATAAGTAATAATACATATACAATAAGACTAACGAATATCCAGATGTAAAATGTGAGTAGTTTTGTGTCAGTCCTATCCTATTTCTGCATCACAACGCTTTCCCACATCTAGACAATCAATAACTCCTAAATTTGTCTGGGTTGTTAGGTGATGCAATTCCTCAGGTAAGCATTTTAGTATTTTACAGTGGTCAACAAATAACTCTGCGAGTGAAGTTCAACCTTTAACACCTTCCTCGAGAAGACTCTCTAGTGCGTCACAATAGTCAATTGTCAAACTCTGCAAAGCATTGAGACTAGCCAGGATGGTAGGAAGCTCTTTGAGAGTCTTGTAGTAAGAGATGGTCAAGTATTTGAGATTTGCAAGGCTTTTGAACATCTCTTCTGGGAGTGATCTCGCTTGGATGTTAGCACCAACACGGAGGGAAGTAAGACTGCTAAGATTAGATACGGTGCTCAAACCTGTTGCATGTGTGCCGCCATGAACTTCTGATTTCTTGACAGTTGAAAGACTTGGAAAAACAAACATAGGGCAATATAGAATCTCCATCTCTACAAGTATGGGAAATTTCTTTTCTCCCTCCTTTTTCACCAATCCTTTAAAATTATGAAAGAACCAAATACAAAGTCTTTTCAGGGATGGAAATCTTCTTCTTGTAGGGAATCTAGAATGATCATCCTCCTCCTCAAAATACTCAACCTCCGCAGACCCGTATTGTAACTCTAGACTTTCTAACAAGACAGCTCCCAAAAAGGGTGGTAAGCACAAGCAGTTTTTGGAGATTGTAATTCTAATAGAGACGACCTTCTCCAAAACTGACCGATTTATCCAGCTTGAAAAAGAGAATCCCCCGAAGGCAATGATTTCTAAATTTTTCAGACTGGGCGTGGTTTGAGGGAACTTTAACTTCTTTTGATTCATATCTATGTGGTCTGTCGATGTCCCAACTCATGCTTAAAGAATACAGATTTGCTTTTGCAGATAAATTGGTTTCTTTTCCATCCTTATCATTTTTAACTCTATCAAGATATGTGATTGAAATTTAGCCATAAAGATTTAGATTTTTTAGTTCACCAGGTTGATAACCCTTCTTGCTTCCAACAACAAAGCAACCTAGAGTCTTAAGGCATGTCAACAATCCTATCCTTTATGGAGTAGAAGTCAATGGACAACCATAAAGTATAAGATTTTGGAGACTACCAAGTTTACTTGTTTGTTTTGGCAAACAATAAAGTGAGTAGAAATTATGTAGATCAAGATTCTGCAGATTTTGAAGCTTGCATAACCTCTCTGGAAGAATACAAAGTTATTGTGAGACAGGTTCAGGTATCTTAAATGTAATAGATCTCCAATGGAAGAAGGTCATTGCTTAAGTTTTGAGAAATTTAGATTAATCACCCTTAATGAGACAAACTCTTTCAAGAGCGAAGGAAAGTAAGACGACACCACTTCAGTGAAACCACTGGACATCATGTGTGTAGCTTTTTACATTTATTTCACAGATATTGCTGCTTGATATGCTTGCTGAAAAGAGTTGTATCCAAATCATGAATGAGATCATGCATCTTGAAATAAGTTTTACCAGATTTTACTTCAATCTCTTAGAGGAAAGACCTCAAGTATAATTCGATCCATACTTCATTACCCACATCCTCTAGCTCCAAGTTTCCTTTTGATAAAAGAAAAACCATGTGCCATCCAGAGAGTGATGAGATTTTACTTTATCATTTTGGTGTCCTTTGGGAAAACTGCACAATATACAAAGTATTGTCTCAAATCAATTGGAAGGTGATGATAACTAAGTCTCAGAGGAGGAAAATAGAACTTTCATCTTGAGGCAGACTCCAAATCTCATTATCTCTCACATGTTACCATTCACTTTCTTCTCTCTTGAAGTGTAAAAGACCACCAAGAGTCTTGGCAGATAAAGGTACACCACCACATTTCTTCACAATCTCCTTTCCAATGGCCACTAGATTAGGATCTGTTTCTCTTTGTTGCCTAAATGTGCGTTGCATAAACATCAATAAACCATCATATGGAGGTAAATTTGATAATTGATATGGTTGCAATGTTCCCATAATTGATCCAACCTTTTCAAGACGATTAGTAACTAGAATAGAAGCACCTCTTGGTCCAACCTTTAAGATTGCTCTTAACTTAGGCCACCTTTCTAGATCATCATTCCAAACATCATCTAAAACAAATAAGTAACGTTTTCCATTCAATAACTCATGAACCTTCTTCTGGAATGAAGCCAAGTCCTCGACATCAGGAGAATTTCTTTCAATATTTCCTAGAATTGTCTTAATCAACCTTTTCTCATTAAAATCATCTGAGATACAAACCCATATTTTGGGATTGAAATCCTTTGTCACTCTCTCATCATTAAAGATCATTTTAGCTAGTGTTGTCTTTCCTAGTCCCCCCATATCAATTATAGGGAAACCTGAAGTTCTTGGACAACATTAACATTGCTTATCAGGATTTTCACTATCTCATCCTCCTCTTTGTCCCTTCCATTATACTTTTGGTTCAGTTTTAAAAAAACCTGCTCCAGGTAGTGTGGACACAAAAGATTTGTTACAATTAAGCTCAGTAGAATGAGTCAGCAAGAAATATTGAACACTTCTTCAAAATAAAGAGACAAACAATCATGTAGACAGGAATGGAAGATGGGGTGGTGCAGGGAAAACCCACACAAACCCGCAAAAGATTTTAACCACCCAACCTTGTAAAATTTGTTGTTTTCGACCCGCCCAACCTCAACACGCATAATTTTCTATTTATTATTAAATAAATTGCTAGATACTATCCATGTTATTGAAATCCTTCCCAGCGGACTGTTTCCCCCTACTTCCATAACAATTGTTTTTACAGTTCAGACTTTTTTATAAATCACAAATTTGAAAAGAAAAAAAATAGAAGGTAAATTTGATAGAGAAAACATCTAGATAAATGTAAATGCAGAATGAATCAATACCTATTGCATTGTTTAGTGCCACATAAATTCACACTTTCAAAAGCAGATCCAGGCTAAGTTTGACTAGAAGAATCTTTTGGACAGAATGCTATAGAATTGCATCATAGTTTAGAGCCATAAGTCAAAAGTGTGTCGCTTAAACTAACATCCATAACCCCATCTTTTTTTTTCACAAGTATTCGTGTGTACAAGCTTCAATATCTATTTGTGCAAACCTAAAATTAGAGGACACAAATTCCATCAAAGACCAAGTTAAAAGCACCATTAACACAAAGATGTGGTGACAAATTGAATCTAAACTGAAGCTATTAATTAGTAGTCACACCTATTTCATGCGTAGAGGCGGCTTGTCTCTTTATAATATTTTCAAGGAGATGAAACTTGCTTCTTTCCTCAGCAATTGCATCTAGTTTCTCCATTATATCTTTCATGATTTTGACAATTTTGTGATGGAAATTTATAATCCCTGGATGATAAAACACAAATCGAGATTGCTTGAATTTAGTTTCCTCATTTTTACATCCTCCCAATATGTCATCAACTTCATAGGCCACAAAATGAGTTTCTGCAACCAATTCTCAATTGTCTTGTCCTTCGATTGCTTCTTTGAGCATCTTGAAACACAATTTGAATTGTGGGAAAACTCACTTGATGGCTTTTCATATTCCTTTTCAAAACCGAAAAGCAATACAAATTTATCTCTGATGAACGAAACAAGAATTTCTAGAAGAACTTGAAGGAAAGCTTCCTCTATGTATTGAATTCTATATGAAATTTCGAGTACTCTGCAGATATACTTTTAGTACTTGAGCAGCTTGTGAAATTTATAATTCATGTATTCTGCAGATGACAAGACTTTTTTGCCAAATGGAGGCTTCATTCTCTCAAATTATCAACTTTGATGTGCTAAAAGGCCACCATATGACAATGACATATCATCTCCTCCACTAAAAAATTGAGTGGAACAGATTGATTTTTTATGCCAAGTGACTAAGAAAGAGAAAATTAAGGGAAAGGTGTCAAATAAGTTTTTGTTTTTGGTGACAGATTGACCAAAGAGTTGTCAAATCCTCTTTATAATGTAATTAACTAATTATGGAATGAAATTAACATTTTCAAAACTTTCTAATCTTTTATAAAATACAAAAAAAAACTCTTTTATAATTCAAACCAAATCATTTAAAAAGAAAAATCATTTCATCTTCCCTCCCCTCTTCTCTCTCTTCTTTTCTTCCTCCCGTGGGTGATTGTTCATCTTCTTCCTTAGAAATTTAGAAATCAGTCGTTACTCTTCCTCTGCAATTGTTACTCTTCCTCTCCAGTCCTCCATTACTTTCTCATCTTTTTGAATTATGATCGTGTCGACTAGAAATGGGTAAGTTGTTTTTTTGAATTACTTTACAATTTTTTAAGTTTTTTTCTTGGATTAATGAACAATAAAATGTTCTGTAGGTGTAAAACATGAATAATCGACTTAATGGTGTGTATAATTTGTCATTTTTTTGAAAGAAAATCAGCCAACTCAACAAAACCTTATTTTGAGAAAATGTATCTGTAATGTTATCATGCAGTGAAAGGTCATTTCTTGTTGCTGTTGTTGTTCTTTTTTGGCCATTTTGTTGATATGATTTTAGAAATAGTGTTGTTCAAGCATCCAAAATATATTTAGCGTATGTTGCCACATTTTAGTGATATGTTGGTCTTCTGTTGCCACATAAAATTCAAATGTTGCAATAATTTATATAGATGTATCAACATATGACGCATCTGTTGCTACATAAGATGTATATGTTGCGCAACAGCAGGTACATATGTGGCAACATAATTGCTCAAAACTTGAATTTGATGAACTTTATTTAGTAGTTGTATTCCAATGAATAAGGACTAGTTCTACATAATGTCTCAACCCAATAGGTGATGGAATGATGAGGTAAATTCATTCCCACTTTTATATGTATTGTTTAGTTCATGAATATATACAATTAAGTTGATACACTTGTTTGATGCATGTGTGCAGTATGTGGATGTCATATTTTACTATTTGTGTAAGAAGTTGAAGAAAAAGATTCAGTCTAAATATCAATATACCACCACTAGTTGTTTTTTTCAAAACATACATTGACAATTCTAGTGAATATGAGGATAAAATCATTGACATAATTAAAGGGTATGCTATACCTTCTGGAATGCCTTGGCACTTGAAGGATGATGTTAATGTCACTGTAAATAATAATGGGGAATTCCATTGGATCTTGGCAGTCGTTGCATTGAAGGAACAGTGCATAAAAGTGTATGATTCCATGTCCTCAAATAGGTCTAATAGAAAACTGTACTCCAAGATTCAAAAGATGGCTACAATGTTGTCAAAGTACCTTGAGTTGAGTGGATTTTTTAAACAAAATGAGCGAACCAACTGGTCAGTTCTTAAATGTTACCAAGGAAAGAACAAATCTCACCCATTCGAAGTTAGTCATGTTACTGTATTGCCCAACAAGAAAGCAGTAGTCTGTAAATATCACAATATTATTTTGTCTTGCGACTATCGAAGTATGATGTTATTATATTTTCTGATTGATGATATACCATGCAGAGATTGTGAAATTTTTATTGATGCATATGCTGAGTATTTGAGTGATGGATTACAAGTACTATCATGTGGAATTAGTGTTGACACCCTTCGCTTGAGATATGCTTCACTCCTATGGAATTATGGGATTATAAAGGCTCGAAATGGTTACGTTAGTGACAATGAAGACACATATATGCGTAGAACTAAAAAAAAGCTAAGAACAATGAAAATATTGTGTTTACAACCATTGATTAGATAGGTGGTTATGTATTAAAATATTTTTTTATGATTATTTCGATTTTGTTTGAACAAATGTCAATTATGATGGAAAGGATCAAAATTATATATGCCAACAGAGCGAATCATCTGTAGCAACAGATAGCATATGCATCGCAACATATGTAATTTCTGTAGTAATAAACACGACAAAATTATACGTGACAACAGATCGTATATATGTAGCAACATATAGTATATATGTGGCAACGTATGTCACAGTTTGAATTGTCCTAATTAAAAATAAATAAACAACTTTAATTTTCATTTTCCCTTGCTCCTCTCCCCTTTCTCCTCTCTCGTCTCTTCTATAAATGTGTCATTTTGTATTCCAAGATTTATTTATTTTATAAAAATTAATTTCAGTTTTATCCTCTCTATTTGCCAGTACAGTACACTTATCTGATCCTTCTCTTCTCTTCTTCTTTTCCTTCTTTCACAGATCATCTTCTACAGCAAAGGCGGTGTTGTGTTGTCCTCATAATTTCTACTTTATCGTGATATATATCTTATCGGGTAATATTTAATTAGGGTTTGAAATGCATTTGCTTGCTTTTCTCCTTATTGCCCTATTTTGACTTATGGTTGTAGCTCATTTTGGGGCTTTCAAATATTTTATTTTTGTGGTTGCAGATACAAATATAATGGCTCTTGTCAAAAGAAAACTTGATATTGATACATCTGAGCAAACAAAGATCCAGAAGAAGGCTAGGTATAAAATTGCTAGGAAGAGGAACGAAAAAACTACAGTTTTAGAAAATCTTGCAGCTGAAGCAGTTTATTCTTCTCAAGAAGAAGTAGAATTTTTTCAAAAGGAATATAAACAAAGACAAGTAGTGAAGGAAGAAGATGGAAAACAAGAAGAAGTTGAGGAACTAGGGAAAATAAATGAAGTTCAAAAAGAAGAAGGGGAAAATACAGAAGTAGTAGTTGTGGCACAACAAGAAAAAATAAATGAAGTTCATGAAGAAAAACAAGAACTTCATGAAGCATCAATGCTAGTGGTGATGATGGGATTAAAACCATCAATGCAGACACTTTCCATGTGCATTTGCAGCCTGATGCTAATGGTGACAGCATCATTAGGTCAGTCCTGGGAAGACCTTTCGTCAAATTTAGGGATATTCTCAAGATAAATTAGCTGGAAGATTTTTTTTTTCAGAATACGTTCAAGAGATTCAACGGCCTTTGGTACCAAATCTCTTATTTGATTGAAATGGTCATTGAACTCACATATATCGTACGCCTTTACGGCTTTATAAAAATGGGACACTACCTTTGAATTGTGAAGGTTATTTCAAATATTTTCCCCGAAGTGTCTCATGCAACAACCATAATGAGATGCAGGGTAGATTCTCGAAACCATCTTTCGAATACTTGGATGCCTATCAGAGATAATGCATAACTCATCAGTATCATCTACAAAACTTCTCATATTTTGAAAAAAATATTCATATGAGGCATCGCATTCCTTGTCCACGACACATAAAGCATTGGAAATATATGATTCTCGGCATCTTGTACCATTGTCGATAGCAAAACTCCTCCATACTTGCTCCTTAGGAATGTGCAATCAATGGCTATTACTTTTCTAGTTTCTTTAAAACCAATTATCCAAGCAGCATATAATACAAAGAAGTAGTGGAACCTCCTATTTCCATCGAGCAACAATGTCGTCTTGCTTCCTGGATTCGCAACTTCAAGCATATACCGGTACGCATTAAGCACTGTGTACCAGTGCTCATGTGTTCCCCAAACATTAGACTTAGAATGTTCCATGCCCTAATAAATCTTCCAATATCTCACCTTACAACCCAATTCTGTGCGGTGTTGATTTGATATGTCTCTTGTGGATGGGTCTTTACCATTAGGAAACCTATTTTCAAAGTACTTACCTATGACTTTTGTCGTGGCGTGGGGATTATGACTTCTAAGATCCTCTGAACCACACGTATGATACTTTTCATAGATTCTAATGGCAAACCTGTCACTACTTGTAAATTTCATAGCCCTCATCCACCAATTGATATCTGGATATGAACATTTAAAGGAAAACACATCACGAGAATTGATCACCTTTTTCAATCTAAAATCTTTTTTCAAGCAAGCAATTTTCAATGAATTTGCCAGTTCTTGCTTGTTCTTGAATGTCATTCCCTTATAAAATCATGTTTCATCATCTCTAATATTATTCGTACGTGAAGTTTGAGAAGCACATGGATTGTTGCTGCCAATTACAGGTGTGGAGGAAACTTGCTCTCAAGGTCCGACCCTTCAGCTTGAGCTTCACCTTCACCTTAACCTTAACCTTAACCTTAACCTTAACCTTAACCTTCACCTGTTCCAATTTCATCATCAGGATTATTCATGTCCGCAGGATGAAATCCATCATTAAACATATCTATGTTGGCCTTGGTCTATATTATGATCCTCCTCGATAGAAGTTTCTTCCACGTAGACTCTTAATATTGGCGGTTTCTCTGTTCCCCCCAAATAAACACTCAAACTAGATTGATAAGTTATTCTAAAAGGTAAAACCTTCTCATTATGAAAAAATGGGAAATGTAACTCATGACAAGATCGTGCGGTTTACAATTGTATCCAGACTTTTGCACGACTAATTGAAGAACTCATCATACAAAATGTTTCTTTCGACATACATCCCTACTGAACCGGCTCCTCGTTTTTTTACTATCCTCCCAATGCCATATGAATCGATTTTTCTTCTTGACCCATTCACCACGACAATCATTCCCTACAAATAATGGCATTGTACCTGAACAAAATATTTAAAAAAAATTATAACTAATTATGAATAATAAGCATATGTAGCAACATATGACTATTTTGTGGCGATATTTGAGTCATATGTTGCTACATATGATTGTTCTGTTGTGTAAGATAAATCACATGTTGCTACATTTTTTAGTTATATCATATGTAGCATCATATGATTATTCTGTTGCGAGATGTAAGTCATATGTTGCTACATATGACTGTTCTGTTGTGAAAATAAATCACATGTTGCTACATATGACTATTTTGTTGGGAGATGTAAGTCATATGTTGCTACATATGACTATTCTATTGTGAAAATAAATCACATGTTGCTACATATGACTATAATATATTATAATAGTCAACTATTGCAACATATATAACAATATGTTAGAAACGTGAATGCAAATTATAGAAAAAAATTGCAGGTACCCAGATTAGATGATAATGAATTGATTTTAAATAACTATTAATTGTACTTACTAGAAACAATGGTGTATAATGCTTATGCAGTATTCCAATTGAACAAAATGAAATTTGGTCCACCGTTACAGATTAGGTAAAAAATGGATTCAAGAATAAGAAAGCACAAGCACTACCAGCGAAGACCCGCAATGTACGAAAATAAGAAGAAGAAGAAGAAGAGGAAGATGAAGAGAGCTGGAAGAAAAGAAAGCAAGCAAGCAAATACGAGAGCAGAAGAAGAAGAAGAAGAAGAGGAAGAGGATGAATACGAAGGCTGGAGGCGGGGGAAAAAAAGCTTTTATTTCCTCTCTTGGCTTGATATTTTCCCACCAAAATTTAGGTTTGGTATAGTCAATTTACCATTTTACCCCTCATTTAATTCCCACCAAAAGTTGGTTAAATTAGGTATTGTGAAATTACCCTTTTACCCTTCATTGAATTCAGTGGACCAAACTGTCAACTTATAAACTTGAGGGCAACTCCACAATCCTCCACATAATTGTCATCTACACCCAATACTTAAGACTTATGTCACCACCCATTTATTTTGAACCCTTAATGTCACTTTTTTTTAAAATCCCGAGTAAGAACTAAGTGGGAAGGTTTATTCAACTTTATATGGGGTGGGACCCACATTGGGATGACTATTGAATGGATTGAGACAAATTAGGTTGAACATTGTCACGCCCCGAACCTACACACTTGACGTTGCCAGCACTCGAGAATAATTTCTGATTTCCAAGCGAACTATTGGTATGACTCACTGTTTAGAGGAAGAGTTACTCAAGTATAAAGAAACTTTAAATTAAAAATTTAAAACTTTCAAAATTCAGAAAATGCTTAACTCAAACTGTCTGAAAATACTCAAATGAAAATATAATAATATTTTGCAAAACAATCTCAAAATATCTCAAATAAAATGAAAATATTGAGAGACTCCTCAACTCTAACTCTGACGAGTCGTCAACCGCTTCACGGTTAGTTAAAAAACCATCACGCCCCATCTATTGAGTCGATCATGTTTCCCTTCCCGACATGGCTTGATCAAATCGGGCATCAATTTCTACTCCAGACTCACAATTAGGAAAACTCGGTGACATTGAATATATGACTCAAATGCCTTTAATTTGATAGGTCATAGGCCACCTAATTCGTTTTGTGCTGAGAGATATGATGGTTACAAATTAACCCAAAACTCAAAGTTACAATCTGATGGATGACTTGTACGGATCACTAAATGAACTGTACATGTCACCACGGGTCATTTAGTCATTTAGGTGACTTTCACATTGTTTGTCTTAGGTATGATGCCCAAGACAGGTCGTGGTCCCCTAAATGAGTCGTCAGAGCTCTCGTAAATGGTCCATGGTCCATTTTGGGTTTGTTAACTTGCGCATATACCCTTTTTAACCACTTCTTAAAGTAAGGTGTTCCAATATCTTCCCATTTGAAACATTCTTCCTCAAATGAGGCCAAACTAAACATGCAAAGGGTAAGAAAATATATAACAACCCACAAAGTACAAAATGTACAAACAATCAGCAATGGACATTCATCCAAAATCCCACTACCATAAATTCACGCCCCAAATAAAAAAAACAATCATATTTTTACTTTTCTTTAAAAAATTCACCAAAACATTCTCATATTTTCTTCTTCTCATTACTACTTTCATATAAACACAATACATATACCATCACGTACAATCTACAAAAGCTTTTTGAGCGTTCTAATTTAGATTCGGTCAAGATATTGTGGTACTCAATTGTCACACCTCGACTCTACACATCGGAAGTGGCTGACACTCGAAGATCATTGTTGGCCTCGAGCGAACCCTTGGCATGACTTACTTAACTCAGCGGAAGATTCTAACATAATTACAATGATCAAAGGACTTACTCAAATAACTAAATAACAGAACTTAGAATGTTAAAAGAAATAACATTCAATTTGGACAAAACTGGCAACCCAAGTATTTAAAATAGAATAATAATGTAAAGACAAATAAATTACTAAGAAGCCTCTAAACAACTGAGATGGATGTTGGGACATTATCCACAACATGCTAATGAGCTAGACTAGAAAGCAAATAAATGGGTCCTCTTGAAGGCGAGGAGGCTCACCAAAAGACTCTGAGAGCTCAAGCTGGATCAACGAGGTGATGGATGTTGATCCTGGTTACCCGCGTCTGCATCATAATACAATAAAGGTCAACTGACATCAGTACATTCAATGTATGAGTATGCGAGTTGGAATGCTAACAACATAGGTTCGAAAGAGATTATGAAATAAACACTTACTTTGGTTCTTCTCAACTCATGGATACTCAACTCAATATGAAGTAGTAAAACACATGTGATACATACATACATACATACATACATATACATACATACATACATATATATATATATATGTATATATATATATATATATATATATATATATATATATATATATACACATATTGAACAGCAATCTTAGTTCGTTAAAGATAGAACAATAACAAACTTTAACTTTACTCATTTAAAAGTAATTTAACTTCTGTGGAGATTCTCTAACCAACAACCATCACTATGAGTCAGCGCGATGGTACAACGTTTTACCCCACTTTGCCAGGGACCATATCGGTGCTCAATACTACTCACAAATATATACTTAGCTCATATGTTTTAAAAACATATTTTTTGGGATTGATATAATTACTCAACACTAATCTTAAAATCTCTTTTGGAATCGATATTGTTCCCTTTTCTTGCTCAAAACTCTTTTGGAAATCTCAGTTTCCTCTTATCTTAAATGTGGAAAATTTATAGATTTCTTGAGAATACTTAGTTCCCTAATATTTTTTATAAATGAACTCAACTCTTTACGTTTAACTTAACTTGAAACTTTTAGTCTTAAAACAAAGTGAAAATATTTGTAAAAGACCTCAAAAACTTTTATGAACTTCACTTGACTTTGATCTTAACTCGTACTTGAATTGACTCCTAATTGATCCTTGAATTGAATTATGAAATAAGAAATAAAATTTATGTTTGGAAAGAGCTCATGATGTTTAGGAATGATTCCGGATAGCTAAACTTGAGAAAAATATTTGGGGGGGGGGGGGGTGAACGATGTCAAAAAAAGATCATTAAAAAGCTTCATATAAGTCTTATATAGATGAATTATGATAAGGATGCAACCTAAACTCATTAGTTTCATAAGATCTTTAACAGAAGTTAGAATCTCTCTTATGTTTCAGACCTTATACTAGTTAATTGAGAATCTTGAATTATTTTTATAACTTTTGGAATTTGTTATTATGAAATTTGTGGTTTTCTTAATATTTTATAATTATTACTCTGCATCACTTCCTCTACTATATAAAATTTGACTTAATTTTACAACTCCAATCTCCTAAAACTAAAAGAATCTCGCAACACTGGTGCAGATTATAATTTATGAAAGTTGATAGAGGAAAAGAAAACTAAATTATAAGTATGCATATGGAGAGAAAGGAATTAGTATTTCTCTTCCTAAATTTTATTTGCAGCAACCATGAAGATGGTGATTAGAGAAGGAACAAATTGATAATGTCTACATGAAAGGATATAGAGAAAGGAACTTACCTATATATTATGGACAATGTATTCACTTGAAGCTAGTCAGTTTCTCGATCGAATTCCACTTGTGAATGTTTGCATGAACACCTGTCGAATGCAATATCTTTTAAGCTACTAATCTGGAGAGCCTACTACTTTCTGAATATATCAGTTTCTCCTAAATTTTGTCTTTTTACATCAAGTGTTTCTAGATTTAGTTCATGACAAGGTTATAAATTTTTTCAACTATTTTCTGTGTGCATTATTGTTATTATCATTATTATTTTATTCTTATTCATTTTTATAATATATTCCACAAGAATATAAAGGCAAAATGAGCAGTCAAACATCTTCCCACACATCAAAAAGATCAAGATATTCAACTCCTCTGACAAGAAGGACATAGACTGCACCAGAAGAATGAACTCTTAGATTGATTAAAAGAGTTATGTGTTAATGGTTGGAGAGGTGATAATGGAACCTCCAAGACAGGATACCTAATGGAATTAGAATGTTATTTATGTGAACATCATCCTAACAACGGATTGAAAGGTGAACTACATGTCTTACTGAAAATGAGATATTGGAAGAAATGTTATGCAAGTATAGCTATGCTAAAGAACCGAATTGGATTGGGATTTCAATACAGTGATGGAGCTATAATAGTTGATGATCCCAAATTTTGGGATGACTTCCTAAAGGTAATTAGTACTTTATTAAAGTTATTATTAGTATATGTATTCGTGTATTATTGTCAACCCAAACATAGTTGCTACAAGTCATACATAGCTGCTTCAGTGAGCATTAATAAGTCTTATAGCTTGAATATGGAAAAGTTGAGTCCAATAAATTTAGATTTCAAAGATACCGATTGTACAACATAGAGAGATTTCTAGTTGTTCATGATTATAGTTATGTATTTGTATATGTGTTCTCTGAAACAGTTATTACTGAGTAATATTATGTTGCTTTGTTTTATTTTGTGATTATTTTCTAGGTTGATCCAAATGCCAAAAATATGAATACAAAAAAATGGCCGATGTTTGTGGATTGGGAGGAAATATTTGGCAAGGATAGAGCAATAGGGGAGTTTGCAGAAGGCCCATTATATGCTATTGAGGAAATTCAAAGTAGTCAATCCTCAATACGGTTTAATGATATGAGTTTGGGATTTCCTTTGATCTTGATGGCTATGAAGAAGCTGGTTCTAGTCATACTACAATTCCTGAAGCATCTCAAAATGAAAGTGCTGAAGCATTTGAACCTGAAGAAGCTAGATCGCAACAAACCATTAAACAAGGCGAGTATACCAAAAGGTCATCTAATGTCAATGAAAATGAGAAAGGCAAGAAAAGGAAAAAGAACCCGGAGAATGATTCTGAGATATTTCTTAAGGGTATGGTTGAGGTTATAAAAATATTTTCCTCACAGCCAAGACAAACGAATGGGTGCCTTGATTGACTAGATTGGAAATCGTGACCGATCTGATCTTCGTGATCAAATTTATTCCATCATTGAATTCCCTATGTTTGAATTGTGCACCACAGATCACGCATCAAAGCAACAATGATTCTTTGTGATGACTTCAAAAAGATGGAATTACTTCTACGCATGGGTCAACTTGAGCGTCAAACTATGATGTTTATGATGATCAATGATAAACTTTAAAGTATGGTAGACTTCAAGATAAATGAAAAGTTTATTTCGCTTGTTTTGCTTAATTGAAGACCTCTGATTATGTCCTATATTGAAAATGATTGGCGTAAGACGGAGACGAGGACAATTGCTTTTGTGTAACTAGAATCTATGGAAACACTTGAATGTGGTGTCACTTGTGATCAACTCAAATGATGTGTGTAAATGTGTTTATTTGGCTTGCTTTTGTCAATTGATGTACATGATTCTGGCTTTTCCTTTTCTCCTTTTCTCAGTATATGCTGAAATGTGTTGTGAATATTTGTAGGATATATATACTCCTTTGTTGTTCTTTACTTCAAAGTCAAGCTGATATAAGTGAGCATAAGTTGTCTGGACTTCTATATTTGCTCACTCCATTTATTTTGTGTAGTTATTCAATTTCATTTCGTTTTATATCTTTATTGAAGTTGTGGAAGTCCTACATGCATCACTCAGAAATCAGGATACAGTATGTATATGATGAGACAGGAACTCCTGCTTCAGCTCATACTTTAAACTTTAATAAGGAGTTAAGGCAGGTTCATACAGTCCTTTCGGACAAAACTGGCACTTTGACGTGCAACCAAAAATAGACTTTGAATTGGTCTTGAAACATTTGAAAGAAACCTCAAACCTGCAATAAAGTGATTCATTTTTGGATTTTGCACATTTTCTATGATAGATTAGCAAAAAAAATTGTTTGAAGTTTTATATAGGCTTGCAACTTCTTACTACCGGCCATTTGTCCTGCTTTTCAAAGTGATACGATTGTGTTCTTATTCAATTCCTACATTAGCCTTCCTTACTAACTATTGTATGATGCTTCTAGTGTATTCTCGGCGTCAACTTGAATCCCGTTACAAAGTTGTCAAAATTTGCTTAAAGCTAGTCATTAGTGGCACTTGCAAGATGTCATTTCGATTCAACTTAAGAACTAGGAGAAGAATTGGAGAGTTGCATATTTGTTATCCATCAAATTCTAAAGGCTGCTTTGGTTTATGACAAATGAAGTTTTACAATGTTAAATATTTGAGATAGAGACAATGTAGCAAGAAAGCTTCAGGTGGCTCGCTCAGGTTGCTTAATTTTACAAACTTATGAAGTTGTGATCAAACTATATTTCTTTCAGCATTAGAAACTTTTGTTGCTTTCCAACCTACTTGAACTTCAGTTTTATTTTATATTTTCTTGTTTTCTTAGGAGAGGAGGGAGGTACGCCTCGGTCGGGGTACTTAAAATAACGTCTTCTCGTTCGTGACTTGAGACTTCCTCAAGTGAATTGAATTTGTTAAACACTTCATATTCAAGTTTTAAACGTAATAAATATGGTAATTACATGAAATAGATAACATAATAATTCAAGCGTAAAATTGGAAAAAAGTTCTTTTATAAGAGTTTTAAGCCAAACACAAGATTTGAATAAGCAATAAACCAAACACTGGATAAAAAATAATCCCTGCATTGCTAATCTATGCATTACTCATTTTTGTACCAAACGACCCCCAAGTTTACTAAAAGGGGTTTTGGTATCAAGAGTCACAATTAAACTAAAACTTTTGAGATTCAAACAAGAGCAACATACAAAAATTACTATATTTATAGGGTTATTGAACTTCATTAACTATACATATGTTATTTACTAAAAATGACTACACTTTATGTCAACTTCTAGGTGCACGTTTCTATTTTTTTTATCATTATTATTTATACAGTGATCTTGTGATGTACTCAATAAGGTATGTTATGTTACCATAACTGTCAACCTTTTATTATGTACCTAGATCACTCAAATTTCCATTATTAAATTAACAACTAATAATTATATATGGAATGAATATCCTGATTTATTCACATAATCCAATAGTAAGTTGTATTTATGAATGTATTTATATTCATTAATATATTATATTCACAAACTACTAATTATAAATGTATCTATATAATTTTGAATATAAAGAGTATTATTTCTTTTTATCGCTGTATTTTTGTGTATATTTTTATTTTTCTAGTTATACACTAATATAGTTGTGATTACAATAACTAAATAAGGAAAATGTATTATACAATTAGCATATGAATACTTTGAATTCAAATTGTTGTTTCTAATTATAAAAATTAAAGTATTAATATATCAAGTATACAAATATTTATAAAAACTTAATTTATTTATACATTTGTCACATCCCGAAATCACACCCTAAAAGATATGCCATTCTCGAAATGCAACCGGCGTACTTGACCTCTCGGAGGTCTTCTACAAGCCCTTTTTGTATCGTTCATCGCATATACATAATGAAAAGTAGTGTGGAATTAAAACTTTTCACAAAACATTAGAATATCTTTAATAACATCTTTCATTAGAAATCATAGGAAATACTAAGTCTCAATCTCATCAAAGCTTAGACACGAGAATACTTGGGACATGGCCCATACTTCAAAATATAGAAATACTTAGTCTATTACAATACTTTGAAATAAAAGACATAAAAGACATCTATATATGCCCTCGAGTCAATTGAGGACATACTTCAACTTTGCTTGAATGACTCTAGAATCCTAGCTCTCCTTCAGGTTCCTTCTCACCTTTCACCTACACCTTTGGACATAACAAAATATATAGAATTAGTACATACACTTATATTAAGTATGGCATAATGCATACAATCATGAAAACCTACATTTATTTGAAATATGCATCTTTTCATTTAAAAATTATATCATAATCATAAGAATAACATTTAACATCTTAGAGACACATAAGATAACATTTAAGAAATTTAACACATTTTTAAGCAAATCTTACATTGAAGTATATCATTGTACAGTGAAGTTCATTCACTTCACTTTAGCCACTTCCTAGCATGTAGTTCTCTCACTAAAAGTTACCTAAGACTCACTTAAGTAACACAAAGAGAGAAAGTCCATAAAACTCTCGGGCCCTAAATGATCCTTAAGACCACCTATAATGAGATCAACACACAACTACAAGACATAAAACATTGATAATATGACATTCTCCTTCCAAAAGCTATCAAAAGACTTACTTAAGTTAATCAAGAAGATAACCTCCATGATTGACCTCTTCAAAACTACCTAAATAATCCTTAAGACTACCTAAGGCTTAAATCAGTCCACATAATCAACATCTTCCCTAACTAGAGTCATTCTTAAGACTTATCTAGGTAAGATACGAAGTGACCATTCCTATGCCCTCTTCACACCTTAACTAGACAACCCTTAACTACTTTAGGTAAGTACTTATTCAATTAACACTCTTTCTTAACTTAAGTTATAAATTTCATTAGTTCATTTAAGATTCATTCATTACATAAGTACATTGAAGTAATGGTCTTGGACAAGACCTAGGGACTCTAACTAAAACCTTCAAATCCTACTGTGCAATGTCTAGATAGTGTCACATACCACCACCTAAACTTTATAGAACTTATCTGATGCTAGTAGGTATCACATATGATGAGAATAGGAAATAACCGACATAGACCATTGTAGAAAAACATGGAATCTGGAGTTCTAACCTACTTCGGGAGTGTGTTCTACTTGCCAATGGTAGAACTTGGACATATCCCATGTAGGCACATGGTTAAGGAATATGAAGGGTGTGCTTTGTATTCTTATCTCATCTTTTAACTAGAGTTACTTCCCTTACCATACTCATTCGGTGCTAGTCTTTGTTCTCATAGAGTAATTTACATCAAAGGTTCATATAAAGGGGTTCCATATCTAGTTCATAACCCATTCACATTTACCATACCAAAGAGGTCCACTAGGGCTACCTTACAATGGCAACAAGAAGCTCATAATGACTAGCCTAAGGATTAATATGATGTTGTTCCAGTCAACCAACTTTAAGTCTATCATTCCTTTACTTTGAAGGATACCATTACAACTTTCGACTTCAACATTCGTAACCTTACCACTAGGTTCAAGGTTTCACAATATAGACCATCTTAACATCATTCAAGGTTCTCATGTCATTCATACATACAATACTAAGAGTCTTTAACATCCTAGGTCAATACATCTCATATTCACATTCATACATGCATCAAGTAAGGGACACAAGTCAACCAAGACAAGACACAACATACTTCACTTTAACACATATTACATGTCATTCATGAAACACATAGAAATAACCATTATCATCTTTAATCCATCCTATACACTACCATATCATCATCAATATGACCATCATAGACTCATACAGTCATGTAGGAACAACCATGAATCAACCCTAATAATATACACATAAAGACATAGTCATAGTCTAACATGATCACCTAAATAGCATCAATAGAAGAACACATGTACTTTTACATTACTTATCGTGTAGACAGATATTATCCAACTTCACATAATAACCTACACAAATCATCATAATACTTGAAGTAGTTGGCGACAAGGCCATGACCAATATATTACATAAATTAACGCCGACAAGGCCACAACAATTGCAAGTAAAGCACATAACACCGTCACCATAAGTGGAACATACCAATCACAAAATATTTGAAGTATAATTAACATAAAATAAGGGGAATTAGGGCAGCCTACCACCACTCCATCCTCAACACTTCAATACAATATTAAATCATCCAATTCAATATCATAAGGCCCTTACTCATGGCCATGAACATCAATTCAATATTAAAATTATGATACTCAATGAAACTAGGTCAATCCAATATAGATTCATCAATCTAATACAACCTAGATACCAATTCAATACAATTATTACATCAATCAATAGCCCATAGAAAACTACACTAGAATTCATAAGCATAAAGTATTCAAAAACTAGGGTTCATCAATTACATGGGTTCATAGGTTAATTGAGTTAAAATCATCTAATTAATAACAATTCAATCAATATTCAATGCTTAAAAGCCTTTAATACACGAACCCATGGATAGATCATGAAATTGGACAATTCATCTTTGAAAACTTTAGAAAACTTCATTAAAAGTTGGGCTCCTTGATGAATAGAATTGCAAGGATCAAAAACCATACCTCAATAAAGATAATCCTCAAATTTGATGAAGAATCTCCACTCATATCTCCAATCCAAGCCCTTCATTGAGTTTTGGCTCCAATGGAGTTCTAGAGAATTTCTAAGGAAATTTGGGTTTTGATTTTTAAGAATGAAATCTTCTAAGTGTTTTAGGCTTATAAACTTATTAAAAATACTGAAAAGAACATTAAGTAGCCGTCCTTTCTCTTATTTGGACATAGGGTGAATTTACTACTTCACCCCTTGACGTAAAGTGACTGCACGCAGGAGACAGACCCAATCAACGGTTACCCACCAACGGACCGTCCTGTCCTCCGTCAATGGGTTCAGAGGCTGGAAAATGGGAGATTAGATCCCTAGGCAGTTTTGGCCACCAACATGGGTCCTTCCTAAAGGACCCTTAGATGGTCCTTGGGGATGTTTTCTCAAACGTTTCCAACCCAAAAATACTCGTATATGATCTTAGGACCTATCACATGAATTTCATTCAAAACGAACACGTAAAACTCAACAAAACATGCATAGACACGCAAGGTCGTTTCAAGGCAAACCTCTTGAATGTCATGGACGTTCTTGGACGTTTGACCTCCAAACTACACGAAACATGACACACTGCCTATAAAAACTACAAAAACTCATATAAGAACCTCATAAACTCGTGAAACAAACATATTAGAATATAACCACATATGAGGCACATAGGCGACTTTGTCATCGAACGTCTTGGTCGTTCCTTGACGTTTGACTTCCAATGCACCTAAGACTCTAGACACTGCCTCAATATCATATTTTGGACAATTTCGGACCTTATACCATCATGACAAACATTTTAGGCTCTAGCTTCACCTAAGTCATTTTTGAGGTATTACAATCTCCCCCACTTGGACAACATTCGTCCTTGAATGACACTTGCCACTCTCCAAATACTTACAAGAATAGGGATTCAATTCGAAACTAATGACCATACCATATAACACTTCATACAATACTAACATCTAAGTAAACATCAATCTCATAAAATCTATAGACTCACAACACAACAAGAAACTAGAATAAATTCTAAATCTCATTATGTTATAAAACACACATGCTTCATTCCATATAGTAAAAACTAATTTTATATTCAATATCATGCTCATATACATAATTTCTAACCACATTACAACAAGTTTTGACCAAAGAATGAATTAGTCAATTTTTCAAAAATCTCACAGTGAGCAGGCAGTCTTTATAGTGAACTAGGCAATTTTTCCAAAAATGCAACTTTTAGGCAATTCATGATGGAAACATGTTACTATGCAATGTAGAACCCTGTAAACACATCTTACAACATAGTCATAACTTCATAAAATGCACAATGCAAGGAATCAATGAAATTCAATTTCAACAAGACCCCTAAACACAATGCAACATGCAACATACTCCTAGGACTTTCTACTCTCAAGCTTGAGTTGAATAGAATAGATGAAACAATAAATCAAAATTTCTTAACTCACCATACTCCCCCACTTAGAATAAACTCATATCACTAAAGAAACACAAGAACTTACCATCATTCCTCATCCTCATTCGGCTTTAATCCTTTAGTCTGGAGTGCATAGAAACGCCTTTTATTTGGATCATCATCCTTTGGAACATTAGGAGCAACTTGTTTACCCTCTCTTCCTCCATACTCAATGGTATAACATTCTTTCACCTTATGATCATCCTTCCCACAACCATAGCAACAACTAGTACCAGCTAGACACTTCCCATAGTGCCTTTTTCCACAAGAAGCACAGGTAGGCTTTTCATTTTGAGAACTACCTCCTCTTTCGAATTTCACCTTAGCACCCTTAGGTTCTTCTTGAGTTTAAGCCTTCTTTTTTAACCTAGTTTGACCTTGATCACATGAACCACTTCTTTTCAAGTTCCTAGCAATCCTTCCAAGTTTAGACTCCTCTATTGATTGGGCATACACCATGAGTCTAGATAGGGTCATATCATCATGTAGCATGGCTGTACGACATTCCTCCCTCACTAGATCGGCAACACCCGTCACAAATCTACTCATCTCATTCCTCGGATTAGACACAAGGAATGGGCCATATATAGATAACATTGAGAACTTTAAACAGTATTCCTCAACACTCATATTTCCTTGCTTGAGATTGATAAACTACTCTACCTTAACTTCCCTCCTCTCACAGGGAAAGTACTTTCCAAGAAAAGCTTACTTAAATTCTTCCCATTCAATAGGACCCGACTCCACCGGCCTAGTATCCTTCCATTGAGTGTACCACACTTGAGAAACATCCCTCAATTGATACGAAGCTAACTTCTCCTTCTCCCTAGATGTAACCCCCATAGAACTCAACACCTTGTACACACCATTTAGAAACTCTTAGGGATCCTTTCCTACCTTAGAGCCAAGAAAGATAGGAGGATTCATCCTCACAAATTCTCTCAATCTAGATGTCATACTTCTCTCCACAACATTCATCCTAGGCACCATATTCAAATTCGCTTGAGTTGTCACGGCTCGGGCTAAAGAAAGTAAAGCCTCTCTTATATCCCTACTCAAATCCGGGGGAACCACCGAAAAATCATTACCTCCTTCCACAATAGAGACTTGATCACATTGGGGAGGCACTTGAGCACCTTGAGGAGGAATCTCCTCATGCACATCATTCTCCTTAACTCTCCTAGCCGGTGTCCTCCTAGTATTCATCTTCCTAAAAACACAAGGAAAACCATAATAAAAGAGTACTCATAACTTTCACTCTACGGCACGACGTAATAGTAGAAAAATATGTAAACTCAATCGTCATATAGCCTCTCACCCATAGATGTGACGTGACTCACACCGATGGTCAAGACTCTACTAAACGTGACTTGAAGAGACTTTTTGAATCCTAAGACTACTTTAATAACCTATGCTCTGATATCAAGATTGTCACATCCCGAAACCACACACTAAAATATATGGAATTCTCGGAATGCAACCGGCGTACTTGAACTCTCGAAGGTCTTGTACAAGCCCTTTTTGTATCATTCATCGCATATACATAATGAAAAGTAGTGTGGAATTAAAACTTTTCACAAAACATTAGAATATCTTTAATAACATATTTCATTAGAAATCGTTGGAAATACTAAGTCTCAATCTCATCAAAGCTTAGACACGAGAATACTTGGGACACGGCCCATACTTCAAAATATAGAAATAATTGGTCGATTACAATACTTTGAATTAAAAAACATAAAAGACATCTATATATGCCCTCGAGTCAATTGAGGACATACTTCAACTTTGCTTGAATGACTCTAGAATCCAACCTCTCCTTCACATTCCTTCTCACCTTTCACCTACACCTTTAGACATAAAAAAATGTATGAAATTAGTAAAAATACCTGTACTAAGTATGGCATAATGCATACAATCATGAAAATGTACATTTATTAGATATATGCATCTTTTTATTTAAAAATCATATCATAATCATAAGAATAACATTTAACACCTTAGAGTAACATAAGATAACATTTAAGCAATTTAACACATTTTTAAGAAAATCTTACAATGAAGTATATCACTGTACACCGAAGTTCATTAACATCACTTTAGACACTTCCTAGCATGTAGTTCCCTCCCTAAAAGCTATTCTAAGACTTAATTAAGAAACACAAAGAGAGACCGCCCATACAAACTCTCTAGGCACACCTAGTTGATCCTTAAGACCACCTATAGTGAGATCAACACACACCTACAAGACATGAAACATAGATAATATGACATTCTACTTTTAAAGGCTATCAAAAGACTTACTTAAGTAAATCAAGAAGATAACATCCATGATTGACCTCTTCAAGACTAGATAAATAATTCTTAAGACTAACTAAGGCTTAAATCATGTCCACATAATCAACATCTTCCCTAACTAGAGTCATTCTTAAGACTTATCTAGGTAAGATACGAAGTGACCATTCCTATGCCCTCTTCACACCTTAACGAGACAACCTTTAACTACTTTAGGTAAGTACTTATTCAATTAACACTCTTTCTTAACTTAAGTTATCACTTTCATTAGTTCATTTAAGATTCATTCATCACATAAGTACATTGAAGTAATGGTCTTGGACAAGACCTAGGGACTCTAACTAAAACCTTCAAATCCTTTTGTGCAATGTCTAGATAGCGTCTCATACCGCCACCTAAACTTCATACAACTTCTATAATGCTAGTAGGTATCCCATATGATAAGAATAGGAAATAACCGACATAGACCATGGTATAAAAACATAGAATTCGGAGTTCTCCGATGAGGGTGTTCTACATCCAATGGTAAAACTTAAACACATCCCATGTAGGCACATGGCTAAGGAATGTGAAGGGAGTGCTTTGTACTCTTGTCTCATTTTTTAACTAGAGCTACTTCCCATACCATACTAACTCAGTGCTAGCCTTTGCTCTCATAGAGTAATTTACATCAGAGGTTCATATAAAGGGGTTCTATATCAAGTTCATATCCCAATCATATTTACCATACCAAAGAGGTCCACTTGGGCTACTATACAATGGCGACAAGAAGATCATAATGACTTTCCTAAGGATTGATATGATGTAGTTACAGCCAAACAACCTTAAGTCTATCATTCCTTTACTTGAAGGATACCATTACAGCTTTCGACTTCAACATTCGAAACCTTACCCTAGGTTCAAGGTTTCAAAATATAGACCCTCTTAACATCATTCAAGGTTCTCATGTCATTCAACATAAAAGACTTAAGAGTATTTAACATCCTAGGTCAATACATCTCATATTAACATTCATTCATGCATCAAGTAAGGGACACAAGTCAACCAAGACAAGACACAACATATTTCACTTTAACACATATTACATGTCATTCATGAAACACATAAAAATAACCAATATCATCTTTAAGCAATCCTATACACTACCATATCATCATTAATATGACCATCATAGACGAATATAGTCAAGTAGGAACAACCATGCATCAACCCTAAGACTATACACATAGACATAATCGTAGTCTAACATGATCACCTAAATAGCATCAATAGAAGAACACATATACCTTCACATTACTTATCATGTAGATAGATATTATCCAATTTCACATAAACAACTACACAAATCATCATCATACTTCAAGTAGTTGCTGACAAGGTCATGATCATTATATTACATAAATTAACGCCGACAAGACCACATCAATTGCAAGTAAAGCACATAACACCGCCATCATAAGTGGAACACACCAATCACAACATAATTGAAGTATAATTAACATAAAATAAAGGGAATTAGGGCAGTGTACCACCACTCCATCCTTCACACTTCAATCCAATGCTAAATCATCCAATTCAATATCATAAGGCCCTTACTCATGGCCATGAACATCAATTCAATATAAATATTATGATACTCAATGAAACTAGGTCAATCCAATATAGATTCATCAATATAATAAAACCTATATATCAATTCAATTGGATTATTACATCAATCAATAGCCCATAGAAAACTACACTAGAATTCATAAGCATGATATCAATATCACTTAACCCATAAAGTAGTCAAAAACTAGGGTTCATCAATTACATGGGTTCATAGGTTAATTGAGTTAAAATCAACTAATTAATAACAATTCAATCAATATTCAATGCTTAAAAACCATTAATGCAAGAACCCATGGATAGATCATGAAATTGGTCAATTCATATTTGAAAACTTTAGAAACTTCTTTAAAAGTTGGGCTCCTTGATTAATAGAGTTGCAAGGATCAAAAAACAAACTTCAATAAATCTAATCCTCCAATTTTATGAAGAATCTTCACTTAATTCTCCAATACAAGCCCTTCCTTGAGTTTTTGCTCCAATGAAGTTCTAGAGAATTTCTAAGGAAATTTGGGTTTTGATTTTAAAGAATGAAATCTTCTAAGTGTTTTAGGCTTATAAACATATTTAAAAACTTCACGAAACTTGACACACTGCCTATAAACACTATAATAACTCATATAATAACCTAATAACCTCATGAAACACACATATTAGCATATAACCACATATGAGGCACATAGGCAACTTAGTCGTCGAACGCCTTGGTCGTCCCTTGACGTTTGACTTCCAATGCACCTAAGACTCTAGAGACTGCCTCAATATCATATTTTGGACCACTTTAGGACCTTATACCATCATGAAAACCATGTTAGGCTCTAGCTTCACCTAAGTAATTTTCGACGTATTACAACATCAAACAAGGTAAAGTAGTACAATTTTAGCATATGAATACAACAATTTGGATAATGCATGGATACACTATTGCTAGATCAAAAATGAATACACCAATACAGTATACATATGAATATATTGTTGTTACATATTAAAAATGAAAAATAATAGAATTTATCGGTATGAAAGTGTGTAATTATTCAACTGTATAAAAAAATAAAAAAGCCAACAAAACGTCAATCTCTTTTTGGTCAAGTTTCTCCTATAATACTTGAGGTTTGATGTTAACCTAGGTATTTATTTATTTATACAAAATATAGTATTAATGTATCCAACTATACCTGTATTGCCTAATCAACCTTCCAAATTGAATATATTACTTATGTATCCAAAAATATACATGTATTCACAAATCACTATTTTAACTTGTGTTAATAACAATTCAATTATATATTTATATAAGTAATATACTATATACAAATTTGACAAACAACAAAATTCTCTCTCTACACTCTTTGCTAACAATGGTAACCTAGCGACTCCACTGAACTTTGGGTATCCCCACGCTCTCTATCATAGAGCCGCCAGGGGATCTCTTTTCTGTGCGCCGGGACAAGGAGATGACTCTAACAGTAGAGGTGACACTCATGACAAGGAGATATGCAATTTCGACAGGGGAAGAAAAGTATAAAAGCAATATAATTGTCATGAAAATCAAATTCTTCAATCAAAATTCTATAAAAATATATGAAAATAGATGAATACAAATAAAATTTTCATAAAAAGGAGAAAAAGATCAATTAGAAAATACCTATTGAATTCAAATCACAAAAATCAATGCTAGGATTATACAAAAAAAAATCTTGAATTGGAAGAAACTTGGGAGAAAATATAAAATAATTGTGATGTAGGGACATTGATGAAAGAGAAAGTGTTGATGAGGACATAATTAATTATGAGTGCAATAATAACTTTTTGATTTTATATTTATTAATATCAAATATATTTATAAGAAAATTGATTATTGGTATATAATTGACTTTGCTTATTTTTTTATAGTTATATTCATATGATATAATAAGAATAAACTATAGCTATTTATTTTAAATGTCTATTGATTTTTTGTTATACTTTGTAGTACTTTTTCCTTCAAAGAATTAGAAAGAAATCCAGGGGTGAGGGTATTGTCCTTGATGTCACATAGGACAGTTGTGTTGCTCAATAATTCTAGTTAATCATGGATAAGTTGGGTCATCATCAATGTTACTAATTTTCGTTGAATCTCATAGTATCAATTCATAGAATCTCATTTCGATCTCATTATGTGAATTACAAATCTATCTACTACCTAACGAAATCTCTCTTTCAAACAGATTTTACGCAAATAGATCCGATCCATAATTTATTTTTCAGGAAAATCATAAAAAAACACATCATATTTCTCTTCCTAGGTTTGTTTGGCACTAATAATATCTAAGGAGTCAAACTGATTCTTTTGATACATATTTAGAGAATATCTTTTACAATAAACTAGTAGTTATGCTTCTTGCAAAAAAGTAAATTTTATTTATGAAAGAAATTCATGGAACGCTATCTAAATCCTTAAAAAGAAAATAGATTTAGTAATCCTTATTTTGTCGAACATCATTCTATTTAGGATGGAATAAGTAAAAATTGTGCTTATTACTGACTCGCATAAGTTATTACTAACTCGCATAAATTAGAAAAAAGATTTGTATCAAAATTTTCAAAACTTTCAAATGGGACTTAAATTACATTAAAGTATCTCATGTGTCAATCGTCCAACTAACTCAAAAATCATGTCAAGTAACTATTAAAACTCTATTTCGAGATCATTTTTTTTTTAATTTTTTTGCTTTGGTTAAATTTTTCAAATTTCCATACGGAAAACCTTGATAAAAAAAACCATTCAAGTACCTCGATTATTCCACTCATCCCAATACACCAGAAATACCATATTGTCATATTATCTTTTAAAATATTTTTCTTTTGTTTCAAATTTATTTCTATTTAAAATTCATTGGCTTTCATTCTCACGCACAACCTCTTATTTATAAGGGAAACTTACATAAATATACTATAATAAAAAATATTTACCATATATAGCAATAACATTTTTTTCCAGTTGATCACTTTTAATTCATTTATAATACAAATTTAATACATATTACAAAGATAAATTTATTATTCAAATATAATACAAGTTTTAATGATTGATAATACATTTATTACACATTTTAATATACTTATGGCACAATGTGACAGTCTTTTACCAAACAAATATAATATATATCAAAAATAATTATAATTCAAATATATTGCATAACTTTAGTACATATTAAAGATTTATCTATTAGAATATTGCTATAAATGATAATAAATAAAAAATATCGCTAAAATCAGTAATTATTTTTAAAAATAAACTAATTCATGTAATTTTCCTATTTTTAAACTAGATTGGCCGCACGGGCCCAACATAGTTGATTTGAGTGTCGTTTCTTTCACCGTAAAAATACAAACAAAGCAATTTAACTATATGGATAAAACATGACATTTTTATGTACATATAAAAAGAATAAACTCATATACCTTCAAATAACATTTGACCATTTTGTTCCGTATATAGTACGTACAATAAATACAGATTTGTGTAAGTGATGACATGTTTCAGCTAGACTAGATATGATAAATACATAATTTTGTAAGCTATGAAAAGTTCCATGAGTGTAAAAATTACATAGAGATCAATAGTACTCAAACCTTCAATCAAAATAGTCAACACATGCCTAACCTAAATGTCCGGAAAATGACATATTGCTATCTTGTTCATGTCTTCGAGTTCTATATTATAAATAATTTCACTTCCTAGATAATAAATATTTGTGAATTTGAAGAACACATATATGTTGCCTAGTAAAAAAAAGTTGAATTTTACATAAGCATAATGTGGAACCAACCAGTAAGATGTTTATCACGTCCAAAAAACTACATCTCCTTTCTTCTACCTGCACTGTTGTTGGCTCCATCGAAATCACAATGCCTCGAAACATTAACTGTTGAATACGGACCTAGTCAGATTTGGTACATGATTCTTGACATGTTAATATAACGATGCATATTTTTACAATTGGAAGGTCAAGTTCAGGTATATATTCAGACATTGAAAGGACATCAGTAGGTCTATCTTCATAAATATATATATATATATATATATATATATATATATATATATATTGATATATATATTGTTCGGTATGTAGCAAGAATTAATGGGAAATAGAGGGAAGGAGAGAAATTTGAAAAGTTTAGAACTTGAAAGGTTGGGAACTTGAAAAGTCCTCTAATGCTTTAATGAAAAAAGGCAATTGTCCCTCATCGGTAATGGAAAGGAAAATAGGAGAGTTTTAATAAATAAACACTCTTATTAATTGTTAAAAGGGTTGGAAAGAGGGACCCCCCTAGCGCCGTCGTCGTCGTCGCTCGCTCGCTTCGGCTACAGCTTTGGCAAATGATCGAGAGATTATTTTTTGTACAATTTATTTTAATTATTTATTTAACTAATTAATTGGCCAAAAATTATTTTCAATTAATTAGTTGATAACAGAAGTTAACTGAAATGTTTTCAACTTTTTAGTTAACCCGACCCAGCTCGGATTCGCACGCGTGACGAGTTTTAATTTCCGTTATATTTTAAATTCCCGCCATGACTGTTCTGAAAGGTTGCAACTTTCAGGAACAGTCAATACCATTTGAAAGTTTGCAATCTTTCATTAATAGTCGTGTCAATTTTGAAAGGGTTGCAACCTTTCAGAATATATTCTTCTTGCCTATAAATACCATTCAGTCTTCAGAATATTTTCCTACGAATTTTCTGATCTTCCTTCTTCTTTTAAGCACATATTCCTTCATGTACTTTTCTATTGTGGATTGATTCGCTGACAGTACAGTTTTTGGTATCTGCACTCTACTAATTAAGATCATTTTACCCTGGGAGGTTATATTCAAAATCAAACCTCGGATACTAGAGGGGAATAATTTCCTTAATGGGACACTGTGAATTCAGTGAACTTGATTTTCTTCCCAAAATCAAAAAGAGTATTCCAGATTCTGGTAAGTTTTTACAGATTCAATTATTTTTTACAAATAAATTTATGTTCATCTTACTTACTAATTCTAAAAATCTCAGTTACTTCGTGTTTCTGAATGATTTATTACAACCAGTAATTTCTGATTTTCATAACACAGATTGGCAAACAATCTTAAGGAAATTATTAAATCTGTGTTTCTGGTGGAGACAAAAATCTTTGTGATTTTATACTCCTTTAAGTCTGCAATTATAGTTTATTGCTTACTTATATTGTATCAATTTTGTTTATCAGAAATGGCAAACACTGATGTTACAAAGGTTGTTGCTGCACCAACCCGAAATCTTGTATCACAAGCAGAGAAACCAGGTAAAATTCACATGTGTGAATTTCAAAGGATGGCAGCAACGAGTATTTTTCTGGCTTACCACTCTTGGTCTGCAGAAATTTATTAGTGAAGATACTTCAGTTCCTGCTGATGATATGCCAGACAGGAAAAATTCATGATTGTTGAAGCATGGAAACAGTCAGACTTCCTATGTAAATGTTACATTTTGAGTGCTTTAGAGGATGACTTATATAATGTCTATAGTGCAATAACAACATCAAAAGAGTTGTGGAATGCACTTGAGAAGAAATATAAGACAGAAGATGCATGCTTGAAAAAGTTTGTGGTCGCAAAGTTTTTAGACTATAAAATGGTAGATAGTAAAACTGTTGGATCACAAGTGCAGGAACTTCAACTTATTCTCCATGATCTAATTGCTGAAGATATGGTAGTAAATCAAGTTTTTCAAGTGGTTGCAACGATCAAGAAGTTGCCTCCTTCGTGGAACGATTTCAAGAATTATCTAAAGCACAAGAGTAAAGAAATGAAGCTTGAAGATCTTGTGAATCGGCTCATGATTGAAGAAGATAACAGAAATGCCGAAAAGAAGTTGCGTAAGATTTCAACAATCATTGGAGTTAATATTGTTGAAGAATCTGCTACCAAAAACAAAAAGAGAAAGAAGTCCAACGGGCAGAAGTCAGAACAGGACAAGAAAAAATTCAAAGGCAACTGTTATAATTGTGGCAAGGCTGGTCATAGATCTTCTGATTATCATGCTCCAAGAAAGGACAAAACAAAGGCAAAGGAAAAAGTCAAGCAAACATCGTGGAAAAGATGGAAGATGCAGATTACTTGTATGTAATGATATTGGAGTGTAACTTAGTTGGAAATTCCAAGGAGTGGTTTCTCGACTCAGGTGCCACTAGACATATTTGCTCTGCGAAAGAAGCCTTTGCAACGTACACTCCTGCTGAGTACAATGAAGATTTATTCATGGGAAACACAGCAACAGCAAGGATTGCAGGAACTGGGAAAGTAATGTTGAAAATGACATCCGGCAAGGTGTTGACTTTGAACAATGTTCTGCATGTCCCTAATATTAGGAGAATTTAGTTTTTGCTGCACTAGTCGTTAAGAACGGGTTTAAGTGTGTCCTAGTTAGTGATACAGCTGTAATAAGTAAGAATGAAATGTTCATAGGAAAGGGCTACCTCAATGAGGGTCTTTTCAAACTAAATGTAATGGTTGTTAACAGTATTAATAAAAATTCTGCTTCTGTTTATTTATTGGAGTTAAGTGATTTATGGCATGCCCGTTTGGGACATGTAAATTACAAAGCCTTGTGAAAATTGGTTAATCTAGAAGTATTGCCTGAATTTAAATGCGGTAAGTCGAAATGCGAAATTTGTGTGGAAAGTATGTTTGTTAAACATCCTTACAAGTCTGTTGAAAGAAATTCTAAAACTTTAGACTTAATCCACACAGATATATGCGATATGAAGTCAACACCATATCGTGGTGGGAAAAAGTACTTTATAACTTTTATTGATGAATGCACTCGATTTTATTATGTATATTTGCTTAATAGTAAGGATGAAGCAATTGATGCATTTAAGCAATACAAAAATGAAGTAGAAAACCAATTGAATCTAAAGATAAAAATGATTCGGAGTGATAGGGGTGGAGAATATGAATCTCCTTTTGCAGAGATATGTTTGAAATATGGTATTATTCATCAAACTACTGCAACTTATACACCACAGTCAAATGGTTTGGCAGAACGGAAGAACAGAACATTAAAGGAAATGATAAATGTCTTAATGATCAATTCTGGTTCACCGCGAAACCTTTGGGGGGAAGTCATCCTTACAACTAATAAAATACTCAATAGAGTACCCCATCGAAAAACACAATCAATTCCATATGAGTTGTGGAAAGAAAGAAAATCCAACTTGAAATATTTCAAAGTGTGGCGGTGTTTAGCCAAGTTAGAGGTTCCTTTACTGAAGAGGGTTAAAATTGGACCCAAAATAATAGATTGTGTCTTTATTGGATATGCTGTGAATAGTAAAGCCTGTCGATTTTCGGTTCACAAACCTAATAATCATGAGATTCATGTTAATAAGATAATTGAATCAGATAATGCAGAGTTTTTTGAAAACATTTATCCGTATAAAACTGAAAGTCAGTCAACAAGTGAAAGACCTAAACAACCACGAGAAGAATCAATGAAAACTATTCTAACTAGAGAAGAACCTAGGTGGAGTACTCGACAACGAAAATCTGTTTCTTTCGGACCAGATTTTGTAGCACTATTGCTTGAAAATGAGCCTCAAACATTTAAAGCAGCTATGTCTTCGTCAGAATCAACTTATTGGAAAGAAGCAGTCAACAGTGAGATTTAATAAATTTTAAGCAATCACACTTGGGAATTGGCTGATCTTCCTCCACGAAATAAACCTTTAGGATCAAAGTGGATCTTTAAAAGGAAAATAGAACCTGATGGGACTATTGACAAATATAAGTCTAGACTGGTAGTCAAAGGATACAGACAAAAGGAAGGTCTGTACTGTATTGACACATACTCCCCATTAACAAGGATAACATCAATTAGGATGTTAATAGCACTAGCAGCAGTGCATGATCTTAAAATCCACCAAATGGATGTAAAGACTGCCTTCTTAAATGGAGAGTTAGAGGAAGAAATTTACATAGAACAATCTGAAGGGTTTATAGTTCCTGGTAAAGAAAAGAAAGTGTGCAGACTTGTGAAGTCACTTTATGGACTCAAGAAAGCACCCAAACAATGGCATGCTAAATTTGATCAAATAATGTTGACTAATGGATTCAAGATTAACGAATGTGATAAATGTGTTTACATTAAAAACGTTATGAATCATATAGTCATTGTTTGTTTGTATGTTGATGACATGTTAATAATGAGTAAAGAAATTGATGATATAAGTTCTACTAAGCGCATGTTGTCCAGCAAGTTCGATATGAAAGACTTAGGAGTTGCTGATTTGATCTTAGGGGTCAGGATTATCAAAACTCCCCAGGACTAGCATTATCTCAATCTCATTATATTGAAAAAGTATTGGATAAGTTCAATTACTTGAATTTCAATGTTGTCAAAACTCCAATTGATTTAAGTTGTATATTTAAAAAGAATGAAGGTCAAAGTGACTCTCAATTGGAATATGCAGAGTGTTGGGAAGTTTGATGTATATTATGAATTGCACGCGACCAGATATAGCATGTTCTATTAGTAAACTGAGTCGGTACACTAGTAATCCGAATCAAACTCACTGGATGGCTATGAAACGTGTGTTGGGTTATTCAAAATGGACACAACATTATGTTTTGCATTATAATAAATATCCTGCTGTGATTGAAGGATATAGTGATGCAAATAGGATCACCGGGTCAAATGATGTAAAATCCACAAGTGGTTATGTATTCATACTTAGTGGAGGAGCTATCTCTTGGAAATCGTCCAAACAAACAGGTATTGCTCGCTCCACAATAGAATTTGAATTCATTGCTTTGGATAAGGCTGGTGAAGAAGTGGAATGGCTCCGAAATTTCCTAGAGGATATTCCATTCTGGACCAAACCTATTAGACCAATTTGCATAAATTGCGATAGTCAAGCAGCAATAGGTAGGGCGGGGAGCGTTATGTACAACGGGAAGTCTCGTCATATACGATGGAGACATAACACCATAAGACAATTGCTCTCTAGTGGAATTATCACAATTGACTATGTAAAGTCAAGCGATAATGTGTCAAATCCACTAACGAAAGGCCTAGTGAGAGAGGCAGTTGAAAGATCATCTAAGGGAATGGGTTTACGGCTTAGGACAAGTCATCATGACGGTAACTCTATCTAGCAGACTGGAGATCCCAAGAGCTAGATTCAAGGAGAAAAACAAAGTTGTGGGTGACGGTTCGACATTGTCAATTAACTCAACCCATTCTCATTATGAAGACAATGTTCAGGAAAAGGTTAAGACTTTAAGGTTTGTTAATGAGGTAATTAAGCTTAAAGTTTTTAATGATTTGCTAAGTTTGGTAGATTTGACCAAATAGTGTATCTACAAGATGACACGGTTAGATATTACCTATGTGAGTGTGAAGTGGAAGCCGCTTCAAAGAGAATTTTATGTCAAAAACCTATTCTCTATACACTCATGAAACCAGGAGGTGTTCATGGCTGAAACGAACACAACCGTACGAATTATAAACAGTAAAGGGTTAATCGTGTGACATATGGTTTTCTAGGTATACACCAAAGCTCGACGGTTCAAAGATATCACATCTACCGATTGACCGAGTATATCCGACATATGTTCACTACGGAAAGTCCAAGGGGAAACCTACTTATCCAGATGCAATTAATCCTTGCTTGTAAAGTACATAATTGTCCTTGCATTCATATGTTATAACTATTCTCCATCAATGTGGAGGATTGTTGGGTATGTAGCATGAATTGATGGGAAATAGAGGGAAGGAGAGGAATTTGAAAAGTTTAGAATTTGAAAGGTTGGGAACTTGAAAAGTCCTCTAATGCTTTAATGAAAAGAGGCAATTGTCCCTAATTGGTAATGGAAATGAAAATAGGAGAGTTTAACTAAATAAACACTCCTATTAATTGTTAAAAGGGTTGGAAAGAGGGACTCCCCTCGCGCCGTCGTCGTCGTCGCTCGCTCGCTTCGGCTACGGCTACGGCTATGGCAAATGATCGATCGAGAGATTATTTTTTGGATAAATTTATTTTATTTATTTATTTAATTAATTAAATGGCCAAAAATTATTTTCAATTAATTAGTTGATAACAGAAGTTAACTGAAATATTTTCAACTTTTTAGTTAACCCGACCGACTAGGATCCGCGCGCGTGACCCGTTTTAATTTCCGTTGTATTTAAAATTCCCGCCATGACTGTTCTGAAAGGTTGCAACTTTCAGGAACAGTCAATACCATTTGAAAGTTTGCAACCTTTCATTAATGGTCGTGTCAATTCTGAAAGGGTTGCAACCTTTCAGAATATATTCTTCTTGCCTATAAAAACCATTCAGTCTTCAGAATATTTCCCTACGAATTTTTTGATCTTCCTTCTTCTTCTAAGCACATATTTCTTCGTGTACTTTTCTGTTGTGGATTGATTCGCTGACAGTAGAGTTTTCGGTATCTACACTTTACTGATTAAGATCATTTTACTCTGGAAGGTTATATTCTAAATCAAACCTCGGATACTAGAGGGGAATAATTTCCTTAAGGGGACACTGTGAATTAAGTGAACTTGATTTTCTTTCAAAAATTAAAAAGAGTATTCCAGATTCTGGTAAGTTTTTACAGATTCAATTATTTTTTACAAATAAATTTATGTTCATCTTACTTACTAGTTCTAAAAATCTCAGTTACTTTGTGTTTCTGAATGATTTATTACAACCAGTTATTTCTAATTTTCATAACACAGATTGTCAAACATATATATATCCAATTCTTATTTAATTTGTGGATCATGAACTCATCCTTTGCAAACTAATACCGATAATTTAACACTTCCAAAGTAATCAACACCTTAATTGTTCTATTCTTCATTTCAAATTATCAAATGCAAATTTCATAACAATTAGGTGAAACATTTCAGCAATATCCCTATAGTAACAGAATAAAAAATGAATAAAACCAAACAAAATGAATTTACAAATTAGAGTTGTTACAAAGTCGATTTTGACATTGAAGATCTTGCAATAAAGTCAATAGCTACTATCCGCTAAGGACTTATTTGTTGGTTATATCTCTTCAATGGGCTTACTTATTCCCCGGGAAGTCATTAACATTATAAACAAAAAGATTTTTTTTTTCCAGAGAAAAATGGTGCATCAAAGAATTCCAAACATTGCACATGGACATAATTCTCAGTTATATCCCTAATTAGCATTTCATTTTAGGAGAAAACCTCCACTTCACAAATTTATTGATAATTCCTTATCCACAAAAATACACAAGGAACAGAAAAAATTGTTCTACAATTCAAATCTTTTAACTAAGTTTCAACTTAGTCATCAAGGTCAATTCCATATCAGAGAATATGAAGAGTTGGAGAAGAGAAATTAAAAATTAAATATTTAAATTACTTGTAGATGCATTTTGGTATATCTTTTTTCCTATAAGAAAGAACAAGTAGCTCTGTAGTGGCCTGCCTATGCAATATTATATTTTTCATTGTTATTATGTTATTCATCGGATTATAGTGATTAAATGCCTCTCTCCTTAAGGTCAAGTGGTATTCAAACATATAACATCGTCATCCAATTCCTTCCAGAAATAAAGCAAGAAAACTTACAACTCTTATCCTCACCATAAGATCAATTTAACATTTTACCGCTTCTTCGTTTTGACTTGCTCGTCCTTCTTGTAGAAATACAATTTAACAAATTACACTTCTAAATAGAAGGATGAATTGACCCATGCAAATGATATGTAACTTTACCACTTCACTAACCTCTTTGATTATCAAAATTGCTTATGCTCAATTAAATTTAACATTCGTAGATGCAAATACTTTGAAAATAGATCACTTACCTCTAAGGAAATGAAGTCTCATGAGAGGACAAGTGTAGAAGTAAATTTTTGTTTGGACATTTTATTAAAAGAATAACTGTCGTAGTTCTAGACCAAAAAAGGGAGACAAGTACAAAAATGTCTTGTTGTAGCACACACGTTAGAAAGTTGATCAATTTAATCCTAAATTTAAAAATACTATTTCTTTTGCTTTTAGCCCAATCTTTTATCAATTAAAATGTTCGTCCTCCACTTAGTGAATTATAAATAAAGAATATGAAACATATTAACCAAATTTAAATATAATAATCAAACATCTCACATGACCTAATATGCTTCGATCTAATTAATTAAAATATAATATAAATATATACAATGGATGAAGATTATTATTTTACGGGATGAGAAAATTAAATCAGTGTATACTATCTAAACTGAAACTCTATAATTCATCATCAATTGTACTGTTTTGTTATTAGGGTAGGTTGGTATCTGAATAGTAACTTTGCTGAATTCCATAAGAAAATAAATATCTCAAGGGAAAAAATAAAATAAACTCAAAAACTGGAAAGAGAACTCCCAAAAATTTCTGATTCAAACAAACAATTACCTCAAATATCAAAAGCTAAATCTAAAATTAAAAAATGAATATTAGCAATATCTTTTTTAAATAATTTTTAATATTTTTTTCGGGGTGGGGGTGGTTGTAGGGGGCTGGGGTAGGAAAGAGGGTGGGGTAAAAAAAATTGAAGTTAAAATATTTTTAAAAAATAAGCGTTAATATTTTTTATGGGGGTGTGGTTGGAGGGTAGGGACAAAATAAATTGTTTTTAAAAAAAATTGTAATTTGAAGTTGAAAGTGAGTTCTGGAAAATGTTTTCCTTAAATTTTGAAGGAAAATCATTTTCAGTAGATTTTAAAAAAAAAAAGTTAATTTGATAACATTTTCCGTTAAACTTTAAAAAAATTAAAAAATATTTATTCTTCGTACCAAACATACCCTAAAAAAATAAGGTGGAAAAGACTATGTTTACTTGAAATTGTGCATATCCTTCCATGGAGATTTTCCATATGTAAGTTGAGAAACAAATTTTTTGTAAATTTTCTTATTACATGTGCTTAGCAATGGTATTGACATGTGTTTCCATGAAAACAAAGTACGTACTTATTGTTAGTGAAAAAACTTACAAGATAATAAAATTGCAAGATTACAATTGAAAGTAAATGAAGAAAGTAATCTCTTCAGGCTGAGGCGCGGATATCTCGCTCTCTTTAAGGAGATTCAAGCCTACTGCAGCAAATGTTTTCACCGGACCAGCAGTAGTCCCCTTTGATTTGTCCCCTCCAGGATACAACAACCTTCACAAAGTATAACTCAACAACTCTGGACAAGAGTTAAGTCCAAAACTCCACAAAAAAGAACACCTCCTTTAAACTAATAAGAACTCTCTTTTAGACTAACTCTTTCACTCTTTGTCTTCTCTTATAAATTGTGTGTACCAAACCAAATGAAGACCACCACTATTTATACTACAAGAAGTCTTCCTAGCAATGAATAGGAAGATAATGGAGGTAGTAAATAATGAAGATAATGGTCTTAGGAGTTTCATAGGTTACAGTAGGAGTTACATAGGTTACATAGGTTACAATAGAAGTTACATAGGTTACATAGGTTACAATAGGAGTTACATAGGTTACATAGGTTACAAAGAGTAATGGGGGAATTAAGAATGAAATAAAGTGATGGATAACCAATGCTAATGGATGATGTAGAAGTTATCCATTCCAATGTTTATTGGAATGTTTTTATCTCTACAATGAATTCAACCAATAAAGTCAAAAGTAATGGCATTACATGGCTACCAAATCAAAGATGAATAGCATGATTAAATTGGTAGTTTAAAACTCAAATGCCTACAAATGATCATTCTTATAATTCCAAAATAAAGCAATATAATATGTTAAATATTAATATTAAAATGCTAATAACCTAACAATCCCCCACTCATTTTAATATTTAGATAAGAGAGTATATCAGTTGAAGGAAGACTACTATCCATAATGAAGGTGTGCTTGCATTCAACCTCCACTTAGTGAAACATTAACTTTTACTCCAGAGTCGTAGTCGTCTCAGACTTGAACTATGACTGCTTAAGGGAAATAAAATATCACTGCTCGCACATAATAATCAAGGTGTTGACATGAGCTTTAACTGCCAGCATGTTATGGCCATGTACTATCCCGGTTTCATGAGTGCATTTGAGAATAAGCCCCATTCTCATAGGAAGCGACCTACTTCCACACATCGCATAGGTGAAATTTGTCGAGAGTGCTCCTGTAAGATTAACACTCCACTAATACGGGCTACAGATATTCATTAAGAGTTTTATCAACTCAACCTTCACAAACTATAGAAAGTAATGCACTCACATCATAAGGAGGGTAAAAAATAGTGCATTTTTTCACAACAAGTCATCATATGATTAGTTTTTCCCTTTGAACCTGGTTATAGGATCTCTAGTCCCCGGGTTGGGTTTCCTCATATATGACTCAAGGATTTGTAGGCTTCAATCCCATCCCCCTCGATGTGCTCCAGACCTTTTCTCTTGTTAATGCCTTCGTAAGAGGATCTGCAAGATTATCACAAGATTTGACATAATTAACATTAATGATACCATTTGTGAAATACGATCTTACATTACTGTGTTTTCTCCATATAGGTCTGCATTTACCGTTGTAATAATAATTTTGAACTCTACCAATTGCAGCGGTGCTATCACAATGAATTAAAATAGGAGGAATTGGTTTTTCAAAATAAGGAATTTGAAACAATAAATCTCTTAACCAATTCGCTTCCTCACTAGCTGAAGCTAAAGCAATTAGTTCAGCCTCCATGGTAGAGTTAGCAATTATAGTTTGCTTTTTTGATCTCCAACAAACAGCACCACCACCTAAAGTAAAGACATAACCGGTGGTAGAACAGGAATCACCTGACAAAATGTTCCAATCCGCATCACAAAAGCCTTCAAGTACAGCAGGATATTTTTTATAGAACAAACCACAATTTTTCGTTCCAATTAAATATCTCATAACTCTTGTTATAGCATGCTAATGTTCATTACCTGGCTTGCTTGTAAACCTGTCAAGTACTCCTACTGCATATGCAATATCAGGCCTAGTGCAATAAGTCACATATCTCAAACTTCCGATTATACTAGCATATTCCTTTTGATTTATTACATCATTTTCACTTTCAACAGGAAATATGTGAACACTTGAATCAAAAGGAGTAGCAATATGCTTGCAATCATGAAAGTTATATTTTTTCAAAATTTTCTCAACATAATGTGACAGGTCAAGGAAAATCCCCTCACATGTTCTTGTTATTTTTATTCCAAGAATAAAATTTGCCTCACCAAGATCTTTCATATCAAAATGGCTTCTAAGAACATTTTTAGTTTCATCAATAACATTCATGTTAGAGCCAAAGATCAACAAATCATCAACATATAGGCAAACGATCACATGTGAATTATTCCAAGACTTATGATATATTCACTTATCACACTCATTTATTTTAAAATCATTTTCAATCATGCAGGAATCAAACTTTTCATGCCATTGATTTGGTGCCTGTTTCAAGTCATATAGGGATTTAGTAAGTTTACATACTTTGCTTTCTTGGTCTGCATCAACAAAACACTCGGGTTGGTCCATATAAATATCTTCATTTAGGTCTCCATTTAGAAAAGCAGTTTTTACATCCATTTGATGAATTTGCAAATCAAAAATTGCAGTCATAGCAACTAAAAGTCTAATGGATGTAATTCTTTTTTACCGGAGAAGAAGTATCAAAAAATTCTAGGCCTTCTAGTTGTTTAAAACCTTTTGCAACTAACCTAGCCTTGTATTTATCAATGGAACCATCCGGTTTCAACTTTTTACTTAAGACCCATTTGCAACCAATTGTTTTACAATCCGGTGGTAAATCAACTAACTTTCAAGTTTTATTAGAAAGTAGAGATTCCATTTCATCATTTACAGCCTCTTTCCAAAAAATAGAATCATGTGAAGATAATGCTTCTTTCAAAGTTAGAGGGTCATTTTCAACATTAAGCACATAAAAATCAGGACAAAAATCTTTTTTCTACTCTAGCTCTTTTACTTCTTCTTAACTCAAAATCAACAACTTCTTTATTTTTCAAAGTTGAAGAAAAAGAACTAGGTAGTGACAAAATATTTTGTTCAATCCTTTGACCCACACTTTTTTTAGTATCAAAAGGAAATTTATTTTCATGAAAAATAGCATCACCAGATTCTATTACAATATTATCTTCAAGATTAAAAAATCTATAGGCTGTACTATTTGAAGCATAACCAAGAAAAGCACAAGTAGTAACTTTCTTACCCAACTTTGTAATCTTGGGATCCATTAGTCTCACAAAGGCTAGACAACCCCAAACTCTTAGATATTCCAAACTTGGCTTGTAACCTTTCCACAATTCAAAAGGTGTCAATTTAGACTTTTTATGAGGCACACGATTTTACACATAACAAACAGTAAAGATAGCTTCACCCCAAAAATTTAAAGGTGCATGTGATTCAATAAGCATGGCATTAGTCAATTCAACAAAGTTCTAGGAGTTACATAGGTTACATAGGTTACAATAGGAGTTACATAGGTTACATAGGTTACAAAGAGTAACGGAGGAATTAAAAAAGAAATAAAGTGATGGATAACCAATGCTAATGGATGATGTAGAAGTTATCCATTCCAATGTTTATTGGAATGTTTTTATCTCTACAATGAATTCAACCAATAAAGTCAAAAGTAATGGCATTACATGGCTACCAAATCAAAGATGAATAGCATGATTAAATTGGTAGTTTAAAACTCAAATGTCTACCAATGATCATTCTTATAATTCCAAAATAAAGCAATTTAATATGTTAAATATTAATATTAAAATGTTAATAACCTAACAATATTTAATGTACCATTTAAATTGCTTTTGATACAATTTTTTAATTCTATGAGGGCACTTGTCTTGTTGGCTTATATATAAGAGAATAATAGTCACATAATTGTACTCCATCAGAACTTTTATGTTAGAACTTAAAATGCGTGAAACCACTTGAAAAATCAAATTAAGAAATAAAAAGACGTTGTTTCTATGTATAATTATGATAAGAAATATCGATTAATTTGGTTAAGAAATAAAACATGGGGACATCTAAGGCAGTTATTTTCATTGCAATGACATTATTGTTAGCTTCTATCACTTGTGAGGGAAGGCAAATTGATTATGGTGCTCTGGATCGCAATCGTATCCCATGCAATCGGAGGACTAACAACATGAAAAATTGTCATATAGGGCGCCCAGCAAATCCCTACGTCCGTGGGTGTGAGAAAATAAATCGCTGCCGAAGTGGAAACGATATATCATAAACGAACTGTGGAACATTAAATTTTTTATTTTATCTTTATTTCTTAACCAAATCTTAGGGATATCTCAAGTAAACATTTTTTTCTAATTGGACATAGTATTCTATGTCGTGTACTTGCAATTTTGAACAGAAAGAAAATCATATCTTTTAATTTCCAGATATCTTATGTTAATTTAGATTTCTTATGTGCAAGAATTCAAATATGTCATTAGAAAAAAAACATAAAATACAACACAAGATAATACATGACTAACCAATTGGCTCATTTCATATTTAGACACATAAGAAAATATATTTGCTAGGCGATGTGTGCGTACATGCACATGTACTAATTATATATAAAAGGTTTAAGTCACCTATAGTCATCCAAAGTTGTCCATATATTTTATTTAGATACCTATTCTTAAGCTTGTTCTAATTGAACACTTTTTTTATTTTAAAAAAATACCTATTGAACATATTTTATCAATTAACTAAAAGTAAAGAGAGGGTGTCCTACACTCGTTGCTGACGTGGCATCATAGCTAATAAAAAAGAGACATGTGGCATGGGTCCTTAAAAATACTTAAACATAAATTTAAAAAAAAATAAACAAAAATTATGTTTTCACTAAAAAAATATTTCTTTCCCCTTTTCTTCTTCTTCCCAGAACATCCCACCACATCTCTCCCCTGACATTTGTTCACCATTTCCCTTAGCACGAGACACAAAATCGAAGCATTTCGATAGTAATTTTGGATTTGACTATTTTTCCTTTCAATTCAAAATTATATGAATTTGTTTTTCCATCCATCCACCTATCCTTCTCCTTGAATCTTACTCATTATTATAATTGGTATTTCTTCCAATTTCACTACTTTCTTAAATATTAATTTAGATTTGTTGACACTTTTTTTCTTCTATGTTGTGAGTTCTTTAGGATTTAAATTTCTTAACAATTTTGAAAAAAATAATTTCAAATTCGTTGGGAAAAATGAAGTTTCCTCAAAATTATTTTTAATTCTATTTCTTACCACAATATATTTAAATATTTGTGATGTCAGTGGTGGGTGGTGAAAGAAGGGGAAGAAAACGATGGCTTGAAAAATAAAAGATGAAAAAAATGACCGGAGAAAGAATGGTGATGGAGGAAAGTTGGTTGCAATGGTGGTTAATATGAGTCAAAGAAGAAGAGGAGATATTACTTTAATTTTTAAAAAAAAAATCTTTTTTTTAAAGTAAATGATGTCTTCCACGCTCTTTAGGTTTGTGTATTACACATATAGTGCCATGTCAGCAAAAAATGTCTAATAGGTACAAATTTACTGTAGTATAGGTGTTCAATAGGAAAAAGATTGAATTGGGTGGCTAAATGAAATATTAAGACAACTTTAAGAGTTTGTATATGACTTAAGCCTATATAAAATTATGCGGATAGACACACATATATGTAACGATCTATGTATAAGCCAATGGGGAAGGAAATTGAGCCAGAAAACTTCTGAGTAGTAACTTGTTAATTTCGATGTCGAAGTTGGACTCAGGTCTAGGGTAGTTCATTAATGGATACGGCATTTAATTATGAATTTAAAAATTTTAGTGGATAGCCAAGACAATTAGGAGCATGTATGGCTTTACGGAATTAAATTTGAGTGGAACTCTCATAATTGATTTTAGCATGAAAGTTAGGGCTGAGCGTTTGGTCGATTCGGTTCGGTTTTTCAATTTTTAGTTTGGCAAAAATGTGAAACCAAACCAAACTGAAATAAATTTGGTTCAGTTGGATTTTTACAATTTCGGTTCAATTTATTTCAATTGGATTTTTTATTTAACCAAATTTAATTAACAACGGCTTGTGGGTTGTGCCATCTGTATAATTTAGTAAATTGAAATAATAGGGCTTCAGAAATGGTCATATTCTTTTGCATATTCCCAGAAGAAGTGTTAAAACAAGTGCATCTTTATAACAGTATATACAAAGAAATGAACCATTCACCATTAATCTATATGTATCTATCTTCCAGATCAGCTAAACCTTTCAAACTGAACAAACTGGAGATTATCAGATTTGTTCAGACACCCAATACTGTTAACATATTGAAATTTTTTTGAAGCAGAATTATGTTTCTATTATAAGCAAACAATCCTCGGAGTTCATGGCCAACATCCATTGCTGGCTATAACGAATTAAATATATGTTAGTTACATACTTATATTTACAGGGTATGACAATTACAACTTACAAGCATACCCCTCAATATTTAATACTCATCTCGTATTTGAAATTGAACATAACATATATAAGGATTTCTAGATGAAGTTAATACTTAAGAAGCGATGAGAAGTGGTCACTGGCCAATAAGCACCGACCTTTGACTTAACGGGTCCCGAGAACTGAGTAGTTGAGGGTTGCGAGGCGCCTACACTTGGCGAGGAGCCAGGAGCAGCGGTTGGCCTGAGACTTAACAGACGACGGACGACGAGCTAAGAGATGAGCTGCAGCATAAATCGTAACTGAGACGAGACAACTGACGAGAGTTGAGATATGAGAGTCACGACTTACGGTGGTCTGTGTTAGGGAAATCAATTTAGGGATTTCTGATTGGAATTTGGGCCTAATTTGAATACAGCTCAGTTGGGTATGGGCTGACATTTATTGAAGGGGTACATATAATTTCGATTTTTTTGATTAACCAAATTTTTTTTAGTTAAAAACCCAAACCCAAACTGAAAAACTAAAATATTGGACACTAAAATCGAAACCAACCAAAATAATAAAAAAATCGAAACCAAAATTTTAAAAACATTATATTCTACAGATTTCCTTCCTAGATAGCAAAAAGGCGACCTAGGGCTATTTCTTCTAGTTTTCACTAATTAATTCTTGCGTTAAAAGTAAGTCAACTACTCCCCTAATTTATAAATTGATTCTCAGAACTTAGAATTCTTGCTATTTATCATGGGGGAGGGTTTTGTCATTGATTTGATTTTGGAAATCCCTAGTTGGGTATTAGGATTATGGAATTGGTCAAGGGTTAGTATTTGGGTATAATTTGAATAAATTAAGCCCCTATTATTGATCCTTTGCATTAATTACTTGTTTTAGCCTATGAACAATCTAAGAGACTCTGGAAAGGCAAAAGGGAGAGTTCCTTAAGAATCTTCATGTTTCGTTTCGAGATAGGTGATGGTTTTATTTCCCGTTTATGTCATATATACCTTCTGATTTCTCTATCGTATTCATGCATTTATGTTAATAGAGAAAGATGAAATGACACTCTGATTTCATAGCATACAATGCAAATATTATTTGATTGTATGATACAAGTGTATAAATCATTTATTGTGATGCTTATTGTGTTTGTAATTATGGTTGATATGATCGTGTGTCACGCTCCGTCATATAATTGGATCACGTGTCATGTTTCGACACATATTAGATTGAATGTCACGTTTCAACACATTATTGGATCGGGTATCACATTTGGATACACTAACAATTTGAGTGTGAATTTCATGAGGGGACCATCATTGACTATTGCATTTGAGATTGATATTGTGAACCTAATATATTGGGCATGAACTGGTAAATTGTTATTCTTTTTGTGTAATGTGGATTACTATGTTACAATTAATTATGTGTGTCGTACTTATTGGAATAGTTGTGTCATCCTATCAGGACACTATTGTTTGTATACTTATACTGCACTTGTTCTTTCTTTGTTGAGTACAAGACACCTTCAGGTGACTGAGATCTTACCTAGGTGATCAATGACTTGTCAAGTTCAAGGGTGAGTCAGTTCCTTAAGGCTACCATTAATTCATCTAGGAGCCTAGTCCATTTTCTTCGGACTTAGACCTTTAAGACTCTTACTTAATGTTTATTTGTTTTGGGGTTGCATCCCCTTATCTTAAACCGTCTAATTATATGTTTTGGTACAATAACTTCCGGATTTAAAAGGGTTGGAATTCCGCTTGTTTATGTTTATTTTTGATAACTTATTGATTTAATGGAAACTCAAATTTTAAATTAATTATTTAAACATGTTTTCACAGCCTTAAATGTCGGTATTTTGGTTAGTATCATTTAGTTGGGTTGTAGTAATGGTTCTCCGCCAAAGAGTTAGTGTGGGTGTCAATCACGTTGGTTTGGATCGTGACAATATACTAGTTAATTAGCTAACATAACTATAGGTTGAATCAATTACGGCTTGTAGATTAATTTTAGTTGTAATTATGTCATCTCACTCCTCTCTCTCTCCTCTTTTGTACATATACAAATTATGCATATACATATACAATTATATGACAGATATACAATACAATTAGCATATCTCCACTCTATACCCTCTTTCACTCACCTTTGTCCTCCCTCTTGTGCTCTCGATATATATATATATATATATATATATATATATATATATATATATATATATATATATACACACACACACACTCAATTATTTGACAGATATACATAGATAGTTTGTCTCTCTCTATCCTTTGTCCTCTCTCCTCTCTCTCTCTCTCAATCTTGCTCGATTTGATATATAACATATGTACAATTATTTGACAAATATATATATATATATCATTCGACATATTTAACATACAATTTGCCTATTTCCACTCTATGCCCCCTCTCGCTCGTCTCTCTACTCCCTCTCCCAATTTCACTCAACTCTCTCCCCCCTAGCTACGAATCGTAATTAACAAACTATAGTTATGGAGCATAGGTAAGTTATTTTGAGTGTCTATAAGCGAAAATTCTCCATTATTATACATCATTCCAATAAATTTGTAACAATATTGACACGTATATAATATTCTCTTTCTTTCAAAAGAAATGACTTACTTTTCTTTTTAGTCTATTTTTAAAAAATGATATTTTTTCCCTTTTAGTCTATCTAAAAAAGAATGACATATTTTCTTTTTTTGAAATAATTTTATTTCCGCATTTCACGTGGCATGTTTAAGGCTATAAGATTAGAGGACAATTTTGTACATTTAACATAACACAAATTTAGAATCACAAAGAAAAGTCTTCTTTAATTTCTTAAATTTCATGTCAAATTGAACTACCTCTTTTTGAAACGGAGGACGTAGTAGTTAGAAGGAGCCCATGTTTTACATATGCTTTGAATGAATCCAACATCGATCCCGAGTGAATATGATAATCATAATTAGGTTTCAGGGGCGGACCCACATGGTGTCCGCCGGGTGCTCGAGCACCCATTAACTTCGTTATGAAATATATATATCTATGTAGAAATCGTTAGGTATTTGTATAAAATTAACATAGAGCACCCAATGAATAAATCATATAGTTGGCCTAGTGGTTCTAGGATGGATACTTAAGACTCTTTTAATGTTGTTGTACCAAGGTTCGAATCTCATTGTTAACACATATTTTTTATAGTTTCACTTCAGAGCACCCACAACCTTAAAATCCTAGATCCGCCACTATTTGGTTTACATATATTTGTATCCTCATTCTTTTGCTTGTTCGAATTTTATCCTTGGAATTTTTGTATATACATGCAATCAACTATTAAGATCTCCACATAAGAATATGAAATGACTAAATTTCCCTTGTAAGCAAGTTGATATTCCCTCATATAAGACATGTAATACTTTTTCAAAAGTCAAACTTTGCTAGCGTTTGATCAAGATTTTAGATTAGATTTTAAAAAATTTATCTTCAAAAATTTGTATGTTTTGCAAATATTTTTTGAGTTATCTTATCCAAGTTGAAAAAGAAATTTCACTTTCACCCATAAACATCTAATTTTTAAAAATTAAAATACATGTTCAAACATTTAAATTCTGTACAAATAAAAAATACAAGTTGATTATATTTATAAAGTTTTAACTCTAAAATTTATTCTAAAATGGGACTTCAAATGCTCTATAATTCACAAATCTCAATCGCAAGAAACAAATCAAGTACCACTCATACGTGGTTTCAGTTCTTGCAATCAAAAACATGCAATAAGTACAGAGAAAGTTAGTAAAACATGTATACCCAACAAGATGTATTACTTACCCTTTCTAAAATAAAAAACTGACATATTTCTAAAAGCTCCTTTGTCCACAGAATAATTACATCATAAAATAAATCACCTCATCAAAAATATCAGAATATATATGTATTCTTCAAAACAAACTAGTTATTCCACTAAAATAATATCAAAATGTGCCGTAGATTTATCAAGTCAAATCACCATCTCAACAACTCAACACCAAATAAATATTTAGGGTATGCTATGGGTCGTTACATTAATTCTTTGTTATGACTATTAGCAAGTCAAACAATTAATTAGTCTATGCCGACAAGATAATAAATTGAGTGATTGTCAAAAATATATTTGATTGAGATCAATAACTCAACACATTAACCTTTTTTTGAAAAGAGACATTCCAACAATATTATATGAAGACAATGTTGCATGTATATAAGAGGAAGACACATAAAAAGAGACTGAACAAAATATATTTCATCAAAGTTCTTTTTCTTACTCATGGTTTTCAGAAGAAGGATGAAGCAAATGCGTACAAATTCATTCAAGTGATAATTTAGCTAGCATATATATTCACCAAGGCATTATAAACTCCATCCTTTTAGAAGCTGAAATACAAGATTGCACTACGTCACTGTCACATCCGGGAAGTACCGACTAAGACTAGCCTCTTAGCATTCATCATTACATTCATAGGTTAAAAACACGAAAAATTTAAAAATTTTCATCTACTCTACTTCATGAGGTTTACTTAGACCTCTCGCTTACACATAATATATTCATATCGAGTATACTAGACCCTTCGTATAAGAAGAATACATAGTCTTCTACTTTTATGGCACATATACATATAAGATACATAATATAGTATTGGAACGGATGTCTCATATTAAACCATCTAAACAAGAGTATAACAATTTGGGAATAACACATACATCAACACCAATAAAGCCACATATAGGCTATACAATTATAGTACTCAAATGAAAGAGAATGAACAAAGTGTCTTTAAGACTAATCAACATCCAATGCTAGAAAGTGACATTGTCCTCGAAGAAGTGAGGACCTACCCAACTTGGAGAATGAGGATCCAAGTCTTCTTCAAAAGTCGTCACGAACCCTTCAACGCCCGGAACCTAAAATGTTGGGTAAAAAGAGAGAAACGGGGTTAGCACATCACTTGTACTAAGTATAGGACCATATGCACATACAACATAAAAATCATGCTAAAAAGGGACATTTCATTAAAGCATGTTAATTTACTTTGAAAATCCTTGTGCACATTCAAGAATCAATACAAGTCAATAGCACATCTCTATTAAGTCAAGACCATACATCACAAGACCAACAACACTAAGTGTTGTCAAGTCAACATGCAAATCAACATAATTAAGCACATAATCAAAACAACTCTATCATCAAGTCATAGTATCAACAAGCATGTATAAAAGTTCATAACATCATAAACAAAGCAAAACAATCACTTATACACCCCTAATAAGTCCACTAGTGCAATGGTCAAGAAAGGCCCCATAACCTTACTCAACCAAGTAAACTTAACAAGAACCATAAGCATTGCGCAACTTCACATATTATATCATTAAGAGTAAACATCATCGTACTTTAGCAATAGAGACCAACCACATGTTCATAAGCAAAACCAACATCACATAATGTCATTAACATATAAGATCAACATATACATATCATTTACATTTATAAGCATATACTCATATAAAAACATCCTTCTAAGACTCCCTTCAAGGCTAACTAATGCAACGTATAGGTAGAGTCTCATACCCCTACCTAGACTAAGTCAAACCCCTCAAGTCATCCTAGTTAGGGTCCACTATTATTTCCTTTTACTTTCGGAAACATCTTTCCTTAACCAACATAGACCACATGAGACAATGTGAAATCCGGTGTCATGGAACCGTACAACGAAAAAAGGTGGACTACTTGTCAAGGTAGTACCAAAACATAAACATAGCATCTACGTGGATCCACTAGCTAGTATTCCTATGGGGGCAACATAGTTCAAGAACTAGGAGATATAGTTGAGACCCTCTTTATGATACACACATTATAGTCTCCAATCTCATGAGTACATTAGTGATCCTACCTTCTCTATGTGGGAAGGGACACTCCTCACTCTAGTTCACTTGGTACTAAGCTAGAGTCCCTTTTGAAATGTCTTTCATTTATAATCATATCTTAGATTAGTTCATAGGGTCTACCCCTTATATAGTGATAGTCATAGCTGAATAGGAATTGCATAAGAATACCTATCATTACAACCCTCATATGTGAGATTAGCACATTAACATCATTATATCATAGTAAGGTATATAGGTATTTCATCACCACTTTATATCAATACATCTTAAGCATAATCTCATAATCACATAATTCAAGACATTTCAATTCAACATCATACCAACCCTAATCAATCTATCATAAGGTATACTTTTATACAACTTCATCACTAAACACAAGTAATCATAATTGAAATAAAGGTTTGAGATCACAAGACTTACCCCAATCTCCTTCACAAGCCATCATCAAGGTTTTACCATCAACCCTCCAATTCAAACCAACAATGGGTCTAATATCATCAAACAATAGTAATTAACACAATAATGAAGTCAATTGAATCACTACACCACAATTTATCACTAGTTCATAGCCTAGGGTTAGAGACTTAGGTAAAATTCATGATCTACTTCACAACTTTGGTTAATTAAAAAAGAACTAGCATAATTGGATTACAATACATCATAATAGACTCATAATTATCTAAAGAAATCATAAACTAAGCTAATTAAAGGATCAATTTCGTAATAGAAGAAAACTCATCTAAAACTCTTCTTTTTGAAATCAATTTGGAGGAACCCTTCGGGGAAAAGAGATCCCAAAGGTAAAAGGAATCTCATACCATACTAATTGATGAAGTTTGATGGAGAAAAACCCCCACCTTGCAGCCCTAGAACCCACATTTGCTAGGTCTTATGTGGAGCTTCTTTGGGAGAGAGAAAGAAGAGAGAAGGAAGAACAATTGGGTTTTGGGAATTATGAGAGTTGAGTTTAGTTTAATTAGGCTAAGTCTTTATATAAAGGTACTTAATTAATTTAATTGAACCTCCCTTAACCATTAATTAACTAACTAATTAAATGAATTAAGTAAAACAAAACAGCAACACACAGACTTGACCTACGAGATCCCGACTGATGGGCCGTAGGCCAGTCGACGCCCTTGCCCCCTTCCGTCCTGCACACCCGTCGTTGGTGTCAGAGACTGACCCAAATGGACCATTATACAAAATGGATAAGTTTTGGTCGATGGAGGCATCGACAGTCGTGGATCCACCCATGCCTCGTCGCATGCACACATAGGTAGACATTGCCTCTCGGCAACTTTTTGCCAAAATGCAAGGGTCCTCCTCAAGGGCCCTTGGTTGGTCCTTGGGGAGTCATACCCGAACGTTTCAACTATAAACCAACTCTAATACGTGTTAGACACCTTACCACCCAATTTCATCATTTCCCAACTCCTAAAACTTTGCCAAATAGGCTCAGGCATGCTAGCACCTTTTGCACTAGTTTTCGGACGTCATGGACGTTCCTTTACGTTTTGATTCTAAACTTCCTAAATGACTTATATACATTATAATTGATTTTAAAACAGGGTTACAACTCTTAGACTTTCATGTTAGGATCTAGATTGGGCTTTAGACTTTCTGAGTATTACAGTCACACAATATACATTGTGTGTAAAATGGATTCACGCAACATAATATATGTTGTAAGCTAGTTATACAATATACTTAGTGCCCAAAGTATGCACATGGCAAATAAATATCCATATATTATACTAGGTGATCAATCATCATTATATATCATATATTTATATAAAAGAGAACCCTACGATCATCTGCGTGGCGTCACCACAAGTTAAAATTTCCTTTAAATTTATTTATTTCCAAAAAAAGGTCTTCCCCTTTCATGAAAAAATGTGACTTTTATGAATACTTGAGTCTTTTATGAAAAATTGTGACTTTTATGAAAGGTTGTGACCTTTTTGAAGGGTTGTAACTTTTCCAAAGAGTTGTGACTTTTTCGATAAGGCACAATAAGTATTTGTTCACACTACTTTTTGTTTTCTACAAATAGACGGATTTGCTCTCATTTTAAAACAACAAAAATTCTAAATGTTTTCTTCTTCTTCTGAACAATTAGATATTCATGTACTTTGCTCCTATTGAATGACTCACTAACACCGTTATTTTTGTATAATACACTTGTGAGTAGAATTGTTTCATCCTGAGAGGATTTATTCCTCTAAACCCTAGGTACTATAGCGGAATGATTTCTTTAAGGGACACTTTGGATTCAGTAGGCTTAATTTTTTCCTTTCTGTTTTATTCTATTGTATAGATCCTCATATATTCTTTTACCTTCATTAATTTATGCTTATGATATTAATTATTGTTTTTTAGTACATGTTTTAGACTTTATTTTTTAAGTTTCTGTAAAATTAATATTTTAAGTATTTGTTAGTACATATAGAGACTATTTAATTACTATAAAATTTATATCTCATGTTGATGTTCATCTAATTTTCCAAAAATATCAAATAGTAACACATCCTAGAGGAAAAAGGATAAATTATAAAATTAAATTAAAGATGATTGATTGAAGGATAGATGATAAAGATGTTATAATTGTCATTTTTCTTTACATTACTAATGTTCGTTACTATATAATCTTGCATGTAAGATAATATAGTGTTTTAATTTTAATGAATTGATAGATTTTTGAATATTATTTTATAAATTCTGTGATATATATATATATATATATATATATATATATATATATATATATATATATGTATATGTATATATATATATGTATATGTATATATATATATGTATATGTATATATATATATGTATATGTATATATATATATAGCCACTCTTCTTGAAACATAACAAAAGGAAAAAGTAATCGAAAAAGAAAAAGACCATACTTAATATTTTCTCATCTATTTGTCTTTTAAGTTTTAGTACATTATCTTTATATTATAATAGGTCTTAAAATTTCAAAAAGCTACACATTTTTGTTTTGATTCAAACCGAAGTGGCTGACTTTTTGGTCCAACAGGAAAAACGCACACATATAAAGAAGTTAAATACAATACCGTTAGGAGGTGTTTGGCTACGGTATAAGAATGTATGTTATTCATGTATAAAATATTATATTAGTTTTATTATATTTGGTAAAAAAATTATTAGGTTGAAAAGTCATATGACTTTGTACTATATTTGGTTTATAAGTTTTAAATATTGTATAATGTGTTAATTTTATACGGTGTCTGGTTATCTTTTTTGTAATCCTACATAATTAATACCTACATAACTTATGAGAGAATCTGTATATAAGTTACGCCGATAGATAGTGGAATAAATTATGCGGATATAAGTTATGCATGTATTAAAATGATAAATATACATTTATCCTTATTAATTTATTTTTAAATCTTTTTTTATTCAAAACTTTACAAACTACTCTATTTTTCCAACTAAATTTTTATTTAATTTTTTTGGTATGCAAACAATTTTTTATTTGTTTTTATTTAAAATTAAAAAATATTTATTAATATTATGAATAGAAATGTATAATTTTGATAGCGCATATGCTAATTATATATTCCCATTATATATAACTAAATATATTCACATATTTCATTATCATGTATTGATTTTTTATTTAGAATGTGAATTTATATAATATTTATAAATTTGGTATGCTAAAATTGTACAAACAACACATGTATCATATTGATAGAAATTTACATTATATAAAATAGGATAATATAATGTATTTGAAATATAATAGTAGTATTTTATTTTTATAAGCTTTAAATATTAAAGAAAAACAAAGAGAAAAAAAACAGAAAATTCTGTATAGAGAAATGTTTGTTTTTCTTTTGATTGAACCCATCGATGACCCCTTAACATTGGCATCAACTTTTACCATCGATGGCCCCTTAAAGATAGCATCATCAACTTTCACTTAGACACCTTAACTAAGCTTTGTTCATTTTAGACACCTCATGCCATGTCCTGCTGTGTCATATTGACACTTTTATTGAATTCTGAAAGTGTGTGTGTTGTACTGATTTTAAGCGCGTGAAAAACATTTTTTAATTAAAAATATTTTTCACTTCATCCTCTTCTCTCTTTCTCCTGCATCTTTCACCACCATTATGTATTGATTTTGAGTAAAACAAAATGAATCATATACTCATTGGAAAAGATTAAAATAGAAGCATAAACTGATTGAAATACCTTACAAAAGCTTTTTTAAAAAAAAGTCATATCTAAAAATTAAAATCACCACCTCACCGAAAAAGATGAAGATCCACCATTTTTGTTACTGTCTTTCTCCCCTTCCACCAAAATATATTTTATTTAGAATTAGAATTATTAGTGATAAAGGAAAATATGAGACGTCATTGAACAAAAATTGAATCTAAATCTCCTCAATTTTTTTGAAGAAACTCCAATTTCGGTGAAAAAACTAGATATGAGTCATTGAAATGACTTCCTAGAAAATGAAGTCTTTTCTTATTGAAATGTTTTTAAAATATAAATTTAAATGAGTTTTCTTTCTTCTTCTTATAATTATTTTTATTTTTTTAACCAAATTGACACTTGTCTTCTCATAATTTGTTGTCATGCCATGTCATCTGCGAGTGGATTACACATAGTTTTTAATTTTTGTTGATTGTTAAAGATGTGTCAAAATGACACAGTAGGACATATTATAAAGTGTCTAAAATGAACAAATCTCAATTGAAGTGTTTAATTTAAAGTTGGTGCCAACTTTAGGGGGTTAGCGAGGAATTCAGCCTATTTTTTTAAGGGAGAATTTATACTATTTGCTCATTTATTTTATTTGTAAATAATATATATATTAATTTATAATAAAAATTAATAGTTAATAGTTAATAATTAATGTAATGTAATCTCTACATAACTAAGTAATACCTACATAACTGAACTCTGCATAATACCTGCATAACCAAATCCTGCATAACTAATACCTACATAATTAAACTCTTGCATTACTAATACATACATAGCTCTAACCAGTAACTAAATGCCCCCCTTAAAGCGCAAAAATAGATAATTCCAAAGATACGCCTGGGCTAGAAAGCAGTCATGTCATCCAACATTTGCTTCCTAGCCTCATATACTATATAGAATTCAGTAACTTATTCATGATCGCGTTAAACACAACTTTGTTCACTAGTGTAAAAAAAAACAATATAAATGGAGGTTATAGAGAGGTCTAACACCACCTTGTCTATGTTTCTCCTTTATATTACATATAGGTATAGATTTTTTACCATTATCTTATTTGTTACTCTCAATTTTAATTTGTTTATTTGATTTTGACATGACATGGAGTTTACGAAAATAAAGAAATTTTTTTAATCTTGTGATGTTAAAAATACAATGTGAAAAAAAATAGAATCAAATAGTTGTAAAAAATAATCTTCTTAAAAACGGATTAGAGGAGGAAACTAATACAAACAAATTGAAATGGAGTTAGAAAAAAGGAAACTAAGACAAACAAATTAAAACGAAGGGAGTGAAATATATATTTATATTTTTGTACAAAAATAATACTCCCTCCGTCTCAATTTATTTGGCACCTTTGAGATTCCAATATTCAAACAATCTTTTGAATTTAAAATTTTCATATATCATGTAAACATTTTGAATTGTTAATTATTGTGACTTAAAGTGCTTTTTACGTAATTTACAAATATAAAATTTCATTCAAAACCTTTGAAGATTTCATATGCAAATTTCTATTCAAACATAAACTCTTAAAAAACAAAAAAAAAATGTCATATAAATTAGGACCGATAGAGAGTATCAAGTAGTGCTCAAGTGAAGGTCTAAAAGATGTGATGAACATTTTGATAATTTAATTTTATACTCAAGAAGTTTTGTACGTACTTTATAATATATAATTAATATAGATAGATTGGGGGTTTGACTTAGAGGAAAATTCAAGGTGAATATATAATCGGAGAAATGTTGGTGGACTTGGTGGTGCTATAAGCTCTATTTATGAGTTAGTGGTTAGGGGGGAATTATGAAAAAAGAAGACATGAGAAGCACGTCGATATAGCCAAAATGAGAATAATTTCCACTTTGGTAATGCCTTGCACGTACTTAATTAATTCCCGCGTTTATTGTCTTTAAAATAATTATAATCATTTTTTTTTCATTTGTATAAATAAGAGCCAAAATTTGTACATCGAAAACAGGCCATTCATCTAAATTAAATTCGATTTGCATCATACATCGATCACCATGGCCTCTCTTAATCCATGGGGAAAGCTTGACGAACTTGACAATGAGAAGCACATGGCTCGTTTAAAGACGAGGAAGAGAATCATAATTATCGCCATATCATCCATAGTTCTTGTGTCCATCATTGTCGGTGCAGTGGTTGGAAGTGTTTCTCACAACAAAAACAAATCTTCTCAACAAAATGATGATGTTTCATCGATGACCTCAACGATTAGTGCTGTATGCAATCTAACCCTCTATCCAGACTCGTGTATCTCCAGTCTTTCCCCTTTTGCTGCCAAAGGCAATGCTCTCAAACCTCAAGATATCTACAAGATGTCTGTTCTAGTTGCCCTCAACGAGCTCTCTGGTGCCTCAGACAACTTTTCAAAGAGTGATACATTTAAAAACATCAAGGATCCAGCAGCTGCTAAAGCTATCCAGAGTTGTCACGAGCTTCTATCCCTTGCATTTGATCGTCTGAATGACACATTGTCCGTTGCTGAAACCTCGTTGCTCGATGCCTTTGATGATCTAAAGACATGGTTGAGTTCTGCAGGGACTTATCAGCAGACCTGTATTGATAGTTTTGAAAATGTCACATCAAATAGTGCCATACGAAAAGCTGCAGGACAGAGTTTGAACAACTCCACACGGTACACTAGTAACAGCTTAGCACTTATAAGCTCGTTAGAAAATTCCATTACAAGCTTAGCTGCTATCGGAAAGAGGAGGCGTTTGATGGGATATGGAGATGCTGATGAGTACCCGAGCTGGTTGTCGTCATCAAATGACAGGAAATTGCTGCAGAAATCATCAGAAGAAAAGATAAAGGTGAATGTAGTAGTGGCTAAAGACGGTTCGGGGAAGTACAAGAGCATTAAGGCTGCACTAAAAGCTGCACCAGAGAAGAGCAAGAAGAGATTTGTGATCTATGTGAAAAAAGGTGTTTACAAAGAGAATGTTAGGGTTGAGAAGACTAAATGGAATATTATGATTATTGGTGATGGAAAAGACGCTACCATCGTTTCTGGTAACCGTAACTTTATTGATGGAACACCAACATTCCAAAGTGCCACCTTCGGTAAGCCCTCCGATTCCTAACAGAGTAGGTAATAATTGTATATATAATATATATATGGACAAGTCTAATAATAATAGTGTTTCTGCAGCTGTGTTTGGAAAGGGATTTGTGGCTCGTGATATTGGATTCGTAAACACAGCTGGTGCGGCGAAGCATCAAGCAGTAGCATTAATGTCAACAGCAGATGAATCAGTGTTCTACCGCTGCAAAATGGACGCGTTCCAAGACACTCTTTATGCACATTCAAACAGACAATTCTACAAAGAATGTGATATCTATGGGACAGTAGATTTCATCTTTGGTAACTCAGCAGTTGTGCTTCAAAACTGCAACATTCTTCCAAGAAAACCAATGAGTGGGCAACAGAACACTATCACAGCTCAAGGCAAAGTTGACCCAAATCAAAACACTGGAATTTCTATCCAAAACTGTAGCGTTATGCCGTGGGGAAACCTTACTGGGATCAACACATTTTTAGGAAGGCCATGGAAGAATTACTCAACAACTGTGTTCATGGAATCAAACTTGGGTGGTCTCATTCATCCAAATGGATGGATGCCATGGGTTGGAACCACAGCTCCAAGTACCATTTTTTATGCTGAATATAAGAATATTGGACAAGGGGCAAATACAAAAAACAGAGTTGATTGGCAAGGCTTGAAATTGGGACTTACAAGTAAAATAGCAAGCAAGTTTACAGTTAAGCCTTTCATTCAGGGGAACAAATGGCTTCCTGCAGCTGGTGTTCCATTTAAGGCTGGTCTTTGAGAGAGAGAGATACATTACTATATTTTGGAGAGTGATCATTTTTTCTTATATTCTCTTTGTTTTTATGTTTTCTTGGTTTAAAACAACCATTTGCCCTTTTGTTACACAAGAAATATATATTTCTTGTCAAATTTATTCAATTTTAAATGACATTTAATACTTTTACAAATGGAATGATGATGACATGAGTTTATCATCCTTGTGTTGAGATATACTCCATTTTTATTCGGCAAACATACTAATTAAATAATTATTTATACAGTGAGTTTATCATTTTACTCGTATTAATTATAAGGTGGATGAATAAAAAATTTAATATTTTTAAGAAGTTTTACCTTTTTCAAAGTAATTGATTGAGGATATGATTAAAGAAAAATTATCCTTTTTTGATTTGTCAAAATGGACTAATAAACTGAAAAAAAGAAAAGTTGACAAGTAAGTAGGGACATAGAGAGTGTTTATTATTAGGAAATCTTGGTTTGCTAAATTTTTACTTTGTTGGTGAAGATTTGATTATCTACTCTGTATTTCTTTTACTCTGCACAATTCGTAATTATTTTATTTAATTTTAATAGGCTTGAATATATCATATATTTGTGTGTTTCTCATTTACTTGTTTAAATAAATAAATAAATAATTTATTGTATAGAGTTTAATTTATACGAAGAAATAATAAATCATGGATCTTATAAGTTATAAAAATTATGTTCAGAATCTATAAGATGGAATTGGATAATAATTGTAGTACAAGAATAAAAATATTTATCTTGATTATGAAAATAGTGTAAGTTTGACTTCTTGTATTAATACATTTTATAAATATTAAATGAATCTAGTAGATATAATTATTTTATATTGACTTGATAAAATAAATTATATAATCTTGATATAATTATTATTAATTGTGTATAGGAGTTTTTATGATTATAATTGTTATTGATCAAAATAAAAATTAAATCAATTTGATTATTTTTAAATTAATAAATCCAAATCAAACCAAATATAATATATATCTATTGATTTGATGATGATCAATTTTTATTCAATTTGAATCAATTATTCTATTAATAACCATACGATAAAAATATCTCATCGTTTCCTCCATAAAAATTCATAATTATACTGTCTCTACAATATTAAACCAAAAGTGGTTAGCCTCAAACTTTGATACTCTGCACAAATTATATTCTATATATGCTAGAGAAAGTTGTATGCACTGAATTTCAAACAATGCAATGCTCATTCAAAGTTAATACTCAAAAGAAAGAAAATATTCATATTTTCTCTCTTCCTTTTTCTTCAATAGAAATATAGAATCAACTTAATCAATTCTCAAAAGAGTACTTTCATGTTCTGAAAATGAATAATCATACTACGGATTAAATATTTAATTAATTTATTTAATTATTTATTTACGTATAATATTTATTGAAAATTCAAATATATACATTTAATTTAATTAAAGTAAAATTTTAATTGAGATTTTTATTTAATATATATTTTATTTTATTTTTCTATAAAATAATCTTAATATTAAAAGTACATTGATACTTGTCTTTTTTCGTATTTGATTCTAAAAAACTTTAAAAATAAATTAGTTAAACACAATTTATTTATCAAAAGCATTTTTCAAATGAATTAGTCAAACAAAAATTATTATTTTTCTCAAAAGCACTTTTTTAATTTTAAAAAGTGATTTTTAATATAAGCAAATTTTAGTAGTAATGTGAAACAGATTATTAGAAGATTATTTATTTATTTTCTTCTTTTTCTTCATTTCTTCTTTCAATATAAAATTAATGTATTTATATATTTTGAACCCAAAAGTCACTCTTATAAATTCTCTCAAATGTCAGTTATGTGTTTTTCTTCTACAGTTTAAATATCCACTAATTTGCTCTCTTAATTAAGTTTCTTTTTTTTAATACATCTATTCACTACTTTTTCCAATAATTGTCATTTGGTGGAGAGCATTTAAACCCAATCATCAAATTATTTATAGGTTGTATGTTATTGAACATCGTGAACTTGGTATGCTTACAATGTCAAAGATATATGGTTTACTAAACCTTTGGGTTTGCATCTGTTGAGTATATTTTCGTCGAGTATTTATATCAACTCAATATAAAATATATTATTATGTGATTTAATAAAGTAAAATAAATTATAAATTTAAACAGTTGGCATATATGTATTGGCTTAGTGTAAACTGTTAGGTTATTAGCATTTTAATATTAATATTTAACATATTAAATTGCTTTATTTTGGAGTTATAAGAATGAACATTGGAATGGATGACTTCTACATCATCCATTAGCATTGGTTGTCCATCACTTTATTTCATTCTTAATACCTCCATTACTCTTTGTAACCTATGTAACATATGTAACTCCTATTGTAACATATGTAACCTATGTAACTCCTATTGTAACCTATGTAACTCCTATTGTAACATATGTAACCTATGTAACTCCTATTGTAACCTATGTAACTCCTATTGTAACATATGTAACTCCTAAGGCCATTATCTTCACTATTTACTACCTCCATTATCTTCCTATTTATTGCTAGGAAGACTTCTTGTAGTATAAATAGTGGTGGTCTTCATTTGGTTTGGAACACACAAAACACAAGAGAAAACAAAGAGTGAAAGAGTTAGTCTAAAAGAGAGTTCTTATTAGTTGAAGGGAGGTATTCTTTTTGTGGAGCTTTGAACTCAACTCTTGTCCAGAGTTGTTGAGTTATACTTTGTGAAGGCTGTTGTATCCTGGAGGGGACAAGTCAAAGAGGACTACTGCTAGACCGGTGAAAACATTTGTTGCAGTGGGCTTGAATCTCCTTAAAGAGAGCGAGATATCCGCGCCTCAGCCTGAAGAGATTACTTTCTTCATTTTATTTTCAATTGTAATCTTGCAATTTTATTATCTTGTAAGTTTTTTCACTAACAATTTTAAGGAGATTCAACATGGCTACAATTGAAAAAATCGCGGATGTCAAGATGGGAGATCTTAACAAGCCATTTCGGTTCAATGGTAACCATTTCAAAAGATGGAAGGGTAAAATACTTTTCTACTTAAGTCTTCTCAATGTTTCTTATGTATTAACGGAGAAGAATCCAAATAAAGAAGACATCACCACTATGAATGATGATGAAACTATTTCTCATCTAGAAAAAGTGGAAAAGTACGATGGTGATTCCTATAAGTGTCGGTATTATCTTCTTAATTGTCTATCTGATAATTTTTATGATTATTATGATAGAACTTACTCTAGTGCAAAGAAAATTTGGAAGGCATTGCAAAGTAAGTATGATACCGCAGAGGCTGGAGCGAAAAAATATGCAGCTAGTAGATTTTTTCGTTTCCAAATGGTGGCCAACAAATCAGTGGTAGATCAAGTTCAAGAGTTCATCATGATTGTCGGAGAGCATAGGTCCGAAGAGGTTAAAATTGGAGATAACCTTATTGTTTGTGGCATAGTGGATAAACTTCCACCTTCTTGGAAGGAATTTCAAAAAACTATGCGCCACAAACAAAAGGAAACCTCTCTTGAAAGCTTGATAATGAAAATCCGCATGGAAGAAGAAGCAAGAGGCCAAGATACACTTTTACAAACAGAAGAGAACAACATCACATCGAAGGTAAATTTAATTACTTCGAATAATGCTACTCCTGAAACTCACAAAAATACTTCTTTAAAGCCTAAGAAGAAAAAATTCAAGAAAAATAATGGTAGACCTCCCAAGAAAAATAATGGTGAAAATCACCAAGCACAAAATCAACAAGTTCAAGAAAAGGGACCATGCTTTGTTTGTGGCAAGAGTGGGCATATTGCTCGATTTTGCAGATTCCGGAAACGCGGTCCTAACCCTCAGGCAAACGTTACCGAAGAACCTTTTGTGGCGGTGATAACCGACATAAACATGGTTGAGAATATTGATGGATGGTGGGCTGATTCTGGTGCAAACCGTCATGTCTGTTATGACAAAGACTGGTTTAAAAAATATACTCATTTTGAGGAGCCCAAAACTATCATGCTTGGTGATGCTCACACTACTCAAGTGCTTGGAAAGGGAGATGTTGAATTGTGTTTTACTTCTGGAGGATATTAACATTGAAAGATGTACTTTATACTCCTTCTATGAGAAAAAATTTGATGTCTAGTTTTCTTCTTAATAAAGCAGGCTTTAAACAAATTATTGAATCTGATCAATATGTAATAGTGAAGAAAGGTATTTTTGTGGGGAAGAGGTATGCATGTGATGGGATGTTTAAGTTGAATGTTGAAATGAATAAAACTTCTACTTCTGTTTATATGCTTTCTTCTACTAATTTTTGGCATGCTCGTTTGTGTCATATTAATGATCGTTATGTTGGAATCATGAGTAGTTTAGGATTAATCCCAATGGTTAAAAAGAATTTTGAAAAGTGTGAGGCTTGTAGTAAAGCCAAGATCACTAAAAGGCCTCATTTTAAAGTTGAAAGAAAAACTGATTTGTTAGAATTAGTTCATACTGATATTTGTGAACTTGGTGGAATTCTAACTCGTGGAGTTAATAGATATTTTATCACTTTTATTGATGATTTTTGTAAGTTTACATATGTTTACTTGATGAAAAATAAAAGTGATGCTTTTGAAAATTCCAAAACTTATTTCAATGAGGTTGAAAATCAGTTTGGAAGAAAAATAAAAAGAATTAGAAGTGATAGAGGCCGTGAATATGAATCAAATGAGTTTAATTCTTTTGTTAGATCATTGGGAATAATTCATGAAACTACGTCTCCTTACTCTCCTTCGTCTAATGGAGTAGCAGAAAGGAAAAATAGAATTTTGGTTGAATTGACTAAGGCCATGCTAATTGAGTCACATGCACTTTTAAATTTTTCGGGTGAAGCTATCTTAACTGCTTGTTATGTGTTGAATCGTGTGCCTCATAAAAAGTCTAAATTGACACCTTTTGAATTGTGGAAAGGTTACAAGCCAAGTTTGGGTTATCTAAGAGTTTGGGGTTGTCTAGACTTTGTGAGGCTAATGGATCCCAAGATTACAAAGTTGGGTAAGAAAGTTACTACTTGTGCTTTTCTTGGTTATGCTTCAAATAATATAGCCTATAGATTTTTTAATCTTGAAGATAATATTGTAATAGAATCTGGTGATGCTATTTTTCATGAAAATAAATTTCCTTTTGATACTAAAAATAGTGGGGGTCAAAGGATTGAACAAAATATTTTGTCACTGCCTAGTTCTTCTACTTCAATTTTACAAAATAAAGATGTTGTTGATTTTGAGTTAAGAAGAAGTAAAAGAGCTAGAGTAGAAAAAGATTTTGGTCCTGATTTTTATGTGTTTAATGTTGAAAATGACCCTCTAACTTTGAAAGAAGCATTATCTTCACATGATTCTATTTTTTAGAAAGAGGCTGTAAATGATGAAATGGAATCTCTAATTTCTAATAAAACTTGGAAGTTAGTTGATTTACCACCGGGTTGTAAAAAAATTGATTGCAAATGGGTCTTAAGGAAAAAGTTGAAACCGGATGGTTCTATTGATAAATACAAGGCTAGGCTAGTTGCAAAAGGTTTTAAACAACTAGAAGGCCTAGAATTTTTTGATACTTTTTCTCCGGTAACAAGAATTATATCCATTAGACTTTTAGTTGCTATGGCTGCAATTTTTGATTTGCAAATTCATCAAATGGATGTAAAAACTGCTTTTCTAAATGGAGATCTAAATGAAGAAATTTATATGGACCAACCCGAGTGTTTTGTTGAAGCAGGCCAAGAAAGCAAAGTATGTAAACTTACTAAATCCCTATATGGCTTAAAACAGGCACCAAAGCAATGGCATGAAAAGTTTGATTCCTGCATGATTGAAAATGGTTTTAAGACAAATGAGTGTGATAAGTGCATATATCATAAGTCTTGGAATAATTCACATGTGATCATTTGCCTATATGTTGATGATTTGTTGATCTTTGGCTCTAACATGAATGTTATTGATGAAGCTAAAAATGTTCTTAGAAGCCATTTTGATATGAAAGATCTTGGTGAGGCAAATTTTATTCTTGGAATAAAAATAACAAGAACATGTGAGGGGATTTTCCTTGACCAGTCACATTATGTTGAGAAAATTTTGAAAAAATATAACTTTCATTATTGCAAGCATGTTGCTACTCCTTTTGATTCAAGTGTTCACTTATTTCCTGTTGAAAGTGAAAATGATGTATTAAATCAAAAGGAATATGCTAGTATAATCGGAAGTTTGAGATATGTGACTGATTGCACTAGGCCTGATATTGCATATGCAGTTGGAGTACTTGGCAGGTTTACAAGCAAGCCAGGTAATGAACATTGGCATGCTATAACAAGAGTTATGAGATATTTAATTGGAACGAAAAATTGTGGTTTGTTCTATAAAAAATATCCTGCTGTACTTGAAGGCTTTTGTGATGCGGATTGGAACACTTTGTCAGGTGATTCCTGTTCTACAACTGGTTTTGTCTTTACTTTAGGTGGTGGTGCTGTTTGTTGGAGATCAAAAAAGCAAACTATAATTGCTAATTCTACCATGGAGGCTGAACTAATTGCTTTAGCTTCAGCTAGTGAGGAAGCGAATTGGTTAAGAGATTTATTGTTTCAAATTCCTTATTTTGAAAAACCAATTCCTCCTATTTTAATTCATTGTGATAGCACCGCTGCAATTGGTAGAGTTCAAAACCGTTATTACAACGGTAAATCCAGACCTATAAGGAGGAAACACAGTAATGTAAGATCGTATTTGACAAATGGTACCATTAATGTTGATTATGTCAAATCTTGTAATAATCTTGCAGATCCTCTTACGAAGGCCTTAACAATAGAAAAGGTCTGGAGCACATCGAGGGGGATGGGATTGAAGCCTACAAATCCTTGAGTCATATATGAGGAAACCCAACCTGGGGACTAGAGATCCTATAACCAGGTTCAAAGGGAAAAACTAATCATATGATGACTTGTTGTGAAAAATGCACTATTTTATTCCCTCCCTATGATGTAAGCGCATTATTTCCTGTAGTTTGTGAAGGTTGAGTTGATAAAACTCTTAATGAATATCTGTAGCCCGTATGGGTGGAGTGTTAATATTATAGGAGCACTCTCGACAGATTTCACCTATGTGATGTGTGGAAGTAGGTCGCTTCCTATAAGAATGGGGCTTATTCTCAAATGCACTCATGAAACCGGGATAGCACATGGCCATAACGTGCTGGTTGTTAAAGCTTATGTCAACACCTTGATTATTATGTGTGAGCAGTGATATTTTATTTCCCTTAAGCAGTCAAGGTTCAAGTCTGAGACGACTACGACTCTAGAGTAAAAGTTACTGTTTCACTAAGTGGAGGTTCAATGCAGAGCACACCTTCATTATGCATAGTAGTCTTCCTTCAACTGATATACTCTCTATCTAAATATTAAAATGAGTGGGGGATTGTTAGGTTATTAGCATTTTAATATTAATATTTAACATATTAAATTGCTTTATTTTGGAGTTATAAGAATAAACATTGGAATGGATGACTTCTACATCATCCATTAGCATTGGTTGTCAATCACTTTATTTCATTCTTAATACCTCCATTACTCTTTGTAACCTATGTAACATATGTAACTCCTATTGTAACATATGTAACCTATGTAACTCCTATTGTAACCTATGTAAATCCTATTGTAACATATGTAACCTATGTAACTCCTAAGGCCATTATCTTCACTATTTACTACCTCCATTATCTTTCTATTTATTGCTAGGAAGACTTCTTGTAGTATAAATAGTGGTGGTCTTCATTTGGTTTGGAACACACAAAACACAAGAGAAAACAAAGAGTGAAAGAGTTAGTCTAAAAGAGAGTTCTTATTAGTTGAAGGGAAGTGTTCTTTTTTGTGGAGCTTTGGACTCAACTCTTGTTCAGAGTTGTTGAGTTATACTTTGTGAAGGTTGTTGTATCCTGGAGGGGACAAGTCAAAGAGGACTACTGTTGGACCGGTGAAAACATTTGCTGCAGTGGGCTTGAATCTCCTTAAAGAGAGCGAGATATCCGCGCCTCAGCCTGAAGAGATTACTTTCTTCATTTTATTTTCAATTGTAATCTTACAATTTTATTATCTTGTAAGTTTTTTCACTGACATAAACATTTGGTGCGGATAAATTTTACCATTCTGTGCATTCATAATTATTATTTGTATGATTTAATTACTCAATTTGTCCATTCATTATTAACTTTGCGTACTTTTTAAGAAATTATAAAATTATAGGGGTAATATTACTATATTATCCTTTGATTTCATTAAATTTAATGTTTTGGGAAATGTGTTACTTTCTCTGTTGAACAATAATTGACCATTATACTCATTCCGTCCACAATTGTTTGGAAGATATACTAAAATTAGATGTTGAAAGTTAATTGTTAATTTAAATAATCAAGAAACAATTAGTCACATTTTCTCCAAATTTATCCTTAATGATAGTGTAGTTCAATTGAAAAGTTGCGTAGACTTTTGATATTCTTGGTATAGAAGGGTTATATTAGTCAAACTACACTTTGTATTAATTTTTCCTTGAGGGATGTGCATGACCTTAACATGACAAACAATTGAAACAATTGTGGATGGAACGAGTATTATTTTAGAATGTCCAATAATATTGACCATTTTATAAAATCAATAGATAATTTTACATTTAATTTTTAATTTACCCTTATTATAAGTTATAGTCATTTCTCTATTATATTTTTTAAGAGATTATATTTATTATATTCAAAGGGTGATATAGTAAAATTATTCTTCTATTTATAGTTTCTTGAAAAAATATGCAAAGTTAATAGAGGACAATTATTGTTGGACAGAGGGAGTAGATAATAAATAGTTACTCCATGTGTTTTTAATTAGGTTGAACCCATCGGTAGCCCCTTAAATTTGAAGTCATTTTCACTTAGACACCTCAAGTAGGCTTTGTTCATTTTAAACACCTCAAATAGAGGTCCGTTATGTCATTTTGACACCTTTTTGCCAATCAGCTAAAATTACAAAGTATGAGTAACACACTTGCGGATAACATGTCAAATGACTAATTAAAAGCTGACATGTGGCATTTAAATGTAAAAATAATAATTTTAAAATAAATTATTAAAAAACAACTACTTTTTCAGCAAAAATAAATAAATAAAAATAAAATTACTCATTTTTTACTATCCCACCTCACCCCCCACCCCCCCACACACACACCCCTACCCCATCTGTCTTATATCTCTTTTGCCTCCCAACTCTCTAACTATTTTCTTGATTCTTCTTCTAATTTTTTTTTAAAAGAAAAATCATTAGATTTTAGTTTTTTTTTTAATTAATTTTGAAAATTATATATGACATTCTCTAATTTTTTTTATAAAAAAAAATGTGTGACTTGTTTCAAAATTAGGGTAATGATTTTTAAATTTTTTTCTTATATACGTTTTTAAAATTACTGTGATAATATTTTTATTTTATTTTTTCATATTTTGTAAGGCTTTTTATCATGGATTTTCATGGGGGGAGGTGGAATTAAGTAGGGGTGGGCATTCGGTATTTCGGTTCGGTTTCGGTTTTTTTGGTTTTTTCGGTTTTCGGTTTTTGTAAATTGTGTACCGAATATCGAACCGAAATATTTCGGTTCGGTTTTTATTGTTTCGGTTCGGTTTTTATTATTTCCATTCGATTTTGTTATTTCGGTTTTTTAATGTTCCTGCTTAGTTGGGCTTTTAAAAATTTACAAATTTTTTTGTTTGATTTTTCAGCTTAATGGGCTAAAAATAGTTACATCAAAAAGTCTTTTACTTTTTAATTTTTTATTTTAAATTATAATATTTATTATTTACTATTAATAATTAATATAAAATAAATATATATTATAATAATATATTTCGGTAAACCGAAATATCGAATAACACAAAATTACATATCGAAATACCAAAAAATACAAAAACATATACCGAATACCGAACCGATAACCGAAAAATCAAAATTGAAATACCAAAAAAATTTGGTTCGGTACGGTGTTTCAGTTTTTCGGTGTTTATGCCCAGCCCTAGAATTAAGTGGTAGGGCTAAAAAGTGAAGAAGAAGGAGGGAAAAATTCAAAAAATCAAAAGAAAAACCCCTCACGCGCTCAAAATGCGTACAAAACACACATGTCAAGGCAGCAAAAAGTGTCAAAATGACACAACGAGGCTCAACATGAGGTGTCTAAAATGAACAAAGTCTAATTAAGGTGTCTAAGTGAAAATTGACTTCAACTTTAGGGGGCTACCGATGGATTCAGCCTTTTAATTACTTGACCATTTTTTTTAGTTATCTTTAATTATTTGTCTATTTGACAAATTAAGAAAGGACAAATTTTTTTTACTTATTATATCCTCAATCAATTATATTGTATATATTACTTTATATATTATTGTTATTGAATGAGAAATAGAAGTAACAATGACATTTTGTAGGATTAAAAAAAAGAAAAAATAACAATTAAAGATTTCGACCTTCCAAAAGTAACAAATAACAAAAACAACTTTATTAATGCATTATTTTATTTTAATTTTAATTTTGTGAAACTTTAGAGTATTATAACAAAAATATATAGCTAAGATTGAATTCATAAAAATGCAAATAACAACTAACAAAAACATTCCTCTTTTCAATAATATTTACGTATGTACAATATTGATCGAAAAATTAAATATGTATATTTAAAATAATTAAATTTAAAATGTAATTAAAGTGTATGTAATAAATATTAAAAATAGTTTCTATCTATAAAATAATCTTAATTAAAAAGCATATGGATATTTGTTATTTTTCATAATTTGATTCGTAAAAGCATTTTTTATAAAAATATTCGTCAAACATAAATTATTTATCAAAAATATTTTTCAAATGAATTTACCAAACACAAATTATTTTTTTTCTTTTTTTGAAAAGCAATTTTCTGAAGAACTATTTTTTAAAAGCGCTTTTAAAAATAACAATTTTACATATCACCCAAACTCTTATTTACAAACAGAAATGGTCATTTGATGATACATATTCTATATAATTCTTAACGTATTATAGAAAGTACTCATTTTGATCCTTTGCGCTAAAAATAACATATCCATCGGGTAAATTTAACACCAAATTCATCTAATAAATAAAACAGACGACGGGTGTGTTTTGTATGAAGGAAAATGTTTTCCATGGAAAATGTTTTCCTAAAAAATGTTTTCCTGGAAAATAAGTAGATTTTGAACTTATTTTCTCATGTTTGGTTGGTGAGTAGAAAATATTTTTCGAAAATGATTTTGTGTTTAATTTATGTAAGAAAAATGTTTTTGAGGAACATATTTTATTTTTACTAGAGTAGAAAATAATTTATGAAATTGAAAATATTTTTTAAAAATTATTTTTTTTGGGTGTGGTGGGGGGGGGGTGGGTGGGTGGGTGGGAGGGTAGTGGGGATGGGGGCCGGGAAGGGGGTGGGAGTGAGAAAATAAAAATTTGAAGTTGATAGTATTTTTAAAAAGCAAAATTAATTTTTTGGGGGTGGGGATGGGGGGTGGGGGGGCTGGTATGGGTGGGTAGGGGGGAGGTAGGAGTTTAAAAATAAAAATTTGAAGTTGAAAATATTTTTAAAAAGCAAAATTAATTTTTTGGGGAGGGGGTTGGGGAGAGGGTGGTCAGGGATCGGGTGAAAAAATAAAATTTTGAATTTGAAAATATTTTTTTTAAATTGATGTTTTTTTCCAAAAAAAAAATGTAATTTGTAATTGAAGGAAAGCTTTGGAAAATGTTTTCCTTAATTTTTAAAGGGAAGTCATTTCTTTAATTTTGAGGAAAATGAGTTGATTTGAAAAACATTTTCCAGAACTTTTGTTACAACCAAACATGAGAAAATTGGAAAACATTTTCCAGAAAATATTTTCTTTCGTACCCAAAAACACTAACGACTTTACTTTTTCCCTCATTCTCTATGTCTTCCCATCAAAAGCTCTGTTTATGCATTTTCTTTTATTATTATTTTATTTTTTGTCTCTGACAAATCGGTCTTCCACTTGTAAAAATATTACATCTCAAAAATATAATGTAAAAATTGAATATTTGCTTTGATAAAAGTTTAAGGACCGAATTCATCTTGTTTTATAAAAATTGAAATTTGCTTTATTGATGCTTCAAATTTAAAACGCTGAAAATGTTGCCTGACAATGTGAAAAATAAACTTATTTTCTAACTTAATAATACATTTAATTTTTTTTAGAAATCCTCTTTGAATCAGGGGTGGATGAGGGACAGAAGTGGAGAGCAGCGGCTGGCTGGTGAACGAGTAGCGGTGTGCCAATAGCTTAGAACATTGTGATCGCCGGAGAAGAGAGAAGAAGGAGAAGGAAAAAATTAGGCTAAGTTTTCAGGTGATGAAGGAGAAAGGGAGCTTTGGGTAGGGCCTTCAGTTAAATTTAAAGGATGAATTTGTTATTTTGAGGGCAAAGACCAAATTGAGTACACATTAAGGATCATATGTATCGTAATATTAATAAGGAAAAATTGTATAAAATAGCAAACTAATAACCTAAATTAAATTGAATAGCTAAGGTTTGATTTAATTGTGCTCCATAGCAAACATTGACAAAAATTTGCCAAGCGTCTCTCTCCCAGAAGTCTCGCTCGCCACTCTCCCATTCTCGCCTCTCTCGCTTTATACACAGAAGTGTATAATTTCTGTTTCTGTTTTGTATAAAGCGAGAGAAAATTGTATATACGCATGCAAAAATGTATATCTTCGTGTTATACACTTACTTATATAATTTACAAACATTTTACTTCTAATATTGCAGAGAAAAAGGCCAAAGAATTATACAATTGTGAATTATACAATTGCAGTGAAATACAATTTTTTCTAGCTTTATACAACAGAAGTGTATATATTGTGTTTCTGTTTTTGTATAAAGCGAGAAAAACATATATCTTCTTGCTATACACTTATAATTATGCAATATACATACATTTTAATTCGATTCAACTGTATGCAAAGCTAATTATACAATTGCAGCGAAATAGGCCAGCGAATTATACAATTTAGGCCAGCGAATTATACAATTTAGGCCAGCAAATTATACACTTTTATATGTATAGCGAATTATACAGTTTTTATGTTTGCTATGGAGCGCAATTATGCAAAGTTTGCTATATTATACAAATATGATTTTTTTATTTGTTATATGTTAAAGTTGCCCTATTAATAATTAATACATAAATAAAGTAACCTCCATATATTCCTTTTTTTATATCAGCCATTAAAAAAAAATAGAAAGCGAATGTGAATAGATTCTTTATAGAACTTTAAATTTAAAATTATTTCCTAGATGATTATGGATAATTTGAATTTGATTGATAAGAGAATTATTATACATATAACCAAATCTTGATAAAATAAAATAAGAAAGCCAAAAGAAAATTAAGTAGTGAAATTTAAATAAATAAAATGTTAGGGTCGCTATTGTTATTTGCTTTCTTATTTTAAAAATAAAATAATACTACCTTTTAAAAACTTTATTTTTAATGATAAGTCTATGTGCCTTACAAGACGGAGGGCAGACTTGCGTCTTACATAATGACTGGTCATTTACTATGTATGTTATGTTGTGCTTCCTTGCATGTCTTTTTTTTCATGATTTTTTTTGTTGATTTAATTAAAAATATTTAAGTTTTAAAAACACAGAATGTATATGTTTGGGTTACATCTTGAAAAATATTGAAGAAGCTTCACAAAATATATTATCAAATTTCGAATGCCATAAAAAATTTGAAAATCAAGGTTTTCTATGACAGCATAAATCACGAAAAACTCACTAGTTAAACTAAGAAAAAATAAAACAAATATGAAGATACTAAGAAATGTCAAACAACAATAGAACTGATAAAATACTAAGAAATGTCAAATAGCAATAGAACTACTATTGACAGTAGACGAATGTTACTTATTTTAGTATTTACAATTTCAACCCCTTTCATAGATTTTAATTTAAAAGAACCCTTGTGTTTTTTTCCAAGTTGATATTCCAACAATTATATTCTTTAAAATTTCATATAGATAGACACTTGCTCAAAATTTCCATTTTAGATATCTCCAAGAGTGGATAAAGAATTGGATCATTTAAGCAAATGGTATTGTACCTTATTTTGAGGGAGAAATCACAATCTATATAATTTGAATTTCGTATTGGTTCAACAATGAATAGGGTATTATTATATTGGAGAGATGAGGGGGAGATTTTGTTATGGTGAAATTTGTTGAGGTTACATAAACAAGAGGAAATTTACATTGATGTTTGAGCTGGGTGGGGTATTCCACCTACATCAATAACATTAACAAGGGAGAAGAAAAATAACTTGTCATATGAAGCAATTATATAAGAGATAGATACCACAAACACTGGATATCAACATTGAACAAACTCTCATTTTCCACCCACAAAGAATGGTACATGAACTCAAAAGAAACAAAATTATCCCATTTGTCTACTAACTACTAAAGTTCTTGCTAACAAAATTTATAATATTTTTAAAATAAGATAAAACGTCCACGAGATTTAGATAAGTTGGCCAATAGCGACCAAGTTACTCGTCACTAAAGGTAGTCTTCTTACCTGCAAAATTACAACATTAAATTGGATTAGACAAGAAAATAATGAAATTATAAATGATTAAAGAGAGTTCTGCATCACTATTCTGAGATTCGGTGTAGTAGCATTTGTTCATCTTTGCGACAGACAAGGTCTCATTTTTTTCCCCAAGTAAATAGTAAAAGTTTCAGATACAATGGACATTACCAGATGGAGTGAAGCTTGGCTTGTTGGCATTTCCTCGTCCTCTGCCTCCACTGCCAAAACGTCCACCACCTCCACCGCGTCCACCGCCACCAAAGCGGCCTCCACCTCCAAAGCGGCCTCCACCACCACGACCACCAAATCTACCACCACTATCTCTACCTCCACCCCTACCACCACTTCTACCACCAAAACCTCTGCCTCCTCCACCTGCACTGTCACCCCTTGGTTTTGCTTCTTGCACATTCAAGCTAAACCCTCCAACTTCTGATCCATCAAGCTCCAGAGCTTTGTTTAGAGCATCAGCATCTCCATTTGCAAACTCAATATAAGCCATCCTGCAGGACAAGGCCAAATTAACAGTGTCACCAGTAATAAAAAAAACAAATGCCTCGATCGACCTACAAATTGTCAAGAGACAACTGGACAATCAAAATTGAGAAAGCAAGCACGTGAAAATGAGAATAATACCCTTTAATATAGCCTTCTGGGTCTGTAGGAATTCTTGTTTTAAAGATCTTCCCACAAGATGCAAAGTGCTCCTCCAGTGAACTCCTAATCTGAAATAGCATATGAAATTTAGACCTTCTCAAGACATCAAAGGGAAGTGTCAGAGACAATGGGAAGAAACTAAAATGGTTCAAGACTAGGGGACCTGATCTTCAGCCTCATTTTTGTCAAAACCCCTGACAAAAATTGTTGTTCCCTCACTTCTAGCCGGCCTCTGGAATGAGTTCTCATTCCTACATAACATAAGATAAAACATACTGAAATTGATGTCTTCACTTTCAGCTTAAATGGAAGGAATAAGGGGACAGAGATTGCATACCCACTGCGAGGTGTATACTCTCCCCTCTCACGAGCCAGGTCCAACCTCACATCACGGCCCAAAAGATCGTGCCCATTAAGTTCAAGTGCCTAAATTGACAAACAATTGATTTTAGCATTCCATCCACAGGGGACTTAAAAGCTAATCAGGTCAATGTATGTAATTGATGGTGTTTATCTTATCTATACAATTATGGTAGGCCCTTTAGTCTTTGAAGTTCTAATATAGGCTCATGGTCAAGTGAGACTGATGCATAAGATAACACATTTACACATACATACATACATACAAACATATGTATGTATACACACACACACACACATATATATACACACACATATATGAACTTCAAAAAATCACCATATTTTCTTTTTTTGACAAACTTGGAATTTAATAAGAGTCTTTCCACTTTGAAAAGAGGGAAAGATTGCGAGGAATAGCCCTTATTTTAGCATTCCATCCACAGGGGACTTAAAAGCAAATCAGGTCAATGTATGTAATGGATGGTGTTTATCTTATCTATACAATTGTGGTAGGCCCTTTAATCTTTGAAGTTCCAATATAGGCTCATGGTCAAGTGAGACTGATGCATAAGATAACACATTTACACACACACACATACATACATACATACAAACATATGTATGTATACACACATAGATATATACATATATGAACTTTAAAAAGTCACCATATTTTCTTTTTTGACAAACTTGGAATTTAATAAGAGTCTCTTCACTTTGAAAAGAGGAAAAGATTGCGAGGAATAGCCCTTATTTTAATATATATGCTATCACACTGTCCAGATCATTAAACAACCTCAGCAAACATGCATCATATTAGTTGGTTATGGAAAAAACTACCTTATGCGCAGCTTCAGCAGTAACAAACTCAACATGACCAAAGCCCTTAAATGAACCATCCTCATGTGTAGCAAAGCGCACTTCCTGAACTTCTCCAGCATCTTTGAAGAAATTCTCCCTGCAAAAACCCTTCTTTTATAAGTACGAGAAATTATCACACAGACAAAACACTGGAAAAGTTCAATAATAACTCACACATCCGCCTGTTCCACTGAATAGGATAGATTTCCAACAAACAATGTTTTCGATCCCCCTGGGGTTTGGGCTTTAGGAGTAATAGGGGTTTGTTGCTGCATTTTTAAAATAAAACAGTGTCAACTAAAATACACGCAAATATAACTTTGTAAAGCTAACAATTAAGAACATAATTATATAAAGCTTCACTTACAGCTTTAGCAGAAGGAGCATCAACCATTTCTACATCAGCACCCTGCTATAGAAAGAAAATCCTCCCACAGTTCATACAGGATTTTATTTGACTAATTATAAATCGAAACTCCAAAATTATATCGTAGGAACAGCTAAACATTAATTCAAAAAGGGAAAACAATGCAAGCTAATCCAACTGGAAAATCTATGATGTCACTAATATGAAAGATGCAGATGATGCCAAAAAGAATATGCTGATCAACCCAAAGATAAGAAAATATATGACCTTCTTGGGAGTTTTGGATGGTTTGTCATCCTCTTCATCTTCAGAGGAGTCGTCTGAGTCAGAAGATTCCTCAGAGCTACTCTTTTCTGGAGCTTTTGAGACGGCTGGTGTGGTCGGGGGCTGTTAAACACAAGTGTTAGAGCATGAACTAAAATGAAATACAAATAGGAACTAAACAAATGAAACATATAGAGACCTTGCTCTTTTTCTTTTGAGGCTCTTCATCACTCTCCTCGGAACTATCAACCTCACTGTCATCATCAGATGAAGCAACCTACAAAAGCGATGAACTTATCGAATATGATAACCTTGGCTAACAAAATACTAATATTGTTCAGACTTCAGGCAAAGAAGTGGAGTATAGCAGGGAAGGAACTTAGGCATACCTTTTTAGATACAGCAGCAGTCTTTTTAGCTACAGTAGCAGCCTTTCCCTAAAGAGGAAAAATAATCAGAAAACCAAGCAAATCCAGCAAAAATATCATATAAACATACTCAAAATACATATAAGATCATTACTGAAGTGTTAATGGATTCAATGAAATAGCAATAGGACAAAAACAACACAAAACAATCAAGTGTCAAACCTTGTCTGAATCAGAATCAGATTCATCAGAGTCATCAGAGCTGTCACCAGTCTTCTTCACAGCTTGAGGAGCCTTTTTAGGTTGAGCAACTACCTTAGAGGGAGGTTCCTGTCAAAAAGACCATCAGTTATAGCATCAGTGAGCACCACAATAATCAAATATCTAACATGGTACCAATTTCATAAGTAAGTTGTCAAAGGATCATATTTGCATACATCACTAAACATAAAGTGAATGGTGTCCTTACATCATCATCATCTGAACTGGAGTCATCACTGGAATCAGAGCTGGATTCTTGCTTTTTAGAGGCAGCAGCAGGCGTCTTCTTAACAACAGCAGGTGCCTTCTTAACAACAGCATCATCCTCAGAGCTGCTATCATCAGAATCATCACTTGACTCGTCTTTCTTAGCGCCATTAGTAGGAGGTTTCTTGGGTGCAGGCACATCTTCCTCAGAGCTGCTATCATCCGAATCATCACTTGACTCATCTTTCTTCTTAGCAGCAACGCCATTCTTAGTTGAAGCTACAACAACTTTCTTAGCAGGAGCCTATAGACCATCACACCACCAGCAATTAGTAACAAAACAAGACAAAATACTATTAAATATGCACATAGCAGCTGTTAGATAGTAATTTACGTCATCCTCATCTGAAGAATCTGAGTCATCAGAACTGCTGGCTACCTTTCCCTTTTTGGCGGGAGCCACTTTCTTAGGAGGCACCAGTGGCTGCATAAAAAATAAGAATAAGACACATGAATCCAGTTATTCAATGCAATACAAATCAAAATTCCTTACAGACAACATGCAAATAGTTAGGTGCATGTATTACCTTGTCGTCCTCAGACTCCGACTCAGAGGAGCTATCGTCAGAGGAACTGCTTACTGGCTTCTTCTTCTTCTGAGTTTTGATATCACTTTTCTTTTTCTCAACAGCTTGTGCTACAGCCACATCTTTCTTCTGCTTCTTTGCACTCACCAACTTGGCAATTTCATCCTCAGCTTCTCTCTTCCCTGTAAAGACGCAGACAACTAGTCACACCACCAACCAATACCAAGAACAAGAACCATCAAAATCAGCTTGTGAATTCGTTAGATGTAGGGAAAGGGCACATGATTAAGAAAAAAAATATGAATTTTGCTCAACACACCATACATGGACGCTAAAAGAAACACAAAAAATAAAAGGAAAACCACATACAAAATTTTCAAGAAAAGCCCAATCAGACAAATTAATAAAAGATTGAAACTTTAGAACCTATAACAAGAAAAACATCAAAAACAAAAGGGGGGAAAAAGATCAAACCTTTCTTCATGGGTTTGGTTGGAGCAACTACAGTAGCATCAGCCTTGGTGGCGGACTTCTTGATAGATTTACCCATTACAAGTTGTGGGGGAAAAAAAGCAGCTGGGAGGAGTAGACAGCTATAAAACCCTAAGGGAAAACTTTAGGGTTTAACGAAAGAGAATGAATGGAAATATCTTCTTGAGCTTGTTTTTATAGTGTAAAAATAGGCCCTTTTGTGCAACGGCGACAATATATCATAAGTTAGTAATTAGGGTTTTGCCTCATATTTCTCAACGCTATTTTAATTGCTCTTTTTTTCACTTGTGTTCTCTTTTTCCTCGAAATGTGTCTAACTTATACTAATACTCATACTCGTATAAATTAAATTAAATCTAAAAAATTATTGTTGATTTTTATTTTTGATTTATAACTTTTTTTAAAAAAAATATGTATGGTAAATCAAATATATACTAGTTAATTAGCTAATATAAAAAGAATTTGCATTAACTACAATTCAGAACTTACTTCTAACTATAATTACATTATACCTCGTCTCTCGCCTCTCTCTTCTCTTCCTCTTTCTTTTGTTTCTCTCGATTTATACTAATAAAATGTATAATTTGTGATTGTATAAAATGATAGAAAGATTGAATATACAAATACAAATCTTTTAACTCAATTCAATTGTATATCAATTCAAATTGTATGCAAATACACAAATACAAGCATTGATGCATATGCATAGTAGTTACATTATTATAATTAGGGAAAAGGGTATGATATACCCCTCAACTTTGTCATTTAGAGCTGATATACCCCTTGTTATGAAAGTGGCTCGTATATACCCCTACTTGTACCCTTTTCCTCTAACGGGAATGAAAAAATAATAATTTTAATCTAAATTTTTATTATTTTTTTCTAAAAAATATAATCTCATATGAGTAAATTTAATCCTCATCAAATATATTTTTTTTTACTTTTTTTTGTTTCAATGACTAATTTGTAATTATTATTTTGATAATCAAATTTATTTATGTTTCACTAATATTCTTGTAAAACTTATTGTAGATGACCAAATTTTTTCTTCGAATATGAAATTAAATTACAATACACACAAAAAAAATACTTTAATTTTTTTTCTTTAAAGTAAGGAATGAAAGAAAAAAACAAAATAATAATAAGAAATTCAAATAATTATAATAAAAGAAGTAAAAAATAATTTATGTATGAAAAAAATTAAAATATACCTTGAACTTTGATAGAAGAATCATATATACATATAAATTCAGCTCTCTTCACTTTTTGTTCTCTCTCGTTCGTCTTTCTCCTTCCTCTCCAATCTCTCTTAGTCACTCTCTACCCTATAATTGTAGCTACGAACCGTAATTAGCAAACTATAGCTATGAAGTACAATTAAACTATTTTTGAGTGGCTGTATGCAAAAATTTACCTATTTTAAAATACTTTTGACCTAAAAGTGAGTACTTAAGAGCACTTTTAAACCTTTCACGATACCTCCAAAACTAGAAAATGTATATTTAAAATCAAAAGCACATCCGAATGAACACTTAATTTAAAACTAGAACAAGTCTTCTTAAAGAAAAAAATGTAATAACTTAATTATGGAGTATATAATTATCAATTCGATTTAAAAAATAAAAATGTAACTTTTACAAATGTCTACCGTTTGAGCCTTATAATAATTGGGGGAGGGGGGGGGATTGATATACCCTTCAAGTCTGACATTTAGAATTGATATACATTTGTTATGAGAGAAAATATATTAAATCTCTTATAAACTTTGACATCAAAACTTACTTTAACGCTTAAACTATACGGGCGATTATATATCCCTTAATATTTTTGAAATGAATTAAATACAACACTGTGAGTAGAATATCACTCTCACCTGCCATATCATAGTCATGTAAGTGCCAAGTCACTGTCATGTAAGTACCACGTCATTATTATTATTATTATTATTATTATTGTTATTATTATTATTATTATTATATTATTATTATTATTATTTGTTCATTCACCTTTTTTTTTAACATTTTTAAAAATACATTACACTAATTAATTATAACTTACATAAATCACATAGTGTAAGACTCAACTTACATTAGATCCCTACTCTTTTCAATTTTACAAAAAAATTCTTAAAATATCAGCCTTCTGGATACATAATTGGTTGTCCAAATACATTAATTTTACCCTACACTAAATGTCAATCTATTGCGCTAACAGAAAACAAATACGAAAATCTAATCAAATCTCATAAATTACGCTTACGTATCTTCTTTATCTATTAGACTGATGCTAATTCTAACAAAACAAAAAAAATTAAAATTCTAATCTCTTCCCTTTTTTTGTTGAAAAAACCTTCCAAAGTGATGAAAAGATACAACGTTTTGATGTGTGCAATTGTGTTTATTGAAGGTAGAAAAAGAGACGCACATGCTCTTAACATGCTTGAATCAAGAATTGATGATTTCTGTTACATACAAATAACAATACATATAGTTAATTCAAACAATTCAGATGTGAAGGTGAAGCAATTGTATATGGGTAAAACTACTTTAATGGTTGTAATGGCAAAATACAAAATTAATCATAACTTCAATTTTTGAGTTAAAATATCTAATAACAAAAGGTATGTGATCAGAATTATTGTGATGTAATACATTCTTTTTTACTTTTTGAAAATGCGAGTATTAAGCATTGTTAGTTACAATTTGATACATTACTAGTTTGCCGCATATGTGTTGGCTTCTTAAACCTGTGTATTAATTTGTGGTTATCATAAAGTATCATGTATATTTTATTCATTATTCTTATTTTTTGTAATCTATCAATATAGAGGCATGAATAATTAAGACACATATTTTTTTTTATGTTTTTTAATGTATTTGTAAGTGTATTAATCATGATACATTGCTAGTTGAAACTCGATATATTACGAGTTCGTCGCAACTGTGTTGACTTTTAGATTTGTGTATCAATTTGTGGTTATTATAAAGTAACGGGTACATGTTAATTTGTTCTTCTTATTTTCTATAATGTATCATTATAGAGGCATGGGTAATTAAGACACACTCTTTTTTTGTTTTTTAAATATATTTGTTAATATAATAATCATGATACACTACTAGTTACAACTTTATATATTACTAGTTTCTCGCATATGTGTTTTGAATTTTAGATCTATGTAGCAATGTATGGTTATTATAAAGTATCAAGTACATATGCTAATTCATTCTTCTTATATTTTTGTAATGTATCATTATAAAGGCATGTGTAATTAAGTCGCACACTTTTTTTTTGTTTTTTGAACGTGTTGGTTAATATATTGGTCATGATACATTGTTAGGTATAACTTGATACATTACTAGTTTGTCACATATGTGTTTGACTTTCAGATCTGTGTATCAATGTGTGGTTCTTATAAAGTATCAAGTACATATAAATTTGTTCTTCTTCTTATTTTTTTTTTGTACTGTATCATTATAGATGCATGGGTAATTAAGTTACAAAGATATGAAACGTATAAGTCAGTTGATGTGTATCTGGCACATAAGATTAAGATTTGGTGTGAACAATAATATGTATCAGCCACTAAGTATATTTATAGTCTATTACAAATATGTTAATAATGTATCATGATTTTTTTGGGAATGATGAAATAATGTTTCTTTTTAATGTATATGGTACAATTAACGCTATGTATTAGTTTGTTTTTCGGAAGACTGCTGTTGAAGATTGAAGACATCTGTTCAAAGTTGGATATATTCAAATTGAGGTACTTCAATAGTGAACATTAACAAATCAATGTCGTATATGGACAATTTGTCAGTTTCAGAATGCAGTATTGAAGAAATTGTCTTACCACAGAGATATAAAAGGATGTCTGGACGGCCAAGAAAAAGAAGGAAGAAAAATTCAGACGAAAAACTAACCACAAACACAAAGTGTTATGGGCGTTGTAGATAAAAAGGTCAACCAAAGAACTTGTACTTTCTTTTCCGAAAAATAGTTGATAAAGTTTTTATTTAAAATATTGTGATATTTCAGATTAATATTTCTCAAATTTTAATAGTTCAACTTATAAATTTTGCATTGTTACAAATATATACATTACAAAGTATTGTTAGCTTATTAATTTCTGATACAATAAATTGAAATGTTACAATTTTTAATTTTGTGTATATTTTCAATTGGTAATAATTTATTCACATGGTAAAGTTATATAAATTTTTACGAATTTGGTACAAGCTTTTATGTTTTAAATACATTATTCATATGATGTATAATTTTATGTTAGATAATAATGTATCTGATATAGAGTAACCGCAAAATGTTATGTGTAAATTATAATGAAGTGTAGTTTTAATGTATCACAACAACAAAAAATTAGTTATAAAGTTGATACATATTTAAGATAAATATTGTAGTGATGAAATATTAAATATAATTTTTAATATATTGAGCAATCTCAATACTAAAAGAATACATATATATTGAAAATTTATAGATGAAAAATAAGTACCATTGACAAATTAAAAAAACGAATGAAGAAGAAAATGAAAGAAAAAAATGATGAAAAAAAACAAAAAACAACAAAGTTAAGAAGATGAAATAATTTAAAATTAATTTTCTGGAGAGATAAACCTTTTGAAATTCTAATTAGGATGAAATGATAAATATAATGGAGATATTAATGGAAAAGATCACGAGAATAAAAAAATGAGAGAGATTTATGGAGTGAACTTAGGAAGTGATAAACATGGGTATGAGGAGTAGGAATTATGTATCCAGAAACATTGTGTTGTGCTAAAAATAAGGAAATTTGGAAAATTTTAAAATTGTTGAGAATAATGAAAATTATGAAGAAAAAAAAAGGATGTGTATATAGTTATTTTTTCATAATTAATCAATTAATTTAAAATGTATTTTAAAATAAAAAATTGTCCGCATTCTTCCAAGTTCTAACCATTCTCTCCCCCCCCCCCCAATTCTTCTTTTTTGATTTTCATCATATCAACCTTCATCGACTTTCTTTTTTTGGCCATTTTCGACCTTCAATAGTTGTTTTCTTCTTCAACATTCATCATTTTTTTTAAAAATAAAATAACATTTGTACTTTTTCTTCTTCGAACCTTCTCCTACAAATTTGTCATTGGAGAATGAGTTTTTTTTAAAAGTATTTTTTCTTATCAACTCAAATGAGAAATGAAGGTTGTATAAGAAAGTTGATAGACCCACTTTTTTTTTTTCATATTGAATTCAAAAATGGATCACCTAAAATTCAAGAAATTTACATTCAACTAGGTGGTGAATTTTGTAGATTGATGAATGGCTAGTGAGGTGAGAGATAACTTGAAGGAAAATGATAGTGCTTAAACGGGGAAGAAAACATTTGGGGAATACAACAAAATAAAGAGAAAACAAAAAGATTATTTATTTTCTAAAAAAAAATTGAACCCACAAATTTTATTATTTTTAAACAAGAAATTTCACACTTTTTATAAATTTAACTTATAAAAAAAATTAAAAACTATTACTTATATATTGGCCAATATAAAAATTCATGTGTATGATATAAACATTCAATTTTATTTTTATTTTTACTATTTCACGAGCTTTTAAGAGAGTGAGTACATTCACTTTGCCATGTTAGCTCTTAGGGTGACATTTGATCACTTCAAAATTGTTAAGGGGGTATCTAAACGTCCATATAGTTAAACTACTAACATAGATTTGACACCATGTTTAAGGGGGATTTGATGTATTTTCTCTTGTTTTAAAAGCAACTCATATATGTCATGTTATTGCACAAATGACCTATATATATCATTTTCCTCTAAAGGCTGAGAAAAAACAATTTTATTTTTTTTTAAATTTTTTGTATTGAAAAAGATATCCATATAGGAGTGTATTTGATCCTTCTCGGTTCTCACATGTTTTTTGTTGTCTTCTTAATTTAACGACTAATTTGAATTTATTATTTTGATGGTCTTTAATTTTTACTAATTTTCTTGTAAAATTTATCATATATACCCCAATCCGTTTTATAAATACAAAAAAATAAATTACAATACATTCGAGAAAAAAAAACCTAAGTTTTTTGTTACTTTTCTCTCTTTCCATTCACACTTTTTTATTTCTTATATTTTTACTTTTTAAATAATGAAAGGAAAAAAAATAAGAATAAAAAAGGCAACTCAATCAATGATGATAAAAAATATAAAAGAAACAATCAATTGAGTTAATGCATGCGTTAACACCACTACACTGCTAATACCTAGAAATACATGGTATTAGTAATGCACACCTTAATATACAATAGAGTGTATAATTAATGCAAACATTAGTTGTACATAGTATAGAAAATAGTACGAAACAAGGTACTAGTAATACACAGGTTAATGTATGTATCATTTTTCCTAATACACTTTACCGAACAAACCGTTAGTTTTGTTTGGTACACTAGAGATGAAATACAAATATACAAAGAATACAAACAATAAAAATATATCATAGAGAATCCTAGGTCTGCCTACGTGACGCCATCACAAATTAGGTTTTCCTTTTAATTTATTTATTTTTTTAAAAAATTGTGGCTTTTATGAAAAATTGTGATTTTTATGAAAATTGTGACTTTTATGAAAAATTATGACTTTTATGAAAAGTCGTGGTTTTTATGAAAAGTTGTGATTTTTATGAAAGATTGTGATTTTTTTAAAGAGTTGTGACCTTTCCAATAAGGCACAATAAGTATGTGTTTACACTATCCTTTGTTGTCTATTAGTATAGAGATTTCCTCTCATTTTAAAACAACAAAAATTGTGAATTTTTTGTTCACCCTTCTTTTGCACCATTAAATATTCGTCTACTTTGCTCTTGTTGAGTGGATCACTCACGCCATTGTTTTTGTATCAATACATTGTAAATAAAATGGTTCCATCATGAGAGTATTTATTCCTTTAAACCTCGGGTACTATGGGATAGTAATTTCCTTAAAGGGCCATACGTTATGCATTCAATAGGCTCGATTTTTTCCTTTATGTTTCATTCTATTGTTACAAATTTTGATATGTATTTTTATAGTCATTAATTTATACTGATGATTTTAACTGTTGTTTTTAATACATGTTTTAAAATTTGTTGTTTATGTTTCTGCAAAATTATTGTTATAAGTATTTGTTAGTACAAATTAAATAGCACAAATTAACTGAGTATTCATGCAAGTTTTCTCTACTGAAATTGTTGATGGTACAATACAAAAATTCCATAAAGATCTCTACTACCATTGCTTGAAGAAAAAAATCAATTTGATATGTCATTGTAAGGACATAAAGACCTTAAAAAGTTTATCGCACCTTGATGTGTGAAGTGAACCAGGAAAAGAAAACAAGAATTAGTAACTTTTGACATGGGTTCAAAGATGTGTTGGATGACCTATAGAAGAATATGATCAGACTCGAGCCTCTTTTAATCCCAAAGATATAGATAAGTACACAATAAATCAATTTCTCATATTCAATATGAAGTATAGACAATTTTTCAAGTTAACTGCAAGTTATAAATATTTTTCTTGAAATAATAAATGTATTTCTCGACACAACAATTGAAATAGAAGCGTAGTTTTCAATTGAACTACATAACTCTGGTGTGTTGATTTTAAAAAAACATCCTAACAAACATAATAGTGTTATTTAATATTTTTCCCTTTCAAGAATATATAATAGGTTGAATTGTTCTCCAATATAATACATTCTCCCTTTACTTTTCCATTTTAATAATTATTTATGATACATTTAAATGGGGAACTTTAAAATGATATATGTAAAGCCAAAAGGTAGAGCTGGACTTTCTACACGTTATAATTAGAATATTTGTTCACTTTTTTCAACCTTTTAAAATTTCTGTATCCCTTCACAGCGATTACTTATTTAGTAAAAAAATTATTTTGTAGGTTGATATTCATTTCATTCCCTAAAAATATAAGATAATAACACTTTCTGGAAGTAAAATGATAAATTATAAAATCAAATTAAAGATAATTGATTGAAGGATAAATGATAAGATGTTATAATTGTCATTTTATTTTATATAATTAATGTTCTTAATATATAATCTAGTATGTAAGATAATATGGTGTTTTAGTTTTAATGACTGGAGGTTTTAAATATTATTTTATAAGCTAGTTAACTAAACCGCGCTTCGCGATCCTATTTTTCTATATTTGATTGACAAGAAAAAAATAATAAAATAAAATTAGTTCCAGAAGAAAAAAAGAGAATTATAATTTGTCCTTGAAACAATACAATTTATAGATGTTGCTATCTCATTTTCTGGTGTTTTAAAATATTTATGTTATTTTACCAATAATTTTCTCGATATAATACTATTTACATTTGATTATTTATTTCACTATTTTAATTTAGAGTTTGTGTAATTTCACTCTCGGATAGGCTTGAAGCAAAGGATAGAACATATCAATTAGTATAACAAATAAAATTAATAGCTTAATCTTTTTTATATATCCACACAAAATTTTCATATGAATAGTACAGAAAGTGTAATTCTAAATTCAAGAAAAAAAAGTAGTAGTTATACTATCCAAACATTTACTAATTAATTAATATTTAATAGAAAAAGATACATTAAAACTTTAAATAATGAATGCACAAGAAAGCTCAAATACCAATTTTAATTTGTACAAAAACTAAATAAATTATATAATTCTAATACTGCAGAAATATGAATAAGTTAAAAGCGATTTCATAAATCAATAAGTGGATTAGTTTTGATGTTCTATATAGAATATGAAAATTTTGGTCGATAAATGATAATATTGTGACTTTTATTCTTATAATTAATAAAATAAATAAGAAAATAAGGAAAAAAGTTTAATAATTATTTTTTTGGCTGGTGTAATATTTTTCTGTTATCAATTTAATTATGGGTCTATCATGAAATCTATCTATCTATCTATCTATCTATCTATCTATCTATCTATCTATCTATCTATATATATATATATATATATATATATATATATATATATATAGATATATAAATGTTAATCCTGATATGACAGCCCCCAATGGGCATCATTTGAAAATCCTTATTTTATCTTTTTAATTAAATAAAAATCTGTGTTTTTATCCAAAATAAAAGTAACCCCTCATTTAAAAGATCACACTAAATAACAATAATTAATTAATCAGCCCACAACCACTAAAACTCAGCCCATTCGAAATGGTTCAAATCCAGCCCACTAACATCTTCTTAATTATCCAATTTAATACGTTACCAAAAGACAAATGACAACAATATCATCCACTGACAAATCACATTTACAGTTCCACCCAACCTGCATCAGAAAACATATTTGGATAAAAATGAAGGGCAAACATTCCCCCCACAGAAATGTGGTACGAGGTCAGCGGACACAACCTGAGGTAAGCAATTTGAACATAATTTAGAGCAACACACATCAGTTCACAATCTATAGTTACAGTATTGATATATACTAGCTTTAGTACATATTACTTGTCTTCTGAAGTAATTTGTAATATCATGTTTGCTCAAATTTCTAATCGAAATAACAGTCACAACACGATAACGTTAGAGAGTTCGTAGGAGCATTAACCCAGGAAAACATGGCAAATCAATTGCATTTAGAAGAAATAGTTAAGTGATCCAAGGCACAATACAAAATTATATGGTAAAGAGTAGAGGATATCTTCTTCCTCCCAACTTCATAAGTAAGTAGCCGATCTTGTCCCTCCCAACTTCATAAGTTTCATAAGGTATGTATTATGTTTTCATGTTAAGTTTCTATTTTGATCATCATGATTTGTAATTGTCATGTTTTTAATTTGTATTAATCTTAATTGATATTTGTGGCCTTTCATACCCTAATTCTTCTTTTATATATATATATATATATATAATATATATATATATATATATATATAGATATAGATATAGATATATAGATATAGATATATAGAATAACATTGTTTTATCAAGTTGATATTTATATATAGTGTGTTTCACTAAAATGTTTAAATGACTACGTTATTTTTAACAAAACATCTTCCTCATCTATAGATGTGGTTGGTTGTGTACATGGAATCGGTTATATGGAAAGTTCTTGTGCGAACCGGGAAAAAAGGGAAAATCTACATTGTTACAAATTAGTAAGTCACTCATCTTATTTTAATTAGTTTGATTATGTCATCTTCTTACAAAATAATAGTTAGATACTTTATGATGGCTAATCTTAGGTGCTACTAAATGAGAATTCATTTGAAATTATTTTGCTTACATATTTTAACCATCTACATTACTGGTACATGTGTATTAATTGATGATAACTTCACTTCTTTTTATTAAATTTTGATAAATCAGATGACTTTTTCACTTTTACATTCTGATTTATATTTTCTCTGCATAGTTCTGCTACATCAAAAATTACCTTATGAGATGAAATTGGGGAGAAGTTTCCTCTTTAACTGTATAACAAGGATGCTGGCATGTATATAGTGATAGTAACTGCTACTACATTGAGAGAATTTTGCATCCTTCCTATTCGGTTAGTTCTTGCTTCTATGCATGAGCGGGTTTCGTGCTTCTTCTTCTCTTATATTCCCCCTTATTAGTTCCTCATCTGTAGATGTGGTTGGTTGTTTATATGGAATCGGTGATATGGAAAATGCTCGTGCGAACCGGGAAAAAAAGGAAAAATCTACATTGTTACAAATTAGTAAGTCATTCATCTTATTTTAATTAGTTTGATTATGTTATCTTCTTACAAAATAATAGTTAGATACTTTTATGATGACTAATCTTAGGTGGTACTGAATGGAAATTCATTTGAAATTATTTTTCTTACATATTTTAACCATCTACATTACTGGCACATGTGTATTAATTGATGATAACTTCACTTCTTTTTATTGAATTTTGATAAATTAGATGACATTCTGATTTTTATTTGCTCTGCATAGTTCTGCTACATCAAAATTATCTTATGAGATGAACTTGGGGAGAAAATTCCTCTTTAACTGTATAACAAGGATGTTGGCTCGTATATAGTGATAGTGACTGCTACTACAATGAGAGAATTTTGCATCCTTCCTGTTCAGTTAGTTCTTGCGGCTATGCACGAGCGGGTTTCTGCTTCTTCTTCTCTTATATTCCCCCTTATTAGTTCCCACGTTGTTCAAATTCTTCCTTTTATTGTTGCTATGTAGTCGTACATACAGAGTTGAGGTTTTTCCTACTATTCATTTTCCTTCCACTCTGAACTCGAGTTTCGATAGTGGAACACTCAAATAAGTTGATGAATTCAAATAAATAAAAGTGTTATAATTCATAAGTTGTTCCCTTTGTTTGTTTTTAAGTAAGATTTAGCTATGGTTGGATGACTTTTTGAAGATGTAGGATAGTTTTTTTGTCGGTATTAAAATGATAATTGATCTTTAACATACATAAGAAGGTGTGTAATTGACCCTGAATACTTTGATATTGAGGTGTATATAAGATTTGGATGCATCTGAGTGTTTGATTTGTATCCATAAAAAAACTTACGTTGGTAGTTGTCTTAAAACATTTGTAATTTTAAAATAGGGCTATTAAAATAAGAGTTCTTGAATTTGGTAGAAGAAAAAGAGGAAAATGATGTTGGAGCTAATCTAAATGACTGTGACTGCATTTCTTTGGACTGTACGAATTAACAAGTGTGATAAAATTGCAGGGGAGACATTGCTTTGGATTGATAAAACATGGTTCAAGCTATATTCCAATATCTTTGACACACACACCTTATGTTTCATGAAATATTTATAGCTTTGATCACAGTCAATGAGCTATAACAAAAGAGTATATGTTTATGGATCTTCCCTTTGTGGCAGCCCTTACATCTTTCTCATCAAAAAATGTATTCTAACACAAAAAGCATCCATGATAGATATTACAATATATAATTCAAGTGAATATTTACTCATGTATGACTTAGTTTCTTAAAATTGCCATCCATAAGTTGTCTTTTAGTGTAAAACTTAACACGTAGAGGTATTTGATTTGGATTTGTGTTGTTGAAGAAGAGATGCTTTGAGTTTTTATACACATGTCAAATGATAGTTTCCACCCATTCACAATATAACTTCCATATAAAATGACTTAGTTACTTATAATTGCCTTCTGCCAGTTGCCTTTGACGAATAGTTTCAACTGGTTGTTGACTCATAGATGACTTAGTTCCTATAATTGCTTCCATAAGTTGCCTTTATGACTAAAACTAAATACATAGAAGTGTTTGCTACTCTATTGACTTTCAAGAAAATCAAAAGCCAGTTTGAACTTGTATAAATTCTGTTGAAAATTTGTGAAGAGGGGGAAAATGAAGTGTTTGTTTTTACTTCAAGGATAGAATAGAAATAGGGAAAGAAAATCAGCACCAGTGGTACTCCAAGATCAGAGTAAATCAGATATATCAGGTGGTGGTGCAGAAAGGGTAACTAAGTCTTCATGTTCAACTTCTTTTGCACGTAGCTTGTCTGATGTTTATGAAGGAAAATGTAAGAATTTGAGGGTTTTCACATTCCCTCAGCTTAAACAAGCAACTAATAATTTTAATAGGTTACTTAAAATTGGTGAAGAAGGTTTTGGATGTGTATACTAAGGGAATATTAAGCCTGCTGATGGAAAAGGGGAATCAACTATTGTTGCCATTAAAAAGCTCAATGAAGATGGTTACTAGTTAAGTTTTTTAGAGTATGCTCCATTATGTATAACTGATCTTGGAATGTGTGTTTAGTTTGACTAGTAACTGAAATGGAATGTGCACACTTTTGATTTGAGTGTGGTCTTATTTGTTAAATTGTTGTTATTTGTGAATCTGTTTATATCAACTTTTTCTGGTGATGGAGCATTACTCATATCATCATTCATTTTTGTTTTTTCTGTTTTTTGTTGGTATGTTAGTGAAAGAGTATGATACTTACAGTACAACACTTTGGCTTCTTTTTTGGGTAGGTGCGTTTAATCGTTCATCTTTAGTGAAAAGATCAAAGTATTGATGCCTTTGAAATTCATTTGTCTACATCCGCATATGATTATTGTCACGACCCAAATCGGGTCGCGACTGACACCCACACTTACCCTCCTATGTGAGCGAACCAACCAATCTAAACCTTAACATTTCAATATAATATCAACAAAAAGTAATGCGGAAGACTTAAACTCATTAATAAAAACCAATTCAATAACTTCTAAAAACTCAACAACTATTATTATCCCCAAAATCTGGAAGTCATCATCACAAGAACATCTACTTCAAATTACTAAATCTAAGAGTATCTAAGAAGCTAAAATACATAAACAGCTAGTCCATGCCGGAACTTCAAGGCATCAAGACATGAGGAGGAGGATCCAGTCCAAGCTAGAAGCATTAGCTCACCCTGATATCCGGAGTAATGAAGACTGGCTAGAGTTGCGGTTGAGTTGAAGACGACGGTACGTTTGCTGCACTCCACAATTTACAAAGAAAACAAATACAAGTAGGCGTCAGTACAAACACAAGTACTGAGTAGGTATCATCGGCCAACTCAAAATAGAAAACAGTATATATCAGATAACATCATAAAATCAACTAATATCCTTAGCATGCAGCATTTACAATTACCATAACCCTTGGTTACAACACTAAGCACATCAATGAGGACTCACGCCTCCTCATCATACTCATTTGGGAATTAGGTTCATTAAATTGAGTATATTAACATCTTTCAAGATTCATTATCTTTATTCCTCTCGTGTCGGTACGTGACACTCCGCTCCTCATATACTATCCTGGTGTCGGAACGTGACACTCCGATCCTCATTCTATCCTGGTGTCGGAACGTGACACCCGATCCATATTCTATCCTGGTACCGGAACGTGGCACCCGATCCATATACTATCCTGGTGTCGGAACGTGACACCCGATCCATATACTATCCTAGTGTCGGAACGTGACACTCCGATCCCAAAATCTCACTACTTTCGTTCATCAAGCCTTCTTTTACACTAAGGCATCATCATTAACAAAGTAGATTAAGGTTTCTCAAGATTTAGGATTCAATAGCCTCATCATGCTTATTTTATCACAATTACATAATCACATTCATGCAAGCATACAATTAAGCATATAGAAGGGTTTACAATACTACCCATACATATCATTCGCTATTAAGAGTTTACTACGTATAGTATAAAAACCATAACCTACCTCCACCGAAGATTAGTGATCAAGCAAGCAAATTCCCCAAAGCTTTGTGTTTTCCTCTTCTCGTTCGATCCTCTCTCTCTCTTTGTTCTTACTATTTCCTTTATTCAAACCCTCTTTCTTTTACCCTAATTAGCATATAATTAAGAATAAAAGATGGCAATAATAACCCACTAATTTACTCAAGGTTACCTCTTTTAACCCCCAAGTAATTAGACTTATTAACATTAACCCACTAATGTTATAATTAAAGCAGGAATAGTCAAAAACGTCCCTTAAAACATTAAAGAAATCCGACTCAGCCTGGGATTACGCAGCCTGTGACGGCCCGTCGTGCCTGCGACGGTCCGTCCTGTTGCTCCGTCACAGATTCCAGAGACTCAATTTCCTTAAAGAGTCTGTGACGGTCCGTCACGCCTGTGACGGTCTGTCCTGCCATTCCGTTACGAAGTTCAGAGAGTCGATTTCAGTACCCATTTTTCAGAATTTCTAAGTGTTTTGAAACGAGACCCCCTCGACGGTCCGTCGTGCCCATGACGGTCCGTCGTGGGATCCGTCGTCTCAGCCAATTTTCCAGAAATAACATCTGTTGCTCGAAACGACTAAACAGGTCGTTACAATAGATACCAATTTACCCATTGTTCGTCCTCGAACGATCTTAAGAAGAAAAACAAGGGCGAAAAGGAGTACCTGAATCTGTAAACAGGTGTGGGTATCTTTCTTGCATATCAGCCTCTTTCTCCCAAGTGGCTTCTTCAACGGGTCGATTCTTCCATTGAACTTTGATGGATGCAATCTCCCTTAACCTCAGCTTGCGAACTTCTCTATCTAAAATGGCAACAGGCTCCTCCTCATAAGACAAATTTTCATCAAGCAGAACTGAATCCCAACGAATGATGTAGTTTCCATCCCCATGGTATCTTTTCAACATAGACACGTGAAATACCGAATGCACTCCGGACAGCCCTGGAGGCAAGGCTAACTCATAAGCCACCTCCCCTACGTGCTTCAGAACTTCAAATGGACCAATATACCTAGGGCTAAGTTTACCTCGCTTACCAAACCGCATCACCCCTTTCATGGGTGAAACCTTCAGCAAGACTTGTTCACCCTCCATGAACTCCAAGTCTCTAACCTTTCGATCTGCATATTCCTTTTGCCTAATTTGCGCCGCTAACAGCTTTTCTTGAATAGATTTCACTTTGTCTAACGATTCTCTCAGAAGGTCAGTACCCCAAGGTCTAACCTCAAATGCATCAAACCACCCAATGGGAGACCTACATCTTCTCCCATATAGTGCCTCAAATGGGGCCATATCAATGCTTGAGTGATTGCTATTGTTGTAGGAGAACTCTGCTAAGGGTAAGAAGCTATCCCAATGACCACCAAATTCTATCACACATGCACGAAGCATATCCTCCAACACTTGAATCGTTCGCTCAGACTGACCATCGGTTTGAGGATGGAACGCAGTACTAAGGTCCAACCTAGTACCTAATTCAGCATGCAATGTTCTCCAAAACTTAGAAGTAAACTGCGTACCTCTATCTGATATGATGGAGAGTGGAACTCCATGCAATCGAACGATTTCTGAGATATAGATTTTGGCTAACTTCTCTGCATTGTAGGTCACCTTGACCGGAATAAAGTGAGCAGACTTAGTTAACCTATCAACGATTACCCAAATGGAGTCAAACTTCCCCAATGTCTTTGGAAGACCAACCACGAAGTCCATTGCAATTCTCTCCCACTTCCATTCAGGAATGGGCATTCTCTGAAGTGTTCCTCCGGTCTGGTGTTCATACTTTACTTGCTGACAATTTGGACATTTGGCAACAAAATCAACAATGTCGCGCTTCATTCTACTCCACCAAAAGTGTTGCTTTAGGTCACGGTACATCTTGGTTGTACCAGGATGTATAGAATACCTTGAACTATGAGCCTCTGTCAGAATCGTGTTGATCAAATCATCAACGCGGGGTACACATACCCTTCCCTTGATTCTCAAAACACCTTCCTCATCGATTTGCGCTTCCTTAGCCTCTCCTCGCAATACTTTATCTTGAATTCTGCTTAGTTTCTCATCGTCAAACTGTTTTCCCTTAATCTTGTCAAGAAAAGAAGATCTTGCCTCCACACAAGCCAACAATCCTCCCTTCTCATTTACTTCTAACCTCATCAAGTCGTTAGCCAGAGTCTGAACATCTCTAGCCAATGGACGTCTAGAAACTTGTAAGTGAGCTAGACTTCCCATGCTCCCTGCCTTTCTACTTAAGGAGTCTGCCACAACATTAGCCTTTCCCGGATGATACAAGATAGTGATATCGTAGTCCTTCAGTAGTTCCATCCATCTCCTCTGTCTCAAATTCAAATCTTTCTGAGTAAAGACGTACTGTAGGCTACGATGATCCGTGTAGACTTCACACTTAACTCCATATAGATAATGTCTCTATTGCTTTAATGCAAACACAATTGCGGCCAATTCCAAATCGTGGGTCGGGTAATTGCGTTCATGCACCTTTAATTGCCTTGAAGCATAAGCAATTACATTATTCTCTTGCATTAGCACTGCACCCAAACCAGAATAGGATGCATCACAATAGACAATGAAATTCCTACCTTCCACGGGCAAGGTGAGAATTGGTGCAGTAGTTAACAAAGTCTTGAGCTTCTGAAAGCTTTCTTCACACTCGTCCGACCAAACAAATGGAACATTCTGCTTAGTCAAGTTCGTCAGTTGGGAAGCAATGGAAGAGAATCCTTTGACAAATCGACGGTAATAGCTAGCTAAACCAACAAAGCTCCTTATTTCTGACACATTAGTAGGTCTTACCCAATTCTTCACTGTCTCAATCTTAGAAGGATCCACCATCACGCCCTCCTTAGACACCACGTGCCCCAAAAAGGACACTGAATCTAGCCAAAACTCACACTTGGAGAATTTGGCATAGAGCTTCTTCTCCCTTAACATTTCCAGTATAATTCTCAAATGCTCCTCATGTTCTTTCTTGCTCTTTGAGTATATCTATATATCATCAATAAATACGATCACAAAGAGATCCAAATATGGCTTAAAAATCCCGTTCATCAAGATCATGAAAGCAGCAGGGGCATTCGTAAGACCAAAAGACATCACTACAAATTCGTAATGCCCATACCTGGTCCGAAAAGCAGTCTTTGGCACATCCGTTGCTCGTATTTTCAATTGATGATAACCGGATCTCAAGTCAATCTTAGAGAAGACACAGGCACCTTGTAACTGATTGAACAAGTCATCAATGCGAGGAATGGGATACTTGTTCTTAATAGTTACCTTGTTCAACTGTCTGTAGTCTATGCACATCCGAAAACTCCCATCCTTTTTCTTCACAAATAATACCGGAGCACCCCAAGGAGATGCACTTGGTCTAATAAAGCCTTTGCTTAGCAACTCTTGAAGTTGTGCCTTTAACTCTCTTAACTCCGCGGGAGCCATTCTATAAGGGGGTATAGAAATGGGGCGAGTACCCAGTTCAAGATCGATGCAGAAGTCAATCTGGTGGCATACCAAGAAGGTCTGCAGGAAACACATCTAAAAATTCGTGGACTATCGAAACCGACTCAATTGAAGGTACTTGAGTAGTGTCATCCCTGAGATGTGCCAAGAAAGCTAGACAACCCTTACTAACCATTTTCTTAGCACGAAGAAAGGAGACGATACGAACTGAATTGGAAGTGTAGTCGCCCTCCCACACTAACGGATCTGTCCCAGGCTTGGCTAACGTCACTGTTTTAGCATTACAATCCAAGATCGCAAAATTCGGAGAAAGCCAAGTCATACCCAGAATTACATCAAAATCAACCATGTCTAAGATAACCAAGTCTACATAAGTATTGTTCCCCACAAAATTCACCAAACAAGACCTATATATCCTTTCAACTATTACAGACTCACCCACCGGAGTAGACACACGAATAGGTATGTCAAGCAATTCACAATGTAAATTAAGACCATTAGCAAATGAGGAAGATACATATGAAAATGTGGAGCCAGGATCAAATAATACAGAAGCCATGCAATCACAAATCAAAAGATTACCTATGATAACAGCATCCGATGTCTCCGCTTCAGACCGCCCAGGGAAGGCGTAACAATGGGCCCTGTCACCTGTTTGTCCATTGCCCCTACCATGTTGTACTGTAGTGGCTATTGTTTACCTATCACCCCGGCCGTTTTGGTGACCACCATTACCTCGACCACCACGTCCTCCAGAATGACGGCCTCTTCCATGACCACCTCTACCTCAGACTATGGGAGGTCTGTAATTCTGTTTTGGACAATACCTCTTGATGTGTCCAGTCTCCCCACATCCATAACATTCTCTGGATTCAAGCATTGGTCTCTGTGAGAATGACGAAGTCTGGGAATAACCTCCAACCTCAGAGAAATGTTGACCGGTTTGAGGTGGACCCCCAACTACAGTCTGTAGTGAGGACTGAATGGGTCGGACTGAGTAACCTCCCGAACCCTGTCCTCTGGAGTAAGAACCATTAAACTCACCTCCCTTTCGAAACCTTTTTGATGTCGATGCCATGGTGAAGTCATCTGGCTTCACTCCTTCCACCTCTATCACGAAGTCCACCACTTCTTGAAAGAATTTCGCTGTAGCCGCTATCTGTAAGGCTGAAATTCGCAACTCTGATCTCAACCCCTTCACAAAACGGCTAATCCGCTCTTGTGGACTGAAACAAAGCTGAGTGGCATATCTGGAAAGTGCACAAAACTTAGCCTCATATGCAGTAACCGACATCCTACCTTGCTCTAGGCTCAAGAATTCATCTCTTTTCCTATCCCTCAAAGTCCGGGGGATATACTTCTCCATAAACAAGCTAGAGAATGATGCCCAAGTCATAGGTGGTGCCTCTGTTGGTTGACACTCAACATGCGACCGCCACCACGTTTTGGCGTTCCCTTGAAACTGATAAGTCACAAACTCAACACCAAACCATTCTACTATACCCATCTTGTATAGTAGCTCATGACAGTCAACCAGAAAATCATATGCATCCTCAGATTCAGAACCCTTGAAGACAGGAGGTTTCAATTTCAAGAACTTACTGAAAAGTTCATGCTGATCATTTGTCATTATAGGCCCTGTAGTCAGACGAGGAAATGTGCCTATTTCCAATGAGGCATCCATGCGGGGAGCCACAGTAGCCGCATGTTGTACCTCCGGAGCCTGAGGTGCTGGTGCAGAAAACACTGGAGGTGTCTGGCCTTGATCAGATAGCCCGCTAAGATAAGCAAGAACCTGATTGATCATCTCTGGGGTAGGTTGGGGTGGCAATTCCTCATTCTGTACTTGCTCATTTTCCCTTTCCTCACCCTCTCTTACCACTTCCTCAGTTGGTGGAAGAGTCAACGCCCTAGTACCAGATGGGCTAGGTGCTCGTCCTCTTCTCCTAGAGGACGTCCTCCCACGACCTCTTCCGCGGCCTCTTGCCACTGCTCCTCTTTGAGCTACAGTCTCAGTGGCTGGCTCAGATGCATCTTGTCTTGCTGATGTTGACGTTGGCGCGGTCGTTGCTCTAGTTCTAACCATCTGCGAAATAGAGTGAAGATGGTCAGATACCAATTTGTATCACCTAGATACCAATTGGATCCAAGTAATAGCACGAAAGAAAGAAAGAAAGAATGGAATTTTCCTAAAGTCTTATAGCCTCTCAAAGAAAAGTAAAGGCGTCCCCCTACCGTTCCTTAAGACTCTACTAGACTCGTTCTTGTGTGATGAGACCAACAAACCTAATGCTCTGATACCAAGTTTGTCACGACCCAAATCGGGTCGCGACTGGCACCCACACTTACCCTCCTATGTGAGCGAACCAACCAATCTAAACCTTAACATTTCAATACATTATCAACAAAAAGTAATGCGGAAGACTTAAACTCATTAATAAAAACCAATTCAATAACTTCTAAAAACTCAACAACTATTATTATCCCCAAAATCTAGAAGTCATCATCACAAGAACATCTACTTCAAATTACTAAATCTAAGAGTATCTAAGAAGCTAAAATACATAAACAGCTAGTCCATGCCGGAACTTCAAGGCATCAAGACATGAGGAGGAGGATCCAGTCCAAGCTAGAAGCATTAGCTCACCCTGATATCCGGAGTAATGAAGACTGGCTAGAGTTGCGGTTGAGTTGAAGATGACGGTACGTTTGCTGCACTCCACAATTTACAAAGAAAACAAATACAAGTAGGCGTCAGTCTAAACACAAGTACTGAGTAGGTATCATCGGCCAACTCAAAATAGAAACAGTATATATCAGATAACATCATAAAATCAACTAATATCCTTAGCATGCAGCATTTACAATTACCATAACCCTTGGTTACAACACCAAGCACATCAATGAGGACTCACGCCTCCTCATCATACTCATTTGGGAATTAGGTTCATTAGATTGAGTATATGAATTAGGTTCATTAGATTGAGTATATTAACATCTTTCAAGATTCATTATCTTTATTCCTCTCGTGTCGGTACGTGACACTCCGCTTTTCATATACTATCCTGGTGTCGGAACGTGACACTCCGATCCTCATTCTATTCTGGTGTCGGAACGTGACACCCGATCCATATTCTATCCTGGTACCAGAACGTGGCACCCGATCCATATACTATCCTGGTGTCGGAACGTGACACCCGATCCATATACTATCCTGGTGTCGGAACGTGACACTCCGATCCCCTAATCTCACTACTTTCGTTCATCAAGCCTTCTTTTACACTAAGGCATCATCATTAACAAAGTAGATTAAGGTTTCTCAAGATTTAGGATTCAATAGCCTCATCATGCTTATTTTATCACAATTACATAATCACATTCATGCAAGCATACAATTAAGCATATAGAAGGGTTTACAATACTACCCATACATATCATTCGCTATTAAGAGTTTACTACGTATAGTATAAAAACCATAACCTACCTCCACCGAAGATTAGTGATCAAGCAAGCAAATTCCCCAAAGCTTTGTGTTTTCCTCTTCTCGTTCGATCATCTCTCTCTCTTTTTTCTTTCTATTTCCTTTATTCAAACCCTCTTTCTTTTACCCTAATTAGCATATAATTAAGAATAAAAGATGGCAATAATAACCCACTAATTTACTCAAAGTTACCTCTTTTAACCCCCAAGTAATTAGACTTATTAACATTAACCCACTAACTTTATAATTAAAGCAGGAATAGTCAAAAACGTCCCTTAAAACATTAAAGAAATCCGACTCAGCCTGGGATTACGCAGCCTGTGACGGCCCATCGTGTCTGCGACGGTCCGTCCTGTTGCTCCGTCACAGATTCCAGAGACTCAATTTCCTTAAAGAGTCTGTGACGGTCTGTCCTGCCATTCCGTTACGAAGTTCAGAGAGTCGATTTCAGTACCCATTTTTCAGAATTTCTAAGTGTTTTGAAACGAGACCCCCTCGACGGTCCGTCGTGCCCATGACGGTCCGTCGTGGGATTCGTCGTCTCAGCCAGTTTTCCAGAAATAACATCTGTTGCTCGAAACGACTAAATAGGTCGTTACAATTATTTAGGAGAATGTACGCGGTATATGTCTGTATCTTTCTTGTGGAAGAGAGGAATATATCCAACTTTGTTCCATTTGCATGTATGTTTGCTCATTGCACTTTGCTGTAAATATTATTTCCAACTCACTTTTTGCTATGTTTGTTTTCCAGTTGATCATTTAATTGCCGCCCAAATGTTGATCATTTCAAGTCAATATTTGTTTAACAGAAAATAAATGTCCGTAAAGTGTAACGAGCACCATGAAAACATTGGCAATATTTGTACTTTCTTCCTTTAGTTGGAAGTTGTGGATTTCAAAATTACTTAGCAACAAGTTATGGTTGATGTGACTTGCTTCTCTAGATTTTGCGAACTTAAATCTGTAGTCTTCTATTTGTGAAGCTAAATTACTTAAGTTTTTTTGTATCTTATTGCAAACTGTAGTTTTGTGTTGATCCTCTAATTGTTATGTAGGGTCCTAAACAATAGGTAGCAGAAGTGCAAATTCTGGGAGTGGTAGATCAACCAAATCTTGTCAAACTTGGATATTGTGACGTTGTCTTATTTGCATGAAGAATTGGAAGTTCATGTATTTTATCTGAATATTTTCTGATGTATTTGTCTTATCTTTTCATAAATATATATTGCAAGTGTGTGAACTCTTAGTTGGTTTTCTCTTTTCTTCAATGTATAACCCAAGTGTGGCGTATTGCTTGATGCTGAAGGTATATAATCATTGATATGACTTCACCTTTGTGGCCTAAAAATGTTAAAGCAGTGTTTTTCTATATATTTCATTTATTTTTCTAAATTTTTTGACATATGAGTGTCTGTGTCTCATCTTTAATTCTATCTGTAAATTATAGCAATGTCTTTATTCAAGACCATTTCAAATTAAAACGTCATCTGCATTGACATCTTTACTGTATATTTGTTCTTTAGACGTTTTGTCAAACATGCATAAAACTTGTATATACCGATTCACCACTGAAGTGGTAAAATACTGCTATTCTTAATGTTAGTTTTCTTTCTTGTGTTAACTATATAGGTGATATATTGTGATTTGAAGTCATTAAATGTGCTATTGGAGTCGTAACTCGTAAGGAATTTAGGTGGCTTCTTATTTTCACTTATGAAATGAATTACATGATCCCTAATTACAAAAGCGATGAGGTTAGTCCTAGGAATATCATTAGTGGTTTTGTCTTGGAATTGAGTAGAAAAGTGGGAAGAGTAGAGTTCAGTGAGTTAGAGAATTCTCTTGTATGACGGAAGTTAGGCAAATCTCCTTGGAAATAAGTTCGAGTTAATGCCTGTCATACAATTTCTTCTTCTTAAGGATGTCATTTATGGTGCTATTTCATTTTAAACAACTCTATGTAATTTGGATCTATTTCTCTGTATTGAAAGTATCATGTGCTATTTTATAGGTCTTGCAAGAAGTATTGAGGTGCTATTTCATCCCAGAAAATATGTTTGGTAGAGTTTGCATCATTATAGACAAGGTCAGTTCTTATTTTGATCTATAGTATTCCAAAAAGGCAAAAGCAGAACACACTGGTTACTTGATTGCATCTGTTCATTTTCAGCTGGATAACTGTTTCTTTGGTACTAAGTGTGAGATGGTTATGGATTTTCTAATCATATTATGCTTTATTTTTACTTTTAAAAAAGACTACTTTCTATTCTGAGGTAATGGAATATGTTTAGCAACTTGATGTCACGATCCTGCATGAAATTCTATTCTGCTTCTCTAATTCTGTATTATATTTGATTTGATACAGATAGACATTACTCTATCAATTTACTTTATCACAAGTAGTTGAGGCCGGTTATATTAATACTCTATTTCACTTTATTCTGACCCATAGTAAGAAGTTTGCTCCTCAGGATCTTCAATTAAAAGTGCTATTTACTTATATCAGAGTTGTGCTTATTGCATTTTTCTAACATGGTATGCCCAATCAGAAACCCCTCGACCTGGAATCAAAAGTGGCCCTGTTTTCCACTTTCCTCTCTTGGTGATACGAACTACCATTCTTAAGGTTGGAGGTGGAGTCATTTCCCCTAGGTTATCCCTTACTTTCAAAGGTAGCCTTTTAGCATCACATCTTAAAGAAGTCTATTGCATTTTTTTCTTCTAAAAGGAACCTAGCATTGTTTTTTCTGCTAGGAGCTCAATCATTGTATTTTTTATTTTTTGGTGACTGCGGTGAGAGCCAGTTAATGAACAACCAGTTTTTTATAGTATAGTTGATTTATGTATCACCTACAGTACAATTCATTCTTCTTGTTCTAATCAACTCTTGTTACCCTCTTGGCTGAATAGATTGGAATGATTCCAATGGATGATATCAGGAGAGATTTGTTGTCTGCTGACATGTCAGGTAGCTATTGAAGACCTATTGCAAGTTCTATCATTGCAGTCTTTGGTGATCAATACAAAATGCTTTTTGTGACCAGGTTGTGGGGACATGGGGGTATGCAGCACCTGATTACATATAAATAGAACATCTCACAACTAAGAGTGATGGGTGGAGTTATGGTGTATTATTGTATGAGATCCTAATCGATCGACGGTCCCTAGAAAGGAACAGACCAAAACCAGAACATAAACTTCTGGATTGAATTAAATATTATACTGCTGATGGCAAGAAATTCGGTATGCTCATGTATTCAAGGCTGGAAAATCGATATTCCATCATTGCAGCTCGAAAGATGGCAAAGTTAGCTGACACCTGTTTGTTGAAATCTGCAAAAGATCGACCCAAGATAAGTCAGGTAGTACAAACTCTAAAGAAGATCATTCTAACTTTCACCATTAGTATCTAAAGAGGTTAACAAGACCGTTCATCATCAGCAGCTAAAGACAATAAGAAGAACAAGTCATTTTCTTGAGTGGAAAACAAATCCATGGCCTAAGAAAATGAGCTTTTTCTACATATTAACTTATGTATATCCTGCCAATGCTAGAGACACAAAAATTTAGAATCCAAGTGCCTATCAATTTTTAAATTCAAGAAGTAATTTGATATCATTGTGATTTCCCTTTATTATGTTTTCAAGACCTATGTATGAACAACGTGAGGCTTGACGCCCTATTAATTGTTACTGCTATCAATTTTGATTAACCCTGTATTGCCATGTCAATATTTATATTTTTTCACTTGTATCGTATCATTGGTGTTTTTAGTTGTCCCAAAACATGTACTATGAGTGCTTGATGATTCCAAAAAGCATACATAAATCATTATAAAGAGAATACTTTGCGGTTGCTTTTTTAGAAAACTTGAGGAGAATACTACAATGAGCTTCAAGCCATGAGTTTTCTGTGAAATGAGAAGCTTTATTCATTTATAGATGATTACAACTCCAAATCATATTGCAAATTATGTAAACAATCAATATGTTTAATCCATCACATGGACTAATTACGACACATCAAGAATGGATGCACTATATGTTGCATCAAGTTTTCGTCGAGTGTAGCTGAATATATAACTTGTTTAACTACCTATGAAAAGGACAAATTAGAGGTAAAATCTGATCCATTTCATAGACATTCCATATCAAATTCGTAGGTGTGCATTAGCTGAAACAGTATAGCTAATATCAGTTACCATCCAAATGATTTAGTAGATCTATGCTTAAATGACCAGCCATGTCCCAAATCATCCTCCCAATCTTATCCAGTTACATTTTCTCCACAAATCAATACAAATCACTCCTATTAAATGCGTAGGCAATTCTCATATCTTCCTTCTATTCATATTCAAATTCATCACACTCAAAATCTGCAGCCATTCAAACATTCATTCATCATATTAAAATTCTACAACCATTCGATCAACCATTTATTTTTATCTTCAAATTAAACAGGGTGCACATTCAAGGAAGGGGCAATATTTATTTACTTTTTTAATAATTGAGAAAACTTTACGCAGCAGCATATTCACACATTTCAATCCTATTCAATTTCTTAAAGATCATCTCTGTGAGTGTTTTGATTACAGTGGTTTGTATACTCATGCCTACTCTACTTGAATAACATTATTTATAACACATATTGCATTTTAGATAAGCTATGATTCCGGCAAGTACTTTCACATACATAGCACTGAGGTATACTGTATTTCGATATAGCCAAAAATATCTACCGCTGACATATTATATTCTACCAAAACAAATATAACAGGTTCAATGGAATTGCTATCTGCTATCGTTAAAGAATACAATGGATCATTGAATATTTCGATGGAAGTTAACCTTCTACAACAGCTACTACCAGAATTAGTTTCCCTCGAATAGATGGTAAAACAAAAAGAAAATACAAATGCATCAACAGGCGAGTGTAGTCAAGTGAATAAGGAAGTGGGCTCTCTAAAAAACAGCAGATGGGAGTATTCCAAATTGAAGAGAAAAGTTGCTTTAATTGAAAAACAATACAAGAACCATCCAAAAAAACTAATAATATAGCTAATACGTTTTTTTAGCAGATTCACAAAGTTGGCGAAGTTGACAAACTTTTCAAGCAGACATTTTCCCATTCATCAAAATGGTATGGTAATATGCATCCCCATTTATCTCTTATCTAAATGTCAAAATTTGACTGATTGTTCATATGAGAAACTGAATGATTAAATCATTAACTAAATATATGATTATGTTTATATTTAATTGTTCAAATTGACAGGCCATTACACAACAACTTGGAATTTTGGCCCCCCAAAGTACATGCCAATATTGTGGAGCTCTTTTATGGTATGAAGAACGAACAACAAAAACAAAACAAACAACAAAACCAATATTCTCATTTTTGTTGTATGGGAGAAGGTCGTGTAAGACTTCCTTTATTGAGGGAACCACAACCTTATCTGAAGTATCTTTTGGGTAAAGAATCAGGACAACTAGGTATTAATTTTCGAAAAAATATTAGATCTTATAACTCAATGTTTGCAGTTACATCCATGGGTGGCCGAGTTGATGGATCTATCAATCACTCAAAGGGGCCATACATTTTCAGGATGTGTGGTCAGAATTATCATCGTATAGGATCTTTATTGCCGGAAATTGGTAAAAGACCCCAGCTTGCTCAGCTATATATATATATATATATATATATGATACTGAAAATGAGATAAACAACAGAATGAATTGTCTGTTGGAAGGAGACATTGATCCTGAAATTGTTCGGGGCTTATCAGTAATGTTGGACGAGTATAATATATTGATTAAAACATTTCGAATGGCTAGAGATAGATATAAAGAGCATCCTGAATGTGAATTTTGCCTATGTCTCCTATCTAATAGGACAACGGATGGTCGACAATATAATTTACCCACAACTTTTGAAGTAGCTGGATTAATAGTGGGTGATCTTACGGAAGAAAACTTCCAGCGATATATTATTGTAGAGCATAGGGAAAATGGACTTCAAAGAATTTCTGATCTACACCCAAGTTTTATGTCTATGACAAATCCACTAATACACCTATATGGTGAAGATGTATATAGAGTTGGGATAAATTTGGGAGATGTCATCGACAAGACTTACAAGCGACAAAAATTAACAAATAGAGACTTCTATTGCTTTAGAATACAACAAAGACTTAACGAGGGTAAGACTCTCTTGCTAGCTGGTAGACTATTACAACAATACATTGTTGACGGTTACATGGTAATGTAGAAAGAAAGATTTTGTTATATTCGGAATAATCAACCAAAATTCAGAGCTGATCTTTACTCTGGCTTAATGTATGCCATTCTTCGTGGTGATTCAGATTGTTCTTTGGTAGGAAAAACAGTTATCTTACCTTCATCTTACACTTGAGGACCTCGCTATCGGGCACAAAATTATCAAGATGCAATGGCAATTTGCAGGTGGGCTGGATATCCAGATTTGTTCCTCACTTTACATGCAATCCAAAGTGGCCCGAAATAAGTGAAATGCTTCGCTTAATAGAATAATCTGGTGATGATAACAGGGTGGACATTATCTGCAGAGTGTTCCAAATTAAGTTATTCCAATTAATGCAAGATCTGAAAAAGCAACAACCTTTTGGAAAAATATTTGCATGTAAGTTCAAACTTCAACATACTAACAAAATACATCAGTTACTAATTCAAGTGCTAACATTTTGCTAAAAAAACAAATGATTACTTTACCGGCATCCTAACAAACACATTGTACCTTTAACTTTGCAAATTTATATACAATTGAGTTTCTGAAAAGAGGACTACCTCATGCACATATACTACTTTTCCTGCATCCTACATTAAAAAGTCCATCTATAGATCATATCAACACAATGATAATAGTTGAAATACCCTATTTGGAAGTCGACCCTGATGGTTATAAAGCTATAAAGAACTACATGATGCATGGACCTTGTGGAGACTTCAATCCAGGATGCCCATGTATGAAGCAAGGAAAATGCACTAAGCATTTTCCAAAGAAGTTCAATAATCAAAAAACATATGATGCAGATGGGTTCCCAATTTATATGAGAAGAAATACAGGTACAAAAGTCAATAAAAATAATATCTTTTTAGACAACAAATATGTCGTCCCTTACAACAGGAATTTGATTGTCAAATGTGATGCACATATAAATGTCGAGTTGTGCAATTACTCAAGATCAGTGAAGTACCTACTTAAATATGTCAATAAGGGATCTGGTAGAGCAATAATTGGTGTAGAATGCTCAGATACTCCCACAGAACGTGATGAGATCAAAAGATATCTAGATTGTAGATACATATCAGCTACAGAAGCTTGATGGAGGATCTTTTCGTTTGACATACATCATAGACAACCAGTAATTGAGCGTTTGCCATTCCATTTACAAGGAGAAAACACCATAGTATTCCAAGAAGAAAGGTGTCGTGAAAGCATACTAAACACACCCGATATAGTAAAAACAAAATTCACGGAATGGTTTGAGGCAAACATAGAATATGAGGATGCGCGAGAGCCAACATATTCATATTTTCCTACACGTTGGGTTTGGGACGCAACATGCAAGAGATGGACTAGAAGAAAAAAGGGGAAGTCAGTTGGTAGAATTTACTTCTCACATCCTGCAAGTGGAGTACGATTTTACATGAGAATGCTACTTAATTTTTTCAAAGGAAACATTTCTTTTGAAAGCATCAGAACAATTAATGGAGTCGGTATAATACTTATAAGGAGGCATGCTACGCATTAGGATTATTGGAGGATGATATTAATGGAACGACTGCTTGGCTGAAGCTGCATATTGGGCATCTAGAAATGAATTGAGAAATTTGTTTGTGCCGATACTAATTCACTATCAAGTGTGTGATTCGTCCAAACTTTGGAGGAGCAACTATGAAATTTTATCAGAAGATATAACATCATTACAACGAAAGAGATTTCAATTGGAAGATTTAAAGTTAAATGAAAAACAACTTGAATCATATACGTTATTTGAGATAGAAACCATACTTCTAAAGATAGGAAAAAGTTTGAAAGACATACATGGAATGCAACTTCCAAATTCTACTTTGATGAATGACACAGGGAATCGCCTAATCAATGAGGAACTAAAATATGACAAAGGTTTCTTAAAAGAAGTACATGATAAATCATTCGCTGTTTTAAATAATTGTCAAAAGATAACTTATAAAGCAGTAATAAAATCAGTTGTTAATGAAGAAGGACACTTATTTTTTATGGAATACAATAATTTCCAGGCTGAGATCAGAATCAAAAATAGTTCTTCCAGTTGCTACTTCTGGAATAGCTGTTTTGTTATTACCAAATGGAAGGACAACACATTCACGATTACATATTCCTTTGGACATTAGTGCAGAATCAACTTGTGAAATAAGACAAGGAAGCCAGTTAGCCGAACTACTTTTGAAAACATCTTTAATCATTTGGGATGAAGAGTCAATGGCAAATAAATTTAGTTTTGAAGCCTTAGATAGGACCTTGCGAGATATCCTTCGATTATAATATGAAAACAGTGTAGACAAACCATTTGGAGGCCTTACAATCGTATTTGGTGGTGATTTTCATCAAATACTACCGGTGATTCCAAAGACACGAGCTGATATTTTAGATGCATCGCTCAACTCCTCATATTTGTGTCCATTGTTTACAATTTATGAGTTGAAACAATATGTGTGACTTTGTTGTGGAAGCGTATCTGATTCTGATGCCGCTAAAGTTACTACTTTCGACAAATAGTTATTACAAATTGGGTATGGATCCTTTTATAGTGATGTTGACAATGACCTTATCAAAGTGCCTACTGATATATTTATAGTGCCATCTAATGATCCAATCAGATCAATCGTCGACGCTGTTTACTCGTCCTTTTTTAGAAGTACAATGACCCAACATATTTGCAAGAAAGAGCAATACTTACTCCTAAAAATGAAATGGTCTATGAATTGAATGATACAATTATGAAAATGATTCAAGGTGACATAAGAACATATTTTATCTTTGACAATGTGTGTAAAGCAAGTGTGAACACTAATGATGAAGATCTATTGTACCCAACGGAATTTTTAAATAGCTTAAGATTTCCGGGAATTCCTAATCATGAAGTACAGTTAAAAGTAGGCACTCTAGTTATGCTTCTGAGGAATCCATATCAAAGTGAAGGACTATGCAAAGTGAAGGACTATGCAACGGAACAAGATTGATTGTCACACATCTTGGTATGTGGTCTATCAGTGCAAATATCATCTCTGGATAAAACATTGGCTCGAAAATAACAATACCAAGAATTATTATGTCTCCTAATGATTCAAAGTGGCCTTTCAAGTTAAACAGACGTCAACTTTCGGTAGAACCATGTTTCGCTATGACAATTAGTAAAAGTCAAGGACAGTCTCTCAATCATGTTGGATTATATCTTCCTAACAATTATTCACTCATGGCCAATTATATGTAGCACTATCCCGAGTAACAAAAAGACAAGTATTAACTATTCTAAATGTTGACGACGACATGGAAGATCCGATGTTCTTTAAAAATATCGTTTACACAAAAGTATTTCAAAATATATGCCCTTAAAACTGAAATATAATGAGGTATTTCCTTATTTCATCCCATATTTTTATTTTATTATGCAAATTCATAACTGTTCAACTAATAGTGCTTTCTTTTGGAACAAATAGGTATACTTAAAGATTAATGATGTAGATGAAGTACCAGGAGGTCACACAAACACTATATAACTTGAGGAATTTCCATTTGTCCTAATCTAGATGGACAAAGTTACTTCGTTCTTATTGACGGTGGGCGCCTGGAGATATTATGTGGAATTAGTCAAGGTATGTGCAACCTGAACCAGATACCGTGGTTATCGAAACAATATGTGCATAATTCTACATACAAAAGTGATTAAACCAAGGGTTTGCTGGTTTAGGGAGTACCCTTCTTTCATGTTTTAGGTATCAACTCATTGTCTTAGCATGCAGTGAATGTTCTTCTCCCATCTGTCTGGATATTATTCCGCAACCGAGAAGAAGCATTGAGTATTACAGAGACCTATTCTTGATTAACAGAATGAAAATGGGAGGAATTGCGTTATAGTTTATGCTTTATTACTAGCTTTGGTTCTTTATGCTTGAACTTGACATGATGAGTGCAACTAAGCTTGATTTTTTCAGCGATTCTTAAAAATTTGGCCTGTCTCAGAAGTTAGAGTACTCACCTTTGCAAAAACAAGTGTTTTCTTTGATTTATTTATTTTAGTTGCTAAGGTAAAAAATATCATTAACCTTTTTAAAATTCCTCAGGAGCTTAATGATCAATGACTTTCACAAAATGAATCAACTCACTAATGGTTTCTGATGTCTGGATGTCGCCCATAGCCAAGATGACACGAAACTCTTGGGAGAACTGAGACAATAATGAAAGTGGTAACGATTTGTAGCAGAAATTAAAAGTATGTGTCTGCATCTTACTAAGATTTGTAGATCAATAGATGTGTTGAAAATGAATAGTTCAATAATTGAATGGTCAATAGGAAAAGAAGGGAATACTAGTTATGAGTATTTGAGGACGTAGATGAGTTTATTCTTCCCGGCTTGCAGTTTATCTTTTAATTAAAATAGTAACAGGAGAATATATAGAGCTGCATATTGATAATCAGTACTGGAATGACGACATTAAGGTGTTAACATGAACTGTTTGGTAAGTTCCTCCATACTTTACCCAAATATCCCTTTTGTGTATAACTTCTAATTGAGTGCTAACAATCGCTTATTAGTGACTTTCAGAGTTGACTTATGGTACCACAAACACAAACATTTTAACTAATCCTGCGAAGAAATGACAATTTGTGAACTCTGTAGTTAAAGCAAGGAACTTCATTAGGATCTTCAAAGTAAGCGTCCTCTATGTCAATTTCTGGTGCTTTTATTTGCTCTTGCTCAAGTCTCTCGTCTTGCTGACACTTCAATAATAGGAGCTGAATTGATCAATTTCTGATTCTCCACTGGTTGTTGATTACTCAAAAGTAATGGCAGAGGCAGGTGCTTGGAATTTTCCCTTGGATTGTTGTTAGTCGCTTTCTGTTCTGTTGCACTGACAATACTTTTCTCTTTCAGCGCGGGAAGGGCAAGTTTTTGCACTGAATGAGGCATTTTTATTGGGTCAAGTTTATGAAATACAATGTATCGAAATGTTTAAAGCTTTAAACAGATAAGCTACGACTTGCGTGTACTTTTTTTAACTGATTGAGCAAATGTTACAAAATATAATCATCATATGCTTGGTGTGTGATATTTAGACTCTTAGTGTGTTCAGTTCCATCATGTGTAATTTTAATTAACTGCACATCGATGTGTTATTCATGTCAAGTTAGATGTTAATTTAGACTGATTAATGCTGCCGGTGAATTTGCAGCAGATGATGTCATGGTTGGTTTTGTACGAATAATTTTGTGTTTCAGGTTGTGATTGATGAGATGAAAGTAGTTATTGAAAATACAGGAGGATTAGTTGTTCTAGCTGAAAGCTTTGGTCATTCTGTTTTCAAAGATTCTTTCAAGCAAATCTTTGAAGATGGTGAACAGTCTCTTGGACTGTCCTTCAAGTAAGCTCTCTAGATATTATTCTGTTGTCTCATTTGCAAAGGACACTAATTTGCTATGTTTTCAGTATTGTTGTTTTGAATGTGGAACCAATTTTAACTTTATGTTCAGGACTTTTTCTAGCAAGATGCTCTAAAGTTAAAAGTATCTATGATATAAGATATACTTGTCTGGAGGTTGTTTTTATTTTTTGGGGTCCAAGCTATATACTAGTGAAGGGTATTTATGTTGATAACTGTAGAGAATGGGATAAAGTACTCAACATATTTGTAATTGCGAATAAAAAGGATGAGCCTTGTTCTAGAGGCTGTGCATATCTAGTACAGTAGAATTCAATGAAAAAACTAAAAGAACTGACAAGATAGTACCTGATTATCAAACTAAAGTTATATGTCCAACTTTCTTATGAGTAAAATTGGTGGTCTTGATAGAAATTTATCATAATCAAATTCATTTCACACATCATTTCTTAATCTTAAAAAGTAGAATCAATTCTGTAATAAATACAGTTCATTTCAATTGACGATTTTAATGGAAAAATTGAAAAAAGAACATGTTGGTACTTGGTACCTAATTATAAAGTTAAAGTTTGATGTTAGCTGAATGAAAGGTTTATGTCCAACTCTCTTAATTATAAAAAGGCTGTTTGCTTGAAACATGGAAGTCATTATAGGAATGGATCCCTAGCTACAATCAGGAATAAGAAGAAGATATCACTGAAATTAGGAGGAGGGAGGCTCAATAGATATAGATTGACACTAGAATTTAGATAGTTTCTGGGTGTTACTTATTTTCCATAATATTGGTAACTAGATTGCTCATCCTTTGGCTAGATAGCGTAATATCTCAAAAGACATGACTTGATGTAGACTTACCTAAAAGTCGAGTGCAGATGAAGACTCTCAGTCAATGAGCTTGCAGTATGGATATCATTAATCAACTGGTTAATTTAAGAAGCCATCTAAAAAATGGATTCATCTAAAATAATAATATGCTAACCTTGCAAATGCACTTGCAAAGTGTCCGCATTCTCCTATCAACAATTGTACCTAATTAATCTCTTTGTACATTCTCTTTTTGGATACCAAGGAATCATTAGGTCTTTAATCTCTAAACTATCATTGTGTCACTAACAATGGGTGTTGGATAATGTTAGGTGGCACATATTACTTTCTTAGTAGATAGACTTTAAGGATGAAATTTTCTTGAGTATAGAGTTGCCAATACAATTAAATTCAGAATATGTACACGTCTAAAACGTAAGCTGGAGAATTTTAGGGTCAATTAACTTGATCCAAACATAACCTCGACATGTTGATACTAACTATCTTTACAATATGATAAAGTTAATAATGTTTTCTCGTAATGACCTATACTGCTGCATAAAAAGTTAGCTGGTGAGGAAGAAAAAGGAGTACATATGCAAAAAATATTCGGTTATATAGGGTTGTGTACACTTGTGACCATGTGGTGGTTTGGTAAGATTTGATCCTTTTGCCATAATGCTGAGTAGTTCTAATTTGCATATACAACAAACAACCTCTTTCATTTGCACTTTTGGAATGCTTTGTTGTTGTCTTCTGAAAATAAGTTCTTTCTCCATGTTTTCTATTTCAGGTTTAGGGTTGAGGGAAAAAATATCTTTAACATTGTGAATAAGAAAAGATACAATACGATAAGACTCTAATATAGTCCATATGTAGCTCATGAAAATCTGATAAAGACAGATATAATTTAGGTCATTTTCTTATTAGACAAGCCATGCTTAGATAGGTTAGAATATACGACAGAGTCTCATACTCGACCTGAAATCTCTTGGCAACAATATGTGTCATATAGGACTTTTGGTAGGTAAATCTAGACAAATGCAATTTTGAAATGATTAAACTCATTAATGTGTACTACTTTGTAATCTCTATGACTTGTGTTACTATAGAAGTTCTCAACTACGTATCCATTATTGATTCGTAATTATTCCACCATATAATAGATAAATAAATCACATAAAAATTACCCCACAATATAATTGATTAGCTCCGGCCCATATTTCACCTATTAAATACAAATAATATTTAATTACACTAAAGCCCAGTCCTATCTATCCAAATTAAATGACCCAATTGAATATACATGACTATAATGACCCAATTCAGCCGTTTTAAAAACACCCAAACGTATCCAATTCTTGCTGATCTTCTCCCTCTCAAGAACATTCTTCTCATATCTACTCTCAACCTTCTACCTCCCAAGAATCTAAGAGACAGGTTTCCATAAACTCATTGCTTCATCTTCCTTATTTGTAACTCTAATTCTACTGATTTACTCTCCCCTTTCAGACTCCTAATTCTTGTAGTATATATACATGGGTAGTGACTCTTTACCATATTCAAATTTGCATTGTCTCTGTTTCTTTTAATTGAGTTTTAACAATGATGATTTTTTTTTCCAGAATTGGTTACTGGTAGAGATGATTTTAGAATAAGAGTAAGACTTTGTAGAATGTAAAACACCATTAATCTCAAGAAAAATGGTGAGCTTATCCGTTTGGATATGATATTTATCGATGAAAAGGTACATTTCTCATTGATTCATTTACCAAATATCATATTTTTTGGGTAATTTTAATTATTAAATTACTTACTAATTACTTCTTCTATTAGAGTAATTTGATGCATGGTATAATTAGGAAAAATCAGGTTAACAGGTTCAAAGACAAGTTGAATGAAGGTTCTGTATTTATCATCAAGAACTTCAAAGTTGTTAATAGAATTGGGGGATATAGACCTGTTCAAAACTCATTTAAAATCATTTTCTTTGCCTCAACTGCAATCAAGAATTTGTCTGAAGATATTGTTGAAATTCCATTAAACGATTTTGAATTTATTGATCCAGATGTGATGGACTCAAGGGTGAACAACAACAATGTCTTATCAGGTCTATATTTATATTTATAGTCTTACCTATTACATTTAAAGTTATACTTAGCTACACAATTTATTAATAAAAAACTGATGATATTGTGTTTGATGACATTCATGACCTTCATATAGATTTTAAAAGTTCTATCACATACTTAATATAATTAATAATATCTAAAAAGGAAGAACTTCATCATTTCAAAAGCTATATTCAAGAGAAACACTTAGTATAAAAAGGAAGGAAAAGAAAGACTTTGGATAAACTAGGCATTGAAATTTAACTGGTGCCTATCACATTATAGATTGATGATCTAACCTCCGCTTTGTGTATAAATGTCAAATAATACCCTAAACTGTTTGAATGCGAGTCTTATATACGATTCTTCATCTTCAATAAACATAGATGTGGTTGGTTGGTTGTTTATTTACGTGTAAATGCTAAATAATTGCCTAAACTATTCAAATAAAACACTTTCATATGAATCTTCCTCTTCAATTTTCATAGATGTTGTTGGTTGTTTATATGGAATTGGTGATATCGAGAGGGATATCCACATTCTTACTGATTAGTTAGTCACTCATCTCAGTTTAAGTTGTTTTACTTTGTTATCTCCTTACCATAAAATTATTTGATTATTGATTTATGGTTTCTGTGCATAGTTTGGCTAAAGCAAAATTACCTTATGGGAAGAATTTGGGGAGAAGTTTTGTCCTTATTTGTATAACAATCATGCTGGCCTATATATAGTGATAGTGACTTTTACAACAGTGAAGGAGTTTCGTGGTAATTTTTACAGATTTAGTTGTACTTACTAGCAATTTAACTCCAAGCGTTTTGAAGAAATGACATGATTTCATTTTTAACGCATACATTGATAATAGGTGAGGTTAGCTTCTCCCCCACCTATGCAAGCAAAATATATGTGAATCTTGATATAGATTACATAAGATCTTTGGCTCCAAAATTTTCCACCATGTCCATAGAAGTTCCAATTATAAAAATCTCTAATGTTAACAGTCTTTCTCGTGAGGAAGAGATGGTTTTGAATCGTATGGACGTTAAGGAGTTGTTGGAGGCTGAGTGGAGCTCTGAACTACAGGTTCTTTTCTTATTAGGATTCTCATATTATTGGTTTACCATTTAAACATGATCGTTACGCTATTTCATGATATTTAATAAAATTGCAGGAATACATTGTTACAGTGAAGAGCAAGGTAATAGAAATACATAACTATTTTGGTTGGTACTACATTTAATGCAATGTGTGCTCGAAGAAGATTGAACCAACAAATAGTATTTATCGATGCCACAATTGCAATAAAGATTGCAAATTTCCTTTGGTCAGGTAACCATTTATGAAGGACTGTGAATGAGGTTTGTATATGTTGTGAATGAATCTAACTTATTATGTAAACATAGGTACAATATACACCTAAAAGTGTCAGATAGGACCGGAGACACTACTTTTATCTTATTTAATGCGGTGGCTGAGAAACTCCTTGATACATTAGCTCACAAGTTGTTCAACAAGCTTACTACAGCTAACAATGATGTGCCTGTCCAAGTCCAAAGCCTTTGGGGTAAAAAATTTGTTTTTAAACTGAGATTAAATCACTATAATTTGAAAGAAGGTCTTGAAAATTTTACAATATCAAAGCTTTGGATTCCAAATGATAATTTGGAAGTACAATACAAACTAAGGAAAGAAGAAAAGGTATTGCAATATAGACTACGAGTTTGTAATATACAATTACGTTTACTTTGTAATTTATTTTTCATACTGTTCTTCTTCCAGGGGAAGAACTTATCCAAAAATGAAACCGACCTAAAATATCAGGGAACCAATGGATAGACCAAATAGATGGTAATTACATTTAATGTTTTAATATAAAAATTCAAATCATTTTAAGGATTAACATGGTTAATAAATATGTTGATAAATTTACTTTTTGAAGAACAATCAGGGATCTGTTGATGTGTTGTTGACTGACTTGGAAGATTATGAGGATGAAGTACATGTAACAAATGGTGGTAAGAGTAGAAAACGAAGAAACCTAATCATAAATGATGAGGAATTAAGCGTTCAAGACACAAATAAGGTCAAGAAGTAAAGGGATTATTGTTGGTCATAAATGATGAGGAATAAGTGTTCATCGCACAAATTAGTAGAAAGTAAAGGGATAATTGTTGCTTCTGATTGTTTTATGTTTTTTGAGCTAAGTTTAGTTGTTTCATCCTTTTATAATTTACACTTAAGTATAATAACTAGCCATCTTTGAGCTTACTTAAGTTATTTCGTCCTTTTACCATTTTAAGTTTAGTTTAATAAGTAGCTCCATTTTCCGTATTGATGATTTTCATACTTGTATGATTTTATCCAACCTTAGACAACTTATATTATTAATCTATTTCGTTGTTTGCATATGTTGTCACTGTCAACAAAATCGAATCTGTTTCTTCTTCAATTATATACCCCTATATCAGTTCCCATGTTGCTCAATTCATTCCTTTGGTGCTTGCTATCTAGCCGTACGTACAGAGTTGTACTCTTTCCTACTATTCATTTTACAGCCACTTATTATTGCAAAATTAAAATAGAGTATGAGATAACTATGACATATAAGCAAGCTTGGACAACCCACAAAAGAGGCCTGCAAGATATATATGGAAATTTCAGTGAAGGGTACTTCTATATCGTGAGCAAATAAAGAAGATAACTTCAGAAATAAAAATAGGGTTGTGGATGTAAGTGAGTTAATTCTTTCTGGCTGGTAGTTTTTCATTAAATTAGAATGGGAAGTGTTAAATACATGAGAATATATAGAGCTGTATATTATTTATCAGTACTGGAATGACGACATTGAGGTGCTAACATAAACTGTAATTTAAGTGGATATTTAATCACGGATGACTTAGTTTCTTAAAATTGTCTTCCATAAGTTGTCTTTAACTATAAAACTTAACACATAGAGGTATTTGATGTCACATTCACTTTTTGATTTATGTTGTTGAAGAGGAGATGATTTAGGTATTTATACACCTTTCAAAAGATGGTTTCTACCCCATCCACAAGATAACTTCCGAACAAAATAACTTAGTTACTTGTAATTTCCTTCCGCCAGTTGCATTTGAGGAATAGTTTCAAGTAGGTGTTGACTCATGGATGACTTAGTTCTTATAATTGTCTTCCATAAGTTGTCTTTAAGACTAAGACTAAACACATATAAGTAGTTGTTGTTACAATCAATTTTGGGTTTATGTTGTTGAAGAGGATAACAACATATTGCGGATTATTTAAAAAATCAGGCAGTCGGATAGGAAAGGCAAGAAGGAACCTTATTAAGTGAACTGCATTGAGTATTGCAAAGACCTATTCATGCTTAACAAGATGGAAATGGGAGGAGTTGTGTTATATTTTATGCGTTATTACTAATTTGGGTTCTCTATGTTGGACCTCGACATGATGAGTGCAACTAAGCATGATATTTTCAGTAATTCTTAAAAGTTGATCTGTCTCAGAAGTTTGAGTACTCACCTTCGCAAAAATAAGTGTTTTCTTTGATTTATTTATTTTAGTTCCTAAGGTAAAAAACATCGTCGTTCAACATTAACCTTCTTTCCATTCCTGAAACTTATACAGAAGTACTACAATGGATAAGACAAATAAGGATCGCCCCCAAATAATCAATTCAGATAATAGCCAAGGTAAAATATAAATGATAATATTCATAACTATATTAAATTGCTCTTCTAAACATTTATTTTATAATACAGATACAACTGAAGAATCAAGCAAATCGGTCAAATTGATGTAAGAAAATATTATGCAACAGCGAATTGCATATTTCCTAAAGGAACAAGAGCAGTTAAAAAATTATATATACAAAGGAGCTTCACAAGCACAAACTAACAAAGAATGATATGACGTTTAACATGTATAGACTTCTATGTTATAGGGAAATGAAATAAATTATGATCAGAAAATATATTCTCTAACCATCAATCTAATAAATAATGATATGCCGTATTTGATGTAAATCTATATATATTTTAGCAATAATTTTTTTTTTAACAGAGTATATATTCTAAATTTATTGATTAACAATGTATTATTCTCATTAAATAGATACTGAAGTTCATAAGTTTCATCATGTATCATCATTTCAAATGAAAACAAAATGATATGCTTAAGTAATATAATCATATAATACATCCACAAGAAAAAACTTCCTACCACATATTAATTAATCCGCGCGCGAAGCACGGATATGTTCCCTAGTGTAATAAATATAAATAAATGTTTAGAAATATTTTTTGGAGAGTTACACCTTTCCATTTTTTAAATTAATTTAATGAGCAATTATCTTATTCTTTAATTGACTAATTATGTAAATAGTGTTAGATTTTTGAAAATCAGATAAAAAAAAAGAGAAATCTCTTAATTAGGAGAGTGAAACGGGTGATTTTATTTTTTTCCCAATCTATTTTAAATGATATTTCATTAGACTGCTCTATTTAAATAAATTTTTATTCTTTAAGGAAAAAATAAAATATTTGAGTGATAAATAATTAACCTTTAGATTTAAAATAAATAACAGGAATAAGTGGATAGCAAAGTTTGAGATATTTAAATTCTTACAATAAATAATAGACATTAATGAAGAAAATAGTGGTTGTCAATTTTTTTAATAGTAATAATAAATAAAAATATACATAAACTTTAAACATAAAAATATAAAGATAAAATAGGATCATTTTTTAAATATTTAGCTTTATATAATATAGATAGATATAAATTTTTTCATTTTTCATGGAAAAATAAAAAGTTGGGTTAAATATTTAGACCTTTAAATTTACAATAAAAAACATGAATAAGTAAATAATAAATTTTGAGGCATTTAAGTGTTTTAAAAAATAGAAATGAATGAAGAACATAGAAATTAAATAAATAGGATCTTTGTCTTCTTCTTCTTTTTTTTTTTTTTTGAAAAAGAGAGTGTTGCATATAATGTTTTATAGTTTTTTTTTGAAGAATTATACAAATATTTAAATTTGTTTCAATTTTTTAATTCATTGCTCGGACAACTTTTTTTTTTTTTATAAGTAATCAAATTTTCTCTTTTTAAAATGGTTCTAATCGTAGTATTGTATTTAGAAATGCACTTCAACATGTAAATAAACAATAACATCGAATACATAATGTTCGTTTTAAAATATTGCAAAGAGATTTCATGGTAAAAATTCACAAGAACTAATTATAATTTAACCCAATAAATTATATATGTACTATTACAGTTATATAAAAGAAAAAAAATCTTTATCAAGTTTCTCTTTCTCAATCTTCTGATTTGTCTTATTTATTATTTTTTATTATCTTTCCATTACTTTTTAAAAATACAACTTTAAGAAAAAAATAAATATAAAAAAGGTATAATTAATGGAATTTTAAAATATATTTTAAGTTGTTCAATAAAGTACATAAATGAAATATAGAGAAGAAGAAAGAAAAACTAAAATATCAAAGTACTATAGTAATAATTTTGTCGTAATACTCTATATCATCTTCTTCCAAAATTCACAAAATTCTCTACTTGTGTGTCTTCCTCAAACTCTCTTCGTCGTCCCTACAAGCATAAATCAAGAATACACTTATATGAAATTATTTGTTATTTCATAATTTTATTTGTATTGAGTTTATTCAATTTAGTTTCAAAGATTAGTTAGATTGACTAAATAAATAAATAACATCACATAAATAATTAAGTAAAAAAACATGATTTAATAAATTAAAAAAAGAACTATGTTGAAAGCAACCATATGATGTGATGACTAACATTTTCTTCTTCACCCTATTGTATGATGTATGATATGGTAATGGAGAAGTGAAAGAATAACTTTGTATGAATATTTTCTTGAAACAAACCATAAATTTATATAATAAAAGAAGAGGAATACAATAAGGGGTATTAAACTAATAAACTTTATTTTGGGGTTATGAAAATTTAATAAAAAGAGTTATGAAAATTAGTAAGATTATAAGTTGAAGAGGTGAGGGTTATTAGTAGTTATTTCTTATTTTAATAAAGATATATTATAGTGGTAGGTGAAAAGTTGAGTAATTGAATATGTTTTGAATATTAAAAAAAAAATTAAATAATGAAAAAAAGAGAAAAAAAAAAATAAATATGAATGGAGGCCATAGAGAGGTGTCACATCACACTTCTATGTTTTTCCTTTATATATATATGATTCTGTGATGTGAAATTTTTGCGTGCTGTGCGAGTAATTTTACTAATTATACAATAAAGGTGATGAAGGTGAAATTGTGGTAAATATATTGGTGGTTAAATGGATGACCATAACTCCTAGGTGTATTCCTTCCTTTATGAGTAGTAATGTTGTTATAATGTGATCAAATGGATGACTATAACTCCTAGGTTAATTTTCTCCTTTATTGGTAGTCTTGTTGTAGATAATATGGTTAAATGAATGCCCATACCTCCTAGGTTTATTTCTTCTTTATGGGTAGTAATTCTCATGGTTTAATATGATGTGTATGACACCCTTTTAGTATTCCTTAATGTAATCCTATAAATACTGGCATTGAGAATTATATTGAGTATACTTGGAAGAAAGAAAATTATCTTATATTGTTTCTCTTGTCTTATATATATATATATATATATATATATATATATATATATATATATATATATATATATTTATATATTTATTTATTTTCATCTTTATATGCTCGTTTGTTCTTAAATTTTATAATAGGTTTTCAGTATGAAGTCTCAAGATTGAACATTTCTTGATAGGTAACCCTTTATATGTCCTCAAACAGTCTCGATGAGGACATCAAGTTCATGTGGTGCAGGAGTTCTATTAGACCCGTAGTCTACATAAGCTAATGATTTGCAGACATGGCAAGGATTTAGGCATTGGTCTTGGCATGCATGACTAAAAAAAAAAGAGCAACAAAGGGTTCAAGATGCTTGAGTGTTGGCAATACAACTTGGACGTACATGGCACAAGTGTGAGAAAAGTCGTTGGCTTGACAAGGCAAGGTTGTGGACTTGACGTTGGCAAGAAAAAAGCTGAAATAAAACTAAGTGTTAGAAGCTTGCAGAAATATTCTAAGTATGCTGATCGAAATAATTCTAAGTGTTAGAAGTAGGCTGAAAATTCTAAGTGTTGAAAGTAGGTTGAAATATTCTAAGTGTTGAAAGTAGGCTGAAATATTCTAAGTGTTTGAATGTTGTAATTTTAAATTAAAAAAAAAATAATTTTCTTTTGAAAAAAGTTAGAATGTTGTAATTTCGGTTAAGTGTCAAAATATATTTTAATTCAAAATATATTCTATCTCTAAGAAAATATTTAGTGTTGTAACTTAGTTTGAATTCTGTGTTACCCAGTGTTGAACACATGTGAGATGTAAACACGGATGTAACTGCCTTGTGCAGTAATTTTGTAAGGGGTGGGAATTCGTCTAAGGCAGGGGAGAAATGTTATGGCCTTAAACTAATTCATGAAGCCTTTTTCTGTATTGATTTTGATATTAAAAAGGTTGGGAAGCGTTCTAGTATGTTGGTTGTGTTGTTACTTTGATTCGTTGCTCGAAAAAATTAAGTTATGTATTTCTATACTTAAATTCGTAAGTGTTTGAGGCTGAAGTTTACAAGAGTTGTAAGCTGTCTAGGAGTGGTGTTAAAGAAGAAGATTGATCCTCTTTCAATTGGTATCAGAGCGCGGTTGAACGATGGTGTCAAATGCTGACTTCAGGAATTAGTGCGCAAAATTGAAGCCTTCATTGGGATCACTGATGAAGGAATAGAAGACCCAACATTGGTGGATCTTTTGTCATAAATTCTCAATTTGAGACTGGATGTTGACAAATTTCGAGGTGAAATCAGTGCGTATCATAATGATATAGACGAACACATGGTTAAGAACTTGAATTTCATGAGGCAACAATGCTACAATAGAAGGGACTACACAAGGAAAATGAAAATCTGCATGAAGAAATGGTTGTACTGTGTCGGGGTGTGGTAGCGTTAGGATCAACTTGTTGGGAATCATCTAAGGTTAAAATTTTTGAACCTAAAGACTTTGGTGGCGCATGGAGTGCTAAAGAACTGTAAGTCATCTGGAATATGTAATAGTATTTTACTCCTGTAAGGGTGCATGAGACAAACAGGTTGAATATAACTACAATGTACTTGACTGACGATGCTAAACTTTCGTAGAGGACTTGCAATGCAGATGATGTGAGTGTTTGACGACCCAAATTGATATGTGGTCCAAGTTAATGAAACAATGCTTGATCAATTTCTCCCTAGAAACACCTCATGGCTTGCAAGGAACAAATTGAAAAGACTGAGGCAAACTGGTTCGGTGCGTGATTATATTAAAGAATTCACCTCTATGATGTTTTACATTCAAAATATGTCCGATGAGGATAAATTACATAATTCATTTCGGTATGCAAGGTCGGGCTCAAAAGGTGAGAAGAGAGGAACTAGAAAAGGGAGAATCATATAGAATATGCTAATGATAAAGGGAAGACACCAATGAAATAATAAAATAAGGAAAATAATCCAAAGAACAAGAATGAAAATTTGAAGGGTTGTTGGACTTGTGGTGGTTCTCATTTGGCTAAGTCTCGTCAAAATTGGAAAAGTGTGAACATTTTGCTTGCTGGAAAATTGAATCAGGATTAAGAGGAAGAGGAAGTCGTGGCTGCCATGGTGAATCCGTTAGGTTTGTCTTTCAATCATATTACATTGGTTAATAATGTTGAGGGGACGTCTAAGACTTCAAATCCACATGCTTCATTGATTCATATAGAAATTAAAATTAAGGTAAAAAGGTGTGATGGCTATGCCTGATAAAAAGGCTACACATACGTTTATTGATGTTAATATTATTACAAATCTGGGACTTAATTTGACTAAAATTCCTTTTTGCGTTAAAACAATCAGTTCTAAGGCACAAGCCATTGTGTGCTTCGCTTATGGAGTGTATATATCGACTGAGTATTGGGTGGGAAAACATAACTTAATGGTGATTATGTTAGGAGATTTTGATATCATACTTGGTGTTGATTTTTTGAAAAGTTCCAGTTTTTTTTTCCACATTTAGATGGGATAATGATTATGAATAAGGGAAATGTTGGGTTTGAGAAGGGTGTTTTACCATTTGGTAAAGTCAGCAAAGTTGCAAACAAAAAAGTCAAGTGAATTATGTTGTTTGCTGTGTCAATTGACAAAGGGTTGAGGAAGGGTAATGAAACTATGCTTGCTGCCTTAGTCAAATCGAAACCTAATGTTATGGTAGAGGTGTTTGATTGTGTGGCTGAGTTACTGAAACAATTTGCTAATGTGATGTCGCTTGAATTACCAAAGATGCTGCTGCCAAATAGGTATATAGATCATAAAATTGAGTTGTTACCACATACATTTGCTCCTGCACAAACTCATTACCATGGCTCCTAAAGAGTTGGCTTAATTATATAAAAGTTGAACGAGTTTTTGGATGCTCGACCAATTCAACCATCTAAATCTCCCTATGCTCCAACTATATTATTCCAAAAGAAGCAAGATAGGACAATGAGAATGTGCGTAGACTACTGGGCGTCGAACAAAGCAACTTTGAAGAACAAATATATGGTTTTATTAGTGCAGGATTTGATGGACAGTTTGAGCAAGGCATGCTGGTTCACTTATCTAGATCTTACGGCAGGCTAGTGGTTATAATAGTTGAAGGCGATGAGCCTAATACTACTTTTGTAACTAGATATAGGTTTTATGAATTCCTTGTAATGCTGTTTGAGCTAACCAATGCTCTGGCTACTTTTGTCTATCTTGATGATATTGTTATCAATAGTCGAACATTGGATGAACATGTTAATCACCTATGTTTGGTTCTTTATCAATTGATAAACTAGATGGAAAAAAGTGAATTTGATCAACAAGAGACAAATATTTTGGGGCATCTTGTTAGTAATAACCATGTTCGAATATCTCCTAAGAAAGTGTAGGCCGTTATTGACTGGGAAACACCTCGCAGTGTGAAGGATTTGAGGTCATTTTGGTTGGCTAATTACTATGAAACACCTTGCAGTGTGAAGGATTTGAAGTCGTTTTAGGTTGGCTAATTACTATCGAAAGTTTATTGCTGGTTATTTGAAGAGGGCAGTGACTTCAACTAATTTGTTGAAGAAAGATACTAAATAGGTGTGGTCTGTACAATGTCAAGAATCTTTTCAAAATTTGAAGGAAACTATTGCATCTTAACCAATACTTAAGTTGCCTGATTTTGAGTTACCATTTGAAGTACACACTGATGAGTCTGATATAGCTATTGGGGGGGGGGGGGGGTTTAGTGCAAGAAGTTCATCTTGTGGCCTTTGAAAGTCGTACGTTGAATGAGGCAGAGCAAATGCATTTGACCCATGATAAAGTAATGGTTGTCGTTGTGCATTGTCAGCAGGTTTGGAGATACTATCTGCTAGGAACTCGATTTGTGGTATGGACTGACAATGTTATTTATACATATTTCAAGACGCCAAAATTATTGTACCACATTATGGTGGACTTCGCAAAGACTTGAAGAAGTAAGCGCATGATACTACTTGGGCTGGTCATCCTCATTTTGAAAGGATGCTAGCTTTGCTATCACATGTTTATTTATGGCCAAAGATGGAAGATGATATAGAGGCGTACATGAAGACTTGTCGTGTTATTCAAGTAGACAAGACTGAATGTAAAAAGGAAGCTGGTTTGTTGCAGCTCTTGCCTATTCCCGAGAGGCCTTGGTTTTCGGTAAGCATGGATTTCATTTTTGGTTTTACTAAGGTAGAAGGAATGACATCTATAATGGTTGTGGTAGATAGGTTTCAAAAAACTCTTTCCATTGTTGCACCTAACTTATGTTCATCTGAGTTTGCTGGTGAATTGTTCTATAAGTATGTGGTTAAGTACTTTGGTGTTCTAATTAATATTGGAGCACAAAAGTATTTAACCACATACTTATAGAACAATTCAATAGCAATCTCAGATGGACATAAGTTAGGTGCAACAATGAATACATAATATTTTTAAAAACCTGTCTACAACAACCATTATAGATGTCATGCCATCTACCTTAGTAAAACCAAAAATGAAATTCATGCTTACCGACAACCAAGGCCTCTCAAGAATAGGCACGGTCTATATCAAACCAACTTCCTTTTTACGTTCAGTCTTGTCCATTTTATAGACATGGCAAGTCTTCACGTACGCCTATATATCATCTTCCATCTTTAGCTAGAAATAAATACGGGACAACAGAGTTAGCATCTTTTAAACATTCAAATGACCATTCCATGTTGTATCACCCGCTTCCTTCATCAAGTCTTTGTGCAGTCTACTACCATTTGGTACAAAAATTCTCCTCCCTTTAGAATGAAGCAGATCGTCCTCGGTCCAATACCTTGTCATTGTCCCTTTTTGCGCTTGACCCATCCATTTAACATATAGTGAGTCAATCACAACACACAACCCGATTCTATCAAGGAAATCAGTTTCAAGTTTTGAAATTGAATAAACAACAACAAATATCTCTTTTTGACTCAATGCATCAACAACTTGGTCGTGTTTCCGGGTCTTGTGTTCCCATATGAAATCATACTCAGCCATAAGTTCCTGCCACCTTGCCTGTTTTGGACTCAAATCTTCTGTGTCTTAAAAAATATAATAGCAACATTGTCAGTCTGTACTAAAATCGAGTTCTTAACATATAGACTCCCCAAACCTTTAAGGAATGCACAACCACAACCATTTCTTTCTCATGGGTCGAATACCTTTGCTCTGCATCACTCAATTTTCCACTTCCGAAGGCCACAAGATGACCTTCTTGCACTAAAATTCCCCCAATAGCTTTATCAGACGCATCAGTGTGTACTTGAAATAGTAACTCAAAATCAGGCAGCGTATGTGTAGGTGCAGGCACAATAGCTTTTTTCAAATTTGAAAAGCTTCTTGACATCGTACAAACCACACCCATTTAGTATTTTTTTTCAACAAATTAGTCAAAGTCATTGCCCTTTTTGAATAACCAACAATAAACTTTCAATAGTAATTAGCCAACCTACGAAACAGCCTCAAATCCTTCACATTGCGAGGTGCTTGCTAGTCAACAATGACTTGAACTTTCTTAGGATCCATTTGAACTTGGTTTTTACGAACAAGATGCCCCAAAAAACTTATCTGTTGTTGAGCAAATTCACACTTTTAAATCTTAGCATAAAGTGTATATTTTCTCTATTTAGACACAAACTAACTTATGTGATTAACATTGTTCAACGTTCGACTATAACTAACAATATCATCAAGATAGACAACCACGAAATCATCAAGATAGACAACCACAAAATCATCAAGATAGTCAAAAAACACATTGTTCATTAAGAGCCAAAAGGTAGTCGGAGCATTGGGTAGACCAAACGACATCATAAGGAATTCATAAGAGTCATATCTAATTACACAAGTAGTCTTAGGCTCATCATCTTCAGCTATTCTAACAAGTAGTCTACCCTAAGATCTAGCTTACTGACCTGCATGCCTTGCTCAACCTGTCCATCAAATTCTACACTAACGGAACCTGATATTTGTCCTTCATAGTTGTCTATTTCAGCGCCTTATAATCCACACACATTCGCATCGTCCCATCCTGCTTCTTCTGGAATAAAATAGGTGCACCATAAGGAGACAAAATCGTTCAACTGCTTACGTAATTAACTTAACTCCTTAGAAGCCATACAATAAGGAGCTTGTGCAAGAACAACAATACCTGGCAACCACTCAATTTTATGATTGATATCCCTCTTTGACGATAACATCTTTGGTAATTCAGGCGACATCAAATTAACAAATTATTTTAGTAACTCATCCATACAATCAGGCACCTCTATCGTAACATCAAGTTTCAATTCAACTAAGGAATTTAGTATAGTTTCATTACCCTTTTTAGTCCTTGGTCAATTGACATAGCAGATATCATCAATTGTCTTTTTGCTTTGCAACTTTACTGACTTTACCAAACAGATAAACACCCTTCACAAACCCAACATAGCCCTCATTCATAATCATCATCCTATCTAATTGTGGAAGAAGAAGAAAGTGGTGTTTCTTAAAAAACCAACACCAAGTATGATCTCAAAAATCTCCTTAACAACATCACTATCAAGTTATGTATTCACTTTATATTCTCAGTCGACATACTTACTGCATAAGCCATACCCACAATGGCTTGTGCCTTAGCATTAACTATTTTGATGTAGGAAGGACTTTTAGTCAACTTAAGCCTAGTTTTGTAGCAATATTAACATTATAAAACGTATGAGGCATCATAAAGCCTAGTTTTGTAGCAATATTAACATTATAAAATGTATGAGGCATTATAAATCCTAGTTTTTTAGCAATATTAACATTCCCTTAATTTTCAATGATGCACGTGGATTTGAAGTCTTAGACGTCCCATCTACATTATTAACCAATATAATATGGTTGAAATACAAATCTAAAAGATTCACCATGGTAGCCATAACTTCCTCTTCCTCTTCATCCTGATTCATTTTTTAGTAAGCAAAGCATTCACCCTTTCCCACTTTGGACAAGACAGCCAAATGAGGACTACCACAAAGTCTTTAAAATTCTCTCTTTTCCAGTCCCCTTTATTCTTGTTTTTTAAAGGTTTTGAAGTAGTAGAAACATCACCAGTAGGTCGAGTCTTCCAGAAATCCACTAACGAATCAACAACAGTAATTGCCATGGTATGTCCTTAACATTTGTCCTCCGAAGTTTGTTTTGAGACCAACCTTGCATATCTGAAATAAAATTATGTAAATTTATTCTTATCATACATATTATGAATGTCTATCATCGCAAAGGTAAATTCTTTAATGTAATCCCGCACGAACTAGTTTGCCTCAGTCTCTTCAATTTGTCCGTCGCAAGCCATGAGGCATTGTTAGGGAGAAATTGATCACACATTTCTTTCATTAACTTGGAACACATATCAATTTTGAGTCTACCAACACTCACATCATCCGTATTTTGAGTCCTTCACCAAAGTTTAGCATCACTAGTCAAGTACATTGTATTGATATTCAACTTGTCCATCTCAGGCACTTTTTAGCAATAAAATACTGTTCCATATCCCAGATGAAGTTTTCTAGTTCTTTAGCACTTCTTGCGCTAGCAAAGACTTTAGGTTACGGAATTTTAACCTTGGACTATTCCCCACAAGTTGAGTCTAATGCTTCCATAGCTTTACAAAATATAATGATCTCTGCATGCAAATTTTCATTTTCCTTGTGCAGTCCCTCCAATCGTAGCGTCGTTGCCTCACGAAAATTCAAGTTTTCGGCCATCTTTTTGTCTATATCATTACAATACAAACTAATTTGACCTCGAAATTTCTCAATGTCCAGTCTCAAATTGATAATATGTGTCAAAAAATCCACCAACGTTAGGACATCATTCGTTCATCAGTGATTCCAGTGAAGGCTTCAATTATGCGCACTAATTCTTGAAGTTCAGCATTTATTACCATCGTTCAACTGCTCTCTGATACCAATTGAAAGAGGGTTCATTTTTTCTTCAACACCACTCTAGGCAACCTACAACTCTTGTAACCTTCAGCTTCAAACACTTACGCATTTGACTAAGTATATAAATACTTAACTTAGTTTTTTCAGGCAACGAATTAAAGTTACAACACAACCAACATACGGGAACACTTCTCCTATGCCTTAGATGGATTTCCACCTCTTATAAAGTTATTGCACAAGGCAGTTACAAAGGTTAGATCGGATATGTGTCCACACTTGTTAACACATAATTCAAACTAAGTTCCAGCACTAAATATTTTCTAAGAGATATAATATATTTCGAATTAAATAGACACTTTAACACTTAACCAAAATTACAATATTCTAACACTTAACCGAAATTACAACATTCTAACACATAGAATATTTCAGCCTACTTTCAATACTTAGAATATTTTAGCTTACTTCTAACACTTAAAATTATTTTGATCACCTTCAATACATAGAATATTTCAGCACGCTTCCAACACTTATTTTTTGTCTTTCCAACGTCAAGTCCACAACTTTGCCTTGTCAAGACAATACACTTCGTTGTCTTACCGATGATTTGGCACACTTGTGCTTTATACGTCCAAACTGCTTTGCCAACAACACTCAAGCATCTTGAACCCTTTGTTGCTCACTAGCAATTAGTTGTACAGATGTACTGCTTTGCCCATACACATTCCAAGACCAATGCCCAAACCTTTCCATGCCTGCACGTTGTTATCTTATGTAGACTAGGGGTCTAACAGACCACCCGCACCACTTGAACTCGATGTCCTCATTGAGATTGTTTTACATTTCATTTATAGTTGAATGAAAAAAGTCTAACCATTTGTTGATTTTACGAAGAGAAGATGAAGATCATTGTTTTGTGAAAATAAGTATGGACTATAAATCCTAGTGTCTTTTTCTTCAGTGGAAAAAGTAAATTATCTATATTTGTGATTAATTTTTCATGATAGATTTTATTAAAATTTTTACTAAAAGACATTTTTGTGGTTTGTCAGACATAATATTGATTTTACTTTTATGGTAATTTATTATTGATGAAAAAAAGTTTTGATACTTAATTATCAACTCACTGTGTTTTTTTTATCTAGTTTAATTATTTTCTATGACAGTTTTGAGAAAATACTTACCCTATTCAACTATGAAACTTTTTTTAAAAATGGAAAAAAGATAAGTATATCCCCAATCTATCGTGAATGGTTTTCAGATACCCTCCATTATACTTTTGGGACATTGGTTCCTTTGCCGTCTAAAAAGACTAGAGCATATACATCCTTCATAATAACAGACATACACGTGTCATAATCTTATCTAGAGATCCGTTATCTATTAAATATCGGATCGACGAATAAGATTGTGTCACGTGTCCATATTTAGTCTTCTGTTAGAGTGAATGGCATAGATGCTCTAGTTTTTGGATGACAGAGGAACCAATATTTCAAAAGTATGATGGAGGGTATGTGTATACCATTCACGATAATTTGAGGGTATATTTGTCCTTTTTCTCTTTTTAAAGACACCCAAACTTTATAAGGATCCTAGTAACCACTAAACAATTTAAAAGTGATTTGAATATCTCATTTTCAGTCAATCCTACTTATAAAAAAAGTGTAAGCACAAACCAATTGTTTCTTGTCATATGCCATTTTTTAAGAATTTCCTTCTTTGTTTCTATTTATGTTTTTTTTCCTTTAATTTTCTTAGTTTCTTTTTTTTCCTTATCACTTATGCGTTATTCCATCCATTGGTGTTCTTCATCATGTGGAGTGGCCACATAGCTATGACACCATTTTCAGTGTATCTATCACCCAATCAGAATTAAAACTAAAAACTTAAATCCTCTATCAATTTTTTTTTCAAATTAAAATCTCTATGAAAAATCTTAGTTTTGCATTAGAAGAAGAGACACCATTTTATCGATGCTTGAGTTTGTGACTCTTGATATTTCTAAAAAGAATTACCAGTCATGGGTACTCGATGCTAAAATTTACGTTAACGTTAAAGACCTTGGTTCCACTAAAACTGATGGTAATACAACATTGAGTCAGGATAAGCAAAAACAATTATTTTCCTTCTTCATTATTTGTATGAAGTATTGAAGATTGAATCCCTTATGGTGAAAGATACGCTTGAATTGTTAACTGGTTCGTAGGAAAGGTATGACCACCTTAAGGCAACGATATTGCTAAGGGCCTTTTATGAATGGATTCACTTACGGGTTACAAGATTTTAGTACTATATGTAATTATAATTATGTTGTATATAAATTACTTCCTAATTAGAATTATGTGGGGAAGATATAAAAGATGAAGTCATATTGGAAAAGAGTCTCACAACTTTTCATCACTCAAATTTGATATTAGAGCAGTAGTACCATGAAAAAGAATTTAAAAAGTATGTAGTGGTGATCTCATGTCTTCTTGTGCTGAGCAACATAATAATCTTGTATTAAAAAATTACGAGATTCGTTCCATGAGAACTGCTCTATTACAAGAAGCAAATGAGGTTGAAGCACATGGTCAATCTAAAAAGACCAAATAATGTATGTGGATGTGGCAATGGTAGGGGACGATATAATAACCATCATGGTGGTGGTCATCATAAAAAAGAGAACAATATGTTCTCAAAGTAATCATTCAAGAGACAATTGTCATCGTTGTAGTATGGAAGGGAATTGAAAAGAATGAATGTCAAGCACTTGAGCATTTTGTTAGGGCATTGAAAAGAATGAATGGTGAACATTTGAGTATTTTGTTAGGCTTTATCAAAAGTCCTTGAAAAGAAAAGGAAACGAAAATGGTGCCTCTTCTTCTAATATTCGGATGAAGTCATACTTGACTTACAAAAATTATAGCAAGGCAAGGCCTTCACAAAAATATGATGACAATATCGAAGCAAATTTAACTTTGAAAGATGATGATTTTGATGACCTTGATGATATCCGACGATCAAAAGAACACGAATACTTTAGCGTTTCACTAGTTAAAGATAGAATAGTATAAAGATCTTCTCCACGAGTATTAACACAAATCATAATTCAATCAGATCTTGCTAACTATTATTCAGGTGATCAAAAGAAATGAGTTGATTGTGGTTATGGACCATTTGTATACACCAAATGATAATTAAAAGCAATTGGTATGTATGAAGTTTAATATCAATATTAAAAGATAGGGTACAAGACTAAACAAGTGCATAATAATAGTTGTAAATTTTTCATATTCATTTATCACATTTGAAACTCTATCGATACTCTAAAATTTGATAGTTGATTAGATATTCATTAAGCCCTAGATTTCTCTTCCGAGTAAATCTCAAGTTAAAGAATACTCTTATTATAATATTTTAATATGAAAAAACAAGTTAATGAGTGTTCTTAAGGAAGTAATGTTCTTCGACTATTTTTCCTTGAGATTTAATCAATAATCATCAACAAGATCCTTCGATTACTTTAGAGAAAATTGTTACAACCCAGGAGTACCCCTATGAGTAACACAATATACTTGACCTCTCCGAGGTCTTATACAAGCCTCCTAGTATTCATTCATCACATAGTTATGAAAGTAGTGCGGAATTTAAAACTTTTCACAATAAAGTCAACAAGAAAACACTTTTATAAAACGTAATGTAACACCCCTCAAATACTAGACTAACATTCGTATGTCGATAAATCATTGCTTAATTACTATAGTATGTTTTATTCTTATTTTTGGGACTTGAAATTTTGTGATACTCAAAAAACCTTGCTTAACATAGGTGTTGTAGTAATATAAGATATTGTATGGAGGTATTTGCGTAATTTTACTAATGAGAATTCCATATAAATTTAAAGTATTGGTATCAAATATATACATATAGGTGTATATGTTTGCACTTTGGGCAGCACATAATAATTTGGGCAGTACCCTTTTAGTGATAGTCGTACATGTTACTAGCCTCACCTTTGAGGTTATATTTTGACACCTCTTATAGTTAATTTCGTCACACATGAAGTATAGGAACATTAAAACATTAGCTAAAGAGTTGTTCTTCAAAATTCAAGAGAAAAACTAGATACTTTTGGATTGAATCCGACACACACACTCCCTCTTGGTAAGTGACGAAATCTATGTCTATGATGTATAGTGTTTGGTATTTCAAGGATACCTCATTCGATAGAACTTAGTTTAAAGTGAATAAATATGTTTTGGAAATTTAATTCATATACCGACAACTCATATGTGTATGTTAATCTCTAATTTTTTTGTTATGAATTCGAAATATGGGATGCAACATATGAAAAATTCTGTCCAGATTCTGGAATTAGAAATCTTGTCTGTTCAACTATTAGTCTTTCTATTATATCCTTTTGTATTTTGTGGTGAATCCTGATTATTTGCAAGCTTAAGAGATGTACCTACATCTTTTATGAAGGATATAGAGTCCAGTTTTGCTATTTCCTGTTTCAAATCTAAGTTGCAACATGAAGTGCTTTTGTTAGACAAAATTACTGTTTTGTGAGCTTAGTCGTCTTTGTACAGGCTATGCTTAATTTTAATGATAATCCTGTTTTAAATCAACATTATTGAGATGCTAGGAATTAAAGAGGCTATTGAATTGTACTTTTAAGGTTGTATATACTTATGAACAAATTGAGGACATTCATATGTTGGTTGGTCTACAGTTTGAACTCTTGAAGTGGTGTTGGACTGTTTCTTGTCTAAAGAACTGAGGTTTATGTATAAACTTGTATTTGTACTATTTTTACCTGATGGTATATTTGAAATATTATCTTGGTACCTTGGTTACCTATTGTCACTTTGCATTGTCGTGTTGTTGTCATTTAAGACGTTAAAGACTCTTGTGTAACTCGTTCACTTGCACGGATTGTTTGATCACCTTGCACTCTTGTTGGCACTTTATTCTCATTGTGGATATGAATTTTTCACTACTGGCATGCCTCTTGATTCAGATCATTTACCATCTTGACTATGGATTTTTAGTTCTTCTTAAGTATGGGAGTTGTCCATTTTAAGTATTAACCAGAAAGCCATTTTTAATATGGTTCTTGGTTCTCTTGATTATTGGGCTTTGGCCCTTCTTGATATAGGGCGTCGACCCTTCTTGATACTTTCTCGTGCTTGGTGTGATGACATGATGTATATATTGAGCGAGTATTGTTATTAAACCTCTTGGAAAATGGTGCTCTGAGCGTTATTGACATTTCGATCTTTAAATATCCAAGTTGATACTCTTTGTATATTTTTTACTTGATTTACTGATTTTGTTTCAATTGTGCTTCCCTTGACTTGAGAATGATAACTTTGTGAATTTGAGGGCTCCGAATCTATAATTTTTATACCACTAAGCTATATGCTTAGCGATACTTGTTTCAATAGTAGGGATTGTTCGAGAGGATGCTTGAAGTTGGCTATTGAAGATGGAGATTTGAAAGCCTTAAGGAAGATTACACTTGCATATAGGCATATATATTTTGTATAAACATTGGGACTTGTACAAGATCTATGTTTTAGTATATTTACATGAGATTTTGAGGGCTGATTTGGTCATGTCACCATGGATTGTAATATAAGAATGACAATGTGTTTTTATCTTTTTGGGATGTGTAAACCCAAGTATTGTAACATACTAATCTACTATATGTTTTGAAAGTTTGTGTGAAGCATGAACCGGCTATTTTGCTATACGAAAGTTTGTAATATTCTTGTTATTTTGTCCTTAAGTGTTAGGATAATATATGCATGAAAATCTCGTAAGTTAATTACTTAACAATTTTGGCAGGGTTTTTCGTCATAAGTTTAAATTTTTGTGTAATATCAATTTTGACCTCAAATAAATGTTTAAATGGGCAAGATTCACATCCTTAACTAAATTATTCGTTATGAACCTAATCCCTCAACTAGATTAAAATTAGTATGCCCTTCGTTAATCTCTTTTAAATGTCGCATGTATTAAATTAGGTTTCTTGTCAAGTTGTAGTATTTCTCGGAAAGGGTCGCTACACCTAAGAAGAATTAAGTCTCATCACAAGTTATCTTAGAAACATCTTATTATTATAGAGTCACGACCCTTACATTGAAATAAAGCTACAAGTCTTATACAAAGTCTTTAATGAAAGAAAACTAGACATACTATCCATGTTCTCGAGCATATGAGGACACACCAAGAGTCTTGAGAGAAAAATCTTCTACCAAGATTTAATTCTAAGATCCTCACTTTCCACCACCTACACTTGTAGAGATAGAGAAGAATATGGAGTTAGTGCAATTAAGCACTGAGTATGGAAATCATGCAAAAACATGCTTTAAAGAGGACATTTTAGTTGAAATATGCTTTTCATGCTATTTTGATAAAACTTCATGAACCAAGTGTAAAAGACATCTTACAAGTCAATCGTTAACATACAAGTTAATATTTCTATAATTCTCAACATATGACCATATTTACTAAGTAACACATTAACCATTTAGACCCTCTATCCAAAGTTATCCTAAGACCGACCTAGGTAAGACATGAAGAAACCGCCCATACAACCTCTTCACAACACACCTAAGTGTTCCTTAACACTACCAAAGACAATGATATTTCCTTTCCATCACAACTCAACAAGTCAACATTCATTACTAGAGATACTAGAGGAAATATTCATGCATTTAAGAACTTCACATAAAGACCATCCCCTAGGATAACTCTAAGTTACACTAGTACAATGTGAAAGTAGCATCCCATTTTACTACTCCCACCTAATGCTCATTTGGAACCACCATAGACTAGGCACATAACATTCATCAAGTCACCTAACCTTCATTAACATTAGACATAAGACCAACATGCTTCATCAACAGACATAAAGTCAACTTACTTCATTAACATCATATAGAAACCCATTCATTCATTAGCATTACAAGGACACAACGAGACTCCCTCCAAATGCCTACTTGTGCAATACATAGATTACATCCCATTCCACTAGCTACCCTAAGTAGTACACCCTTAGGAATACGTAGTTCATTACATTCTTTTGCTGGTGCAAGCTTATACCGACATAGACCATGGGAGCATAACATGGAATCTCGGTATTAACCCCTATGGGATGAGGGATCCCCACTTGGCTATGGAAGAGTCATTATTTAAGCCTTTATGTGGAATAGATAGTCCGATGCGGGCACATAGTTAAGGGATATTGAGATTACTTCTAAGTACTACACTTGATCAACTCACGGAAAGTACCCATCTCCAAGGGTTGCTATAAGATACTACACCTCTACTCACGGAGAGTATCCACCCCCATATCCTCTTGGTGCTAAGCATAATCCCCAAGAAGTATTAGACTTTCATTAGATTCATTAACTATATGTTAAGAGATTGGTACTAAGTACTCTACCTCTACTCATGAAAAGAATACTCATCCCAGCCTATCATTCATTCATTGGAAAGATATTAGGAATATTGAGGTTGTTACTAGACCCTACAACTCTACTCACGGAGAGTGTCTACCTCAAAGTCCCCCATTCATTCATTAGAGTTCTATTGAGAAACCTTTCAATAGACCCACATTCATTACATTTTCATTAGCTTTATTCATTAATTCGTGTGTGTGTATATATGATGAAGTCTTTACATAACCACCATCATTCATGACATTATCTTCCAAACATGATCATACTACCTTAATCATAATCCACACACAAACATGCTTCACATTCACATTATACTCCAATAGGCATACTATCTTCAACAATCACATGCATAATTTCATAATATATCTCTAGAAATAAGCATCATAACATTACTTTAATTAACATTACATGCCTTAAAGTTGATAATCACAATACTCATACATATTCATACACATATACATTAGCTAAACACTGCCACCAGAAGTGGTATATACCACACAAGAGCAATTCAACAAGAACTAGAATAATTTAGGTCAACTTAACCTTCATCCAAGACATGATCAAACTTTTCGCAATTCTCCATCAATTAATCATAATTAGACATGTATATTATTAGATAAAAACAATACAACATAATATAAACACAATTCTAACAATATCGAATCACATTTATAAACCCCCCCCCCTTTGTAAGCCAATTTAGGAGATTTGGACAAACCATGGGTTCATCAAGGAATTCCATTAAAATCATCCTAAAAATCTTAATTCAACATTAATACATCAATATCATGACTTAGAAATTTTTTTAACAATAAACCCATGCATAGAATAGAAATTGGGAAAATTGATCATTGATTCATTTTTGTAAACTTTTGAATTGGACTCCTTGAATGAGAAATTATTCAGGAATAAAGGACCACCATACCTTAGGGTTGGGAAGCCCACGAATATTGATAAAGAAATCACTTGAAATCCCTTCTCCTATCTTGAATTTAACTTAGACCTTCAATAATTTAGACCTTCAATGGTGTTCTTGAGAGAATTTCTTTGGGAGGGAAGAGTTTGATTTGGGTTTTTTAGTCTAAGTTAGGGTTTAATTGTTTTAATATACTTAAATACGTTAAAATACTGAAAATAACTGTTCATGACTTAATTGGAACTTGGGGCATATTTACCAATTCACCCTCACTTGACCGAATTGCACTAGCATTGCACGTAGTGACCTACGACCACCATATACGGACCGTAGGTGGTGTGACGAGGCCATTTTTCATGCTCGTGGAACTTGTTTAAGGCTTGGAAAATAGAGGCCGACCATTCACGTCTAAGTGTGGAGCCACGAACGTGACTACGAGGCGTCACTTGAGTTAAGGGGCGTAGATAATGGTCGTAACTCAAGCTGTCCTGACAACTTCTTGGCTAATGTTTGGGTCATCCACAAGGACCCTTAGGGTGGTCCTTAGGGAGTCGTACTCGGACGTTGTGACCCTAAATGTAAGACCCCCAAAATGAGTAGGGTGTCCAGAGCCTAAAATATTCGTCACAAGGGTCTAGGATCCTAAAATGTCTATAATATGGTATTGAAGTGATTTGGAAGTCAAACGTCAAGGGACGACCAAGACGTTCGACGACTAGTCACCTATGTGCCTCATGTGTCTATACTTGATTATATTTGTATGTATAGATATTATTAAGTCTTAAAATTAGTTATAATGACGTTTATAGGTAGAATATATAGTTTCATGAAGTTTGGAGGTCAAACGTTCAAGAATATCTAAGACGTTCGAAAGTTAGCCCTTGAGAAATTCATGTGTGTCTTGATGGGGCCTAGCATGTATGGACATGTTGCATGTAATTGTTTTGGATGAAACTGATGTGGAAGGTCCTTGACTTTTTAATATTTGTATTTACGTTGGAAACATCCGGATACGACTTCCAAATGGCCCAGCAAAAAGGGCCCACAAGAAGGACCCAAAGGTTTTCGATACACTGCCTTGGAAGTGTCAATCGACGAGCTCCAATTGACGCCTCGTCAGTACATAGATGCCCCGTCGATTGGGGCGTGGGTTGACACTTAGTCTCAGGAGTTGATGCCACCAAGAGAAAGCTGCAGTCACAAACGACGGATTAGCATGTCGTCCAGTCGACGCCCAGTCGATGCTGTCCGTCGATGGTGGCCTGAAACTGCTGCCATGTGATTTCCTCATTAAAGGGGTGAATGGGAAATTCACCCGACGTCCTAAACTGACCCTACTAGGTTTGTTTAGTCATTTTTAGGTGTATTTAAGGGATCAAAACGTGATCAACCCCACTCCCAATACAACTATCTCAAAATAGACTTTCCCTCAAAAAATATTCTCTCTAGAACCTCCATTGAAGGTGAAGCTCAAGAACATCTTGGAGCTTGGATTCCTATGGTTTCTTAATCAAGTTTTATAGTTTTTCAACTAGACAAATGTATGGTGATCCTTCATATCTAAGTAGCCTTTCCCTTGGAGATTTATTCTCAAAGTTTTAAAAATGATTTCATGATATAACTTTCAATCTAGCCATGGGTTCTTTCTCAAAACGTTTTTAATGGCTTTATCATGATGAATTGATGATAATGTGATGTTTGTAACGTGACAAAAAATCTAATTGCATTGTGAATCCATGTCCCTTTCCAAAATTGATTTAGCCCTTGCATGGGCATTATGATTGTGGCTTGTTATTGGTAGTTTTGTGATTGTATTACGTTGGATTGGTTATATGTACTGTTGTTTACGTGAATTGATGATGAATTGTCAATGAAGGATCCATGTGGATCAATGTATGAAGATTTGAAGATGCCTAGTTTAGATTTCTAGGAATTCACTGTAACATTGCCTTTTAAATGATTAAATGTTGAATTCGATTAGGTGAAGATGATTTTAAGTTGATGTTATGAATAAATTATGGTTATAAACCCTTGATGATCAAATCAAAGGAACCTTGATAAGGGTTAATCTACATGTTTTAGCCTAAAGGTTGATAATTCTACGAACATAATGTGATCTCAATTTAGGGTAGATGAAGCATGATTTAGTATTTGATTATTATGTCTTTAGCTACTGCCCTAGATCTGTATTATTGGTATATTATGAATGTTGATCATGATGATCAAAGTAAGGAATACTAGTAAGTGATTTATGTCTCTCTACTTTCTAGTATATATATGATGCCTTGTATTATGTTATAGTATGATCTTGTAGAGACTTGTACATGGTTTCTTTTATGATTTAAGTACATATAGCTAGTTCCCTATACATGAACTTTTGGGGAAAAGGTGTATTGATCAATGATGATCAAAGGTTGATGAATTGGTAAGAATGACTCTTCCTCTCTACTTTTCTTATAGTATTGATAGTTGATGAAGCCTTGTATGACATTGTGTGGTATGTTCCACTTATGGTGGCGGTGTTTACATTATTTTCGTTATATATGTGTGGATTATTTCCTTGAAGGCAAATTGATGAATATATGAGTGTATGGTTGTGATGATCATTCTCTGTGAAACTTATGCCTACTTTCCTATTCTAGTTGTGATCTAGGTTGTATGGCAATTATATAACCATGTGTATATCTATGTTAGGGAAAAGTGTAGGTTCTTCCATTGACGAGTTAAAATGTTTAATAATCCCTTACCTATGTATCCTTATATGAATGCATGAATAGCAAAAAATAGGAGTCTTAGTGTAATATGAAGTTGACTTGTCTCTTATGCTATTATGTGTTGTATGGTCTATGCTTGGTTGTGTAATGTGGTATTAAAAGGGTGGCTGCATCAAGGTGTTATTGATATCCATTATGTGATCATGTTGACCAATGTACACACACACTTACATATTATGCATGCTTACATAGTAGTAAAGGGTCATGGTGTCTGATAAAAGGTTGATCTCATATTCACTAAATGTCTACTACAATGCATGTAAGGTAAATGTATGTGAAGTATGTTATGTATTCCATCAACTATGATGACTTGATAGGTGTACTAAATGGGAAAGGGTATGGGACCTTTCTATTCATTACATATATGTGCCTTGATAGGATAGTTCCTAGGTTTGTTTCTATGTACAAGGACATGCCATGAATATGTATTATATGCTATGATGTTAAGTATATGATATGATGAATATGAAGTCACATAGTATCTTAAAGTGTTGATATGAAAGGATTGCCTATATAATTACACTTATAGACTTATGCATTGACATATGAACATGTGTGACATTTATGTGTTATGTGAAAGGTTTGCTCACATGCAAGTACACACACACATGTATGAAGATATAATCAATAGAGGGGCCTTGAAAGGTTTGCTCATGTGTACCCTAAAACTAGATAGGTTCTTGGATATGCTATAAGCATATAAGGAATCAATATCCTAAGCCTATGTTTTATGAAGAAAAGTAATAATGGCTTTTAATAAAAAGGGAACTTAGCTTAACATCGAGTGAAATTGACAATGAGAGGTGTTGGCTTCCCATGAGGAAGATTCACCATTGGTTTCTCATAGAGTGTTGGCTTCCCTTTGACGAAGATTCACCATTGGGTCCTAATAAAAGGTTTGACTTCACTTAGAGGAATATTCACCTATGGTTCCACATGAGGTGGTGGCTTCCGTTTGAGGGAGGTGCACCCATGTTTTCTCATGAGAGGAGGCCTCAATTGCCAAATGACATGTAGAAGGATCATACCTATCTCTTAGTTCCATAAACTATGCTTGCCACATAGGATCTAGCAAAGTGAATTGACTTAGTATGGTAGGATGTATGTTAATATTCTACCTTGACTAGGTGAGAACACCTTCTATTGGTGTAAGGATCTACAACACCAAATTCCATGTTTAGCACCTATGGTCTTAGTGTCGGTTAAGGCTATAGTTTCCTAAAGTAAAATGGACAATGGAAGTAAAGTAAGGACTCTAACTAGGATAACCTAAGGGTAGTTGCTTAGTGCAGGTGGGGGTATGGGACATTACCTATGCATTGCACAAGTGACTCTTAAGGGAATACTTATAAAGGTGTTCTAATACATATGTCTATGTATATGTTGCTTATTCATGAATTTGTAGTAATTGTTTACTTGTTTTGATGAAGTGCATCGTATAAGTCCTAATGGATCTATATGATGTGGTCTTGACCTTATATGCACTAAATTGGTCTTAGTGACTACATGATGAAGGTTGTTGACATGAATGAAGTTGTCCTAACTTACTTGTTGATGTGTGAATTGGATGTTAAGGCTTGTGGTCTCATGATAGGTCTACTAAGTATGTGGGAGGTTATGGGGCTTCACATGTGCATTGCGCTAGTAGATTTAGATTGTGGTCATGAGTAAGGTATTATATTGAATTATGTGAAGTGAAGTGATTAGATGTGAAAATTGAGATAACTTACTGTAAAGCCAATAGAGTCTTGACTTAAATGTGTCTATGATGTATTATGCTTCTATGATGGTATGTGTTGGTTTGTGTACGACGTATGTATGTTTTCCTTCTGACCTTAAGGTTTTGCATTGCACCAAGTATCAATAGAGGGATTACTTGGGAGGTTAAGGAGTCAAAGAAAGAAATTCTTTGTGAAAGAAAAATTTGCACTGTAAAGAAAATTGGCTTACTGTAATGTGACTCAAAAATGTCTTAAATTTTATATGTGATCTTATATGACATTTGACCATTGAATATGTATATATGAAGTATGTGAATGATATAAATGCTATTGTATTAAGGTTTTATAAAGATTTAACAAAAATGCATCATCTATGGATTTCAAGTAAAATGTCCCTTTTAAATGCATGTTTTTGCATGGTTGCCATACTTAGTGCATTCTTGTACGAACTCCATTCTTCTCTACTTTTTACACAAAGTGTAGGTTATGGATGCTTAAAGAATGTCTTTATATGATGAGGAGCTTGATATGTAAATTCTCAAGCTCAAGGAAAGGAATCCTTAAGTTCAAGGATCTCCTACTTATGTTTACTGTAAAGTTTTATAAATTTTATACTTATGATTATGTAGTAAGGGCCATGTCCCTATTGTACTCTTATGATGTTGTGTCTATGAGATAAAGTTTCTAGCATATGATGTGGCATGAAAATTTTGAAATTTTCCGCTAAAATTACTTTGACAATGCGATGAATGATAACTATGTGTTTGTATAAGACCTTCGAGAGGTCAAGTACGCCATGTTACTTCTAGGAGGTCACCTCCCATCATTTTAGACTCCAAACAACACATCAAAACGCATACAACATGTAAGAGCACACTAGCGCACAAAAGTCTAGTTTTCTAACATCTTGGTTGTTCCTTGATGTTTGACTTCAAAACCACTCAAGCCTGCCCTTGATACTATTTCTCATTAATTTAGTAAGTTATTAACTCAAGAAACTCATGTGAAGCTCTAGTTTATCCTAGTTAATTTTGAGGGTGTAACAAAAATATATTGATTCAATCCAACAAAACTATGCAACAATATTCACCAAGATATTCCTATTTTGATTAAATAAAATGATGAATAGGGTTTCAATTCAATTCAATCTTCCATTACGATTTCAAGCATAAGTAGGGCTGGCAAGGGGACGGGGACGGGGACGGGGATTGGGGGACGAGACGAAGGGGGACGGGACGGGACGGGGGACGGGGAGGGGGGATTTAACCCGGGACCGGGATTGGGGGGACGAGAATAGGTCTCATCCCGTCCCACTATATATATGGGATGGGATGGGATTTGGGGGGACGGGACGGGACGGGACGGGATGGCATGGGACGGGGGATTCTTTTTTTAAAATATTTATATATTTTTATTGAAATGGTACGTCTTTAGCTAATAAATTTTAAATTTAATTTTTGATTTTCAAATATCAAAATAAATTTTCTAATTTAAATTTTCAATTTTCAAATTTTAAGATTCATTTTTCAAATTTCAAGTTTCAACTTTAAAGTTTTGAATTTCAAATTTGAGAAGTTTAAATTTGTAATTTAAATATTTTAAAGTAATGTAAATTGTAAACTTTAAATTAAGTATTTTAAAATTGGTTTAGTACTTTAGTATATATATTTAATTGTATATATTAAAATTAAAATTCAAAACAATAATTGTATAAAAAAAATTTATTCAATAGAACTTATAAGTTTACAATTAACAAATATTAGTGGAGTAACTAATCTACGCAGCCACCTTCTAGGAAGGGTTCTGTTTCAATAAGTTCTCATACGTAAAACTAATATTTGTTACAGATATTGGATGAGTAACTAATTTTACGCAGCCACCTTCTAGGAAGGGTTCTGTTTCAATTAGTTCTCGAATGTAATCTAATAATATCCTCCGGTGTTGGCAAACTTGTTAGAAATTCTTGTCCGTCTAATTCATCATCACTACATTCAATACAAGTTTTGATCCAAGTTGCTTGTTTTTTACTTAACTTTGGCAAATTGTTATTCCTCCTTTCGGCATTGCACCAGTCTCTAAATAAAACTGTTGTTTCTAAACTGTCTTCCGCCAATGAATGTCTATGATCACCGATTTGAAACCTTGCCGCACTGAAAGCATCCTTCGATGCAACTGATGAAGCTTGAATAGCTAGAATATCACGAACCATTTTGCTCAAAGGTCGAAATGCATCGCTTCGTCTACTCCACCATCCTAATAAATCTTCATTGCCATCTTTGATTTCCAAGTTTTCTAAAGATTGATTAAGATATTCTTCAAAATCATCACGGTTAGTAGAATTAAGACCAAGAAAACCTCGCATATAACATGAAATTGGAACTGACAAATCAATCTCAACATTAGAAGTTTGACCAACTTCTCCTTCAAAATTTTCACTAGTTCTATATTTTTCATACAAAGTTTTGCTTCTATTTTTATGATACACTTACACGTTTCACAATCTGGAGTTTCTTCCGGTAAAATTTCTAAAGTTTCATAAAAAGTGTCGACAAGGCCTTTCACACCTTGTAATTTATAAGCAGGATGAAGTAAAGTAGCCGTTAAAAAAACTTGAGGAATAGGAAAAAAATATTATTAAAATTTTTCAATCATACCTTCAATTTCAACTCTAAAGTGATCTATTTTTTTATATTTAGAAAATTGAATTGAAAGAGCACAAATATTTATTAATACGTATGAAATAGTAGGATAATAAATTCCCGAAAACATGGTAGTAGCATCATAAAAAAGTCTTAAAAATTGGGGGGGGGGGATCCCGCGAACCAGCCGGTTCAGCCGGGCCGGGACTGGGCCGGGTCGACCGGGACTCAGGGGTGAACTGGCCACTGACCGGTCTCCTCATCACCCATCCCGTAATCCCCTTAAACCCTGGGGATGGGCCGGTTCCGTGGCGGGTCGGGACGGGACGCGGGCCGGGGCGGGATGACCTGGTCCCCCTGCCAGCCCTACTTGAGGGTTTAAAATAATTATTTAAAAGTAGGGGGGTGGTAGGGGGTGTTTGGGAAGTCAAAAAGAGGCATAAATCCGTTGGGGGGGGGCCCACTAGCCGTTTCCCCAACGGATAGTAACGGCTACATTTTTAAATTTTTTTTTTAAAAAAATATTAGGGGGGGATCCCGCGAACCGGCCGATTCAGCCGGGCCGGGTCGACCGGGACGCAGGGGTGAACCGGCCCCTGACCGGTCCCCTCATCCCCCTTCCCGTAATCCCCTTAAACCCTGGGGGATGGGCCGGTTCCAGGACGGGTCAGGACGGGACGCGGGCCGGGGCGGGATGACCCGGTCCCCCTGCCAGCCCTAAGCATAAGAATGAAAAATTAAAATCCCAACAAATTCATCAATAGAACATGTTTTTCAAATACCCTCTAAGAATTTACTCCACGGTGGAGAATAAGTTTACTAAGAACAAAAAAAAGAAGACATAACAATCAAACTTTGAGTCCCAACTTCCGTTTTGGATTCGAGTCGTGTTCCGCGTGTTCCCCCTCTTATTCTTCGTAACTTAGTTTTTCTTTTGCTCTTTTTCTCGATAATTGTCCTTAGGACCAACTCCTATACAATATAGCATAGGTTTCATTTGAAATTCCAAAAACACCCTTACTTTTAATGTTTTCACACCTCAACTCCACGCAGGCGAGCTGCACTGGCGCTCGGACGTGCGAATGGCATGCCGAGAACTAGTAAGCAGATTGGGTTTCATGCGGGGGCGCGGAAAGTCGACTACTCAAATTTTGCTATTTTTATTTTCTTTATTTGATCCTCTTGTTGGTTTTTTCATTAATAATGTTCAACAATTGATTTGAACACCCTATATACATGAAAAGTAGAGCAATAATTACAAAAGTCACATTTAAACTTATCTAAACTTTCTCATTTATTCTCCATTCTATATCACTTATTTAGAAGTTAACGACTTCTATGGAGATCAAATCTAATGTTTGATTACTTATTGGCAAAATAATTATGTTGTTTTTATTTATGTGCTTTTAGTTGTTATGCTTTTTTTTTCTTATGTTGTTTTTACATTCAGAAAAAAAATACTTCTATTTGATTGCAAAGTTTTTGAACTTTCATATTCTTTATGATGTACTTTTTATATTACAAAGATAAATAAAATTTTCCAATCTTCAATTGGTCCAAGATGAGAAATGGAGATAGGTGTATTCTAGATAGTGCTACAACTCACACTATTTTTAGAGAAAAAACATATTCCTCTAATTTGATTGTATAAAAGACTTATGTTAATACAATATCTGATAGTGCAAAATTAGTTGAGGACTCTAGAAGAGTGACCTTATTACTACATGGGGAACAATATTATCTATTAACAATGCATTATAATGTAGTAAGTCTCAAAGAAATCTGTTAAGTTTTAAGGTTATCGTCAAAATGACTATCATGTTGAAACTACCAGTGAAGGAAATGTTGAATACCTTTACATTACTACGATAATAATGGGGAAAAAGTATGTGCATGGAAAATTACCTGCATTTTCTTCTAGGTTGTACTATACAAGTATTGGTAAAGTAAAATCACATGCTATAGGAAACAAGGGGTTTACTAATTCTAATGATTTTATAATTTGGCATGACCGATTGGATCATCTCGTTTATAATATATTGACAAAACTACGGAGAATTCACATGGGCAAACTTTGAAGAACCAGAAAATTCTTTAATAAAAGGAATTCTCAGTTAATGATTGTTGTTAAGAAAAGTTGGTTATAAACCATTTGCCGCTAAGGTTGGGATTGAATCCTTTACATTTACGGAATGTATACAAGGTGATATATATAGGCCTATTCATCCCCCATGTGGAACATTTAAATATTATATGGTCAAGGTAGATGCATCTACAAAATGGTCATATGTTTGCTTATTATCAATTCACAATATGGATTTTGGGAGGTCGTTGGCTCAATAATAAGGTTAAGAGCATAATTTTCAAATTATGCAATAAAGATAATTCATCTGGATAATGTTGATGAGTTTAAATCGCAGATATTTAATGATTATTATTTGTCCACTGAAATAACAATTGAACACCTAGTTGATAATGTTCACACTTAATATGGTCTTGAAATGTTTGATTAAGTGCCTCAAATTGATAGTTGAACCAATGCTAATGAGAAAAAATTTGTGTGTTTCATATGAGGACATGTCATTTTGCATATAACAATGTTGGTGCGCATAAAACCACGTAATCATCATGAATTCTCTTAATTACAATTGGTATTTGGTTATAAGCCAAATATTTTCCATCATAAAAAATTTTGAGTGTGCAATATATGTTTCAATTGCTCCACCGCAACACAAAAAAATGGGGTCTTCAAAGAAGTTTGGAGTGTATGTTGGGCATGTATCTTCCTCTATTATCAAATATTTGGAACATATGACATGAGATTTGTTAACAGTAAGAATTGTTGATTTCCATTTTGATGCATCAATATATGTGTCACTCCCCAAGGCTACCCCCAGGACGTAAACATGGGACCTAGGATCACGAGTGACCCCAAGATAACTCTAATGGCATATCCTAAGCATAGTTAAAGATGATTGGACTTAGGAAGTATTGTGCGGAAGCTTAAATCGTGAGATAAACTTAAATGATGGAGAGTACCCATTATTAAGTCTGAATAAATTAATTGTGAGTTTAATGACAACTGAATTATCAAAATCCAAAGCTAAAACTGAATCTAACCATGTCTTAAATAAAGGCTCTAACTAACTAGAAATGTTGGGACATAACCCATCTAAATATAGCAAAACTGAAACTAAAGACTTAAAGTATAAAGATAATCAAGTCAATTGTCCTCGAAGAATGAGGACTTACCACTGGTGTTGTTAAACTGGAGATCAAGAATCGATCGATGCGTAATCTGACACTTGAGGACCTGAACCCACATCACGAGAAGATGTAGCGCAAAATATGCACCAGTACTTGAAAGGTATCGAGCATGCATGATAGAATAAATCTAAACAACATACATATCTGAACGAAGCATATACATGAACAATAATGTAAGAAAAACGTGATACTATACTATAAATTGAATATGAAATAAATGAATGTAATGACCAAATTTATAACATGGTAACCGTAACTAATAACCTAGTTAATGCAATATAAACTGACTGTGGGAGCTACTAATACTCACATGAAACCCTATGAGTTAAACATGGAGTCTGATGTATGTGCCCCATCGAGAGGAACTAATATACCTTGCCATATGTATTGAAGCATAACTGACGTGATCATTAAAATGATGCTCACTAAGGGGACTTACAACATACGGGGACGTAGTTCTGGGACTATGAGGGTGACTGACCCTAGTCCACTCGGTATTAAACTTCTCCCTATTTATAAAGTAATTAACAATTTATAACTGAAATACTAAAATACTGGATAGCTCAAAATACTAATATGCTAACTGAAAATGCAACATTAATGTATTAATAATGAAACATTCAAATTTGAGGCATTTATATCTGAAAATCTGACCTAGCATGTGTAATTCATGAACTAAATGAGTTATGCAGCTAGGGTTTTGAATTTCATGCAAAGAACTAAGCAACGATTTCACAAAAATATGATAATCTTATTACAAACATTAAAGTAACTCATTCGTATTGACCTGCTGAAATTTTAGAAATCTTAGGTCTAGATAATATTAAGGGAATCAAGAATTTGACTGAATTCTAGGAACCTAATGGGTGAAAGGAACCCACTAGTGATATTCCATATACCTGGTGACGAATTTCATGGAGAAATCTTTTGATTTTGGGGTAGGAACTACTGAAAACCTAGTGCTTCTTGGACTAGGGCTTGGTCAATTGTTTTCTCCTTTTCTCTCTAGTTTGATTGATTATTTAGTGAAATATTTGACTAAGTTAAGTGCTAATTAAATTACCAGGATTAATCTTAAAAAAACTACGTTGTTTAGGGGCTGAACTTCATTTTTTAAGGGTCCAAATCATAGGGAAAAGACCAAATGACCCCTTACGTAACTACTATCGAGGGTCACCAGTGGTCTGTGATAGTCGGCCATTGATAGTGACTAAGGGCTAAAATTTGGAGGATTGGACTTGCGTCCCTGGACCACGGACCGTGGTCTGACCTACGATCCGTATGTTTTTGCATGGGTCTAACCTTAGCCAAATTTTTAGGGCTTTCCAGGGAGAGGTTGCAGGTGGCCATCCACGGACCACCAAAATGGATCATGGTTCACCCTACGGTCCATGGGTGGTATCCGTCTGGCACCTGCAACTTCTAAAATCTGCATTTTTGGGTAGTTCTAGCATCGGGGTGTTACATTATATCCCTATTGGGAAAATTCGTCCTTAAATGAAGACTAAACTAGCTAAAATGGATGGAATGAGTTGCACACCCAACCGCTAAGTATTGGAAGTTGACTTTTGACTAAACTAAGTTCCAAGAACATGAAATACGCTAAAAATGAGATTATAGCTGAAGGGAAGTGAACTAAGACTGATTTTACGCTTGAATGGTTGAAAAGAGGAAGATGAACTATTACCTTAAGATGTAAATTGGAAGGAAAGAGGTGAAGAAACCTGACCTTAATGGTTGCTTTTGCTTCCCAAGTAGCTCTCTCTACGGACTGACTCCTCCGCAAGACCTCAACTGAAGCGACTTCTTTTTTCCTCAACCTTTGAACATGACAGTCAAGAATCTCAAATGGCACAACCTCATAAGTGAGAGTATCTTTCATAGCCTCACTATCTAATTATAATGCTAGATCACCTACATACTTCTTCAACAATGAAATGTGAAAGACTTGATGGACTGTTGCTAGTTCTGCTGGCAACTTTAACTCATAATCCACTTTACCAATCCTTTTCAGAATCTTATAAGGGCCTATATATCTAGGACTGAGTTTCCCTTTCTTGCCAAATGTCATCACCCCCATTTACAGTAACACTTCAGGAAAACCGAATCATCACTTTCAAAGTCCAAGTCTTTTCTTCTTACATCTGTGAAGGACTTTTGGCTACTCTAGGTTGTCTTAAGTATATCTCTAATGAGTTGAACTTTCTCCATGGCATTATGAATTGAATCAGGCCCTATGAAGGCTTCTTCACCTACTTCAAACCCACTAACTGGAGATGTACATCCACCCCCATACAATGCCTCATAAGGGGCCATAAATGCTGGAATGATAACTATTATTGTAGGAAAACTTTATAAAAGAGAGGTGATCATTCCAACTATCCTTGAAGTCGATCACACAAGCTCTTAACATGTCATCTAAGGCTTGAATAGTATGCTCTTCCCGACCATCTGTCTGTGGATGAAATGTTGTATTGCGGTAAACATGAGTACCAAGACCTTTCTGAAATGACTTCCAAATATGAGAGGTAAATTGAGAGCCTCTATATGAGATGATAGAAAAAGGAACCCTGTGCAGCCTGACTATCTCATTAATGTAAAGCTTGGCGTAGTCCTTTACCGAGTCTTTAGTATTGACAGTCAAAAAGCTCATAGACTTACTATCCTTGTCAACTATCACCCAAATAGAGTCATTTTGTCTGCGAGTACGAGGTAATCCTATAATGAAGTCCACATTGATCACTTCCCACTTCCGAATAGGAATGATGATCTCTTCAGTAAAACCCCCCATTCTCTGATGTTCTACTTTCACTTGCTGATAATTGCGGCAGTTAGCCATAAAATCTTCTATATCCCTCTTCATGTCATTCTACCATAAGACTACCCGTAGATCAGGGTACCTTTTAGCGGCACCTGGTGAGTAGAATATGGGCTTTTACAAGAATATGTTGTCTAATTTCGCCACCTTAGGAACAAATTATCAAACCTGATAGCGATGCCATATCCCCCTTGGAAGAAAACCTTAACTCTGTGTTGATAAACTGCACCCTTTAGTTGAAGCAATATCCGATCACTATCTTTCTTTTCTTTAGCCTCTGCTACCAATGAAAATTATGACCCATTTTGAACAATTACACCACCATCACATGAGGTGAACTCCCAAGAGCAGAAGCCTGTGAATATCCTTAGTTATTTCTTTTCTTTCTTCTTCAACATGTGCTACACTACTTATAGATATAGTCTACTAACAACATCTGCAATAACATTAGCCTTATCAAGATAATAATGCACACTCATATCATAGTCTTTGAGGAATTCAAGCCATCTCATTTGATGAAGATTAAACTCTTTTTGGGTGAACAAATATTGAAGACTCTTATGGTCTGTGAACACATCTACGTGAACACCATACAAATGATGTCTTCAAATCTAGAGTGCAAGCACCGTTGCCGTAATCTTAAGGTCATGAGTTGGATAATTCTTCTTATGCACCTTAAGTTGTCTAGAAGCATAGGCTATAAGCTTATCTTATTGCATCAAAACACAACCTACGACAACCCTGAATGCATCACAATAGATCACATAACCATCTTAACCCTCTGATAGAGTCAAAATATGAGTTGTAGTCAACCTAGTTTTTCAGTTCTACAAAACTTTTCTCGTAATCGTCTGACCATTGAAATTTATCATTTTTTTGAGTCAACCTAGTCAACGGAGAGGCTATAAATAAAAAATCTTCCACGAACCTTTTGTAATAACCAGCCAAACCAAAGAAACTTCTAATATCTGTAGGAGAGACAAGTATGGTACATTGTTTAACCACTTTTATTTTTTGAGAATCCACTAAGATCTCTTTGCTAGACACTATATGACCAAGAAAGACAACATATTGAAACCAAAACTCACATTTGCTAAACTTAGCAAATAACTGGCGTTCTTTGAGCGTATGCAGAACAACCCTCAAATGTGCCACATGTTCTTACTCATTCCTAGAGCAAATGAGGATATCACCAATAAAGACGATAACAAATAAGTCCAAATGCTACTTGAACACTCTATTCATCAAATGCATGAAAGTTGCAAGAGTATTGGTTAGTCCAATTGACATAACTACAAATTCGTAATGACCATACCGAGTTCTAAATGATGTTTTTTGGATGTCACTATCTCTGACTCTAAGCTAATGATAACTAAATCTGAGGTCTATCTAAGAGAAATGGCTAATACCTTGAAATTGGTCAAAAAAGTCATCAATCTGGGGATAGGTTACTTATTCTTGATTGTGACTTTGTTGAAATGCCTATAGTCAAAAAACATCCTGAGAAAACCATTTATTTTCACAAACAACACTAGCAATACGGGGAAATATTAGGTAGGATGAAGCCTTTATCTAGAAAGTCTTTCAATTGTTCTTTCAATTTCTTAAGGTCAGGTCGAGGTATTTTGTAAGGAAGAATAGAAATATGTTTGGGTATCTGGAAGGAGATCAACCCTAAAATCGATTTCCCTTTCAAGAAGAACTTTGGAAGATCTTCTCGAAACACTTCTGGGAAATCATTAACTACAGGAACTGAATGAAGAGTTATGTTTCAGAACTTTGAATCTTTAAGCCAAACTTGATGATAGAGGTAAGACTTAGAGATGATCTTTCTAGACTTAAGGTAAAAAATAAATTGACCCATAGGCCCTAAGCTACTACCCTTCCATTCTGAGATTGGTTCGTCTAGAAAGTAAAACGAACGATCCTAGTTCTACAATCGACAGAGGCATGACATGAATGTAACCAATTCATGCCTTATATCAATGTCTACCATTTCTAAGTCTAGAAGATCTGCTGATGTGACTTTTTGAGCGACCGTGACTAGGCAATTTCTGTATACTCGTCTAGCTATAACTGGGTAACCGATTGGGTAGAGATTGAGAAGGGTTCTAAGAGAGTTTCTAGACTAACATCGAACTTGATTGTTACATAAGGAGTTATGAATGAAAGAGAAGCGCCTAGATCTAACAAAATATAAACATCTAAGATAAAGACATGTAATGTACCAGTGACCACATCAGGAGAATCTTCCTGATCCTGGTGAACCTGAAGAGCATACAACTTATTTTCGCGTTGGTCGCCACCTTTCATAGATGAGTAACCCTGCTGAGTCAGGCGACCAGCTGGTGCTGTTGAAGGTGTGGACTGAGCATTACTATTTTTACCTCCTTGACCTTGTTTAGAAGAGGGACAATCTCTCATCTTGTGAAAAGTGTGACCACATCCAAAACACCTTTCCTTTTGGAAAGACACTAGCCCGGAAGGTTCTTACCACACTTAGGAAAAGTTAGGTAGGTTTCAGTTCCTGAAACACTTCCTTGATTCTTAAAGCATGATGCCTACCTTTCTCATCTTGTCGAAACAAGGAATATTTTACACTAGCTGATGAAGGTGCTAGAGTAGTAGATTTCTAATGAGACTTAGAGCGATTCCCACCACCCGATTTGTTTGCTGAGAATAGTCATAGTTCCATATCATTACCTTTTTTTTTTCTCCTTATCTTGTTCCATAAGCTTATCTCCCTCAACCTACTGAGCATGAGTCATAAGCCTAGAGGTGTTTACATTTTCCATCAACATACCATTCCTGCACCGTGTTTTCAATAATTCTAATACTCCATATAGAAACATATTTATTTAAGTCCGGGAATCATCCACCATGTGAGGAGCATACCTAGAGAGTAGGGTGAACTTGAGTGCGTACTCTTGGACTGATATGCTACCTTGCCTCAAGTTCATGAGCTCCTGAGTGTTAAATCTCTTGGGAAGAACCTGTCCAAAAACATCACACTAAAACACTTCCAAGTGATAGTAGTTACATTCGTACCTTTATTTTCCTTCGACTAAGTAAACCATATGTGAGCCACATCTTTAAGCTGATAAGATGCCAAATCAACCCTGTCATTAACAATCACTTGCATCTCTCAAAAGATCTTTTTGACCTCATCTATGAAGTTTTAGGGATCTTCTCCTACTTGTGACCCTAAAAACTCAAGCAGATTCATCCTAACTTTATTCCGAACTCTAGCTGCAGGTGACCAAAATTAGCATTAGTAGGAACTAGGGCCTACTGATTGTTTTATTTGGTCATACTTCGAGCCAACAGTGGACTGGCATTCCGAAACTTCTTGATTTTGAACTGGAGAAATTGTGTTAGCATTCCTGACATTATCTCTACGTAAAGGCATGATATAAATTTCATAGCGTGAAATTAGAAAAGATATTAGATCATACCTTACATACATAAGAATAACAAGAAAATGAAGTTTTTCCTAAAACACTTTGGATCTTCCCTTTCATTAAATGTGGTGCACTTCACACCCATGAAAAAAACTCTACTTAGTGCAACTTTTCAAACATCCTATGACTCTTGAACCTAAGTCTCTAATACCAAATTTGTCACAACCCGAGGCAACCCCCAAGATGTAAACATGGAACCTAGGATCATGAATGACCCCAAGCTAACTCTGCTGGCATATCATAAGTATACTTAAAATGGCTGAATTTCGAAAGTACTATGTAGGAGCTTAAATTATGACATGAAATAAAATGATGGGTAATACGTATTATTAAGTATGAATATATAAACAATGAGTTTAATGAAAACTAAATTATCAAACTCCAAAGTTAAAAACTAAATCTAACTATGTCTGAAATAAAACCTCTAACTGACTAGAAATGTTGGGTCATGTCCCAACTAAATCTTGCAAAAATGAAACTAAAGACTGAAAGTAAAAAGATAATAATGTCAAATTTAGCAACCTTCTATCAACGGATTACCAGTAAAATATTACCAACGCACACCTTTTGTTGGTAATATTACCAAGGAAGTATATATCGGTTGGTAAATATGACAAAATATTATTTATATAATTTATTAACATATTACTAACGAATTACTTACCAAACATTTACCAACGACAAGATTGTGTTGCTAAATTTACCAACCAAATATAAATGTGTTAATAAATTAGTAACGAAATGTAATTTGTTGGTAAACTTGCCAACCAATATCAAATTAGTTGGAAATTTTACCGATGAATAAAAATTGTAGTTAGTAAATTACTAACATCATTGAAATAATTGGTAATAACCAAACGATCACTAATCCATTGGTAAAATTTACCAACAGTAGTAACTATTACTAACTCTGATAAATTTTTTTGGTAAATTATTAATTGCTAACTTATATTTTAATAATTGGTAAATTACCAATTGAAGTTAATTTTTTTGGTAAATCAGCATCTAGTGTTAAGGCTTTCATATTTAGTTTGTGTCATTAGGCGTTTTAACTTTTAACTTTTAACCAAAACTTGACTTTGTTCAATATTTTTGGTAAACGTACTCAGATTAGAACTCTGTCATTGTCATTAGCTTCGAAAGGTCGTTTTTTATCTAACGGGAAGGTTGGTTCATGTTTTGAAGCTTTAATTTTTGTTTGTGCCATTAGGTGTTTTGAATTTTATGTTTAGGCCAAAATTTGACTTGTCAATATTTTTGTGAACGTGCTCAGATGAGAATTTTGTTAGTAATTAACTCTGATCCAGTAGGATTGTTGGTTTGAGTTTTGAGGCTTTAATTTTTGATGTATGCCGTTAGGTGTTTTAACATATAAATTATGGCAAAAATTTACCTTTGGTCAGTATATTTGATAACTTACCCAAATAAGAACAGTTGGATGTGAAAAGTCATTTTTGATGTAATAAGATAAAGGGTTCGGATTTTGAGTCTTTCATTTTTAGTTTATCTCGTTAGGCGATTTAGCTTTTAAGTTTTGGCCAAAATTTCACTTTAGTCAATATTTTTGGTAATTGTGTGCTCAAACTGAAATATTGTCATTGCAGTTAGCCATATAAGTTTTGTTTTGATCTCATAAGATGGTTGGTTCGTGATTTGATACTTATTTTCAGTTTGTGTCGTTAATTGTTTTAATTTTTAACTTTTGGTTAAATTTTGAATTAGGTCAATTTTTTGGAAAACATGCTCAAATTTGAATTGTCAGCGCGGTTAGCTATGGAAGGTCATTTTTCGCTTTATAGGATGGTTGGTTTGAAGTTTGAGGTTTTCATATTCGGTTTGTAACGTAAGGTGATTGAAATTTTAATTTTTGGTAAAAAAAATGATTTGCTTAATATTTTTTGTAAACGTGCTCTGGTGAAAATTCTATCAGTTTTATTGGCGTCGAAAGGTCATTTTTAAACCTAACAATATGATTGTTTCAGGTTTTGAGACTTTCATTTTCAGTTTGTATTGTTATGCGTTTTAACTTTTGGCCAAAACTTAGACTTGGTCAATATTTTTGGTAAATGTGCTCAAATTAATTTTTTTTGATATAATGACATGCGTCATATTGAGATTAATTTAACTTGTTATCATCGATTTTGCATTATTTCATTCAAATATGATTTATGAAATTGATTAATATTTTTGGATTTATATCCGCGTTCTTAGATTTTTGAATGCAATAAATTGATAAATATTTTACTATTGAATAATCATTTAGTTAATAATATTTTTGATATTGTCAATCAATTACTAAGCTAACATTGAACTTAAAATGAAGAAATAAATTTACTAACTCTTTTTCAATTCGTTAGTAAAGGTACTTACGATATACAAACAAAAAATTAGTTGGTTAATTTACCAACGGAAATTTTGGGGCCATATTTCAAAATTTTATAACATTTTTGGGTGTTTACCAACTGATTTTTGGTTGATAAGTTTACCAACAAATTAAAATTAGTTGGTAAGATTTATCGATGAGCTTTTTAGCAACGTATTAATATAAGTTGGCATTTCGTTGGTAACTCGATTTGCCAACAGATTTGATCAATTTACCAACTTTCTGTTGGTAATTGAGGTTCTTTTTGTAGTATCGGCAATCGATCTATGTGTGATCTAATTGTTGAGAACTTGAACCTACGTCACAAAAAGATGTAGCGTAGAATATGTGTCGGTACTTGAAAGGTGTTGAGCATGAAGCATGGAATAAATTTGAACTACATAATTGAATGAAGGATATAACTGAACAATGATGTAAGATGAGCATGATACTATACTGGAAATACTGGACATGAACTAACTAAATGCAATGACTAAGTTTATAACATGTTGTAACTGAATACTGAACTCTTACTTGGTCAATACAATAAAATATGACTATGGGAGCTACTAGTATCGACATAAAACCACATGAGTTAAATGTGGAGTCTGATGTATGTGCCTCATCGAGAAGGCCCAATATACCCTGCCAGAGGTACAGAGGCATGACTGGCGTGATCACTAAAATGATGCCCACATAGGGAAATTACAACCTACGGGACACGTAGTTCTGGGACTATGAGGGTGATTGACCCATTCCACTAGGCATTAAGGTTCTCCCTATTGATTATATAATTAACAATGTATGACTGAAATACTGGATAGCTCAAAATATTGACATGCTAACTGAAAATGCAATATTAATGTAATGATAACGAAATATTCAAATCTAAGGCATGCACATCGAAAATATAAGACCTAACAAGTTTTATTCATGAACTAAAAGAACTACATAGATAGGGTTCCTAATTTCATGCAAAGAACCAAGTGAATTTCACAAAAACATGATAATCTGATTAGGAACATTAAAGTAACTAATTCGTATTGATTTGGTAAAATTTTAGAAACTTAGGTCCAGATAATATTAACGGAATCGAGAATCTAATTGAATTCTAGGGACCTAATGGATGAAAGGAACCCACTAGAGAAATCACACATACCTTCCACGAAGAAATTTTTTGATTTTGGGTATAGAACTTATGAAAACTTGTTGCATTCTTGGATTAGGTCTTAGTGGATTGTTTTTCTTCTTTCCTCTATTGTTTGATCGATTCTTTGGTGAAACATTTGATTAAATTAACATCTGATTAAGTTACTAGGCTAAAACTAACCAAAACACGTAGTAGTTTAGGGTACAACGCATAGGGAAAAGACAAAATGACCCCTGACTTAACTATTGTAGGGGGTCACGGACCAATCGTGGGTGGACTGATGGTTCAAGTTGGTCAGCTATCAATCGTGGCTGGAGGCCTAAAATTTGGATGGTATGACCTATGGCCTTGTACCACGGACCATAGTCTGAACTACAATCCGTAGGTTCTGCCGTGGGTCAACCCTTAGCCAAATTTCCAAGGCTTTCTAGGAGGGGTTGTATTTGGCCATCCACAGACCACCAGAACGGACCGTGGGTCACTCTACGGTTCATAGGTGGTGTCCTTCTGGCACCTACATCTTCTGAAATCTATATATTTGGGTAGTTCTATCATACACAGGGTGTTACAATACCCAATATTAGGGGCAGAACATAAGCAGTTGAAAATAGAGATAGATTGGAATTCATTATCCCCATCTTATTAGGGTCCGTTTGTCCATGCGATATGGTATCATGAAATGGAATCATGATATGATATCATGATGTGGAATCATGAGATGAAATTGAAGTTTTGTTGGACATGCGATATGGAATTTTGATAATGTATATTTTCTCATAAACATAAAAATTTCACAAGTTTCAAGTCACTGAAAATAATAATTTTTAAAAAGTAATGATGTGATTATAAATTTTATTTACATGTGAAATAAAATGGTTATTAGATATAAATGTGGATTGTTTTCACAAAATATAAACTCGTGGATCAATTTTTGTATAGGATAACTCAAATCATGATATGATATTCCCATATGGTTCCATAGCATGGTTTTTGGAGAATATGGTATCACATCTCATGATATGGAATCATGAGATGAAATCAACGTAAAATCGCGTGACCAAACGTTGATTCCATCTCATGGATATATTATCATGATATGGTATCACATGGATAAATGCGTACTTAGATCCTCTAAAAATCAATGTGAGCAAGAGGTTAAAAAGATTATTTATTTTCAAAATATTGCAAATCTACTAACCTTCCAAGGTTAATAAATCTTATATTCCAGCTGCAAATACTCAAGTTCGAGTTGATGTCCCGTCATGATAAATTATTAAAGCAAATGAGTCTAAATTATGTCTAAAACATGATATAATAATTGGTTTCAAGGATAAAAATTCTCAAAAAAGAAAAAGAATAAATAATCAAAAAGATCATATAATGGACGAAATTACTCAAGAAGAGCTCCAAGACATCACAAATTATAATACCACAAATAAGGTCCAAATAACTTAAAATAATGAAAATGAAGAAATCTCGATAAGTTATGTCTCGATGAGAAAAACATGGAATCGAGATAATATTGTGGTGGATAATATTTTTGCATATAATTTGGATGTTGAAATAATGCAACAAGATGAGGATTTTGAAGCAAATTTGTTAATGAATGTAGACAGAGAAATAGTTAGTCAAAATGGAAGGATGCAATTCAAGTGAAATTTACTTCACTTGGAAAACGTAAAATTTTTGGATCAATAGTTCGAACACCTGAAGGTGCCAAACTAGTGTTGCCCAAGTTGATATACTTTGATATGCCTTTTTCAATTGTAGAAACAAATTCTTTGCTGAGTTCACCAACTTTATATGCTTCTTATGAAATAAATGTGCAAATCTCTTGTTTATTTCATCAAATATAGTGACAAGAAATTTTTTTTCAACTTCAAATAATGCATTCACCGGCTTCACAATATTTCGTGGCATAATATCATATCTATACAATAAAAAATCAATCAATAAAAATAAATTACAATAAACTCAAACAAAACATGAAATAATATTGTACCTATTTTCCAAATAGAATGCCATGCTCCATGTGTGGAATCTGATACATTCACGAGATTAAACTATCTTTGGTATCAAATCTCTTATTTGATTGAAATGGTCATTGAACTCATCTCTATCGTACACTTTTTTTGCTTTGTATAAATGAGATACTACCTTTGAATTCTGAAAGTTATTTTGAATACTTTCCCTAAGATGGCTCATGCAACAACCATAATGAGTTGTAGGATAGATAGCAAAAATCAACTTCTAAATATTTGGATTCCTATAAGAAATAATGTACAACTCATTGACATCATCTACATAGTTTCTCATTTGTTCAAAGAAATATTGATATGAGGTATCACATCTCTTGTCCACAATATAAAAATTCAACAAAAATATATGATTTTCAACACCTTGTGTCACGGCTGATAGCAAAACTTGTTCATATTTTCCCTTCAAGAATGTCTGATCAACGGCTAAGACTTTTCTCATTTCTTGAAAATCAAGAATTCAAGTCGCATATGATACAAATAAGTATTTGAACCTTCAATTTTCATCAACCTACAATTTCCATCTTGATTCCTCGATTTACAATTTTAAGCATATAACAGTACGCGTCAAGGACTACATACCCATGTTCATCTGTTTCCCTAACCAAGCACTTATCAATCTACATGCCCTTATAAATTTTCAATAACTTACCTTACAATCAATTTTTTTGCTGAGTTGATGTGTCATATCTCTTGTAAATGGGACTTTATCATGGAAAATAACTATTTTCGAAGCATTCACCTATGATTTGTTGTGACATGCGAATTATGACTCATAAGATGATCTGAACCACACATATGATGCTTTTCATAGATTCTTAATTTTACAACCCTCAACCCTCACTAGCACTCTGATGTGCACATTTAAAAGAATACACATTGCGAGAATTAATTACTTTCGTGCGTCTAAATTTATTTTTTCAAGCAAGTAATTTTCGATGAATTTACTTGTTTTTTCTTGTATTTAAATACTATTTCCTTATAAAAGTCAATTTCATTTTCTTGAACATTGCTTACCGTGATTATTGAGAACAAATTACGTTGTTGCTCTTAATAATAGGTGTAAGAGTTTTCTCCAACCCAAGATTCGACACATTCTCTTCGTCTTCTCCACTTTGATCATGTGGATTATTCATGTTCAACACATCAATTCATCATTTAATACATCTTGTTGGTCTTGCTTTAACTTGTCTCATTAATGTGAAAATTGACAAGCTTACGGAGTGGCTTCGGTGCACTAGATTAAGAAAAGCATTTCGTTCAGGATGTTAAAATTTGTATTCAATTGGAAAACTAAGTTGATTAGTTTTCTTAAAAGGAAAGGCCCACAGATTTTCATAAAGCTCCGCACTATGACAAGATCTTTCAGTTGACAATTGAGTCGATAATAGCTGATGATTAAATTCACAAAATCGTTATACTAAACATCTCTTCAACAAACATCGTTATTGGCTATTTAATGTCACCATTATTTCAACATCAAAAATATTGTTTGTTCTTCTAGATTCATTCACCATAACAATCAACCCCTATTGTTATTGTTACATCCATTACTGACAACTAAAGAAATTTATTTAAAAATCAATTATTAATAATGGTATAGTATACAATTTGTGCATCTATTGCAATAGATAAGTCATTTGTTATAATAGAGGACTATCCTATTGCGACATATGAGTTATCTATTGCAAGAGGTAAATTATATGTTTCAAGTGGTAAGTCTTATACTGCAAAAGTTAAGGCATCATCGTAATATATAAGTCATTTGGTGCAACATATAATTATTCTGTTGCGACAAATTAGTTTTTTGTTGCAATATATGACTTATTCAATTGCAGTCATCTGTTTCAAAATAATTTATCTACTGTAATAGATATACTCATATGTTGGTTAAGTTGCAAAATCTATCGAAAACACAAATATAAATTATTAAAAAATCAAAATCTATCAAGATGAATAATTCAATCAAAGAACTATTATTTTTACTTACCAATAACTTTATAAAGTAATGTCAAATGATATAGAATAAAATTTTCTCCAAAGATTAACTAAATGAACTACCAAAAATAATAACAATAATGACGAGCAACAAAACGTTAAGAAGAGAACAAGAAGGATCAGTGGCAGAGCAAGGATTTCTGTGAAGGGGTTTCGAAGTATAAAGAAATAAACATGTGAACATTTTAAGATTAAAAATTGAGGGATATAGGAAGAAACTAGTAATATGAATCTGGTAAGTTTAACATGCATAATCATGTCGCGCTTAGTTTTTTATACTTTAACCCTATTTCATCGAGTTTTTAAAAGTATTTCTTGTGTTTTTTTCTCTCTTTTATGTTGCAATATTTATTCTATATTTTTTTACTTTTTTCTAAATTCAACCACTAAGATTCTTTAAAAAATGTGTAGAATCTAGTTACAAATATTATAATATATAACATAAGATAAATAATTGACATCCTCGATTATTTTGTTCATTTAATTCAGTTTACTAGATTAGTCATTTATGAAAAGACAAATGATGAATATGAAAATGAGTTTAGTTTTCATTTTTGAAAAAAATAAACTGAAAAAAATAAGAAATAAATATTATAAAATTAAGGGGATAATCAATTAATTAGATTTTATTAAAAGAATATTCGCGACTAATAAATTTTTTCATTGAATTAACTTTAATTTAATTTCATTTATATAATATTTTTTTTATCTCAATTTCAAATTTTTAATAATAACTCATAAGTATTTAAAAGAGTTTAGAGTTATTACATGGAAAGAGCAATACAAATAAAAAGAGTAAAAAGCAAAAGTATCAAAAAATGCTAATGAATTAAAACAAAGATAAATTGATTTTAAAAAATAGCATAGAGAGAAAAATAATGACAACAAAAATAACAAACTTTCACATCGAACCTAAAAACAGTGAGACATTTCATTGAGGTGGAATTTGAGCCCAATGTCGTAGCCCATTCAGCCTTCCAAAAACAATGCAATGCAATTTAAATTTGAGCCCAAAATCAGAGGTCATTTAACCTTTCAAACAAAAAAAACAAGTGGAAAAATGTTACATGCAAAAATTAAATTCGAATCATTTCGGTAAAAAAGGAACCACTTAGCCACTGAGCGATGTTTTCTTTTGTTTGAACGTGTCCATCTTAATAAAAACACACATATGTTGACATCCAATTTTGACCCTATACAATATTAAGGCTGGCAAACGGACGGGACCGGGTCAACAGGACCGGTTTTATCGATAACCGGACCGGTACCGGTTTTTTCTTACAGGATTTTCTTACCGGTCCGTTAGTAACCGGGTTGGACCGGTTTGGAACCGGGTCTTACAGGTTCATCCGTTTTTAAAAAAAAAAATTAATTATTATATAATATTATATATTTATATTAAAATTTCAATTGAAAACTTTATGTAACGACCTGTTTAGTCGTTTTGAGCAGCAGATTTTATTTCTGGAAAAATAGGCTGAGGCGACGGACCCCACGACGGACCGTCATGGGCACGACGGACCGTCGCAGGGTCTCGTTTCAGAACACTTAGAAAATCTGAAATTGGGTACTGAAAATCGACTCTCTGAACTTCGTAACGGAATGGCAGGACGGACCGTCGCAGGCGCGACGGGCCGTCAAAGGCGCGATGGGCCGTCGCAGGTTGCGCAATCCCAGTCTGGGTCGGATTTCTTTATACGTTTTAAGGGACGTTTTTGACTATTCCTGCTTTAATTTTAAAGTTAGAGGGTTAATGTTAATAAGTCTAATTACTTGGGGGTTAAAAGAGGTAACCTTAAGTTAATTAGTGGGTTATTATTGTCATCTTTTATTCTTAATTATATACTAATTAGGGTAAAAGAAAGAGGGTTTGAATAAAGAAAATAGAAGGAACAAGAGAGAGAGGGAGAATCGAACGAGGAAGAGAGAAACAAAGCTTGGGAAATTGCTTGCTTGATCACGAATCTTCGGTGGAGGTAGGTTATGGTTTCATGCTATTCGTAGTAAACTCTTAATAGCGAATGATATGTGTTAGTAGTATTGTAAACCCTTCTATATGCTTAATTGTATGCTTGCATGAATGATGTGATTATGTAATTATGAATAAATAAGCATGATGAAGCTATTGAATCCCAAATCTTGAAAAAAAACCCTAATCTACTTGTTAATGATGATGCCTTGGTATAAAAGAAGGCTTGATGAACGAAAGTGGTGAGATTAGGGGATCGGGTGCCACGTTCCGGTACCAGGATAGAGATAGAGGATCGGGTGCCACGTTCCGGTACCAGGATAGAATGAGGATCGGAGTGTCACGTTCCGACACCAGGATAGTATATGGATTGGGTTCCACGTTCCGGTACCAGGATAGAATGAGGATCGGAGTGTCACGTTCCGACACCAGGATAGTTTATGGATCGGGTGCCACGTTCCGGTACCAGGATAGAATGAGGATCGGAGTGTCACGTTCCGACACCAGGATAGTATATGGATCGGAGTGTCACGTACCGACACGAGGGGAATAAATATAATGAATCTTGCAAGATGCTAATATACCCAATTTAATGAATCTAATTCCCAAATGAGTATGGTATTGAGGCTTGAGTCCTCATGTGTAAACTTGACGGTAATTGTTAATGATATAGTACTTGTTGTTGCTACATGTTGAGTATCATAGTTGATTTTATGATATTGCTTAATATATATTGTTTTCTATTTCGAGTTGGCCGATGATATCTACTCAGTACCCGTGTTTTGTACTGACCCCTACTTTTATGTTTTCTTCTTTGTTATTTGTGGAGTGCAGCAAACGTACCGTCGTCTTCGACTCAACAGTAATTCAAGCCGGTCTTTACTACATCGGAAATTCAGGGTGAGCTAATGCTTCTAGCTTGGACTGGATCTTTTTCTTCAAGTCTTGATGCCTTGAACTTCCGGCATGGACTAGCTTCTTATGTATTTTTTAGCTTCTTAGACATTTTTAGCTAGTAATTTGATCATAGATGTTCTTGTGATGATGACTTCCAGATTTTGAGGAATAATAGTTATTGAATTGGTTTTTATTTAATGAGCTTAAGTCTTCCGCATTATTTTCTGTTGATATATGTTGAAATGATAAGGTTTAGATTGGTTGGTTCGCTCACATAGGAGGGTAAATGTGGGTGCCAGTCGCGGCTCGGTTTTGGGTCGTGACACTTTAAAGTTTATATAAGTTTGAAATTAAATTTATACTTTAAAGTTTATATTGAATTTAAAGTTTCAAATTTAATTTAAAGTTTTATATTGAATTTAAAGTTTTTTAAACTTTATATTGAATTTAAAGTTTGAAATTAAATTTAAACTTTAAAGTTATATTGAATTTAAAGTTTTAATATAAACTTTTATTAAAATAATTAAAAATTAAATTCATAAAATGACATGAATTAAATAGAAGAGACTATTATAAAAGAAAAAATCAAGGCGAATAGCCGTATATTTATTCAAATAAATAAATTATACAATACAAATATTAGAAAGAGAATAAGAGTACATAATTTAGGAGGAATTGAATAGTAAATTAGTAATTATTATACTAACAATTCCTTCTTCTTTTTTAAATTCTTTTTGTAAATTTTGTATCATTTGAAAAGAAAGATTTTTTGGAATTGGCATTTGTCGTTCTTCTTCCATTGTTTCCATGCCATCATCACTATTCTCACCAAATATTTCATCTATTTGGTCTTCTATATGGCTACTTAATAGTGGTAGTCCGGTGTTTCTTCTTTCGTCATCGACCCAATCTCGAAACAACACCGATATTTCCAAACTGTCCTTTGCTAATGAATATCGATGATCTCCAATCATAAATCTCGCTGCACTAAAGGCTTGCTCCGAAGCGACCGATGATGCTTGAATCGCTAGCACATATCGAACAATCCTAGAAAAGGTTGGAAATAGTTTTTCACGATTCTTCCACCAATTTAATATTCGAGGTTGAAGTTCTCCTTCTTCACGCCTAATCTTTTCCCGTGCCTGGTTGAAATATAAATCAAAATCATTATTAGTTTCATCACTTTCAAGCTCAAGATATTCATCCATCATATCATCCGTATCATCACTTTTAGGCTTAGAAGATGAAGGTTCAACTATTGGAATATTTTTTTCCATAACTTTATATGCATTATATAAATCTTTAACTTTTGTACAAATGCTACTTTTACATTGTTCAACACTAGGAGTTTCATCATCTTTAATTTCTAAATTTTTATAAATTTTTTCAACCATTCTTTCAACACCTCTTAATTTATAATTTGGGTTGAAAGTAGTAGCAGACAAATAGATTTGAGGAATAGGGAAAAAATAATTTTTGAATTTTTCAGTCATAAAAGCAACTGAATCTTTAAAATGTTCTTTTCCTTTATATTTAACAAATTCAATTAAAATAGCACAAATATTTACTAAAACAGAAGAAATAGTAGGATAGTATTGACCAGAACATTCATTTGTTGCTTTATAAAAAACATTTAAAAAATCAATCAGTTTTAGTATTTTTGCCAATCTTCAAACGCCAATTGTTAAATTCGGATCCGCATTATGAGCATTAAAAACTAATTGTAGCGGTTCTCTTGATAAAATAAGCAACTTGAAGCATTTCAAATAAAGAATTCCATCTAGTGCATATTTCTTTTGGAATTTTCTATATGCAAGTCCACATTCATTACAACGATTTTTAAATTCAGTAATTCTAGCTTTTACTTTAGCTTTAAAAATCAAATTACAAGCAAGTCTAATTTTTTCACAAGAAACTCCAAATTGAGAAATACCATCTTTTACTATTAAATTATAAACATGTGTGGCACACTTAATATGAAAACAAGCATTATCAATTGGACAAAGTCTAATTTTTAAATAATCAACGGCACTTTAATTATTAGAAGCATTATCTAAAGTGACACTCATTATTTTACCACATATTCCATAATATTGTAAAATAGAGCCTACTTTTGATGCTATATAAGAACCGATTTTATTTTTTTCAACATATTTATACGCTAATATTCGTTTTTGCATGTTCCATTCATGGTCAATCCAATGGACAGTAAGTGTAAAATAATCGTTACCATTAGGACTACGTCCCATATCACAAGTAATAGATAACCTACCATCATAATAAGCAAATAAACAACAAAGAAAATGAAAATATTCTTTTTGATATTTAAAAAGATCACTTTTAATTGTATTTCTTGGAATACCTTCATAATCTGGGTTATATAATTCTCGAATATAATGAACAAAACCAGGATGAGCAGGAAATGAAAAAGGTAAACCACAAACAGCAACCATTTTAGCTAATTCTCTACGATCTTTTTCTTTACTATACTTGCGGTGTGTGCTTCAACTAGACGGGTTACACATATTTAATACACCTTGAACCATATTAGAACCTCCAACACCCATAGAACTTTCGGGTATGGGTGTTCCATTTCTATTAGCTCTTTCTATATCATCTAGGCGAGCAAATTCTTTATTACACTTTCGTAAATGTGTTCTTAGTCGTCCCGTTCCCCCTTGTGTATCTGTAGTTACATGTTTCATTACCAATTTACATTTAGTGCACGTAACAGTAGTTTTCTCCTCATTTTGTATCAAAAATTTCCATACTAACGATCTTTTAACACGTACGACGGCGACATTTGAAAAAGTAGGTAAAGAGGGGACTTCGGTAACCGGACTAGTCGGGGTAGGGGTCTCTTCATCTTCCTCATTTATTTCTACTTCTTCTTCTAATTCTTCTTCAAAATTAGTACAATGTCTATTTAAAGACTCATGATCTACTTCATTTTCAGAATTAAATTCAATAGATCTTGGTGACGTAAAGAAAGTTTCATTAACACAAGTATAATCATTAGTATTAACTAAATATCTAGGTGGCAAATTTTTAGAACAAGAACTACTTACTCCTCCCTTTTTATTTTTTAATTACGACATTGGTCTTTTACCACTATTTCTTTCCGAATTCATGTTAAAATTTAAAACAATTAAATATTAAGAGAAAAACAAGCAAAATAATATAATAAAAGAGATAAAACAACTAAATTAATAAACAAATAACAATTAAAGTTAATAGTTGGAACGAATGTACCAAACGTCTACGTAAAAGTAGACGTATAACCAAAGCCGGATTTGATAGATGCCTATTGTAGCTTCCGAAATTCGAACTTCAACTCAATATCACAATATAATAATTAATAATTTATGAGAGATTTATAATTAAGAGTTTGAGACTTTGGGAGATTGTATAAGATTGTATAAGTATTGAATTTGTGATTTAAAATGGAAATAAATTGGTATATTTATACTGTAAATGGGTTAGAAGGGGGTGGGGAGTCATATTTGACCGTTTTGGGCCCCAGCCCATCGCCTAGAAGGGCCCAACGGTCATATAAAACGGTAACATTAAAAATATAAAAAAAAAATAAAAAAACCGACTAAACCGGTTCTTACCGGATTGGACCGGACCGAAACCGATTCTTACCGAACCGGTTCAACCGGATAAAAAACAAGGAACCGGTCCGAGAATCGGTCCTGTATACTAAAAGACCGGTTCAACCGGTACCGGACGGACCGGTACGGGAACCGGATTGGAACCGGACCGGACCGGCCAAAAACCGGTCCGTTTGCCAGCCTTATGCAATATAAAATAATCATCAAACTTCTAAAATTCCAAATGATATGAAATAATTGACTTTATAAAATTTTAAGTATCTTTCAATTCATTTTAAGTAATTTTTGTCATTTTTATAATTTTTATAGTATTTTTTTTATAAAAAATAACAATTTATATTCTATATAATTTTGTAAATATTATTATATTAATACTTGAAATTGTCTAAAAAATATTTTAGTTTTTCTTAAATAGTTTAGTAAATATAAAGTTTATATTTTTGAGTGATTAATTAATATATTTCGTTAAAATTAAGAAACTCATTAATAATTTATATTAACTCGCTTTTTTATTATTTTATTTTATTTTATTTTTATTTTTTTAAAAAAATCCATTATTTAATAACAAATTTTAGTCAATTGTTTACCCCATCTTTAAGGAAGAAGAAAAAAGCGGAAAATTTAGCTAACTAGTCAAAAAAATCAACTTATTTAGTGATAATATCCATACTTTAATAATATTAGTAAATATGTTTAAAATGTCATTATTTTTAAAATAAATAATGATTATATTATTAATATTTTCTCTCTCATTATTTATACCATTTTTTCTCTCTCATAAATTACATATATTCCTATATTTATGTAATTAGATATATACTAATGATATTTTAAATTTTCTCTCTCTTTTATTAAGATTATTATCAATTTCTATCTATATATTTATTACTAATCAATTCCACAACTTCCAAGATTTATTTTCACTTTTCTTAATAAAAGAGTTTCACTATCTTTATAACCTTTTTTCAAAATTAATTATGCATAGATTCCCGAATTTTCCTTTTATATTTGTTAATATTAAACTTATCATCTTCCCAAATTTTAGTTGGGATTGTCACGTTCTATCTCTAACACTCTGTTATCCAAATTTCAATTGGATTGTCACGTTCTCTCTCTAACCCTCTTTATAGGCAATTCCACAACTTCCAAGATTCATTTTCACTTTTATTAATAAAAGATTTTCACTCTCTCTCTAACCTTTTCCAAAACTAATTCTTCATAGAATCCCGAATTTTCATATTATCTTTGTTAATATTCAACTCATAATCTTCCATGATTTTCGTTTGGAATTTCAAGTTCTCTCTCTAACCTTCTTCAATAGGCACAACTTCTTCAAAATCAATTTATTCACATATCCTCAACTTCCCAAATTTACGCTTGAATTTAAATTTCTCTATCTATTTTTCTTCAAAATCAATTTATTCACATATTTCCAAATTTTCCTATTTTATATCATTCTCAAGTAATTCCGTTTGAAAGTTTGATTTGGAGATTCACATTGAATTGGGTATCATGTTCTTCATATTACTTTTTGATTTACTTACTTATTTTTATTTTTATTTTTGTTTTGTTGTTGTTCTTAAATTATTTTGTACGTATTCATAATACAAAATTCTCTCTTCAATGGATACATTCAAGAGAATTACTAGAGGTATTGTACAAAAAAAAAACACAGTTCTTCCGAGTTATCATCGTTTAATTTTTTTCACTCAAGAAATAAACAACAATGTAGGTTCAGCTTCTAAGTCTAAGGAGGTTATACGAGGTGAAAAAATGGTTGAACCTGTCGAGGTGCAAAATCCCACAGAAATTCATAACCATGAAGTTGAAGAAGACCAATTTTTTCGAGAAGAGGTAAATTTATTTTTTTTGCATGTGCTGTGTATTGCATGTTTAGTTTAATTTGTTTAATAATTTTTAAGATTGAAAAAAATACATGTTACAATGAATTTGGAATGTTTAGTGTGTTAAAGGTTCTATGTATTTTCTTATTGGGAAATTTTTGAATATCATTTATGTATTGTATTTTGTATTCTGTTCTTTTTTTTTTTGTGTTAGTTGTCAATGTAATACAACTTACAAGTTTGATTGTCTATTTACTATTATCATATACATTTGTAAGTGTATTCAGAATTTTCATCTTGTTATAGTTATTTTTTTCATAGTTCTAATGTTTTTTGTATTCATTATTATAGTTAGCATGTATTTTTGTATTTAATATGTTTATTGTATTTTGTGTTTTTTTGTCAAATATAACAAATTTTATAAGTTTGATTGTGTATTTACTATTATCGAATAGATTTGTGAGTGTATATGGATTTTTTATTATTTTGTAGTTATTATTTATTTTTGTGTTTTATAGTTTTAATGTTTTTTGTAGTCATATATTCCGAAGTGTATATTGAATTTTGTTGATGTTTTAGTCAAGTATGTTTTTTTTTGTATTTCATAGTTTTATTGTAATTTTGTATCCATATATTTGGAATTGTATATTGTATTATGTATTATGTCTGTCTATGTCCATAAATTCATTTTGGATTTAATATGTGCATTGTATTTTGTGTTATGTTTTTTTGGTCAATGTAACACATTTTATAATTTTTATTGTTTATTTACTATTGTTGAATAGATTTGTAAGTGTATATGGAATTTTTATTATGTTGTTGATATTATTAATTTTTGCATTTTATAGTTTTAATGTTTTTTGTATTCATATATTTAGATGTGTATATTGAGTTTGGTTGATGTTTTAGTCAAGTATGTATTTTTATAGTTCATAGTTTTATCGTATTTTTGTATTCATAGACTTGGAATTGTATATTGTATTCTGTATTACATCAGTATATATCCATAAATTCATTGTATTCTGTTTTTTTGTGCGTGTTTTAGTTATGTCAATGTACCACGTATTTGTAACCATATGTGTTTTTTTTGTATGTTGTTGTAACTGTGTTGATTTTTTATTTATGATCATGTTTTTTTGTTCTGTTATTTTATTATCATTCATTTTTCGGAATTCAATATGCCAGGGGACTTTCTATGCTAGCAAAAAGCTACCAAAAAATGCACCCCACATTCACTGTATAGTAAATCATGACATTAAATCCAAGTTGACTGACGAGCTTACACTGGAGCAGTATAGCTATTTTTGTGAGAGTACGTGTTTTGGTCAGTATATGAAAATCAGAAAATGTGTTGGGCAAGGTCAAATTCACAGGTGTTGTATGTCACTAGAAGTAGAAGCTATTAATAATCAGGCTCTTGTAATCCAAGTAAATTGAGTTATTTTAACGTTCACAATTAGGACGTTTGCGCTTATTACTGGATTAAACTGTGTTGGTGTTGTAGAGGATTTCAAGTTTAAAACAGAAGAACCTAACCGACTTATTGTTCAGTACTTCGGTGGTAATGAGATCATACGTAGATCTGATTTGTTCGATAGGTTCAATGGTAAAGTTTGGGTTGACAATGATGATGATGCGATTAAGTTTGCAATATTATATTTCATTCATATGTTTGTGTATTCTGGCGAGAACAGATCATTGCGAATTTCTAGAATCCATTTTGATTTGGTTGAAAGTAGCCGGTATATGCATTATCCTTGGGGCTCAAAAGCATTTGAGTGATTGCTACTGAGTATCAACAAGGTTTTGACTACTGATGGTCAATATTATAGAATATGTGGTATGCCTATTGTCCTTCAAATATGGATATACGAGTAAATGGGTAAGCGTCAGACGAATTTTGCACGGAAAATCAGTGATCGTATCCCCCGTATTCTAAACTGGCAAACAGTAGGAGCAAAACCCAGATTCAAAACCTTGATGAAAGACACATTCAATGATGGTAATAGAAAGGTATTGTATATAATTCATGAAATTGTACCCTTGTAATTGTATTAATTCGATGTATATCTTTTATTATGTTAATTATTCTGTTTACTATCGTTTTCACATTAAATGGAAGAATGTTGTTCCTTCTCTGATGGAAATTGGTGTTCTACAATTGCCTCCTGAAGGTGTTGAAAAATCAACTGAAGGTGTTCAAACAGAGCCACATCGCGATATTGATGAACAAGCACTTTCAAGACAGAATTCAGATGATGATTTTGTCAACCCACCTCCACCTTCAATGAAGGTTATATGTAAAAGAAAAAAGAGGCAATCAGTATCACCTGCTAAAAGGGTACGAAAAAAGGACTCAAATATCACAGATTAAATGGAACGGAATGAACAGATCAATCCAGTAGCGAAACGGAATGTGAAAAAAGCTGCAATTAGAAAAGTTGTGCGGAAGAAACAAAAATTGTGTTCTAAGAAGACAACCATTCGCACTTGTGTGCCAACAAAGGATTCTCAAATACCATCTGTAAGTGTATCTCTTGAACAAATAATGAGGAATGAACTCTCTGAATTACGAAAGGAGGTATATACTGTTTATACTTATGTTTTTTCAATATATTTATTCAAATTATTGCAATCTGTAAAATTTAATCATATTGTAACTATTTCAGGTTAGAGAAGAGTTCAAAGACATACGGAAGTTGATAAATGATAATTTTAATATCATTATGTCTACTTTGAAGGTTAAACAATATGCTCAATTGTTATGTTTAAAATTTTTTTTCTTTTTATTTTTTTGAATTCTATGTTGTAATTTAATATTTTCAGGACAAAAAAACAATGACATTGGTTGTCAAGGATCACAACCTTTTACAAGTTCAATTTTATCAGAAAATAAAAATCAAGTAGACACAACTCATTTTGTAAAAAATAGTTTATTCTGTTTGTACTCTGTATACTATAATATATTTATGTCTAATATTAATTTTTTTTCTATATTTGTAAGTACTTTATTTATTTATCCATAGTAATTAAATATATATTGATTGTTTTTATATCCAATACATTTTCAGAACAACATAAACAATCACAATGCTGCTCAAGGACGACAATATTTTACAAGTCCAGTTGTATCAGAAAATCAAAATCAGGTAGAGACGTCTTATTTTGAAAATAAAGATTATTATTTTTGTATTCTGTTTTTCTTACTACGTTTATGTTTAATATTAATTTGTATTTCATATGTCATTAATATTGTATTTCAATATAAATATTTTTTATATATATGTTGACTACTTTTGTATCAAATATCTACATGGATTGAATGGTCTTTTTGATGATGAGAAGACGGAGTGTGATGAAAGCTCAAATGATGGCAGCGAGAAAGTTTTTCAAGTATGTTCATTATAAATTTTGTATTTTTATATGGTTTACCGATATTTTTTTTTATTCAATCTCCTTTTTTAAGGATCATTCAATTTTTGAAAATTCAAATCTGGTAGATATACCCGATATTGTTGGGGGTGTTGATAAACAAGTATGTTGGTTAACTCTACATATTTATATAGTGCAGTTGGAAATATTTTTATTATTGTTTATTATTAACATTTTTATATTTTTAAATGTTGATTGTGACAATTCCCCTGTGCTTAATCTGATCAATGTAGATGCTGATTTTAGTTCGTCTAAATCAATAATCCCAAGTGTATGTTTTTCTACTTATCTAAACTAATTACTTTTGTTCTTATTAGTATAATTTGCATTTGAATAATGTTTTTTTTTATTAACTACAGATACCTCGATCATCATTTGTATTTGACAAACCCAAAAAAATAAGGTCACTTGTTTTTGAAAGACAACATAACTTTATAGATCAAGATGACAATGATGAAGAGGATCAGTTCATATATCCTAACCATATTCAATCTATTGTTCCCATGGAAGGGTCACAACAATCACAGTTTGAGTTGGATGATTCTCTAATGCCAAGTCACAGTAACATAAAAAGTATTTGTGTTACTGACAATACCATTAATGCAGAACAGGGCATTATCATGCACATTCAAATCACAAGCAATGACAACTCAAATATGCAAAAACAGGCTAGCATGGAGAGTCAGAACAAAAAAATTCTTGTTCACACACCATTACCTGCGCATACGAGTAGACGTCCAGGCCCTTTCAATATATCCCCATATCTGACATCGTTCGGCTCATCTGCAGGTATAAAGACATAACAAAATTTAATGTATTTTAAATCTGATTTATTTATGTTTATTCTAATTTTTGTATATGGTATGTTATTTTTTAATTTAATAGTTACATCAGGTACTTTATCAGTGCAACCAATTATTTTTGAACTGAAACACCCGTTCATCTAAAATCTTATTTCTGGCAATCGTGATATCATTAAGTGGGATGCACACCGGTCATGGATTCGCGAAGGTCTTCTTGCAAAACATGAGAACAAGTAAGTATTTAAGACGCATAATAATATAAAAAAAATTGCATGTTGTATTATGTATTCTCCATTTTTTTAGTAAATGATATGTTTTTTTTGTATTCATGATTATTATTTTGAGGCTATCAGTTATTACTCTGAATCGATTTTTTTAATGTATTCTAAACATGTTAGTGTATTTTCAATTAATCAACTTATTGAATGCTAATGTATGTTGTATTATAAATTGATTGAAACAACTCATATATTATTCGTTAATCCTTTTAAAATTATGTTTTTGTAATAACAATCCAGATCTTTATTTGTTGTTATGTAAGTTACTCTAAATTATGGTGCATATTTTCACAAATACATTAGATACCTATATAATTTCTATGTTTTTATGTAATCAATATGAAATTTAAGAAAATTGTATACCTTTTATTTTTTGTGTATTTCTTAGACGCCATGATCAGGACTGATACAAGAAGGGTAAAGCACGTATTCCTGTCCCATTTGACTTTGGTATTGATATTGTAGACAATAAAAATTGGTTCTAAAATTTGTACTCAAAAGGACAATTATTGAATGATTCGGTAAGTAACAACTGTAGTTATTTAGTTATTCTTTGTTGTTTTATTGTTATCTAATGATTATTTATTTTATATTGTTCAGCATATCAATGTTATATTTTATCAGATGAGAAAGAAAGCAAAGTATGATGTGGATAGAAGGTATAAATACACAACTGTGGATTGTGTGTTTACGTCCAAAATTTCATCAATTTGAAAGAAGTATGAAGATTTAGATAGTGATGTCTGTTGCGCTGAAGAAGAGCATTTTATAGGTGATTACATTAGAGGGTATAGAGTTCATGCCGACATTCCATGGCATTTGGTGGATCACGTATTTATCCCTATAAATGTAAAGGAAAATTTTCATTGGGCATTGGCGGTACTCTCTTAATGATAGATGTGTATACGTTTATGATTATTACAGAGCGGCAGGTCATGATGCAGCAATCAGGAAAGAGGTTACCAAGTTGGCTCAACTCATTCCGCTTAAGTTGACTATGTATGATTATTACAAGAACAGAGGTTTAGATAGATCTGTTAGTCAAGAAGAGAATGAGTTATTTGAGATATTTTTCATAGACAACATACCTCAACACACCGATGACAGCTTGTAAGTTGTATTAATTTTAATTCAATATTTCATTTTTATTTGTATTTGAATTTTAATTTTGTATTCTCATGTTGTATTCAAGGATTAGTGTCACGACCCAAATCGGATCGCGACTGGCACCCACACTTACCCTCCTATGTGAGCGAACCAACCAATCTAAACCTTAACATTTCAATATAATATCAACAGAAAGTAATGCGGAAGACTTAACTCATTAATAAAAACCAATTCAATAACTTCTAAAATCCAACATCTATTATTCTCCAAAATCTGGAAGTTATCACTACAAGAACATCTATGATCAAATTACTAAACTAAGAGTATTCTAAGAAGCTAAAATAAGTAAAAGCTAGTCCATGCCGGAAGTTCAAGGCATCAAGACAGGAGGAAGAAAGTCCAGTCCAAGCTAGAAGCGTTAGCTCACCCTGAAGATCCGATGTGACGAAGACTGGCTAGAATTGCGGTTGTGTTGAAGACGACGGCACGTTTGCTGCACTCCACAAATAACAAGAAGAAAACATAAAAGTAGGGGTCAGTACAAAACACGGGTACTGAGTAGATATCATCGGCCAACTCAAAATAGAAAACAGTATATACCAAGTAATATCATAAAATCAACTATGATACTCAACATGTAGCAACAACAAGTACTATATCATTAACAATTACTGTCAAGTTCACACATGAGGACTCAAGCCTCAATACCATACTCATTTGGGAATTAGATTCATTAGATTGAGTATATTAACATCTTTCAAGATTCATTATCTTTATTCCTCTTGTGTCGGTACGTGACACTCCGATCCCCTAATTCTACGTGTCGGTTCGTGACACCCGATCCCCTAAATCTACGTGTCGGTTCGTGACACCCGATCCCCTAAATCTACGTGTCGGTTCGTGACACCCGATCCCCTAAATCTACGTGTCGGTTCGTGACACCCGATCCCCTAAATCTACGTGTCGGTTCGTGACACCCGATCCCCTAAATCTACGTGTCGGTTCGTGACACCCGATCCCCTAATCTCATTCTATCAATTCATCAAGCCTTCTCTTATACCAAGGCATCATCAATCTCATTACTTTAGTTCATCAAGCCTTCTTTTATACCAAGGCATCATCAATCTCATTACTTTAGTTCATCAAGCCTTCTTTTATACCAAGGCATCATCCTTAACAAGAGATTGGGTTTTTATCAAGATTTGGGATTTAATAGCTTCATCATGCTTATTTCATCACAATCATATAATCACATTCATGCATGCATACAATTAAGCACATAGAAGGGTTTACAATACTTCCCAATACATATCATTCGCTATTAAGAGTTTACTATGAAATCATAAAAAACCATAACCTACCTCCACCGAAGATTAGTGATCAAGCAAGCAAATTTTCTCCAAAGCTTTGTGTTTTCCCCTTCTCGATCGACCCTCTCTCTCTCTTCTTGTTCTTTCTATTTTCTTTATTCAAACCCTCTTTCTTTTACCCTAATTAGCATATAATTAAGAATAAAAGATGGCAATAATAACCCACTAATTAACTTAAGGTTACCTCTTTTAACTCCCAAGTAATTAGACTTATTAACATTAACCCACTAACTTTATAATTAAAGCAGGAATAGTCAAAAACGTCCCTTAAAACGTATAAAGAAATCCGACCCAGACTGGGATTACGCAACCTGCAACGGCCCGTCGTGCCTGCGACGGTCCGTCCTACAGGTCGTCGCAAGGTTCAGAGACTCAATTTCCACCAAAGAGTCTGTGACGGTCCGTCACACATGTGACGGTCCGTCCTGCCATTTCGTTACGAAGTTCAGAGAGTCGATTTTCAGTACCCAATTTCAGATTTTCTAAGTGTTTTGAAACGAGACCCTGCGACGGTCCGTCGTGCCCATGACGGTCCGTCGAGGGGTCCGTCGTCTCAGCCAGTTTTCCAGAAATAAAATCTGCTGCTCAAAACGACTAAATAGGTTGTTACAATAGATACCAATTTACCCATCGTTCGTCCTCGAACGATCAAGAAGGAGGAAAACAAGGGCAAAAAGGAGTACCTGAATCTGTAAACAGGTGTGGGTATCTTTCTCGCATATCGGCCTCCTTCTCCCAAGTGGCTTCTTCGACTGGTCGATTCTTCCATTGAACTTTGATGGATGCAATCTCCCTTGATCTCAACTTGCGAATTTCTCTATCTAAAATGGCAACCGGCTCCTCCTCATAAGACAAATTTTCATCGAGCAGAACTGAATCCCAACGGATAATGTAGTTTCCATCCCCATGGTATCTTTTCAACATAGACACATGAAACACCGGATGTACTCCGGACAGCCCTGGAGGCAAGGCTAACTCATAAGCCACCTCCCCTATGCGCTTCAGAACCTCGAAGGGACCAATATACCTTGGGCTTAATTTACCCCTTTTACCAAAACGCATCACCCCTTTCATGGGTGAAACCTTCAACAAGACTTGTTCACCCTCCATGAACTCTAAGTCTCTAACCTTTCGATCTGCATACTCTTTCTGTCTACTTTGCGCCGCTAGAAGCTTTTCTTGAATAGATTTCACTTTATCTAACGATTCTCTCAGAAGGTTAGTACCCCAAGGTCTAACCTCAAATGCATCAAACCACCCAATGGGAGACCTACATCTTCTCCCATATAGTGCCTCAAATGGGGCCATATCAATGCTTGAGTGATAGCTATTGTTGTAGGAGAACTCTGCTAAGGGTAAGAAACTATCCCAATGACCACCAAATTCTATCACACATGCACGAAGCATATCCTCCAACACTTGAATCGTTCGCTCAGACTGATCATCAGTCTGAGGATGGAATGCAGTACTAAGGTCCAACCTAGTACCCAATTCCGCATGCAGTGTTTTCCAAAACTTAGAAGTAAACTGCGTACCTTTATCTGATATGATGGAGAGTGGAACCCCATGCAACCGAACAATTTCTGAGATGTAATTTTTGGCTAACTTCTCTGCATTATAAGTCACCTTGACCGGAATGAAGTGGGCAGACTTAGTTAACCTATCAACAATCACCCAAATAGAGTCATACTTACCCATTGTCTTGGGAAGACCAACCACGAAGTCCATTGCAATCCTTTCCCACTTCCATTCAGGAATGGGCATTCTCTGAAGTGTCCCTCCGGGCCTCTGGTGTTCATACTTTACTTGCTGACAGTTTGGACATTTGGCAATAAAATCAACAATATCACGCTTCATTCTACTCCACCAAAAGTGGTGCTTTAGGTCACGATACATCTTGGTTGCACCAGGATGTATAGAATACCTTAAACTATGAGCCTCTGTCAGAATAGTGTTGATCAAATCATTGACTCGGGGTACACATACCCTCCCCTTGATTCTCAAAACACCTTCCTCGTCGATTTGTGCTTCCTTAGCCTCTCCTCGCAATACCTTATCTTGGATTCTGCTTAGTTTCTCATCATCAAACTGTTTTCCCTTAATCTTGTCAAGAAAAGAAGATCTTGCTTCCACACAAGCCAACAATCCTCCCTTCTCATTTACTTCTAACCTCATCAAGTCGTTAGCCAGAGTCTGAACCTCTCTAGCCAATGGACGTCTAGAAACTTGGAAGTGAGCTAGACTTCCCATGCTCCCTTCCTTTCAACTTAAGGCGTCTGCCACAACATTAGCCTTTCCCGAATGATACGAGATAGTGATGTCATAGTCCTTCAGTAGTTCCATCCATCTCCTCTGTCTCAAGTTCAAATCTTTCTGAGTAAAGACGTACTGTAGTCTACGATGATCCGTGTATACTTCACACTTAACCCCATATAGATAGTGTCTCCATTGCTTTAAGGCAAACACTACCGCAGCCAATTCCAAATCATGGGTCGGATAATTACGTTCGTGCACCTTTAATTGCCTTGAAGCATAAGCAATTACATTCTTCTCTTGCATTAGCACCGCACCCAAGCCAGAATAGGATGCATCACAATAGACAATGAAATTCTTACCTTCCACAGGCAAGGTGAGAATTGGTGCAGTAGTCAACAAAGTCTTGAGCTTCTGAAAGCTTTCTTCACACTCGTCCGACCATACAAATGGGACATTCTACTTAGTCAAGTTCGTCAATTGGGAAGCAATGGAAGAGAATCCCTTGACAAATCGACGGTAATAGCTAGCTAAACCAACAAAGCTCCTTATTTCTGACACATTAGTGGGTCTCACCCAATTCTTCACTGTCTCAATCTTAGAAGGATCCACCATTACTCCATCCTTAGAAACTACATGCCCAAGAAGGACACTGCATCTAGCCAAAACTCACACTTAGAGAACTTGGCATAAAGCTTTTTCTCCTCAACATTTCCATACAATCTTCAAATGCTCCTCATGTTCCTTCTTACTTTTAGAGTATATCAGTATATCATCAATAAATACGATCACGAAGAGGTCCAAATATGGCTTAAAAATCCCGTTCATCAAGCTCATGAATGCAGCAGGGGCATTCGCAAGACCAAAAGACATCACTACAAATTCGTAATGCCCATACCTCGTTCGAAAAGCAGTCTTTGGCACATCCGTTGCTCGTATTTTCAATTGATGATAACCGAATCTCAAGTCAATCTTAGAGAAGACACAAGCACCTTGTAATTGATCGAACAAGTCATCAATGCGAGGAAGAGGATACTTGTTCTTAATAGTTACCTTGTTCAACTGCCGGTAGTCTATGCACATCCGAAAACTCCCATCCTTCTTCTTCACAAACAAAACTGGAGCACCCCAAGGAGATGCACTTGGTCTAATGAAGCCTTTGCTCAACAACTCTTGAAGTTGGGCCTTTAACTCTCTTAACTCCGCGGGAGCCATTCTATAAGGGGGTATAGAAATGGGGCGAGTACCCGGTTCAAGATCAATACAGAAGTCAATATCCCTATCCGGTGGCATACCAGGAAGATCTGCAGGGAACACATCCAAAAACTCACGGACTATCGAAACCGACTCAATCGAAGGTACTTGAGTAGTGTCATCCCTGAGATGTTCTAAGAAAGATAAACAACCCTTACTAACCATTTTCTTAGCACGAAGAAAGGAGACGATACGAACCGGATTGGAAGTGTAGTCGCCCTCCCACACAAACGGATCTGTCCCAGGCTTGGCTAACGTCATTGTTTTAGCATTATAATCCAAGATCACAAAATTCGGAGAAAGCCAAGTCATACCCAGAATTACATCAAAATCAACCATGTCTAAGATAACCAAATCTACATAAGTGTTACTCCCCACAAAAGTCACCAAACAAGACCTATACACTTTTTCAACTATCACAGACTCACCCACCGGAGTAGAAACACGAATAGGCATGTCAAGTAATTCACAATGTAAATTAAGACCATTAGCAAATGAGGAAGATACATAAGAAAATGTGGATCCTGGATCAAACAATACAGAATCCATGCAATAACAAACCAAAAGATTACCTGTGATGACAGCATCAGATGCCTCCGCTTCAGACCGCCCAGGTAAAGCGTAACAATGGGCCTTATCGTTTGTCTGTCTGTTGCCCCTACCATGTTGTGATGTAGTGGCTCCAGTTTGCCCATCACCCCGGCCGTTTTGGTGACCACCATTACCTCGACCACCACGTCCTCCAGAATGACGGCCTCTGCCATGACCACCTCTACCTCTAGCCATTGGGGGTCTATAACTCTGTTTTGGACAATTCCTCCTAATATGTCCGGTCTCTCCACATCCATAACACTCTCTAGAGTCATGCATAGGTCTCTCAGAGAAGTGTTGACCGGTCTGAGGTGGACCCCCAACTGCAGTTTGTAGTGAAGATTGAATTGGTCGAACTGAGTAACCTCCGGAACCCTGTCCTCTAGAGTAAGAACCATTAAACTGACCTCCCTTTCGAAACCTTTTTGATGTCGATGCCATGGTGAATTCATCTGGCTTCACTCCTTCCACCTCTACCACGAAATCTACCACTTCTTGGAAGGATTTTGCCGTAGCCGCTACCTGTAAGGCTGAAATTCGCAACTCTGACCTCAACCCCTTCACAAAACGACGAATCCGCTCTTGTGGACTGAAACAAAGTTGGGTGGCATATCTGGATAGTGCACGAAACTTAGCCTCATATGCAGTAATCGACATCCTACCTTGCTCCAGACTCAAGAATTCATCTCTTTTCCTATCCCTCAAAGTCCGGGGAATATACTTCTCCATAAACAAGCTAGAGAATGATGCCCAAGTCATAGGTGGTGCCTCTGTTGGTTGACACTCAACATGTGACCGCCACCACATTTTGGCGTTCCCTTGAAACTGATAAGTCACAAACTCAACACTAAACCGTTCTACTATACCCATCTTGTGTAGTAGCTCATGACAGTCAACCTGAAAATCATAGGCATCCTTAGATTCAACACCCTTGAAGACTGGAGGTTTCAATTTCAAGAACTTACTGAAAAGTTCATGTTGATCATTTGTCATTATAGGCCCTGTAGTCAGACGAGGAAATGTGCCTATTTCCAATGGAACATCCATGCGGGGAGCCGCAGTAGCCGCATGTTGTACCTCCGGACCCTGAGGTGCTGGTGCAGAAAACACTGGAGGTGTTTGACCTTGATCAGATAACCCACTAAGATAAGCAAGAACCTGATTGATCGTCTCTGGGGTAGGTTGGGGAGGCAATCCCTCATTATGTACTTGTTCAGTTTCCCCTTCCTCACCTTCTCTTACTACTTCTTTAGTCGGTGGAGGAGTCACTACCCTAGTATCAGATGGGCTAGGTGCTCGTCCTTTTCCTCTAGAGGACGTCCTCCCACGACCTCTACCACGGCCTCTTGCCGCTACTCATCCTCGAGCTACAGCCCCAGTGGCTGGCTCAGACGCTTCTTATCTTGCCGATGTTGATATTGGCGCAGTCGTTGCTCTAGTTCTAACCATCTGCGAAATAGAGTGAAGAGGGTCAAATACCAATTTGTATCACCTAGATACCAATTGGATCCAAGTAATAGCACGAAAGAAAGAATGAAAGAATGGAATTTTCCTAAAGTCTTATAGCCTCTCAAAGAAAAGTAAAGGCGTCCCCCTACCGTTTCTTAAGACTCTACTAGACTCGTTCTTGTGTGATGAGACCAACTAACCTAATGCTCTGATACTAAGTTTGTCACGACCCAAATCAGATCGCGACTGGCACCCACACTTACCCTCCTATGTGAGCAAACCAACCAATCTAAACCTTAACATTTCAATATAATATCAACCAAAAGTAATGCGGAAGACTTAACTCATTAATAAAAACCAATTCAATAACTTCTAAAATCCAACATCTATTATTCCCCAAAATCTGGAAGTCATCACCACAAGAACATCTATGATCAAATTACTAAACTAAGAGTATTCTAAGAAGCTAAAATAAGTAAAAGCTAGTCCATGCTGGAAGTTCAAGGCATCAAGACAGGAGGAAGAAAGTCCAGTCCAAGCTAGAAGCGTTAGCTCACCCTGAAGATCCGATGTGACGAAGACTGGCTAGAATTGCGGTTGAGTTGAAGACGACGGCACGTTTGCTACACTCCACAAATAACAAGAAGAAAACATAAAAGTAGGGGTCAGTACAAAACACGGGTACTGAGTAGATATCATCGGCCAACTCAAAATAGAAAACAGTATATACCAAGTAATATCATAAAATCAACTATGATACTCAACATGTAGCAACAACAAGTACTATATCATTAACAATTACCGTCAAGTTCACACATGAGGACTCAAGCCTCAATACCATACTCATTTGGGAATTAGATTCATTAGATTGAGTATATTAACATCTTTCAAGATTCATTATCTTTATTCCTCTTGTGTCGGTACGTGACACTCCGATCCCCTAATTCTACGTGTCGGTTCGTGACACCCGATCCCTTAATTCTACGTGTCGGTTTGTGACACCCGATCCCCTAAATTTACATGTCGGTTTGTGACACCCGATCCCCTAAATCTACGTGTCGGTTCGTGACACCCGATCCCCTAAATCTACGTGTCGGTTCGTGACACCCGATCCCCTAAATCTACGTGTCGGTTCGTGATACCCGATCCCCTAAATCTACGTGTCGGTTCGTGACACCCGATCTCCTAATCTCATTCTATCAATTCATCAAGCCTTCTCTTATACCAAGGCATCATCAATCTCATTACTTTAGTTCATCAAGCCTTCTTTTATACCAAGGCATCATCAATCTCATTACTTTAGTTCATAAAGCCTTCTTTTATACCAAGGCATCATCATTAACAAGAGATTGGGTTTTTATCAAGTTTGGGATTTAATAGCTTCATCATGCTTATTTCATCACAATCATATAATCACATTCATGCATGCATACAATTAAGCACATATAAGGGTTTACAATACTTCCCAATACATATCATTCGCTATTAAGAGTTTACTATGAAAGCATAAAAAACCATAACCTACCTCCACCGAAGATTAGTGATCAAGTAAGCAAATTTTCTCCAAAGCTTTGTGATTTCCCCTTCTCGATCGACCCTCTCTCTCTCTTCTTGTTCTTTCTATTTTCTTTATTCAAACCCTCTTTCTTTTACCCTAATTAACATATAATTAAGAATAAAAGATGGCAATAATAATCCACTAATTAACTTAAGGTTACCTCTTTTAACCCCCAAGTAATTAGACTTATTAACATTAACCCACTAACTTTATAATTAAAGCAGGAATAGTCAAAAACGTCCCTTAAAACGTATAAAGAAATCCGACCCAGACTAGGATTACGCAACCTGCGACGGCCCGTCGTGCCTGCGACGGTCCGTCCTGCAGGTCGTCGCAAGGTTCAGAGACTCAATTTCCACCAAAGAGTCTGTGACGGTCCGTCACACATGTGACGGTCCGTCCTGCCATTTCGTTACGAAGTTCAGAGAGTCAATTTTCAGTACCCAATTTCAGATTTTCTAAGTGTTTTGAAACGAGACCCTGTGACGGTCCGTCGTGCCCATGACGGTCCGTCGTGGGGTCCGTCGTCTCAGCCAGTTTTCCAGAAATAAAATCTGCTGCTCAAAACGACTAAACAGGTCGTTACAATTAGGTATCTATATGCTTGCTTTTGCCGAGTGGTTGTCTTATGGTCAAGGAAATCCAAGTGGTACATTTGACGTAATGTTTTTAAGGTCAAGATATGCTGCACTTCTTTGGAATTATGCTAAGAAAAAGCAAGATAACAGAGCCATTAGTGACTCTGAGGCATCCCCTAGGCATACCATGCCTCAATCTGTTCGTGTTGTGCCTGCTCCAATTGAAATACAGTAGTTGTGCGTTTGTTAAAGATACTTCTTCGTGTTTTAAAACTAGTTAATTTATGTTTCATAAACTTTTATGTTGCTTCATATTTTGCATTCTTGTCATTTTGATTAACTTTTATGTAGCAGATAATTCTGCATACTTATCATTTTGATAAACTTTTGTTTAGCACTTTATTCTGCATGCTTTTCATTTTGATTTTATGTATATATATTATGTTAGTTGATTCCATGTGTTGTATTTTGTATGTTGTATTCATCGTTGTAAAATTGTTGTATTACATTATTCATTACGTCATATTACTTGTAGTTGTATTGTTTGTATTAAAATCTAATATTTTTTTAAATGTGCTCACATTAGTTGTATTATATAGTGTCAAATATATTTGTTTATGAACATTAAATCATAGTTTCTCAAGTCATATTTTTTAGTCTTATTGCATATACATATACATATTGAATTATCAGCTTATTGTATTTTGTATGATGTATTCATCATTGTAAAATTATTGTATTACATTATTCATTAAGTCACATCACTTGTAGTTGTATTGTTTGTATTAAAATCTAATTTATTTTCAAATGTGGTCACATTAGTTGTATTATATAGTGTCTAATATATTTGTTTATGAACATTAAATCACACTTTCTCAAGTCAAATTTTATAGTCTTATTGCATATACATATACATATTGAATTCTCAGCTTATTAATATACAGTGTGTAGGCAATAATATGGAGTGAGCTATCAAATGACTTTATTTTATATTATTTTTGCTTAATTTATGTTTACATTATTTTTTAAGAACATTTAAGTTAAATATTACAAATACAAAACTTTTATTAGTATACAAGTAAATACGCGCAAACGAACATATTTTGATAAAATATTATTCATTGAACATTATGAAAATATCACTTACAAGGATAAACGATTTGTACGAACACATGTAAATTAATTTTTCAAAACAAATTCAAACATATATAACTATTCAGTTCATGGTCCATTCCTGCATGATCGCCTATTATGTCCCTTTCGACCACAAGTACTACAAGAATTCTTGTTCTTCTTTCCATATAGCTCACTGTACATCTTATCACGAAGCTTTTTTGGAGGCCTACCAGGTAGCTTTTTGAACTTTGGAGGCTTAACTATTTCATTCTCTACATATGCATGCACATTCCAATCTTTTCGATCAGGTAATGAATTTATTGGATTAGCATATGTAACAAGTAATGTATTTGGCTTGTAAAGGTCAGAACAATACGGTTCAAGATCAAGAAATTTCTTCTTCAAAACAGCCCAAGCGTGCGAACATGGTATTTCATCCACTTGAAATCTCCTACATGTGCAAGTTTTCTTTTCAAGAGAAACAATAAATGTTTCCCCTTCATGACTTAACACTGTGCACATAATTAACTGTCGCAACTACCTATTACACAAAGTTAAAAGGAAGTTAAATCTTACCAATTATATAATCTTTAATTTTTACTGAATTAAATGCAAAATACAACAATTTTAAGGAAGCATAATCATACCGTCATACGCAGTGAAAGTTCTTCATTTTCAGCGAGCATTTCTTCTACTTTACCACAAAGTGTCATGAATGTATTAGAAGCATATGTATGGTTTTTGAAATTCCATCGACCAAATATTTGTCTAATTTCCTCAAGAAAATCATATATAGGTAATTCTCTTGCTTCCACAAGGCATGCATTTATGCATTCAGCAATGTTTGATGTCATCACAATGCCTCGACAACCTGTTGCATACACTCTTTTGCATTTGTCATAACCAGCCAATTCCAAATAATTCTTCACCCTAATATCAACATGTTCTACTTTTTTCATTAGTTCATTAAATTCAGAAAGTTTATATGCCTTTGCCATTGCATAAAACACTTCTGAAAGACTGTCATGTGACTTTTTGTAAAGTGTCTTCACGTTCTTCCAAAGATGACACGTGCAAGCATAATGTGGTATATTGTATATCCTCAAAACTTCTTCTATAATACTCTCGTTTCTGTCGGATACAACACACATTTTATCCTTTAAACCATGAGCCTCTCTAAACTGTTCAAAAAACCAAGTCCAAGATGCATCATTTTTTGAATCAATAACACCGTATGCTAAGGGCAATATATTTCCTGAATATATACAATGCAAACATTAGGATACATATCGGCAAATACAACAAATACATGTTTAATGAATACATTGTACGTAATTCTTTATAAAAATATAAATATCTAATAGTTACCTGCTCCATCCAGTGTGCTTGCAGACACAAATGTGTCATCATAAGTCCCCCTGAGATGGTTGTCGTCTACTACGACTATTGGCTTACAACTTTCAAAACCTTTTATGAAAGGAAACAAAGATATAAAGACATATAGAAATTCATTTTCTTCCGTCTTCTTCAATCTTATATGCGATCCAGGATAAGTGGTGTCCAATATATATAAATAACTGGGTAATTTACTTTATGAATCAGATGGTGTCCCCCTTAATGTATTTATTGCCTTTTCCCTAGCATTCCATGACACATAGTAGGATACATCTACACCAAGTTCGAGTCTAACATCAACTTGTATGTCTTTCGGTGTCAACTTTCTTTTATGATCAACTAGCTTGGGATTTATTATACCTCCAACAAGACTGTTTGTTGCTTGTCTTTGACTATACACCTTATCTTTTAATGAACATGTATGCTCATCTACAAACTTTCTAATTCTAAACATTCCCGATTTATTGATGTTGGAAGCCTTCATTATCCATCCACAATTTTCAGATACACAAACAAGTGTATAACTGCTCGAATTATAAAAGAAAATAAACAAAATAAATTAAGACATGATATTATATGGAATAATTACTATAACAACAAAAGCTAAAATCTATATAAATACAAAATACCTTACTAAACTTGATCTTTCTGTCTTCCACTAAAATCTATTATCAATGGCATATTTCATCATCACAACTTTCAAAGTACGTTTATTCTTATAAACTTGATCCTCAATGACTTCTTTATGATGCATATTGCAGATATTAAAGTTACTTAACTCATTACTGATTAATAATGCTCTAATAACTATTGTTTGGTTATTAGTAGTACTTTCTCCGTTTATCATACACATGCCAATATCTTCTTCATAATGATTTCTACAATTTATATCACGATCATTCACAAATACAGTTACACAAATGGGGTACTTTGCGAATTCTCGAGCTTTTTTCTTCAATGAGACATATACTCTCATTCCCATATCGTTGTGTATCTCCAAAGGTGAATGCTACCTTCTATTTTATATTTAAGTTTCATTCTGTTATACCTCAAATCTACCTCAATCTGATTAGCAACTTCATCAACTAAATTTTTATACGATGCATATCCTTTAATCATAATTGCCTTAGTTGTGTAATCAACATAGCAATTATCTTCAGTCCAATGTCCAGAATGCTTTATTATATAACTAATGCTCCCCATATATGCTTTATAGTAAAAATAAATAAATAAAAAACATAGTCAATACTAAATACCAAAATAATGACATTATTACTAACTTGTATAAAGAATACAAAACAATAAAGTTACAATCGTAATTCAAATAAAAGATTTGAACATTATTACTTGTCTAAACAATTGATGCATCAAATAAGTATTCTGTTGGATATACAGTTTCGTATACAAAGTTAAAAAGCGATTTCAAATCAAAATACTATTATATAAAAAAAACGCATCAAATCACAATCAAATACAAAATATATAAGGATTAATTAACTAAAACGTACCTGACTGTGTTTATTTTCCAAAAATCATTTACCCAGTTTATTTGACAAAACAATAAAATCGCAATAATTTTTTTTGGATGAACATCATGAATAATGGCCAGATATATCATTCAGATTTTGAAAAAATTGTAACTGATGTAGAGAGTTTTAAGCATCTGTTACTTTTTATATTTTTTCTCTCCCTTAAATAGCTCTAGTTTGTTCTATAAATTAGGTATTCTTTTTAATTAAACAAAATAATTAAAATATAATTAAAATACATAATAATGTAACATTTTGACATTATAACTAAATATTGAAAGTGTTGACACTATACCCTATTAAATACTAAAATAATGACATTTTAAAAAAAATCCAAAAAAAAATTGGGTCACTTTCTAAAGGCCTAATTCCAATTTCCAACACCATACCTTCTCAAACCCATTACCAGCCTATCATATTCCCAAGCCCAACAAAAATCTAGCTCATAATTCTCACAAGCAGATACACACACAGCAATACCAAACCGACCCCACCCACAACATTTTCTTCTTCTTTTTTGTGTGTGAAACCCAAAATCTCTACGCCGCAATCCATTGGAAGCGACCTGCAAATCACGAGAATCCCGCAGCAAATCACGTCATCATCTTCCCCTCTTCCTTTCTTTTCCATTGAAAATTTGGTACCATGGACAATTTTATTTCTTATCTCTTCAAGATTTTGGATTTTCAAATCGCCCAAGCTTCCCCTATAAATGACCTCATCTCCCCCATGTTTTAAGGGGTGTCTTAAGAGTGAAGAAACCTTGAGGTTAGAGAGGATAAATTTTTACCTTATAAAAAAAAGTTTATTTTATCGAATAGACAAAAAATCGAAGCTAGTTTTATTTAGTACCTATTCTCTTTTGCTCGAATTAATCTCAAGAAGTGAAATTCGCTCAACTTGTTTGTCTCAGTCGCTGCCCCAGAGAAGGTAACACGTCCTCTTCTACAAGTGTTCTTCCCGTCATTCATATTTGAACATATTGTTTTCAACATCTCAAGGTGTATTATGTTGATTATTTTACATTGAGCTCTTTGTTAATCATTTTGAGTTCTAGTTTTTTTAAAAAATTATTTTTTTAAAATTTTTCCTAGATTGTTTAAGAGTTCTTATGCAAAGTGCATTCCCCACTCTTTCCTTTATCTTGATTTTACTTTCTTCATGTGTTGGCATGTTGATTGACAAGAAATAACTATTTTCCTATAATGATCCAACTTGTCCCACATTGATTCTTTTATTAAAGAATGTGCTTTTTGTGTACTTGCTTTTCATAAAATGTAGTAAATTTCCGTAACTAATTTTCTTATTTATTTAATGACATCATTTTTATTTTGTGTCTTAGATTTTAACATTAATTTATAGTTCATTGGTTTCTCATTTAATTGTTGATTATAATAATTCTAATCTTATTACTCTTTATTTGCATGTGAAAACTCCATCCGAGTCCATTTCGAATTCCATCCCTGCATTTCGTTGAGTTGAATTTCTCTTGAGTTAGCTCCTTGATGTCCGGAGAAATTGAAAACTAAAACAGGTCTTGGAAAGCAGAAAAATAAGCTATATACATTCGGTATACACTGATTTACGACAAGTGTTTACAAAAACGGGAATTGGGTTAAAATCAAAAAATTCCAGCGAAATTGGCACAAAAGAGGACCCAAATTCAACTTCTCCCCCTTGCTCTTAATTTTGATTATTTATTGTTTTGTTTACTAACTCTAACTTTAGAATTATTATTCCCCAAAAAGATGAACTATATTCTTTATGTTAGTAAAATATTTTATCAAGTCGTGTATTTTATTTGAAAATCCTTGGTCAATTTTTTAAATTATTTTTTTTCATAATTAATTTTCATGGTTTTCATACTTTAATTAACTAAAATTGGTTCAAAATATTATTTTTTTAAAAAAATAATTAAATAAATTTTAATCAACCTAATTTCATAAAAAATTCTACAATTTAATTCATATATTTCAATTTATATCCTTTTTTTCTGAGAAATTAAAATTATTCTCTATATGATTAATTTTCTCAAATTAATCATATTCTAAAAAAATAGTCAAAAATATATTTAACCTAAGTCGTTGGATAACCGCATGTTAGCGGCTACTTTAAGTATTAATACCTTCTTAAAGCAGAAATAAGAACCTCTTACCCATTTTCTCTAAATTTTCAAAGATTTATCTGTTAAAATCCTTTTAAATTAAGTTTTCTTAATTTCTTCAAAAAATGAAGTGGCGACTCTTTTCTAAGTATTTTTCTTAAATTGTTTTATACTTAGAACATTTTTAAAGTGATTTTTCTAGAGATAGTAAAATTACGGCATAACAACATAAAATCAAAAACTGACCTTATACATAAAGTGTAATTTTTGACGATGTGATTCGGGTGAATCCCTTGAGCTCCATGTGGGTCCGCCCTTAAGAAGGATGAACAAATTAACCATAGTATCAACGACCATTTCCACCCATTTGGGTTCCCTCCCCTTTTATTTAAAATTAAGATTACACCGTTTTAGTCTTTTACCTTTAAATCTACGTTAAGTACGATGGACAAAAGTATCAACTTAAAAATTTAGGACAACCCAGGGCAACTCCCGAACGTCCCTTATAAATCATTAATCCTTAATTACATAGTTATGATTGATGAGTCCGAGGTTTGGACTTATTTAAGACTTTATTTACAATTATTTAGTGTTTCTAAATGCTTAATTTGTGCATATAACTAATGTAAAACCTTTTATCTTCAGGCATATGGATTGAGGAACAAAGCATGAACACTAATTTGCAAAAAGGAGCAAAGCGAGCTGAAACAACAAAGAAATGAAAGCCTGAGGATGACTGTCTACACATGATACAGACAAAGACATTGGAGAATATGAAGAAATGGCAGTCTCTTATGATATCTGACGGTGCCCTTAAATGGATTGAAGTTGGAGTGCCTTTTGAGAAAAAGGGCCTCAACATAGTAGCAAGATTTTAGTTTGGCTTCATCAATAGCTTATCTTGGGTGCATCGTTGATGGGACTCAGCTGAACATAGAGATGATCATTTCACAAGAGATGGTCATGAGGGCAAAACATCGCCAGAATTCCCTCCTCTTTCCGATGTTGATCACCGAGTTGTGCAGACGAGCTCGGATGCCTAGAGATGAGAAGAGGTATGTGGAATTCATTCCCACATCTTCTACCGACATCTAGAAAATTGAGGCGGAGTACTTAAAAGATCAGGCTGAGAAGAAAAAGGTAGCCCCGCTGGCCATTTCCCGATTGTTGACATTCAAACACTACATGTAAAGATACTATTGCTTGCTCTGTCCTCTAGGCCTTCAGGTACATCTAATGTTGCCCCTTCTGTTACACCTAGTACCTCTACTTCTCCCTTGCCCCCCAGATTTGGTATTTCTGCTGCCCAACCTCCACTCACCAAGGTTACATTGCTATGGATGAGGCATCTAGCCCATTCTGTTGATCAAGGCGCTGCCAGAATTAAGGTCACTATTCTGAGCATGATTCTAATAGCCCTTGCTGATGTTGTGTCACCCTTGAACTCTACTATTGACGCCCTTGTGATGAGGATACGATGTGTGAGAGTATCCAAAGGGATACTGAGGAGGTGACAACTCTAAAGGTCGTTATTGCTGAGCTGAGAAGAGATGCGGACTAGCTCAAGTTCACTGACATGTCGATAATTTTGGGACAGTGAAGATCCCAAATGTGCCAGATGTGTCGGTGATGCCTTCGACTAACACCAGAGATGATGTTCGAGTTGAGAAGGTAGATGATCCCAAGTCTAAGGCTGAGACAGATGTGGAGAAACTCAGTGTTGATGAGGAGGCTTCTCTTGAGGGCCTTATAGATGTTGAGGAGGCCATGGTAGATGCAGTTGTACAGATCTCATTGGGGGGACACACCCATGGCTGACCCTACTGGACCTATTGCTGCTGATATGAACCCGGGCATTGATTCCCAAGCTTAGAGTGTTAAATCGGGCATTGATGCCCAAACATACGAAGCAACTCTTGAGACATAAGTTCTCTTTACTTCTCTTTCTGTCCTTTTAGTTACTTTCTGGATATTTTATTTTTATTGCATTTGAGGATAATGCTTTTTTTATTCGTGGTGGAGTGAGGTATTTCCATACCCTCCTCTTGTGATTAGTGTTTTGTTTATACATTGGGTTTTGTGCTATAAATTATGTTTTGGCATTATTTTTGTGGATATTTGAGCCTGTAGCTCCTTGTTTTAATTGTGAATGTTTTCTAACCCATTTTTGAAAATTTGGTGACACTTCTTGATTGTGCTTGAACGTGGTTGTTCTTTCGAAAATTTGAGTATCGGTCTTGATCAACACCAATGACTTGAATAGTTCTCATAATTGAACAAAAATTAATGTACGACTATGATGAGGCCAATAGAGGTTGCATAGACAATATGTGAAATTGTTTGCATCTCATCGTGACTTGCCGATTATTGAATGAGTGTCTTGTGATGAGCATTGCACACTAGCGTAAGTGTGGAGTCTTGTTTGATATTGATACCAATGAGTTGTGTGATAAGCTTACCGTGAACCAAATGTGATAGCATCTAGAATTTTCTCCATTGGTCCGGTTGACTAAGTGATGCAAGCTATTGAAATGATCCTAGGAAACAATTTTAAAGAGTAAAACAATTAGAAAATTGTTACACCCCAAAATGAACTAGGTTTAACTAAGGCTTCACATGTGTTTCATAAGTCAATAATAAGTTAAAATGATGTATTTTAGCATTAGAAGTCTGTTGATGAAGTTTGAAAGTCAAATGTCCAAAAACATCTATGACGTTCGGAAAATGTTCCTTGGAATGTGCTAGTGTGTCCTTGATTTTGGTGCATGTTTTTAGGTAGTGATTGGTGTCTTAAACCAGTGAGGATGACCCTAGTACCTAGAAGGATGTACCGAGGTCAAAACGTTCGGGTACGACTCCTCAGGGTCCACCCACAAGGCCCCCAAGAAGGACCCAACCGTGGGACAAAGAAGCTGCCCAAGGCAGCTGTAGGGCTAGGATCTGAAGCCTGCTTCGCGTCATGCGCCTGGTACTTAAGTTGCTTGTGCGTCCCTCAAGTGGCACGAGGTCTGCTGCCTCAAAATGCTGAAAGTCAAGAATCAAAAGCTCCCTCCGCGCCGTGCTGCCAAGTCCCAGATTTGGCCATGTCATTTTTAAGTCAAATTAGAATTTGGAAAAGGGTCCAAATGGTGTAGGGGTATTTTGGAAACTTTGGGGATCATTTGTGGACTGATTTAGGTCAATTTAAACCTCATTTCACCCACCAATTCAAACCCTAAAGATCAAATTAAATTTCTCCAAAACCTTTTCTCCAAAAATCTCCATTAAAGAAACTTCAAGCTCCAAGGAAGAGGACAAAGTTCTTCACGTTTTATTAAATCAAAATTCTTGTGGGTTCCTTCTAATTGAGGTAAGGTAGTCATTCTTAAAAAGAGACACTTCAAAGAGATTTCAAAAAGGATTTCAACTTCAAACTCCTTTATTCCTTGACTCTAAGTATGGGTCTTTGCATGAAAATGTTTTAATAATTAAAATAGGTATGATGCACAAGTAGCCCCTTAATCTATGCTCGAAATCTCAGAGACACACTTATACTATACTAACATCCTATTACCCCCTCTAAACTTATTTTATTAATAATTTTCTACCCCTTTTGACCTACGTGGAACTATATTGTGGGTCCAACATTGTTTGACTTTTTTTCAAGCTAATGCCACGTAGGCTGAAAAAGGATATAAAATTACTTATAAAATAAGTTTAGGGGGGGGGTAATAGAAACTTAGAATTGTATAAGTGTGTCTATGAGATTTCGGGCATAGGTTGAAGGGGGTACTTGTGCATTTTCCCATTAAAATAAGTTGTTCTTAGTTTTAAATGATGATTTTAATGTCAAAAAAACAAAATGGAATCATGTCTATTCTTTTTATCAACTTTTCGCTTATGAATTTAATGAGCATGATTAGATAATGTTAAAGTTATTGTTTTCTTGGTGGTTTCGTTGAGGATAAGCTACTACCCTAAGGGCTATTTTATGATGAATTGTTGGATAAATTGTGGATAGGTGGTTAAAGCTTGGATGAATGGTAAGTTGGCTATGTTGTTTAATCCTTATTGTGAAATGCTCTTGAGTGGTATGATCTACCTTTGGTGGTTATGTTTACTTGAAGTTTATGAAGTCATAAGTGTATCATAAAAATGGCCTTGAAGGGTGGATTATATCATAAAATGGCCTTGAAGTCATAAGTGTATCATAAAATGAAGTCAATGAATGAAAATGGGGGATTGTAGGGTGGACACTCCATGAGAAGAGATGAAGTGTCTAGACCATCCCTACTATTCTTAAGTATGAAAAGGGGGATTTTGAGGTGAACACTCTTCGTGAGTTGTGATGAAGTGTTTAGTAGCAACCTCACTATTCCTGATGATCTTTCTAAAGATAGGTTGGAGGTTAAATACCCTCCGTGAGTTGAGATGGGATGTTCAATAGCTATCTCTTAACCTATAGTCAATGAATGTTTAAGACTTCGTGGGGGAGTTATGCTTAGCACCGAGAGGATTTGAAGAAGGGGTGGGTACACTTCGTGAGTAGAGATGTTGTATCCTATGTACCTCTTGAGATGGGTGCTCCTCTTTGGAAGAGAATGAGTTACTAAGTAGCAATCTCCTTATCCATTAACTATGCGCCTGCGTAGGAGTAGCTATTGGAGAATCCATGTAAAGGCTAAAGAATATGACCCTACCTTAGGCAAGTAGAGATCCATCATCCGGTAAGGGTTAGTACTGGGATTTCATGTCAATATCTCATGGTCTATGTCAGTTAAAGCTAGCCCCCATAAATGTATGTATATGAACTAAGTCTTTTTAAGGGTGTACTACTTAGAATAGGTGGTGGAATGAGACGCTACCTATCTATTGCACAAGTAGACATTTGGAGGGAGTCTTGGTGTGTCCTGATATGAAATGTATGAATGGGTCATGATATGATGTAAATAAAAGTAATGTGACTTTATGGATAATGTTAAGGAAGCACGTTGATGTCGTGACATGTATGATGAAATCTTAGTATGTGATGAACGTAATGTGTCTATTCTAAGGTTATTCCTAAGGACCACTAGGTGGAACTGGTAGTATGGGATTCTACCTTCACATTGCACCAAGTGTAAATTGGGGGTTGCCTTGGAGAATGGTACTTAGATGAAGTTCCTCTATAGTGTCTTTAATATTGAATGATGACTTGTATAAATGAAATGAAGTATGCTTATCCGTAGTAGCCTTAAGGATCTCCTAAGTAGGTATTGAGGAGATTGTATGGGCAATATCCTTATGTCTTACTTAAGGGAGCCTTAGGATAACTTAGGATATGAGTAGTTCATGTGTGATTTTGGGTTAACTGTAAGTATGCTCCTATATTACGAAAAATTTAAGTTTTACCTTTGTGCTAAATGATGATACTATATGATGTTTTCTAACTTAATTCATGAAGGTTTTTACCAAAATAGCATGACTTGTATGTCTCAACTAAATTGTCCCTTTTTGCATGATTTTGCATATGTTATACTTAGTACAATGTTTGTACTAACCCAATACTTTTCCATACTCTATAAGTATAGGTTGGAAGCAAGTTGAAGGGTAGAAGGCAAGTTTGGGAATCGACTCTCTCAAGACTAAGTATGTCCTTATATATTCGAGGGCATAGTCTATGTTCCTTTAAGGCCTTCTTTAAGACTTGTATAAGACTTATTATGTATTTTCTTTCAATGTAAAAGGGTCGTGTCCCTAAGATATTTATGTCGTGTCTTTAAGTTGGCTTGTGACGATGATAATATCCTTTGGTATCTATAAAGGATGCCTTCTTTATTATTATTTATCGTGAAAAGTTTTAATTCCGCACTACTTTTCATGTCTTATGTAATGAATGATAGTTAAGAGGCCAGTACAAGACCTTCGAAAGGTCAAGTACACCTTGTTCCGACCTAATGGTTGCCCTAACTTCTAGGGTGTACTTGCGGGTCGTAAAAGAAATTATGCCTCTTTTGTGGCCTACTTTGTGAGTGTGTTAACTTTGTTCGAGCACCCTTTGAGCCTTACCCTTTTCTTGGAAGAAATTTGATGCAATTGTGACCTTTCTTTATCCTTCACCCTTAATCGTCATGAGATGTGGTTTATTTGAATAGCCAACTTAGGATAACCTAAGTTGGGGGAATAGTGAAAAGAGAAGGTAAATCAAGAAATGTGAAGGAACTCCCCTATACTCATGATTTTGAAAAAGATAAAACCCCTCTATACAAAAAAAAAAAAAAAAAAAAAGAACGAAAAAGTTTTGAAATAAAGGTGCAAAAACAAATGGGGGTGTCCAGAGTTCCATGGAAAGTAAATAATGGGGTGAATTTTGAGCACGAATGAGAATGTTGAAGAAAAGGAAAGGAAGTGTTGTTCACACCACATTTCATGAGGATAGCATCCATTGAGCCTAAATGACCATACATTTACACTCAATCCCACTACAAGCCTTGAAAAGACCATTTCGATCTTATGTGACTTCAAACAATTGTTGGTTGGAAAATAAAGGCAAACTTATGGGTGGAGTCATGCATGTGTTCATCTTTGTGAGTGTGAGAGTTGTATGTGATTTTGGAACTATAAAGTGTTTGACCATTGTATGTGAATATGGAATCATTCAATTTGTGAGAGCATTTGAGTACCTTTATTGAGCTTTAACTTGCATTTGCATTTGAAGTAAGTATTATGAACTTGAGAATCTTTGGTAAATGTGAGTCACAACTTGAATCTTTGAGGGCACAAATGATCCTTGCATGAGTAAGTTGAGGCTTTTTGTGTGCATTTATGATTGAATCTTGTGTAGCACTATTCATGACATCCTTTTTGAACTACTGAACTTGAGTTTTCCTTTAGGATTAACAAAAGTTTAAGTAGGGGGTGTTGTTGAGTTCGAGGTTTGAACTTATTTAGGGCTTTATTTATAATGATTTGTCCTCAAATGCTTATTTTGTGCAAATGACTAATGTATAACCCTTGTTTTGCAGGTCTATAGTTAAAGAACAAAGCATGGACACTAGTATGCAAAAAGGAACAAGATGAGCTAAAATGAAAGCTTGGTGATCGCCAAGTCCCTTTTTCGAGTCACCGAATGACCATTATCTCGCCAAAAGTTTTAGTGTGCCAAACTCAGAAGGAGAAAACCAAGTTGGCGAGAGAAAGTAGCAGTCGGTGAGTCGCCGAGTGGTTCAATGATGCAGTGTTGGATCACCTAAAGTTATAGAACTTGAGGAAGTTGAAGGCCAAGGCAGAAAGACAAGGTATTGACCAAAGGGCGGATCATTGAGTTGATCGACGAGCCCAACGTACTGTGCCAAATGGTCTTTTGCAGCATATTTTTGGTGACTATAAATACATTTTCAAACATTAAGTTTAGGATGAATTTTTATTCTGAACATTAATTAGAGTAATTTCTGAGTTTTGAACTCAGAGTATTGAGACAATTTTTTCGTAACTTTGAAGAATTGAAGTTTTTCATTTTCGAGAAATTGAAAGTAGGTGTTTGAGATTCTTTGAGTTGGACCTTTTGTAAAGACGAAAATAATCTTACCCAGTTGATAGAAATACAATTTGGTAATTTTATCTTTTTATTATGTCTAGCTAAAACCCCAATTCTTAGGGTGTGATTATGTGATTATGGGTTGATTTAGCTAATGGGTGTTGTTAATTGTTAGTATAATTGTTGTTTAGAATTGAGTTCAATCATTTATTGTGGGTTAATTTAGGAATTATAGTTCCGAATGTGCTTCCACCTTTGTGTTCTTGGCTTGCTCGAGAGAGTGGTTTTAGAACCAAGATATTTTATTGATGGTCTTTGGGTATTGGGATTACATGGGTTCAACTCGAGAGAGTAAGTCCTAAACCCTTTTCCACACATTCAGCCCCAGAAAGTGAATTGACTAAGGTGTAAATTGTTCTTATTTTTTTATGCTTGTTGATATTTGAGAGAAATCAACTTGATTCGGGTAAATTGTTCGAGAGAAAGTTTTTTCCCTCTATAGTCTATCTTACTCTCTGACTTGTAGCAATTCTTTAATAGTTGCAACTACCCATTTGTCTATAATCACATGTAATCGAGTCACATCCCAAGAACCCGTCTCGTTACTGTTATTTTCATATTTTTGTGTTGGAGTTGTAGTTGAAATTGAAAACAAAACCGCTTATATGACATTATTGTCAACCCCTAATTTAAATTATGTTTTCATTTGCTAATGTCTATTTCTATGATTGATTTGAACACATTTGTAATTTACCTATTGAATTTTAAGCACGTACCGCTCTCTGTGGGAACGATATTAACTCATTTAGATGAGATATTATACAAACTAACGATCGTTGACACTTAGAATTGGAAGACTTTATTGACCTACACTCAATTAAAACAACTTGAGTCACTATAATCTAATTCTTAATTTTTTTTTGTGTAAGTGGTGATATTGTATTTTTGACTCTTTGTCCCATGAACAAAACTTAAGTGTAATAAGTTTTACCACATGAATAATGCCACTTTTAAGTTTTATTAAATATTCAAGACTATCTTCTTTTAAAGCTCATTAATTGGACAGGCTAAACTCAAACAAATATATCTCTCTCACCCGAACTCGGAATTTAGCAAACTCGGTGACGTTAGAAGAGGATTTAAATATCTTTCATTTGATACCTTATGGGCCACCTAAATCATCCTTACTTAAAGTTATGATCGTTTGGGGTTTTCCCGAAACTCACAATTGAAGTCTAACTTGCACAAAATCCCAATTTACTTCTTTCTAAAATCATCTCTTTCTAAAACCGAGGTGTTACATTTTATTTCTCTTTTATATTGCAGTGTTTTATTCTTTTTTTTTTTTACTTTTTCTAAATTCAATCACTAATATTCTTTAGAAAGGTGTAAGAATTGAGTTGATAATATTATAATGTATATTTATAAGATAAATAATTGACATCCTCAATTTTTTAGTCCATTTAATTTAATTTACTAGGTTAGTTATTTGTGAAAAAGACAAATAATGAATAAACCGAACAGGTTTAGTTAAGTTTTCGTGTTTTTAAAATCAAACTGGAAAAAAATTAGAAAGAAATATTATAAAATTAAGGGGAGAAATAAATTAATTAGATTTTCCTAAAAGAATATTCATGACCTCTAAATTTCTTCATTCAATTAACTTTAATTTACTTTATTTTATGTAATATTTTTGTAACTCAATTTCAAATATAATAATAATTTATTAGTTTTTAAAAAAGCTTCGAGTCAGTACATGAAAAGAACAATATAAATAAGAAGAATAAAATATAGAAATATCAAAAATATATATAATAAATTCAATCAAAGATAAACTGAGAAAAATAGCATAGAGAGAAAGATAATGATAACAAAAATAACTAAGTTTTACATTGAACCTAAAAACAATGAGACATTTCATTGAGTTGAGATTTAAGCCTAAATCGAGAGTTCATTCAGCCTTCCAAAGATAATGAAATGGAATAAAGATTTGAGCCCAAAATCAGAGCTCATTCAGCCTTTCAAAGCAAAAAAACAAGTGTTAAAATGTTCCATGCAAGAATCGAACTCGAATTATTTTGGTAAAAAACGAACCGCTTAAACATTGAGTTGTGTTTTCTTTTGTTTTAAGGGGGTTCATTTTAATATATGTACTCGTAAAATCAGAAATTGACATTATATATAGGGTGTGTTTGGTATGAAGAAAAATATTTTTCGGAAAATGTTTTTCCAATTTTCTCATGTTTGATTGATTTAAATTTTTTGGAAAATATTTTTAAATCAACTCATTTTCCTCAAATTTAAGGAAAATGACTTCCCTTCAAAACTTGAGGAAATATTTTCCAAAACTCTCTTCCAACTTCAAATTACAATTTGTTTTTGTTGAAAAAATCAATTTATTTTGTCCCTACCATCAAACCAATCCCCCCCCCCCCCCCCCAACAACCCCCCAAAAGATACTTTTAAATTCAAGTTTTTTTACCCCCAACTTCACCCTACCCCCAGCCCCCACCCCCCATCGCCCCCATCAACCCTCTACCAGCCCTACACCTTTCAAAAAAAGAATTTAAGTTTATTTTTAAAATATATTTTCAACTTCAAAAGTTTATTTTTTTCACCCGGATCCTCGAGACACCCCCCCTTCAAAAAAAGTAAATAACATATTTTCAATTTTAAATATTATTATCTACTCTGGTATAAATAAAAGATATTTTTGAAAAATCATGTCTCGTTAATAAGTCAAACACTAAGAATCTTTTTGAAATCTGTTTTCTACTATCCAACCAAACAGGAGAAAATAAGTCAAAAATCTATTTATTTTTCAGAAAAATATTTTCTAGGAAAACATTTTCTTTCATACCAAATACACCCATAGAGTGTAATTTTTTGACAATGGGGTTTGGGTGAATCCCCTGAGCTCCATGTGGGTCCGCCCATGAGAAGGATGAAGAAACGAATAAAAGGAAGACAAAGAAGTGAGGCTGTCAGAACGACCGATTCCCCCCTTTTAGTTAAAATTAAGATTTTACCATTTAGTCTTTTACCCTTTGAACCTTCTTTTAATACAATAGATCAAAGTATGAACTTAAAAAACTGAAGGCAACCTCCACACATTCCTTATAAATCTTTAATTCTTAATTACATAGTTGCGATCTACACTCAATTAAATAACTTGAGTCACTACAATCTAATTTTCAGAACTCTTTTTATAAGTGGGTGATATTGAATTTTGGCGCTATTTGTCCCATGAACAGAACTTAAGTTTAATAAGTTTCATCGAGGGAATAATAACACTTTCTGGTTTTATTAAAAATTAAAGACTATAATCTTTTAATTAAAGCTTATTAAGCTTTCTACATAATTTTTTCCATCCCTTATTAATAAAAAAATAAATAACCCTAGGTATTTTTTAAAAATGTTTAAATAAAATAAAATGCTTAAAAAAATTTAATTTTTAAATACTAAATATAAAATAAGTTCCTAAATTTTCACTTTTATAACTTTTAATTTTTAAATACTAAATATAAAATAAGTTCCTAAATTTTCACTTTTATAACTTGTAAAAACTTAGGCTTTGGGTTATATAATTTGAGAAGAGGCTCTAAACGTGCGGATGCTTGTTTTTATAGAGTTTTGGTGTTTCTCAACACAAAATCGGAGCAGTCACAGTTGCTCCTTCCTAGGTTACCTCTTAAGCATAAACGGTAATCTCTCTCCTTCTGTCACCTTCCCCTTTTCAAGCAAAGGTCATCCCTGTTTCTCTTTACCTCACCTACAAATTACTTTTTCTCTTCTATGGCCACTGCTTTCTGAGTTTACATTATTATCAAGATTATACTCCCAAAAAAAAAAAAACACAAGGTCTGTTCTTTGTTTCAGTCGCTTTATTTTGCATTGCAAAGAGATATTAATGAAAAAGATTGAATTTTTATGTTAAAAAATGGATCTTTTTGATTGATTTTGTTGGTTTCTTGGATCCCCCATTTACTCAACAATAATAGATAATTGAAATTGCTTTATTGTATTGTCTTTGTGAATTACTCGTCTTGTGAGTCTTATTTGCCTATTTCATCTTGTGGGTTGACATTCTTTTTTCTTGCTGCTGCTCTCTTGTGTCCATCTATTAGGAATTTGATTACTTTTACTTGTTTATTTCATAGAATAAGAAAATTTGCAAGGTTCAGAAAAGAATATTTATGATTTCTTTTGCAGATGAAAGCAGTATGAAGCTATTTTCATAGCATGTTTGCATTTTGATTTTAGATAATTGTGGACTAATCCTGTAAACATTTGCTTTATATTAGGTATTATTATACCTTTAATAAGTTGCAATGTATGTGAGGAGAATAAGAAGCAACAACCAAAGATGGAATCTTGTATTTCAGCGTTTTAACCATTATGTTAGTTCTGGCTACAGAACTTACTCCCCTACACAATCTTCAATCGTTACACAGATACCTTTAGACTGCAACTCTCTAGGCAGTGTGATAGGAAGAGCTTTGTTGGATACATCCAAGTCAATACATACTGCTTCTCAACGGGGGAATATAAGGTTGTTGAGGAGTTCACCTGCTAGTTGGAGGTGGACACATTTAAGGTATTTTAGCTCTAAAGGTGATGGTAGGGATGCAAGTGAGGATAAACATGTACACACGAGAGATGGTACGAGCTCTGATAAGGGAACAGTTCGGAAGGAAAAAAGTGGTCAAGATGTGAGACATTGTGATGCACATACTCAGCTTGGTGACCAAGAGCAGAAGGAGTGGCTCCGGAATGAGAAGCTGTCTATAGAGAGTAAGAAGAAAGAATCACCTTTCCTGAGTAGACGGGAAAGATTTAAAAATGAATTCTTACGGAGGATTGTTCCATGGGAGAAAATAGCTCTATCATGGGATACATTTCCTTATTATATCCAGTGAGTTCCCGACTTTCAGATCAATTTTCTTTTGCTGCAAGTTGCAATTTGGATTAATTTTTGTCGACAACCTTGCAGTGATCATACAAAAAATGTTTTAATGGAGTGTGTTGCTTCCCATTTAATGCACAAGAAGGTTACTGTGGCTTATGGTGGCCGCTTGAGTTCTTCAAGTGGGAGAATCATGCTTCAGAGTATACCAGGTAGAGTTTTCTAGACTGGTATGAGATGCCCGTCTGTAATAAAGTGTACCTTTTTGTTATTGCTTGAAAAGAAAAACATTGAATTCTTAATGATGTTGCAGGGACTGAGCTTTATCGAGAAAGACTAGTTCGGACCCTTGCTCGAGATTTAGAAGTACCATTACTGGTGCTTGATAGCAGCATTCTAGCTCCATATGTAAGCTATTTATATATATTTTTTGCTGTTGTATCCTTTTAACAAAACTAATTCTACTTACAACGAGAGGCTTTTATTCAAATACATTCCTAAAGATACATGTGCACAGGACTTTGGTGAAGATTGCTCATCTGAAAGTGAATCAGATGTAGAATCAGGTGAAGAGTGTACTTCTGATTCTGAAATAGAAGATGCAAATGATGCAAGTAATGAGGAAGAATGGACAAGCAGCGCTGAGACAAAGTCAGAAGCTAGTGAGGAAGACGATGTTGAGGCATCAGTGGAAGCCTTAGAAAAACTTATTCCATTCAACCTTGAAGACTTTGAGAAGGTAAAATCCGAAAGATTCCAAAATTATATCTAGCAAGAAGAAGACACAGAATTCTTGACATGGGTGAAAATAATGCAGTCCACATCTTTGGTAAAAAGAAAAAGAATCTCTATTTAACATGTTTTAGTTGTAAATAATTTGAAATCTGGTACTTTCTTGCTGTAAACTGTGTAATGGATACAAACATATGAAATATGAGAACTTGGTAATTCAGTTGGTTGAGGAGTAGGACAAATAAGATGATCCATGAAAAGGAATATGATATATTTCCTTGAATACTCTTCGCTAGAGTCACCAATAGGTGGGAGTTCGGAGTAGGTTAGAGAATTGGATTTAAAGTGTAATATCTTCTTTTCTTTGTTTCCAATGAATATCTTGTAGCTTTTTTTGCGAGTCATATGTGATATGCTCTGGTTGAGATTACATCCATGTTTTTAGATTGTTACTAATTTCTACAATATGTCGGTGTTAGAGATCCATGAGTAGGGATGTTCTATGGATTTCTCTTGGCTTTTATTTTAAACACTGCATGGATTGCAGAGAGTTTCCGGAGAACTCGAAAGTTCTTCAGAATCAACCCAGGATGCTATTGATCAATCAGAGAAAGCTCAACGGCCCTTCAAAAAAGGTATGAAGTGCTATGTTGCTAAAGAATTCCTCTTAGGCTGTGCTAACATGTTTTTTTTTGTTTGGCTTATCGCTTTCATGAAACGGACCTCTTACAATATTTCAATTCTCTTTGACCTCACATATAGCTTTTCTTGCAAAAAAAATCATTGCTTCTTCTATTAGCATATTCATTATGCTACTTAAACAACACCTATGAGAATTGGTCAAGTGTATCTAGAATGGTTCATATCTGTCATAGTCTATTTTGGTAGATTCTAGAAGACAGTGATTAAAAGATTTGTATATACTTGTGGCATAAAAAAGTCTTAAATCATTCTTTTTCTTTCCTAACGAGGTCTCGCAGCCAGCTTGCATGCACTTTGACTATTCCACCTCGTATCTGCTACCTCCTAGCATTAGCAATACATGGATTGGGTAACTTTGCCTACCACGACTTAGATAAATGTAAAAAAATACCTAGCTTTTTTGTATCCGGTGGTATTTGAACCTTGGTCTTAAATAGTTTCTCTCACTTCATTGAGTGCCATGCCACATCGTTGGGTGCAAATTTTTTTAAATCATCTTCTCGTCAGTTTTCAAGGAATGACTTAGTAAGTTTATCTTCCAGCCATTTCATCCTATTGCCTTAATTATCAGTTTAAAAGGCGATGCCTCGTTGCCTTTTACTGGTGAGGTGTGGCAAGTTTAGAAAGGAAACGAAAGGCGAGGTGGCGACGCGGCAAGGCCAGGCGACAAGGCGTCACCTTTTTATTTGTTTTTAGAAAGATCTAATTTAATAATTAAAAGGCAATATTAGGGTTTATTTGGTGTTTTTGCAAACCTAGGACTTCTTCTCTATCAAGGTAGTGGTAAGGTTTGCGTGCACTTTATCCTCCCTAGACCCTACTTGTGGGACCATACTGAGTATGTTGTTGTTGGTTGATCAGAGAATCCCATTCTTGTAATGGTGGAGTGGATGTCGGTATCCGGTGGGATGGGCAGTATGCAAAAGCTGGTTAAGATACCTCTATCGTGTTTATATATTTTAGAAGGGAAGTGAACTAATTAGTTCCTTTAGATGGGTAAATTGAAAAATAGTATTGATTAGGATAGAAAGAACAAACCTCGTCACTGGAGAGGTAATAAATTGCTTGATTAGATTAGTTGAAGTGATGTTAGTCTTATCAATTTTTTTTTGTGATTTGGGTTGTTAAGTCCAATCCATCTAATGTAACAATAGGCCTCCCATATGAATATAACAATATAATAATATATCTCCCATTTTAACCAAAGAAAAGGTAAGATCACCCAAATAAGCAATGAATATGTGGTGGTATTGATTTGGAGATGCAACAATCTTGATTTTGAGAGGTATCTGAGGCGGGAGAACATTCTCTTAGAGTCTAGCCAGGAAACATAATCATGAAAAAATGTGGGGATGATTTGGACGAATAACTTTTCTATCCAGATTTCTCTCACTAAAAACACTCCTCGTCCTTCACTTGCTCACTTCTTGTTCTTCTCTCCTTGAAACACCTTAACACTCTCAGGCCTCATTTGTTTTCATTAAGATTAGATGTCTGAATCTGAATGCACATCTCAATATTAAGATCTGCATAAAGATTTATAGGTCGAAAACTGAATATACATCTGAATAATAAAATGCTACATCAAGATTTGAATTCTAAGGGGTCGTTTGGTTTGAATTCAAGTTATAATGGGATATATTATGATTAGATTAGTTATGATGGGATTAATTATGATTGGATAAGTTATGGTGGGATTATTTATGATGGGATAAGTTATGATGAGATTATTTTTTATTGAGTGTTTGGTTTGTTGTATTCAAAATAATAAATTTTAAGAGCAATTTATTTGTTTACAGAAATGCCCTTCATGAATGTAAAAAGTGATGTAACAAAAGGGTTGAAAGAGACATTTTTGTCATTTACTAATTTTATCCGGGGATAAGTTATCCCGGGATTACTATACCACCCAAGGGGAGGGATAACTTATCTTAGTATTAATTATTAATCCCGAGATAAGTTATCCCAAACTTTCCAACCAAACAACAACTTAAGTGGTACTATAATTTAATCGCAGGACTATTGGTATTATCCTTCACACAAAACGACTCCTAATAGTTAAGAGTTAAAGACGGTTTGTTTTCTCAATATCTGAATAATAAATTGTGTCTCCGTTTAAAATAATAAATATAAAATTCAAATGAATACTAAATTGATCTAATATTATATGTAAAAATATTTTTAAATTTTTATATGGCAGTTGTGGTGGTGATGACAAATGATAGTGATTGTGTGTGTCGATTTCAGATGGATGTTGGCTGATGATGGTGGTTGAAGATAGTATCTTATGGTATAGTGTTTGACAGGAGTGATTAATCAGGGTTGTTGGTGGCGGCTGATAATTAGTAGCGGAATGATAGTATATAGCGATGGTGAATGGTGATGAATCATTAGTAATTAGTGGATGTAATAATGGTCGGTGGTGATGATTGCAAATGATGTCTAAGGGGATGTTAATTGATTTTGGTTATTGGCAGTAAAATTGGTTGTGGTTGGCTGAGGATGGTGGTTGTGGATGGTAGGTGGTGGTGATTACGGTTGTAGTAGTTGTGGGTAATGGGTGAGAATAGTTGGATTAGCGGCGAACTGTCATCTTTGTTGAAATTTTTAATAGAAATTTTAATGATATTAAGACTTTGTTGTAGATCATTCATACCTATTTAGACTCATTAAGTGGTTATAAAATAAGAAAAACAAACATGCCTAAAGATTAAGATCCGAATGATAAAACTTCAGACCTTGAAAACCAACAAACTTAATGACTAAGATCTGAGTGATTATGATAGCAAACAAATGAGGCCTCAAACTTCCCTCTCTGCTACTTCCCAAAGGGTGGTTCAACCCTTTTCATGTGACCATTGGTTCAGAAACACCTCTTCTTGACCCTAAGCTTATTACATTCTTTGGTAGTTTCAACCTTCTTTCTTTCTTTGCATATCAGCCCGAGCTTCTGTGCTATTTCCATGATGGAGGGAATCAGAATTTACTTCAATACAGGCTTCAAATTTTTTGACATTACTTGATGGACAGTAGGTAGAGACACTTGGAATGAATGGGTGGAGAGAAGCCTTAATATGATGGGAAGATCAACCATGAGTATGAAGATCATGAGATGGATCTGCACTATACTTAAAAGAAGCATTCAAAGATGAGAAAACTATAATCAGGAGGTTGAATAATAAGGAGAAACTCCCAGAGTTTTTCTGCACAAGGAAAGCGAATGAGCATGATAGATATATGAGCATTCTCTCGCTATATGCTTTGGAAAGATCAGTTATTGTTATCTCTGAGTCAGCCTAAATGCAGGGTGGAAAAGAGATAGCATTTAAGATAGATAGGTTCTTTCCAGTGTTATCAAAAGCGAAAGCGCAAAAAAGCTCTAAGGTCCGTGGGGGCTTTAAGCGCAAAGCGCAAATAAAGCGTGGGCTTTAATGAAAAAAGGTGCAAAGGGAGAATATAATACAAATATATATGTTTAGTCCAAGACTAATAATTATAAACATGAATGCCACATTTTTGACCAAAGAAATTGAAAAAAATAAATAATATAATGAAATAACAATTGTTTAGTGTCACTTCTTCATAAGAGGCTCATTGGCAAGGAAAAGTTTGTCTTAGAACCTTGATGACGACACTGAAGCGCTCGTGAAGCGAGGCGAAGCGCTCAACATGTTTTGAGCCTCGCTTCAGGGCTTAAGCACGCCTTTGATAACACTGGTTCTTTCAGTGCTCCAACCTTAAGATGCCGGCAGATTCCAAGATCAATTAAGGAAGACCTCTCCTATATGCTTTGGAAAGATCAGTTATTATTATCCCTGAGACATCCTAAATGCAGGGTGGAAAAGGGTGGAAAGAGATAGAATTTAAGATAGATAGGTTCTTTCAGTGCTCCAATCTTAAGATGCCGGCAGAATCCAAGATCAATTAAGGAAGACCTCTCTTGTGCTAAAGTAGCTGGTGAGAGTTAATGGCACTCAAATACCCTTCGAGACTCAACAGTTACCTCTTCCAAAGGAGACATTAGTAGCATGATATTCCCTGTAGTAAAAAGAATTGGCTTGTTCAAGAGGTACATTGTTACATCATTTATTGAGGTGAGAAACAGAGAGCCCCTCACTGTTAGACATCATGAGATGGACCGGGATAACGTGGAAAGCAGTATTTGGGATTAAACATTTATGATATGGCCAACATGATGATTCTTTTCGAATTTCCGAATAGAAATATGGCAGAACAAATCATTTTGGGAGTGGAAATGGAAGAAGACTGAAGTTAGTCTCCAATGTTGGAACCCAGTTATTGGATGTGTATTAGCAACACAAAAATCCAACACCACTTGGTTTCGAGCTTTGGGGGTGCCGTTATGACTCTGGTCTCAACTTACCTTCAAAGAGATCAGGAATCTGTGAGGAGGCTGGGTTTCAACTGATCAAGAGACAGATTTGAAGAAACATTTGAAATGGGCAACAATCTAGATTATTGGGGATGGTTGCAATTGCCCTATAATGAGGTTTTTATTGAAAAAGACGGAATTAAATTCTTCATATTCCCATTTGGGTGGAAAAAAGTGTTCGATTTCAGGAGCGCAGCAGAGATGGAGGGCAACAGTGAAAGATCCTTTAGACCCTTTGGAGCTCCATGTCACTCTCACTCTTGTACCTTCTAAAACATTGTTATTAGTAGTAGCAAGAGATCAGTAGTTTGTGGTAGTGACAGTTATTATTATGTTGGTTCTGGATATATTCATGTTATTTGCCCCCTTTCCATTAACAGGATGATTGCACTTTTAGTCCTTCCGTTATTGATAAGTTCTGAATTTTCTCCTTGCAATATCTGGCTAAATACATTTAACATTCAATTAACTAAGATGTGTAATTTTGGCCTCTTCATAGGAAATATGTTATGTTACTATTTCTAGAATTATCTTTTCCTCAGATGTGGAGTAGCAATACAAATTTGACATAACACATCGTTAAGCAAATGGGTTAGCACATTTAATCAAAAAGTAGAGGGTTTAGCACTTGATAATTCGTTATGTTTCTGAAGATCACATTAATAGGGATCAAAAGTGCACATATCAATTCGTTATGTGTTTGATCAGTAATCACAAGGATGAAATTTGTCAATATTTTAGGCCTTTAGGAACTGGGAGCAGAAATTTCCAATAGTAACTCAATTGGAAGATGATTGATGATCATTAAAGAATCATTTGGGAGCTTCAGTGCAATATATTTGAGTTTGACACTTGAAATAGCAAAACAATATTCAATTTGGATAACTGCAAAATTTACCATCTTTTGAGGAGTATTTGTTTTTACTTTGACATGGTAGTTTCCGTCGTTGTATTTACATTTTAATTTACATACAGGAGATCGAGTTAAATATACTGGACCTTCTGGTGTTGTGAAAGCCGATAACAGGTTAGTTTCTTACGTGGCACATCTCTCAAGTATTTGGCTATTTGTTTTCTTAGATATCTTAAACAATCAAATCTTGCTGGTTCAAGAGTCGTAAATTAGCTGCTTTACTAGAGTGGGTTAATCTTCCTTCCCAATTTTCTTAGTCAGTTCATCCATATTTTCAATATTACTATTGCATCGCTTTGTGCTTTACTGCTTCCCTCCAACTTCTCTTACAGGCTTACAGGCCTTTATGAATTAAACCATTTTCAAGAGAGATAATGCAGAAGTCATTGTAATACCTCCATTGGGTAGTTAGGAACTGTTGCATAACCGATTAGGCTTTGAGCTCTCTTCCTGCGCACTTCCATTTTCCCTTTACTAGTAGGGGGTCCCGTGGTTCCTATGCCGCCGCGTTTCCCGGTCCTTTTCTACTTTTTCCCAGTCCACGCCCAATCAGAGTAGTCAGTGTGCCTGCTCCGTCCTTCTTTGACGAAATGGATGCTGTAGGAGAGGTTGGGAAGGAGGGACTTCGCTAAAGATGGTCTGTCTGTGCGCGAGGAAGGTCTTTTTCCTTTCTCCTTCCATTGCTTGACTAGGTTCGCTTTGCAAGGAAGGCGAGAAAGGCCCTTTCTATCTTATTAGTCAAGCGCGCTAGCTGCAATCAAAAAACAGCGCTAACTAGAAATAGAAAGTGCTTCGAAAGGCGCTCCATATGGGGAAGGAGCGTTGTTGTTTGCGAGGTCTTGATCATTTACATGGACCCACTTTTCATTCCATTTGTGGGAATTTTATGATCTATAAACCGTCCCTAACGAGCGATCGGCGATTAAGCTTTTAAAGGAGCAACCAATAACCCAATAAGCTGACTTGGCTGGTAGGTGACCTCCGACTGCAAAAAGTAGCATTAGATCAGTTCTGTGTGGATTCACTGTCCATTATCTTAAATAAAATTAAGAATTTATTGTCATGTCGTATCTTAGATCAGGACATTGATAATTAAACCTTGAGAACATATAGTTTTCTAGGAAGAATCTGAATTCCCTGTTTTCTGAATTTTGTATAAGACTACTAAACAATCATTCTTTTCGTGAGACTATTAGTTCTCTAGTAATAAACTAAGTGGGTTTAATCTTTTGGTCAAGCATTGGTTGATCTCAAAAAGTTCTTGATAAGCTACTTTGTATCGTTATAAAATATATTTCCTGGCTTCTACTTAAGCTACTCTGACCATTATAAAGATATATTTCCTGGCTTATACTTGGAAGTTGACCCACAACTGCCCCATCAGATCTTGGCTGTGCCTGACTTGGGGAATGTAACAACTGGACTTCACTAAAAAAGAATGTAACAAGCGTTGTTCACATGTGCTACATTGTATAATTCTTAAGAACTCCCTTGATTCTTGAATACACCACCACAATGGGCTTTTTTGATATAAGAATAAGAGAGGTAGAATCTGCTTTTAAGTTTTACCAAATCAGAAAAATTGACCAACCTATGATCTATGTATTGGGTATATTTGTTAGTTAATCTCCTGATCCAGAAGACTGCTATGTTGTTCGGCTGAATGGTACCTTTGTTAAAAAAATCCACGTAGTCATATAGAAAGAGGTAAAGCGTAGTGATTTGTACTATTGGAGAAGTTTCGGTAGCTGACAGGAAATAGCAGATAGGTGCAAGCAAGTGTAATAATTCACAAGGCATTCCACAAATTAATATTTGGCTGTAGAAGGATCAAATTGTGCCAATCCTTGCTTTTCTTCTGTTACTTTGACAGTGGCTGCATCAGTTTCTTCCATTTGAATTATCAATGTACCTTTTTATTTCTCATCAAAACTTCTTCTGGAAATCCTAGCTGTTCTTAGGATCAGATGCGGGCAAGATTTTTGTTAATTGCTGAGATGTTCAATCAACACCCTGAAAGATGATTCACCCAAAAGACAATGAAGAGCACGAGGAGGAAATTCCCTCAATGTAGAACAAGGAAAGTAAAAGGGCTAAACAAAAAATTTGTGAAGATCTTTTTTAGGTCTCTAAACACTATTCCTGAAACACTCCTTCTGCCTATTCATGGTTTCACCCTTTAAACTACCGTTTCCGAAACTGAAACGGAATGCAATCTTATATATATCTTGTTTCACATGTTATATATGGAGGAATCCATTGTTAATAAGATGAAATCAGCTTTCTTTTGTTCCAACATGTGTTGTAGTGCTTAATAATGTCCTGCATAAAATTGTTTTGACAACAAATATACTGGGAGGTTCATTATTGATAACAGGAACAGATTATTTTGAAGTCAGTTCATTCTCGATCACAGGAGCCGATTATTTTGAAGTGTCTGTCATACTTTGTGCTTCACACTTCAGATGCCCTGTATATTCTAGTGACGCTTGACACACAAATATTGGAATGGATAAATGTGGTGATTGTTTGGTGAACTGATATCATAGCAAAGCTAAAACAGTATAAAGTAGATTGTCGCATATTGATGGAAATTGTTGGAGTTGGGTAACATTAAATGGGATGTCTGAATTCCTTTGAATTTTTTGGATTTGCTATTGTAGGAAACTGACAAGAGAGGAAAAAGGAAAGTGACAGATTTAGGAGGTGCATCATGTTTAAAGCTTAGGAGTTAGAAAGCAGACTTTACTCATTTCATTTTCTTTACTGTACTTAAAACAATTTTGGGTGTCTTGTCTCTTTATATAAGAAATTGTTTGCAGAAAGTCATGCAGCTTTATTTTTTTCTTCCTGTCCATGCTTTGCTTGCGAATAGAGCTGAGAGTTTTTTCGTAGAGCGGAGGTCTTAGCATTAGCATAACCCATGTGAACTTTGGATTAAGCGGCATTTAGTAATTGACTCCAATTCTCACAGGATTTTATTGGGGAAGATACCTACTTCTGGTGGTCCAACGAATGCTTACACTGTTATTCATGGAAGGTGGGTTGGTAAGTCGTCACAAGTGCTATAGAGAAAATTTTCTCCATTTGGTGCTTGGACGCATGATTGTATCTTTGACGTTCTTTCTCACTGGAAAGATGTAATATATTTTGGATGGTGGTGGGGCTTTTTTGCTCATCATCCACCAGGATTTCTTCTGGCTTCTTTCGTAATGTTCTTTGATGTTCATAGTGATATAGTGCAATGTTCTTGTGCTAGTGCAAGCCTTCGGTTTTATATCTAAGATATGAGAGAAGTATGAAGGTGCTGCAGTTGGTCTGGATATCTGCAGTGACTTGAGTTTTGTTACTGCTTTTAATCATTGTTGTCGCCATCGTTGTCAATGTCCTCATCATTTTTGTTATTTGTTTGTTATTCTCAATGTTATGGCCAATATCTATGTACCTGGTTCTTTAAAGAGGTTTAAGGCCCTTTTAATTAATTTTGAACCATCTATATAGTAGTTAGGTATTTTACAAATGTATCTGCCTTAAAGTTATTCAAGTAAAGAGTTGCTTAAATGTCATGTTTAACAGAGGCATGCATGTAAGTTGTTACATCCGATATGCTTTTGCAGGTCCATGTCCAGTGGTCAACGTGGTGAGATATATGAGGTGAATGGTGAACAGGTTGCTGTAATTTTGGATGTTAGTGAAAAGCAAACCATGGAAGAAGAGGAAGACGAGAAACCCAAAGCACAGGATGTAAAACCATCAATATACTGGATTCCTGGTGTGTATTATTCATCTGGATTTGTATTATTCCTCTGGATTTCAGTAAAATTGGTGATAAAGTTCTATTCTTACTCAACTAAAAAAAGAAGATACTTGGTTTTGGTATAACTCGTCAGCTGCTAATTGTGACTTCACATTGGATGATCTAAAAACTTTCTGTCTTAATAGAGGACAGACAATTGGCATATTAATATTGGTGGAGGTGACTTTTATTTGACCTGTCAACCTTTTTTTTCCTTTTGCGAATAGGCTATTCAACATGAAATTTATTTGTCATAAAGAGAGTATATATTTTCAATTTCCAAGTTTCAACACTTGGTCTGTAGATTGAGTAGGTACAGTGGTATTTTTATATCTGAACATATATTCATATTTTTTTTTTACCGTCTACTCTGCTTACAGCCAACGAGATTGAGCATGATCTTGATGCTCAGGCTGAAGACTGCTACAATGCCATGGAGGTGCTATGTGAGGTATGGTGCTTTAATTGATCAATAGTCTTTATGTTCTTTTACCACACTGATTTTAAATTCGAGTTTTTCTTATTCAGACCATTATATTTTGTGCAGGTTTTGAAGTCTGCACAGCCTATTATTGTGTACTTCCCGGATTCTTCATTATGGCTGTCTAGAGCTGTTTCCAAGGCAAATAGAAAAGAATTTGTGCACAAGGTGCAAGAAATGTTTGACCAATTATCAGGACCTATTGTCTTGATCTGTGGTCGAAACAAAGTTGAAACAGGGTCAAAAGAAAAAGAGAAATTTGTAAGTCCATAAATTGACCTGTCTTATTCCTAGACTCTTTTCAGTTATTTTGCGGTTTAACTTCTTTTTATCTGTCAACAGACCATGATTCTTCCCAATTTGGGCCGCCTTGCGAAGTTGGTAATCCTCATAATCTTTAGTCTAATTATGTCCTTTTGAACTTTTTGAGGTCCTACTATTTGTTTTCTGTTGTGTGATGGGTACTTTATGAGAAACCATTGTGGTGTCTGAATAATGGATTTAGCTGCTTCTGAGTTGGGTACTGAATGATGGCCTTCCTATAATAGATGATGTTTCAGTGACCAAGTGCTGAATTCAATTTTATTTATGTATTGCTGACTAGTTGGATGTGCTGTAAACTCATATCCTAGTTTGTACTTGATATCTCATTTCAAGTGTGCACTGGCTTTATAGGAGGCGTTAGATCTGGTTAACTTGTAAATTGGGGATTTGAATATTCACCTGAATTAGTTGCATTTTGTTGGTGTATTTAATATTTTATGCACTATTTTTTTTTCAATATTTTGTTTTTTCAGCCTCTTTCTCTGAAAAGACTAACGGAGGGATTAAGAGCAACTAAACGTTCTGTAGACGACGATATGCATAAGCTCTTTTCTAACGTAATGAGTATTCATCCGCCAAAGGTTAGTTTTTTGTGCTTATTGCAGTACTTAGATTTTTATAGTAATTTGTGATGTATCAGCTGATGCTTTAGCTATAGGTGGCATGGCATAGTACGGTTTGGTATTTAAAAGTTTTGAAACTGTAATTTTGGTATTTGGTTCTAAAAAATTTATACCATTACAATACCAATTTGATTCGGTATGGTTCGGTATATTGAAGTTCGGTTTCGGTATTCTATGGTATGGTAATTCGGTAACCATACTTTCTTCAACTTCGACTGATATATATTCGTATAATAATAGAGTATTATTACTTCAACAACTAAAATAGGTCTTAATTGTATCATACTAACACATTACACATGTAGAAATATAAATTCAAAATAAAGTCCAAACAACTACTTTTGTTAATCAGTTACATTTTAATCAAAATAGAGTAGTCAAAGTTTCAACTTCTGAACATTTAGTTTATATTAGTATTAAGTTGCATATTTGTTTGTATTTTTATAATATATATTTGATATTTATGTAACTATATACTTCGGTTTGATATTCAGTATTTCGGTATTTTATTTTTAAATACCAAGTACCAAAAAAACATATATATCATATACCACACCAAATATCATACCATGTCCATATCTTTAGGGGTTTTTGGAAAATTATATTATTTTTACATGGTTAAAATAATTTCTTAGGTATATATAGTAGATGTCAGACCCCCTTTGGCTACTTCGTGTTTCTATTTCTTCAGATTTTGAACTACCTTATCGAAAATTCTGGTTCCGCCACGGACCATGTCCACCCCTAGCTGGAGCCAATAGGAGATGTGTTTAGAAACCGCATCTGCCTTCTCCTATTTTCTACTCACTTTGTGCCTCTTAATCTTAGTAGAATTATAACCAGATTTTTTTGAAATGTCGCTTGTTCATCCAATGATTTTGTTATCTTTTTATGTGTAATATGGAAGCAATGTTTTTACACAATTTGTAAATTTCCCCAAATGTGATCCACATATCCTGGAGCCAAGTGCCTAACTATGTTTGTGTTTTAGACAAATAACAGTTGTATTCAGTAAAATCTTAGCTTATTGCCAATTCTTAAACCCTTGCCTAGAACCCTATACAATTATATATCCAATTCAATATACTAAGGGGTCTTTTGGTAGGGTGGATAAGAATAACTAATGCTGAGATTTTTCTTATGTAGTGTTTATTTTGGTGTATTGAAAATAACATACTTAGCATAATTTTCTTAGAAATATTTGTTTACAAAAATACACTCCATAAATATGGTGGAGAAAATGTGGAAAAGGGTTTGAGGGACAATTGGGTCTTTAACCATGCTAATGCATGTATTAGAACCCATTGCATTACTAATGCATAGAAATCCATGATATTAGTAATGCTTACCTCAATACAAAAGAGTGTATTATTAATGTGCATTAGTTATACATAGGCTGAAAAAGTATACCAAAACAAGGTATTAGTAATACACAAAGCAAATGCACGCATTATTTTTATCCTAATTTTCTGGATAGAACTGCTTGTGCCTTCAAAATGTCTACAATTCCTTTCTTTTCACACTGTCCACCATGTGCAAGCGGGATGATCTTCCACCAGTCCTGCAGTGCCAAAGTAGAACTAGGTATTACCCAAGTTATTCCTAAAATACAAAGAACACGTGCCAGTTGCCACATATTTATAGTTGTCCAGCAGTGTAGGAATATTGTTCATTTTTTTCACCTTATATTCACACAAAAGACATCTTGAACAAATCTGAAGACCTCCTTTGTAGCTTATCTTTAGTTAGACAAGCTTTCCTAATCACCAACCAGAATAAGAATGACTCCTTCATAGGGATATTGATTTTCAGACTTGTTTCCAAGGCCAATTCTTCCTTTACAGGACCTCTTTGATTCATCTGCCAATACACTTATTATGAAGGTCTCTTTTACTGTTTAGTTTTCATCTGAGTCTGTCTGTAAAATTCGTGCATCCGTCAAAAGTTCCCAATATCTGATGCAGTGTGACGATACTCTCTACCTGCCAGTCATTAAGAGCTCTTCTGATGATTATATTCCACCCTTATTGACTCCACATTTGGTTGATCATTCATGTTGTTGACTGTTTTTCTGTGTATAGGTTTCATTTTTATGCAAGCCAAAGGTTTGCCAATATTTCAAATTATAAAAAGGTTCCCTAAGAGACATGTATTCTGTCTTTGGTTGATGTTTAACAATAAGACAAAAGGGAAGACACTGAAACAGGATATATACCCCAACCTGGAGTCTGCAAAAGAATTCGCTTCTTAATTGTGTGAGATTTCCCATATTTAATTTCTTTTCCTATACATCCAGCTAAGTAGCATACCCTTAAAATCACCCATTCTATCTAGAAAATTCCAAACAACTCCACAATCTGTTGGCAAACAGTGCAAAAGCAAATGCATTATGTTCTCTAACTTCTGAGATGTTATGGGTTTGTGGTGTGTTACCAGAAACAGTGCTTATACTTTTTTCATAATTATGTATTGTTTTCCCATACTTCACCGCTGCTAATTTACTTGTTCTTATCAATCAAAGATCTTCTTTTACTTTTGAAACTGTGTTTAAGCATAATGAAGCATTAAGCCATGAAAGATGGAATGATTTAGTCACTTGAAGTTGGTTTTTATGGCAATATTAATAATTTTTAGTTTGGTCAAAGCCATTTCTATTCCAGTGAAATTGAGTTATCTCTTTGAGGTATACATCTTTCGCATTGTTTTTAACTAAAACAAAATGGTGCGTGATATCATTTCATTTTGTTCCTTCAATCAATCATGTTATTTTTGTAATATTTGTGGTGTTGGAGTTGGCATCGATTATCCCCAAAAATTTGATGGTTTAGATCTCAATCCTCAACTCCTTTCTCTTTCTCTTTCTGTTTCAATGATGGTGATTAAGTCTGGGAAATACCTCAAAATATATTATCTCTACCTGCTTGTTGCATGAAGATGCTACGCCCCTGATGGTTAGTGGTAGGATTTTTTTCTGTACAAACGTCTGTTTGAAGTTGTACAGTTAACTGAACTTGGCGGATCACTAAAAATGGAATAAAGATTTTCGATTATTAGCCAGCTCATTCCAATTAGTAGAGGGTATAATAGTGGATTACCATTATTTATATCTGCCTGTGTCTTCCCTTTTAGAAATTCTTGTAGTCTGTATCGTATAAATCTAGCAAATAAAACTCCAATTGAGGAAGTGATCTTTCTTTTTTCTTCTCTTCTTATAAGTATGTAGTGGAGAGAAACAATCAGTTGTATAACTAGAATTATGAAGTTACAAAATGATTAGGCATAGACAAAATTTAGGACCTTGCATTGATGAATGATTACCTAGCCCATCATGAATTAGTTTCTGGAGTTTCTGGTCTTTAAACTATCCCCACATCTCCTGTATCTTTCGGTCACCCATGCAGATGCATGGCCAGCATGCATGCAGTGACTCTATAAATATCACTTTTTTAGCTCTGAAAATGGTAAAATAATTAGGGATAGTTGACTTTATGACCTCACCGTGAATTTATTTGGAGTTCTTCTTTAAACTATCCCTACTCCATCTCTATCTCTCGGTTGCTCGGTCTCTCATGCTGACCATGCGTTAATAATCCGTGTATACCTTTTTTTGTTTTATCTGAAAATGGTAAGATATGTGTGAGAGTGTGTGTGTCCTTGCTTGTTTAGGTGAAGACTCAAGTTATGTAGGGACTTTCCAACTGACCATGTCAGGAACTGTACCGTACTCCCTGTAGCTCTTCTTTCTTTAATCCTGCAAGGTGGATAGAGAAGAGAGATATTGTGGCTTTCACTTCCTTACTCTTAGTGTGAGCGGAATACACACCAACACTTATTGCTTCAATACGCCTGACATGTGGGACACTAATAGGTTAAAACATATGAATTTCTTTGTCACAACACTTACTTTTTTTGATGAAGATTGTCTCAACTTCTTGATGAAGGTTGTCACAACACTTTCTTTTGTGCTATTGTTCGTAGTTCTTTGAAGTTATTCTGTTCGTGCATTTATCTTCTTAAGCATTGTTTTCCGTTTGGTGGTTTCTCATCCCACTGTTGTTTTACTGTTTGCAGGAGGAAGATGTTCTTAAGACATTTAATAAACAGATTGAAGAAGACAGGAGAATTGTAATAGCTCGTAGTAACCTAAATGAATTATACAAGGTATGGACAAATATATGTGCTCTGGGATGTATTTTATTCTATCTGGGATCTTCTAGCCAATGGTTGAGTACCTCTATGTGCTCATTTAGTCGCACGTATAGTTGTCTCTGTATTGTTGGTTCTTTTTGTCTGCTGGAGTTATCACATCTTTTATCTATATTTCAGGTTCTGGAAGAGCACGAACTTTCATGCACTGATTTATTGCATGTAAATACTGATGATGTGATTCTGACCAAGCAGAGTAAGTGTTTGTGTGAAATCATGATATATTGTTCTTTAATTCTTTTGATGGATAAAATCAGAAATGATTGTTCCGCTCACTTGGTCATAGATATACTTATATTTGAATTCAACTTTTGTGCCTTTCTCCAGTTTTATACGTGGGAAATATGGGCTTTAGATAATATTGAGATTATACTATGGTTTCTTTTTGTTATCGCTAATATAATACTCCCTCCATCTAAAAAAGAGTGACTGTCCAAAGCACTGGGTGAAACTATCTAAACTAAATAGAACTAGGATATCGATTCCTCTAATTTTGCAAATATGTTATAATCAGTATTAAGAACCACTGTGATGCAAAGTGACGCAAGCCATGTGCTTCAGAGAAGTGTGTTTCAAATGACGATGTGCAAAGTGATCCTGATGAGTGGTTTGCCTTTTGAATCTCAAATTTGAGGAGTTGCATTAATATCATATTGTATATATTAGTTTAAATTTGATCACGATAGTACTAAGGCAGGGCCTGTTTGGATGGACTTGTAAAAAGTTACTTATAACTCAAAAGTTAAAAGTCACAAGTAGATGGTACCCTACTTTTAACTTTTGACTTATTTTAAAACTTTTTTGGCCTAAAAGTCGGTGCTTAAAAGCACTTTATAACCTTTTCAAACACCAAAACTAAAAAACTACTTAAAAGCCAAAAGCACCTAAAAGTATGTTAATGCAAACGGGCACTAAATCCTTATACGTTTGGTAGTTTTTAAATTCATGAATTCTGTACTTCACTTCAAGTGAGTGTGCACTTGAATTCTCTCTTTTCGCGCCAAGGCTCATGAATCCTGTCACTTTTTCTGCTTTTCACTATTAAATTTACTTTTAAGAGTACTGTAAAGCTCAATTTTTATAATTGAAGATATTTAATAAATGCTTGAATCAGAACAAAAATATTCAAGAAATGACTGAAAAAATTATCGTAATAGAAAAAAGTGTGATTCCCCCAAATAGTAATAGTGTCAAATGAAATGGGGCTGTCTAGGAAGGACCCTGCATCAATATAAAGAATACTGTTAGGTTCTATGGAAGGTAAAGCTTAATTTCATAAATTTTAAAGGAAAGCTTAATTGTGTTGATCTTTGGTTTCTCTTACATCTTCAGAAGCTGAGAAAGTTATTGGCTGGGCCAAAAATCATTACTTGTACACATGTGTCCATCCATCTATTAAAGGGGATAGATTGTATCTGCCTCGTGAAAGGTAAATTTATTTTTAGTTTTCTCTACGTGTACAACGTCTTTTGATTGCACAAGCTTGAAGCTCATTTCTGCTGTTTATCATGCGAAGCGTTGAAACTGCAATTTTGAGGATGAAGGAGCAAGAAACAATGTCAAAAAAGCCTTCTCAGAATCTTAAGGTATTATCTCCTGATTTGTTGTGCTATAAAATAGGCATAATAGATTGGGACCCCCCTGAACTTGATGAATGTTGTTCGGTGCTCGCCTAAACTTCACGTTGGCCTAATTATCCCTGAACAAGACATTTCAGTATCCTTCCCTATACAAACTCAACCCATGGAAGTATGACACACACACTGCCACAATTTTTTTGTCCTCGTAGCATTTTTTAGAATACAATTTTTTGTTCTCACCTTTTTAATCCACCAAATTATTTATCATCCTTTTCGGGCCAAATCTGTAAAAAACTTGGAACGGCTTTATCTTGTCTGCAACATCTTGGCTAATGATAATGGTTCAAGTTGTTTTTAAATAATTGGCCAGAAAGAGAAAAAAATCAAAGTAAAAACATCAGCATGTATGGGTTGATCACTATCGAATTGTCAATTTCAGGGGTAGTTTGGCCAAGGTAAAGTTCGGGTGTGCACTAAATAAAAGTAAAATTTGGGGGTTTTGGGGGGGGGGGGGGAGTTTTGATAAATTCTGCCTATAATATAATATGTTCAGGGATCTAGTTTTTATTACCATGGATCACTTTCAAATTTGTAGAATCTTGCCAAGGATGAGTATGAGAACAACTTTGTGTCAGCAGTCGTTCCACAAGGCGAAATCGGAGTCAAATTTGATGATATCGGTGCTCTTGAGGAAGTAAAGAAGGCATTGAATGAACTTGTCATCCTACCAATGCGGAGACCAGAGCTTTTCTCCCATGGAAATCTGTTGCGGGTATTTTATTCTTCATGCTAGCAACCCCTCTTAAAAAATAAAAATAGGACGTTTTATGTACTGTTTAGTTGTTTTATCTTTTTCTTAATCAGCCTTGCAAGGGGATTTTACTCTTTGGGCCTCCTGGAACTGGAAAAACTCTTGTTGCTAAGGCTCTTGCAACGGAAGCTGGGGCTAATTTCATCAGTATTACTGGTTCAACCCTTACATCAAAGGTAAGTTGAGAAAAGGACTTGTCTTGTTTTCAAAACATAAGATTTTTCTGGGAAATCTCCTGTTAGGTACTCTGTCTTGTGATTTTTGTTATCAATTATCAACAGAAAAGATTAAATTTTTATTTAGATTAGAGCATAACGCTGATGTGAACGTATTCTTATACTAAAAAGAAAAAAGGTTTTTTCTCAAATATATATAGCCCAACACAATACATTGCGCACCCATGTAGCCATATTTCAGTTTACACCCACATAGCCAACTTTTTCCGCAAAAATGTTTATACACTTAGTGAACAATATTGTGAGTAATATTGGAGAAAAATATTGTTGAATTGTGTATCTTCAGTATATTACACAATACACAGAGAACCTACTTATTGACACTATAATACAATCCTTTACCAAGTAGGATACAATTCCTATTCCTATTCTAACACTCCCCTTAAGCTGGTGCATACAAATTATTTGTACCTAGCTTGTTACCGATGTAATTAATATGAGGGCCTGTGAAAGACTTGGTGAAGATATTGGTAAGTTGAGTACTTGACTTCACAAATTTTGTAACAGTATCTCTTGAGAGTATCTTTTCTTTGACAAAGTGACAATCAACAATGTTCTTAGTCCTTTCATGTAATATTGGATTTGATGCATATGATAGACCACTTGAGTATCTTACACAAGTTCCATCTCACCGATTTCTCCAAATTTTAGTTCTCTTAGCAACTGTTTGATCCAAACTAGCTCACAAATTATTACATCTATTGTTCGATATTCTGCTTCTGCACTATATCGAGCAACCACAATTTTTACTCTCCTATGACGCTAAATTACCTCATACTAAAACACAATATACAGATGTAGAATGTCGATAAAAGGGTGATCCTGCCCAATCAATGTTTGTATATCCACGGATATGTGCATGGCCTTGATCCTCAAAGAGTAGTTCTTTATTTGACTTTATGTATTGCGGAACAATTGCATCCGAATAATTATCACAAGGAAAGTCATAAACTGACTTACAACACTCACAGGAAAAGAGATATCAGGTTTAGTCATTGTGAGATAATTCAAATTTCCAACTAGCCGTCTACCTTTCAGGATTATTGAGTGCCCCCCCCCCCCCCCCCCCTTGTCTTAGATGGAGTTCAATATTCGAACCTGCATGAGTGTCAATGGGTCTACCTGCCACCATTCTTGTCTCTTAAAGAATGTCCGAGGCATACTTGTGCTGAGAAATAAAAATACATGATCTAGACTGTGTAACATCAATACCTGGAAAATATTTCAATCTGCTGAGGTCTAGTCTTGAAATGCTGAAATAGATGTTGCATTCAAATTAGTAATATCATCTTGATCATTGCCGGTGATAATGATATCATCAACGTAAACAATCAAATAAATACACAGATTTCGTGCAGAATGTTGATAAAATAGAAAGTAATCAGCTCAACTATGAGTGATGCAAACTCCTGAATTATTGTGCTTAACTTCCCATACCAAGCTCGAGGAAACCGTGTCAGACCATAGAGTGACCCCTATGCAATCAACATACATGGCTGCCAGATTCACCCTCGCAACAAAAACAGGTGGTTGCTCCATAGAGAACATTGTTTCAAAATGTTTAGTGGTAACATTGTTTGTGGTTACAATTAGTCTTAGTTAGCAATTTTTATGATATTAAGTTATATTGTGACTGGAACTCTGTTTCAAGCATGATAAATCAGAAAATTCTTGTTACCTATCAAAAGAAAATGAAAAAATATTCATGTTGTCAATCTAGCCAACCCAAACTCGTTTGGGACTGAGGCATTTTTATTGTTGTCAATCTACTTCTTCCTCTCAAGTGTGTGTCTTGGGTCTCTTTTTTATGTTGCTTATGGTCATTTTTTCTGAAAGCCTGATTGCTTCCTCTAAAACTTTATTGAACTACTTTTGTATTTACCTAATTTCTCCTTTTGCAGTGGTTTGGAGATGCTGAAAAGCTTACCAAGGCACTCTTCTCATTTGCCAGTAAGCTGTCTCCTGTAATAATTTTTGTTGATGAGGTAAAACTCCTATTTCACGTGATGCCACTTGTTCTCATTATGCTTAAACATCATTTTCATAAACAGGATGTTCGTCTCATATTCTTAACAGAATCCTAGTGTGCTTGATCCTGAATTGTTCCATGTGTCAGCATTAAGTTACTAATGTATTTTGAACTCTCAAGAATTGTACGCTGACTGCCTCTAATTATGGAACAACGGACTCACATTTGATTATTTATAGTTGAAAAACTACATAAGGGTCTAATGGTGAATATTTCTTATGTGAGACCAGTTGTATCAATATAATCATTACTTGGTCAGCTTTGGTGTTGTTCATTCTATAAAGCAACTGTCTAAAAGTTCCAGTGCTGTTCAACCATTGTACAGCTCAGACCAAAATGGTTTGGCACAAACTGCTCAGTTCACCTGTGACGACAGAAATTCACAAACCGCTTCTGCTGGTTTGGCACACTGTTGCCCCTTAAAATTAAGATTCTTTCTCTGTTAGGTCTGGATCTCTTATGCCAGAGTCGCTTTTTTAGTCAAAATCAAAGCTTCTACTAGAAGGTTTGCAGCAGAAAGAATGATTGGCTTTGTGCTTGGATGTGATGAAACATTTCTAATCATATAACACTCTTTAAATACAAGATATTTGTAATCTAAACAATGCAAGTACATGGTGAAATTCTTTATTCTTTGCATAGCATTAATGCTTGGCTGAAGCACATAGTCTACATGTTTTTTCCTCTCTTAAAACTGGATCATACTTCTAGATGTGTTTTCTTCATCTGTTATTGTTGTGTTGGATCAAAACAGGTTGATAGCTTACTTGGTGCTCGTGGTGGTTCATTTGAGCACGAGGCAACTAGAAGGATGCGGAATGAGTTTATGGCTGCATGGGATGGTTTGAGATCAAAGGAGAACCAGAAGATCCTTATACTTGGTGCAACAAATCGTCCCTTTGATCTTGATGATGCTGTTATTCGCCGTTTACCTAGGAGGTATCTTTTTGTTATATTTACAAATGGTGACTCAAACTTCCTAGCCACAAATTCATATTGCTTCCTCATTAATCTGGTGCTTCACTAATACCAGATGCATCTAGTATGGATATCTTTCCAAGAATGGACTCATGTCAAATTTGAACAGGATAAAACCATAGATAGGCTTTAGACGTAAAGCTGCTGGTAATTATGGGGTTATATTTCAGGATATATGTTGACCTACCAGATGCAGCAAATCGCTTAAAGATACTAAAAATAATTCTTGCTCGGGAAAATTTGGAGTCGGAATTCCCCTATGAGAATCTTGCAAATGCAACTGATGGTTATTCTGGCAGTGATTTGAAGGTAATAGATTATCATGTCAAACTATTATATGCTGGCATATTTTTAAGTTGTGTCTTGTTCATTACCAATTTTTTTGCTCTGGCATCATCTACAGAACCTGTGCATTGCGGCAGCTTATAGACCTGTTCAAGAGATACTAGAAGAAGAGGAGGTAAGCCAATCTGTAATTGGTGATAATATCTAGCACTTTTTCAAGGACTGTTTATTTTCTGTCAGGGCAATGTGAGCCCATATTAGGATAGCCATGTATGAGTGATGCTGCATGAAAATTACTGTAGTTATGGTTGGTCTTAAATTTGGTGTTAATTGTTTCATCCTCTTCGAACCTTCAATTTGATCTATCATAGTGGTGTCGGAAAGTTCCCTCAAAATCTTTGCCTGTATAACAGTGAATATTTTGCTCAACTTTGGCAATTAAATCATGACATGTGTTGAACACTATTATGTCCTTTTTCTAAACCACATATATTAGGAGCCTATTCCTGCAGGTGCAGTGTTCTCATCCTGCATGGACCTGAATAAATAATGGATGACCAAGTCTGGCCAGCATATTTTTGGTAGCCATTCCACATGGCCTTTTTATTCTCCTTTATTGTCAAAAAATTTCTTTTCCTAAATGAAACTTCTCCACGGAGATATATTATGTCATTTACTTTTTTAATCAATAATGAAAAATTGTTGTCATGCTTCTTCTAATTCCTTCCCTATTTCTTTTCTCAGCCTGAATCACTGGGAAGTAGAAAAGATGGAATTCCAGTGTTAAGACCTCTCACTGTAGACGATTTCATTCAGTCAAAAGCGAAGGTAAATGATCTTAACTGGGAATTCTAACTGAAGGGCCAGATATTAAATTTGTAATGATAGATTTCAATACGTTCCTCTATAAAGTAGGAGGAAAGTGTCAATATTTTGTGCAAAGATATGGCTCATATAACATGGTGCAAGCATTGTATCTGCTGATCTTTTACATTACCTCTCTTGTTTCCATCATGGATTTTAATAGTTGGTTAGTAGCATGGCGATAAGTTCATGAAGGTTTTCTAAAACTGTTTCATATTCACAATACTCAGGTGGGGCCATCAGTTGCATATGATGCTGCAAGCATGAATGAGCTGAGAAAATGGAATGACCAATACGGCGAAGGTGGAAGTAGGAGAAAGTCTCCATTTGGCTTTTGAGTCCAATATTAACAGGCGAAGGAGGTAGTAAGCGAGTCCACCATTTGGCTTGCGACTCTAAATTAACAGAGTACGTTGTTGTTAGAATAGGAATGTATAATTTTTTCTTGGAAGCTTTATATATTTTTTTTCAACCCCAAATGTTCCAATGAGTGGCTTAACTTGTTAAGGTTTGTTAAGTAATCAAGTAACAAAGCAGGCAGAGATAGGTTTAGGATGAGAGCTATAGAAGAAACAGGCTTTACAATGCCAATGTGTACTAATATAAAGTTCAATTTTGTAGTTCTTGCTCTGTTACAGAAAAAAAATGAAATGTCGAACATCAAAAAAAAAAAAATTCTGCTGTAATTTAATGAAACCTTGATTTCTATTTGTTAGATGAAGCTGTGGAGCTTAGAAAAGCACAATTTTTTTAAGTGTAATTTAAATGTTTGAATGTAACGCCATAAATCATAATATAGACTGGCAAATCACCAAAGGGAATGGTGTATATGCGAAATAATATGGTAACATGGTGAATAAATTGTATGAGAAGTAGGGTTAGAAGTCTCATTAGTCTTCTGTACACTTGAAAAGGCTTACAATATTTCCTCTTTGGAAATTTGGCAGGACACATCAATTTAAAATCTGTATTTTGGTCACCCAATTTAAGAGTATACATTAAATCCTTGTGAATTTGGTAGCAAATCTTATTCAAGTACTTTAACAAGTTTAAATATCTCTCTTAACAACTTTTACGTGAATTAAATATCATCCTAAGTGGTGATGTGGCAGAGTGAGTGCACCCATTCTCCTAAAAATGCGTGGAAATTTAAAAAAAAAACTTAAGTCATACAAAGCTCCATAAACTTGTTCACATACTTCATTTAGACACCTGAATTCAACTATATACATATTGAACACTTATATTGTAAGAGATTTGTACCTATTAAACATTTTGTGCTGACATGGCAGCATGTGTGTAGTACACGCATGAAAAGAGCGTGAAAAAACATCATTTAACCAAAAAAATTTCTTTTTAAAAAATTAAAATAAAAATTAACATCTTTTTATCTTCTTTGACTCAACCACCATTGCAACCACCTTCTCATCATCGCAATCACCGGTGTCCCACCATTAAATGTCATTCCCATTTTTTCTCGAGCTACAATCATTCTTCTTTCTCTATGCCACCTTGTTTTTAATTAAATATGTATCACCATATCCACAGTTCTCTTTTTCTTTCTTTTTCCGGTCATCTTCTTCCCCCTTTTTTAGGATCATCATCTTCTTTCTCCTTTTTTACCATCCATCGAACACCACCTCTTTTTCCTCCAAATATATTATCGTCAATATCTTTTTTTCTTTTTAGCCTTTCAAACAATCAATCACAACTTTTAATTTGTTCAAACACTGCCACCACTCATTTTTTTCTTTATGCCAAATCAACTCAAACATGAATCGAATCTAAGCTTAAAAATAAAAAACATTAATTAGATAAAAAGAAGTAGAAAAACTTAGGTGATTTAAGTTTTTTTTTATATTTAAAAAAGGCCTAAGTCATACACGGCCCCTTAAAGTTGTCCTCATATTTCATTTAGTCACCCCAACTCGACCTTTTACCTATCGAACACCTATACTACAATATATTTGTACCTATTAAATATTTGTTGTTGATATGCAGCATGTGTGTAATACACACACCCAAAAGAGAGTGAAAGACATCATTTACTTTAAAAAAAATGATTTTTTTAAAAATAATTAAAGTAACATCTCCTATACTTCTTTGACTCAACTCAACCACCATTGCCACTAACTTTCAGCCATCATCATTCTTTCTCCGATCATCATCTTCCCCTTTAATTTTTTAAGCCATCGTTTTCTTCCCCTTCTTTCACCATCCACCATCGACAACATCAATATCTAAATTTATTATAGTAAAAAATTGAATCAAATTGCATTTTGATGATCCATTTTTTTCAACTGATCTGAAATATTTTTTCAAAATCGTTAAAAAATTTAAATTCTTTAGAACTCACAACATAGAAGAAAAAAAGTATCAACAAATTTAAATTGATGTTTAAGAAAGTAGTAAAATTGAAAAAAATATCAATTATAATGTTGAATAAGATTCAAGGAGATGGGTAGGTGGATGGGTGGGAAAAAATTCATATAATTTAAAATTGAAAGAAAACAAATCAAAGTAAAAATAATTATCGGAATGTGCTTTGATTTTGCCTCTTCTGATAAAAAAAATGGGGAACGGGCATGGGTTGGTGGGTTGTTTTCTGGGAAGAAAAAGAAAGGGAAAGAAATATTTTGTTTTTTTAAAAAAAATTATTTTTATTGAAAAAATAGTTTTTATTTATATTATTTTTTAATTTATGTTTAACTGTTTTTAAATGGACCTAAATGCCACATGTATCTTTTTGATTAGCTATTATGCCACGTTAGTCGCGAGTGTATAACACACAATCTTTACTTTTAGTTGATTGTCAAAATATGTTCAATCGGTATTTTTTTTAACTAATAAAAGTGTTCAATAGGAACAACCTAAGGTAAGGTGTCTAAATGAAATATGTGGATAACTTTAAGTGGCTAGAGATGACTTAAGCCTTTAAAAAAAAGGAAGGAAAAGGATGAAGTTTTTTTTTTGGGGGGGGGGAGGAGGAGGGGGGGGGGGGGGCAGCAGGTCTGAGCGGAGGCAGGAACATACATATTTTAGGATTTTATTTTTTTAATTATAATTTTTTTTGAAGCACAAAAGACACGTGACTTCTTTTAATTAGTTAGTTTACTCATGTCATGACAAATGCATCAAAATGCATCAGACATGCTTGACATTTTTTGTTGATTATCAAAATGTGTCTAACTAGAAAAAATTTATATCAATAAAAGTGTTCAATCGGTAAAAGATTAAGTTGAAGTTTCTAAATGAATAGTGAGAACAACTTTCAGGGGCCATAGATGACTGACCTAAAAAATAACAACTAAATTTATAAAATTACTCACATTGCATTCTTTATAGGTCAATGTGTAATTACAATTTTAAATATTGTTTTCTTGATATATTATATTGTTTAGAATAAGTGAATTTTCTTTATTGGCCCAAAAATTATAATCTCTTTTTTTGAAATAGTATAATTGAGGCAGTACTCTATAACAATCTAGTGTATATGTATTCAAATGGAATGTTTATGTATTATGTACGCTCAATTGAAAGTATGCGTTTATTTTAAATTAATTTTTAATTGAATTTTATGCATATGTTAACACTAATATTCATTGATTTTATTCACCTAATCAATTGTTAAATCATTTATATTTCATACCTTGGTTCATACTCACCTGATAAGCCCTGCTAATAAATTCAACTAACTAATTTATATATAGTTATTTGGATTGTTATTCATTGCTTCATATATACTTGATAAATAAGCATACATTGGTCCTTAATACATTAATTGGTATTCATCCAATAAATTGTATACATATGAAAAAAAATTCAATGGTAGAATGAATCAAATTTTTTTAACTAATACCTACTGAAAATAAAAGATGAACAAAATAAAAGAATAAATACCTAATTTTAGGGGACAAGATAATTGAACACCTACTTTTACGGGCGTCTAGCAACTTAATAAGAAAAGAAATGAAATAATTGAATTAATAATTAAAGGAATATCTAGCAATAACATTAAAAAAAATGGGCCCCTTATTTTAGGATAAAATAACGTCAATAGGAGGGGGAAACAATTCTCTCCCTCCAATTCTTTTTAAGCAAAAAACGCATATAGAAAGTTTGACTAATTAGTGCAAATTTCTTTTAGTAAACATTAGGCAAATCACTTAGTATAAAAAAAATTACTTTCTACTTTTACTTTTCATTAATTATAAGAAATTTTTATTTTTAGTGCCTTTTGGATACATAATATTACAGACGGATACTTTAATTAATAACGAATGGATACATAAATTATTAAGTTGTTGTTATCAGTTTATTGCGTTAAAAAAGAAATTTAAAATGAAAATTATAATTGATTCCCCCAAATCACACATACGTTTCTCACTTCAACCAATCATTCATTGATAAACCTTTAATTAAATTAAAAAATTTATATTTCAAATTTTGAAACCTTCTGCTTGTTCTTCGAAAAAACAGTATAAGCTTGATTCAAACAGTTTTGGAATGGAATTTTGTGAAGTTTTGAAATGTGTATTTTGATCTTGTTAAGGCATTCTGGATCATGTGAAGTAATATTAGATACGAGTCACACCAAAGTGATGGGATAGTGGTTGGGAAAAAAATTTCGTTCATGAATCTTATTTAAGCAATTTGCAGCTGAATCGAGTATTGATGAATTGAAAAAAAAACATCGATATCAGATACGTTGTTGAAGGTGATTTGTCTCCATTGTGTATTTGGAATGATATAATGGTGAAATTGTACATAGAAATTAAGAAACATGAGGTGGAATTCAGTTTGTATCCTCTCTGCATTGATACATCGGATAAAAATGATGACGAGATACAAAACTTCGATGCAAAAACAATTGGTGTAATCGTGTGTGTTGAGCGTGGAAAAAGCGATGCAAATGCTCTAAGCATTGTTGAATAAAAAATTGGTGATTCATATTACATACCAGAAATGGAGGTGAAAAGTTATATATCAGATACAAATATTTTAGTTGTGGAAGTGAAGCAAATGTACAAGGATAAGACAACTCTAAAGGCTGTAATGGAAAAATACAAAATAAAGAACATCTTCAATTTTAAAGTTAAAAGATCTGATAACAAAAGGTATGTGATACAATTATCTGATAATGTTCTTCATTTCTTATAATATATTTCTTAATATGTTGACCATGATACACTAATAATATGTGTTAGGTGCAATCCTATGTGTAAGGTATGATGTTCTTCTGGTTATTAATGTAAAAATTAAGAATAGTAAAGGAAGAATGATTGATATGAATATTGTGATCAATGTATACAATAAAGCATCATATTGGGATACTTCTATTTATTAAAATGTTAATTAAATTTGGAAAGTGAAATAAGAATATTTAGTGGATTATGAATTAGTTAACAAATTTGTATTTGAATATGAATGAATATGTCCTCATTAAACTGCATTATATATTAATATGTGTGCAATACTATTTAAATAAAATTATTTGTAATAAAATGTATTTTGTGTTGTTCTTTTATTTTTACTTATGTATTAGTACATTAAATCTGATCAAAGAACAAATATATATGATGTAATTGCAACTACATATTAGTTTGTTATTCAGATGATTGTTGTTGGGAATGAAGACCTCTGTTAGAAAAAATTCAGAGAAATTCAAAGTGAGATACTTTAATAGTGAACATAAATGTCCATTAAGGGATTTGTTAGTGGTGCGACAGCTCCAAAATTGAAAAATCATAAAAGGAAACATATTCCCAACGATTTATTGATGATATTAGGGAACTCTATGCTGTTGAAATTTCTTAGCAGCAAGCATGGCGGGCTAAAGAACGTGCATTGAAAATGATCAGGGGTAAGCCTGCTGATGGATATAGGCAGATGTCAAGATACATATATATGCTGAAAATTGTGTATTCAAATTCATATTTAAGGATGCACAAGTCGAAAAACAATGAATTTATGTATCTTTTCATATCATTTAGGCCAATGATGAGAGGGTTTGCGTTCTGTAGGCCTGTTGTTGTTGATGATGCTTCACATCTTAGCGAAGCTTATCGAGGGACATTTGTATCGGTAAGTACACTCGATGGAGCAGGTATATCATGTTGTTTATGAATATATTTATTTATTAAAGTAATAATTAGATGAGGTTTAATAAAAAATGTTTTGTATTTCTATGTTAAGATTGCTTATTGCCTTTAGCTTACGAAATTGTACACATGAAAAATAATTGTTCATGGACATGGTTCTTTCAACAGTTTAATAATACAGTTGGTAAGAGAGAGAAAATGTGTGTTGTATCTACGGAAACGAAAACATAAGAAGAGTGTAAGTATTGTTTATCCAAATGTTCTTCATTTTGTGTGCATATGGAACCTCTGGAAAAATGTTTGTTCAAACTCTAGGAGAAGCAGGTCCATTCTAATTAATCTGTTTTACTCAATGACAAAGGATTATAGAAAAAAGAATTTCGAAAAATTGATGGCTAAATTGAAAAAAATAGATGGCAGAGTAAAGAAATATCTTCAAGATGTTAGGTATGAAAGATGGTCTAGGTCCCATGCACCAGTGAATCGGGGAAGAATGATGACTTCAAATATAGTTGAATATATTAATGGTTGCCTTGTTGATGCATGACAACTACCTATTATAGACTTTCTGGAAGAAGTTAAAATTCTATTTGGTTCTTGAAATTGCATAAATTGAGAAATAACTTCTTATTCAAAGGAAACATTGGGGAGGAGATTCGAAGAAATATTGATTATAAACACGTCAAAAAGTGCAAAAATGAAGGTACATATTTGTATTACAAAGTATTATGTATCTAACTTTACTTCTAATTTTATTATTGTTTATACCAAATGAAAAAAACGTGTGATATATCTCTAATTTGTAAACAATTGCAGGTTGTTGCATCTTCTGAATTTATTTTTTCAGTGTATGAAGGTGGGATAAGATACATTGTTTGTCTTGAGAGAAAAACTTGTTCATGTGGTAGATTTTAATATGACGAGATACCTTGTCCGCACGCAATGACCATTTTAAAGAAGAAGAATATTACAGATGTACACCCCTACTGCTCTGATTACTATAAACATGATGCATTAACAAATGCATATGCAGTTCCAATGGAACCAATGTCACACACAAGTGATTGGACACTGTGTTTTGGAAGAAGTCGTCTTGCCACCAAGATACGAAAAAATGTCTAATAGATCAAGCAAAAAGAGAAAGAAAAATCTAGATGAAAAGCTAACAACAAAAATGAATTGTTGTGGATGTTGTGAACAAGAAGGTCACAATATAAGAACATGTACCTTCTTTCCAAAAGATTCTTGATGAGTAATTTTTAAGAATTTTTATGCTTCATGTCTACGAATTTTCTGGATATTTTGAATTTGCTAATAAGATATTATCATTTGGTGTAATTTTAACTTTATATAAATGTTATAAGATACAAAATGTTGAATGATACTAAATATATCGAATTTGATTGTTTTATATCAAATGTAAAATATATTGTATCATGAGTTGGGGTATATAACAATTAAGTTATTTAATAAGTGATTTAGTATCATTTACATTATAGGTCAAATATATTTTGTATCTGATAACAAAATATTGTTAGTTATTATGATTTAAATCAAAGTTATATGATTCAACCTGATAAATGATACTAAATATATTAAATAAATTATTTTGCATCAATTGTTACATATACACAAATTTATTTTTTGATAATAAAATGTGTATCATATACTTAAAATTTTTATGAATATTGTGTATCTGATAAGTGGTTTACTTCAAAGCTACCACATGTTAATATATACGAAATAAATTGAAAATCAGTTTGTTTAACAAGTGTATAAAATATAGTATAAGATATTTTGTATACAATGGTTATATTGTATCAGTAGTAAAGGTGTAAACCATACTTATAAAAAACAATTTGTAACAAGTTACTATATATTAAAGTATACATTTCTTGACTAAAAAAAAAGAGGAAAGGATATAGCTTTCTTGTTTTTTCCTTACAAAATTGATAGATTGTTTTAAATCCACTTTTCATATATAAAGTAAAATTAAAGTAAAATTTGAACGAGTCAAAGGTGAAAAATAGAATTTCAAAAAATGTAATTTAGAAATTTGAAGAGACTTTAATTTATGAGTTGGATTTTGTTAATGGAAAGAAGAATGGACTTTCTTTTTTCAGTGAAGAAGAATTGGGTGAAGAAAGAAGATTTGAGAGAAAGGGTTTGCTAGGTATCAATATTGGGGGACCCACCGTTAAATCTAATAACACCTTTTAGCTTAATGGTTAATTTTAGGATAATGGACCAAAATGATCATCTTTTCCTATACTCGAAGGACAATTTTAATAAGGTGATATTTATGAATGATCAAAATACTTGAACCCCTATATATCAAGGACTATTTTGGTCATTTTCTCAACTTTTATGCACTCTATATTTTTATTTATCCAAAATAAGGAAGGTCATCACTATTTATAGCGGAATAATTAAGATAATGGGGTGGTTATTTAGGTAGATAAACGAGTTAGAAGTTAGACACATTACGAGGTATAATGATAGAATAAAGAAAGAAATAATGAGAGATGCAACAAATGCCATCACCGTGCAAATGTAAACATCCAAGGCACTAAAATACACAATAAAGACTCTAGCAAGGATGGTGCACCTTGTATGCAATTACAGCTTGGCCTTGGAAGTGAAGAAAAATTATGGAGGTGATATCTTCTAGTTCAGATCCTCAATCCTAACATCACTCCTATTGCTGCAGCAGTATCACGAGTGTAACTCAATGCCCGAATCAACGGCAAGGAGCTTAAACTAGATTCACCAATAATCTCTACATGAGCACTGGTAGTCCTTGAAGGAATGGAAGCGGTTGTTATCTCTCACAACAATTTCTCTACCAGTAATGCCCGAGATGAACTTTATTGCACTATGGCAATCCACACAAACCCTCAGGTTTTTTGTAATCCTTATTGGGACTCCAGGAGGTATAGTAATGAGACCAAATGCAAGTGCAATTTTTTCACTGTGATGCCAAACTTCTGATTCCTTCTCTTCCTCCTCTAAGTCGTATAGTGCAGAATTTGTGTCGGCAATATAACCTTCTGCTTTCATATCTCTCCTTAACTTGGCCAGCATTGCTTGAATCTCTGGGTATCTCTCATGAGTTGTATCCTTAGCTTGGAAAACATGGATAGAATTCTTTGCAGATATCCAACTAATTCCAGCCCCTTTTGTGATGCCAACATCCTTCATCTCCTTTCTAACAAGATTAGCCTCATGCCACCTGCAGTCACCTCTTATGATAAATAGGTATTGCAAAAAGGCAAACTTATACTACAGCTACTGAACTTGCATTCTACAGATAGAAGTGCCCATTTATCTAAAGGAATAAGCACGATTTCCTACCCTCTCCTTCCAAGCCCAAGTTGATACAAAAATACTATTAATGCAAATGTGTGGAATACAAATGAGGATAGAGGAAGAAAGATTTTCCAAATCCAGCTGCAGTAGTAACACAAAGAAAAGAACTTCACATATGATCCTTCAAGGGGTTAGAGTAAACCTTCACAATTTAAAAGCTCATGCAATGTTTCTGCAAGTATCTATAGTTAAATGTAGCAGTACGGAAATTGTCTAAATACTTTTATTTATGAGGCATCAACAACAAAAAAAGCATAGCTTAACTGGCCCTCTGCTCTCCAGGGATAGCTTCACAGTAAGTATAATTGGACTGTGTAACAGGATGACAAGAGTGCCTAAAAAAGATTAAGCAGTGACTGGTTGAAAACGGAATTACTGAACAATGCATTGAGGAGAAACTTTCAAAGTCGGTATCTATATGCATATTAACTTGGTCAAAAAGAAAGAACATTGACTGCCATATGGTGAACTTGTTGCATGCAATAAGAAATCCAAGGATTATCTTAGTGAAACAAAGAACTTAAGGTCACCTTCCAGCAGCAGCAAACATATTAGAAAGAACGACATGGTTTCCAGAGTCCAAAGGATCAAGTCGAAACAAATTGTCAGCCGCAACCTTCCCTAGTTCAGGTTTCCCATGAACTCTACAAGCCCCTAAAAGAGCTCCCCAGACTGATACTGTAGGTGGAACAGGCATTTTCTTGATAAAGTCGTATGCACGCTCCACCAAACCAGCCCTTCCAAGTATGTCCACAACACATGCATAATGCTCTGGCCCTGGTTCGATCCCATACTTCTTCCGCATAGATTCAAAGATATCCATGCCTATTTTAACAGCTCCAGCCCTACTACAAGCTGTCAATACACAAATAAATGTCACATAACTAGGCACCACATCATGACTTTCACTAGTCATCTCCTCAAACAAACACAATGCCATATCCGCACACCCTTGATGAGCATAACCACCCATTACTGCATTCCAAGTTATCAAATTCCTCTCGGGCATTTCATAGAAGGCGCTCTCACAATTTTCTATGCTACCACATTTACCATACATGTCAACAAGTGCACTGCCAACAAATACGTTATGCTCGATACAAGCCTTTACTGCAAGACCATGAATAGACCTCCCCAGCTCAAGCACTGCCGTTCCTGCACAAGCACTAAGCACACTTGAAACCATGAATTCAGTTGGCTTAATACCTTCCTTCCTTGCCTTAAGAAACAGCATAAAAGCTTTGTCCCATATATCATTCTGTTCATACACTGCCAACATGGTGCACCATGATACACCATTACACACATTTATCTCATCGAAAATTAGCTCTGAATACTTCACCTGGTGACATTTTCCATAAAAATCAACCATTCCATTTAGAACAGAGACATCTGATCCAAAGCCGAGTCGAACAACATAACCATGCAACTGCTGCCCAAGCTTCAAATACAAACCATCCGAGCAAGCATTCAAAAACACACAAAAAGTAATAGAATTAGGTGGCTCTTCACCTAGTCTTAAAAGCTCAACAAATTTTAGAGAAGCATCATAAGGCCTTCCGTCAAGCACGGAATTAGAAATACAAGCGTTCCACGTTGCAATATTCCTGTGCGGCATTTCATCAAACACCTTCTGCGCATATTCCCGCAGACCGGTTTTACAATACATATCAAATGCGCTACAGCCAACAAACGCATCGTTAATGAAGCTACCTTTCAGTGCCAGTGCATGAAGCTGCAGGCCCATGAGGGGGTAATGCAAGAAAGCGGAAGCTTTGAAAAGACAAGGGAAGGTGAAGTCATTGGGTTGAACAGACTGGCAACGCATGTCAGAGAAATGTAAAAGGGCAGAAGTAAAATGACCATTTTGAACGGAGCCAGCAATGAGAGCGGTCCAGGTGACGACGGAACGGAAAGGGGGCGGAGTGAGTGAAAGAAGGAGTTGAGCTGAGTTGAGGGAATCAAGTTTGGAATAGAAGTTGATGAGATGGTTAGAGAGAAAAGGTGGAAAAGGGGGTTCAATAGTTCTGATGATATGGGCATGAATAGCTCGACCAAGAAGAAGCGATTGAGTTGATAAAGCCGATTCAATCAGCCATCCAAGAGCGTTGGCGCTCAGCAAGGGCATCCACTCCCTACCTACTTAGCCACGCCAATGTTCTATAATTTAAAAAACCTTTAAAATAATTCACTACGCTGATAAATATAGGAAACCATCTCCTTTTGTCTATTATTCCACCCCTTACATATTAATTAAATTTCTATTGCTTTTTTCAATAGAATTGTTTGATTTTTTCCTTTTTTTATTTTTTAAATAAAGTTTTGTAATTTTCAACGAGTTAAACTACACTAATATACTTCAATAAAGGACTACTTATATTTATGACTTCATATTTAATCATTCTTTACGAGGTTGAAATTTTCTTTAACTTCTTTTTAATTGTCTAAGGAATTTTATGAAATGTGTTTAAATTTTAAAAAATCTTACTTCACAATGAAAATGTATTAAAATTTAAGAAAATAATTCAATTTTAATTGAATTTTTTTTCCTTATTGGAGCTGAGATTCAAACTTGTGTGTTGAAATTCTAATTGCTTTTACGCGAGAAAAGGGGACCAGGTTACTCAAGACAAGCTTAACACTATTTGCCACCAAATTACTAAACATTTATGTTAAAGTTACACGTGTTTATTTACTTATTAACACAGGGTATCGAACTAGGTCAGTATGTGGGTTTGCAACAACTTTAGCCGATTCCACTACGAATTACTTTGTTATTTCAGATGTCCAAAATAATATATATATCAATATAAAATCAAAACTTGACGTGTGTGTATATAGTATAATTTTTCAACGACACCCTTGGGACAACGTGGCTCCACTCCCACTTCTTTAGTAGTTATTATTATAGTCAAAATTCAAACCTTTTTTTCTTAGGAATAAACAAAAGGGTAATAGAAAAAAGGGAATAGGGTCAAAAATGCTCTTAAACTATGTGAAATGAACAAAAATGTTCTAGTCATCAATACTTTGGTTCAATAATGCTCTCGTCATCAATACTTTGGCTCAATAATGCATTGCAAGTCAATATTTTGATCTAGAAATGTCCATACAGTTATTAAATGAGTCATTAATGCTCTTTTTCGAATAAATATATTATTTCTTTTCTTTTTAATACATCATCAACCTAATTATGGTATTATAAAAGGACCTACTCTTGTTTTTTTCCTTTTGAAATCACTATAGCAAATGGAACGTAAGAATTTTTTTTATCTTTTTAATCTCATTTAATTAACTAAAATTGAATAACTTAATGTACCATTTCGATGGAAAATATATTGCATATATATAAGATCATGGTAAATTCTTCATTAATTTTTATTTATATATCAGTAAAAAATAATTATAATAAAATAAGAAATATTTTTATTTTTTTCTGAATTTAAATAGGATAAATATTTGCTAATTTTAAAAAATATTATTAGAAGAACAAATGTCTTACAAATAAAAAATTATATATATAAGAATGAGTATTTTTACCCATACATAACAATTAGGGCATTTTGGACCAAAGTATTGACAACAAGGATATTTTTGGACCAAACCATAAGCGGAAGGTGTTTTTATTCAAGGGCATTTTTGACCTTTTCCCCTAGAAAAATATGGTTCAAATATTGTTCTTTATTGTTTTTCTTAATATGTGTACACTACCTTAAAAATTCAGTTAATATAGAATAGAGGAGTATTTCCAATGGTTTAGTGAATGTATATCATGTGTACAAATGAATATGAGAGGTTAAGATTATTTTTCTTGTTATTTCTTCAAAAAATATTGACTCTATTCCATATTAAGTGAACTTGTAGAGAATGCATATTTACTAAGAAACAAATTTAAGGACATATTTTAACCATAAATTCCACTAATGTCATTTGTGAAATAAGAAATATTACTTCGTAAGTAGTGCATTTCATCTCCAAAAAATTATTCAACTTCAATAAATAAAATGAAAAATATGAAAAAAAATTGAAAAATGCCAAATGAACTTTGAACAATTCAGTTATTTGAACAAAGAAAAAATTCTAAGAAAATTCAGTTAATAAAGAATAGAGGGATAAATACTGTCACGCCTCGAGGCTACCCCTTTGACATAGCACGGGATCTAGGATCACGAGTGACCCCAAGCTAACCCTGTGTCTCTCATATATAAAGCAGATTGAGAATAACTTAATAAAACATATATTATACATAAGCTAAAACAATGGATAACTTAAAAAGGGGAATACCCAAGTAGTCTGAATATATGAAACATACTAAGAGTTTAATAATAACTGAAAGATAACTTAACATGTCAAGTTTATTCTACTACTATGTTTGAAAAGCCTCTAACTGAGTTGAGTTGCCGGAACATGCCCCCATCTAGCTCTAAAATGAAATTAATAACAAAGATTAAAGTGAAAGACGTCAATTGTCCTCGAAGCATAAGGACTCACCACTGAAACTGCTTATAACGGATCGAGAATCGATCTAAGCGTGATCTGGATACTGAGTACCTGAACCTACATCATAAAATGATGTACCTTAGAGTATCCATCAATACTTGGAATATACTAAATATGCATGATGAAAATATTAAGTTGAACAAATACATAATTTGCACAAAACATAATTGAGTAATGACATAATCTGAGCAGAAATATAGATACTAAAATATAACTGAAAATCTAAACTGAATGTAATGACCAAATACTATTATGAACATAACATGCTGAACTAAATGCTAAGGTATATACTAAAAACCTGGTCAAATGCACTAAGAGTCTGACCGTGGGAGTTACTATTAACCAAAATAAATTAGGTGAGCTAAAAATCAAGTCAAATGTATACGCCTCATTGAGAGAACCCAATGTACCTTGTCAAGGGGTATAAATGCATGACTGACATGATCACTAAATCAGATGCCCAACAGAGTAGAGTTATACTTCTATGAGGTCACGTTAGTTATGGTACTATGAGGGTACATTGAACCCTAGTCCTACTCGTGCTAAGTCTACTCCTAACTGAATATGTATATGACCGAAATGTAACTGAAATACCGCATAATTCAAAATACTGACATGCAATATGAGAATGTAACATTTATACACTAATAATGTAGCATTCGAAATCTGGAACATGGTTATCAAATTATCTGACCTAGCAAGTATAGTTCATGAATTAAAAGAATTTATACAAACTAAGATTTTGAGTTTCATGCAAGGAACTAAGCGAACTTTCCAAAAAACAAGCTAATTCGATTTAGGATATTACAACAACTATATCACAATAATTATCCAAGGTTTTAGAAGCCCTACGTCTAAACAAGATATGTAGAATCAAGGATCTGACTGATTTCTAGGGACCTAGTGGATGAAAGGAGTTTACTATTGAAATACCACATACCCGGTGATGAAATTAACGAAGATTCCCTTGGATTTAGTGGCTGGACCTTCAAGAACGCTGCTGCTAGTTCTTGAAAGAAACTGGCGCCTCTTTTTTTTTTCTAAGTTGATAATTTTTGGAGAATGAGGGTGTTGGGTATGTCTGACTAGGTTATTAGACTTATTCTGGGTAAAACGACATAATTTAGGCATCAAATGAGATAGTTTAAGTGCCCAACGCATAAGGGAAAGGATCAAAATGGCCCTGACTTAAATCTGACGAGTGCCACCTACTACAGGATTGACGGGCCATTGTTTGACCTACAAGCCGTCGTTGGGAGTCATCGTTCATCCTCTTCCCGACAGGGCTTTACTAAAATGAGCACAACTTTTTACTCTGAGCTTGGATTTTGTAAAACTCGGTGCCATTGGAAAATGGATTCAATTATCTTGAATATGATAGGCCATGGGCCACCTGATTCATTTTGTGCTAAAATATATGAATGTATGAAGTTGACCCAACAATCATTTTCCTATGAATAATTGTTGACTCTTACCAACTATCCGTAGGTCCAACCACAGACCATACTAGTTGACCGTGGGTGGGATGAGAGACCATCAAAATTCAAATCCCAATGACGGACCCCACCTATGGTCTATGGGTCCATCGATGCACCATGGACCACGACCGTACGTCTCATATTTGGATCCTAAAATTTCCCTAAGTCTAGGACTAAACCATGGGACCCCACCTACAGTCTGTGGGTGGTTCGTTGGTACTGACATCAGATATTGAAAAGATGCATTTTTCTATTTTCTCAAATCCGAGGTGTTACAAGTACTCTTACACTAAATAATATAAAATCCAAAATGTTTGTATGTATCAATACCTCTTTAATTTTATTTATATTTTAGTTAACATTGTAAAATTATTCTATAAAGTAAAGATAAACCAAATGTATGGAGTTTCTGAATTCTCAAAATTGGTTTAATTGTTCACGCCTTCACATAAGAACACATGAATTAATACACTTATTATGAGGTAAAATCAGAGAAAAGGAACATTTAAAATGTTGATTTCTTTTTTTTTTTTAAAAAAAATTCCTAAAGGATTATTTACAAAACAATCCATATATTTCATTTGTACACGTGGCATACGTCCACTACACTATTAAGAAGTATTGTGTAGTTGAATGGATATTTTTCCATATAATATTAATCAAGTTTTGACAATTTTTTAATAAACATCCAATTTTATTTTATATTCATACCTTTTTTTAAAAAAAATTGGGAGTTTGGGAGGGAATTACTGTCCGAACTTATATCCTCGACGTGGTCGGTACTCTAAGACTATTGTTGGTTGATGTACAGTGAGTTTACATGATTTTTGATGCACTTCACTTAGAAGTTGTGTGTGTATAGAGCTATGTTGTATTAGAAATAATGTGTATTGTGCTATATTTTGCAGGAAATAAGTCTAGAATGTATTTGAAGGAGATGACAACTGAAATTATTCAGAATGAGCCACCCATGGAGTGACCTACGGACCGTAGGTCTTGTGATGGGCCGTCGTTGGGTAGGCATGGATGGATTATTACGGAATTCTGATTAAATGTGGAGTTACGAAGCAATTCATGGATCGTAGGTCAACCTATAGTCCATCCTGCACATCCCTCGATGGATTCAAAAAGTTACCTGATGAAAAATTCTAAGTGTTGAGGCGCAAAAGAAGACCCAAGGACCGTAAGTTGATCCAAGATCCGTCCTCCACGTCCATCATTGATGATCTGAGAGTGAAGGTTTTAGTTCCTGCTGAAAAATGCTAAGTGTTGAACCACGGAGGGTGACCTATAGACCGTAGGTCGTGTCGTCGACAAAAACTGCGTCCATACCACTTATTTCCTTATTTTGTTTCCTAACCTCCTTTTTGGGTGTTAGACATTTTTTTTAACTTTTAGTTCTTGGTATTTTGTGGAATTAACTTTCAACTTTAGCAAATTCATTTTCGAATTTTGTACTTTGAAATTCAATTGAAGATTTTGGGTTTCTTGTACTCTAATTGTAAGTTCATGAATTTTTCTTATGAAAACATGATTGTGTTCTTTCAAGCATGAGTTTCTAAATCTACAACAGTTGTGGGAACCATGTGCAATTACCAAAATATGAACAATAATTAAGTAATTCTTGAATAGTGTTTATACATGTATCGTTAATTCTTTCAATTAGAAGTCTTCTTAAAGATGGCCCAACGTTAAAAGTAGCCTCGTTGCTATTTGTCGAACCAAGGAGGTAGTTAATGAGAAAAGAATTAACAACAGATATTTAGTGAATGCTATCTAATAGTCTAACGTCAATTGGTGCGAGGGTGAAAACTAAGTCATACATTGATGTGATGTCTAATCTAAGGCAAAGATAAGGGTTAGTAAAATATACACTCGTAGTCAGACCAAGGTACGTACTGAAATTCCTTATTTGAAGTACCAATCACCTAGGCATACCTATCTTACAACCTTTGCATGTAAAATCCTAGGAAATGATTACTATTACTAGGGTTACCTCATTAAGAGCTTATGGGGAATGCTTAAACCCTAGTTTCTTTCTCATGTTGATAAACAAAAGTTTGAATCATGATTACTTGTTACTTGATCAACAATCAATTTATTTGCTTACATAAAATCCCCCCCTTTTTTGATTACTTTTTTCAAAAATAGTTTGACTAAACAGATACAATAGTGGGTTAAGTTGAAATCTGAGTTATATTCCTCGTGGGATCGATTCAACCTACAAGTAGGGTTCTTTTTTTAACAACAACTGCTATACTTCTTTAGGAAAGTGTAATTTAGTATATCAAGTTTTGGCGTTGCTGCCGAGCAATTCAATTTTTAGATTAGGTTTAACTACATTATTGAACTTTAGCCAAGTAGTTCCTGATTTTACATTTTATTTTATTTTTTTATACAAGTTTCTACTCTAGTGTATGCCAAGTACACGAAGTCGAGTCGACCCACTAACCCCCTACGATCAGAATTGAGCAAAACTTTACGAAAAATGAATAATCAAGGGGTCTAAATCAGTCCAATAGAAGAGAATCTAAATGATAGAGTACAGTTGCAGCCTCCCGGCATTGTTAATGTACAAGTTCAAGTTCATGGTGGAATCTTGTCTGAGATGCAGAGAGAGTGCGAAATCCGCTAGCATTGAGGTTGCGTGATAACTACAGGTTTGACTTCAATACAGTTGAATTAGAAAGGCCCATTGTTCTTCCTCCGCTACCTCCAAGACATACGTTTGTGGTGACCAACATTCTTATGCAGATGTTACAGTGAGAGGGTTATTTTCTGGGCTAGCTTTAGAAGATCCGCATGGTCACATGGCTAAATTGAGAAGTGTCTGTAAGAGTTGTGTGGGGAGACCAAAGTTATATATGTATGTCATAGGGTTGAAAGTATTCCCTCTATCATTGGACCGTGATGCTACGATGTGGTTTGTTGCTTCCATATTGTTCAATTTATACATGGGACCAATTGCATCGAGTGTTCATGGAAAAGTATTTCCAAATGTCTAAGAAGCTTAACCATAAGGACGAGTTGAGTAATTTCGTTGCACTACCTGGAGAGTCTCTGAGCAGATCTTGGGATAAATTCACTGCATTCATCAGAAGTTCTCTGAATCATCGTATTGGTGATGAGTCATTGAACGAGTATTTCTACAGAGGGAAGGTTGATAGCAGAAAGGCTGTGTTGGATACTATCATTGGAGAATCCTATGGTGAGTGCACTTTTTAGGAGATCACTGAAATATTTGAGAACTTTTTCCAAATTAATAAGGCATGGAGAACTATAAAAGCTAATACCGGAAGAAGTACATTCAATGTTCAAGTTGCACCAGATCAATCTAGTGATGACACTCGTGAGAAGATGGCTCAAATGAGGAAAAAACTTGGGTTGGTATTGAAGTATGTGAAGAAATGCTAAAAAGGTGAATGTAGTAAATTACTTAACTAGAACTCCACATCATCAATTGAGGAATGCTACTATGAGGAGGATGCATATCTAGTGAATGATAAGACATGGGGTTTATGAACCAACGCCCAAGGTTCTAACTCGAATAATGGGCGCCAAGGTCAAGGAAACCAAGATCGGAACTACAGAAACTCAATGAGAGGGAAACTATGTCCGGGATTGGAACTACAATCGCAATAACAACTACAACCGGAATAACTATGACAACAAAAATGAGAGAGTTAGGCCTTATGTTCCACGTGCAAATCGTGAATCTGTCAATATGGAAGCTGGGGGTAGTATGTCACACATTGAGAATGTGATGCAGAAAATGATGAAGAGGTTTGATGATAATGATAAGAATGTGAAAGAGATGTGAAACGACCTGTCTGGAATTGGTCAAAAAGTTAATGCCCATGCAGTGTCGATCAAGAAACTTGAGCAACAGTTGACCCAGTTGTCAACTACAGTAAACCCATGTCAGCCTGGCACACTTTATAGCATCACTATCTAGAATTTAAAGAATAAAGGACACTATATGACAATCACTCTACGAGGAGGTAAGCAAACCATTGATCCCCATATGCCGTCTATGGTTGAAGTTGTGATAGAAAGAGATGATAATGAGATTGAGGTTATTGGAGAGTCAATAAATGCTGTAGAGAAGGAAACAGATATAACCCAAAAAGTTGTTCCCATGACTAGACCTCCACCTCCATTCCCACAGAGATTGGTGAAGAAGATGGGAGAAGGAAAATACCTTATGTTCATTACTATGTTGAAACAACTTTTCATCAATGTGTTGTTGATAGAATCTTTGGAGAAAACGCTTGGGTATGCAAAGTTTATGAAGGATTTAGTGACCAAAAAGAGGGTCGTTATCCTTTGAGGATTATATAAGGTTAGAACACTGTACTTCTATTGCTACGCGGTCATTAGTGCAAAAGAACGAGGATCCTGGAGCTTTCACTATTTATTGTACCATTGGGTTGTTGCATTTTGTGAAGGCGTTGTGTGATTTAATCAAAATGAATAAATATTTGAACGTATTCAACCAGCTATGACAAAAAATAATGTAATTAACATTAACTAATAAAAAGTCCTAAATTTTGAAAAATAAGGATAGTTATCGATAAACTTATTTAAAATTATAAAAAAAGAATTTTGAACTATTAAATAAATAAAACCTAACAGTTACGAATTTTAAAAATGTTAGGCCAAAATTGGGTGTCAAGAGGGATTGATATACCGTGGTTTCACGGTATAATTAATACTTTTTCCTTAAGTTTAGTGTGTCCGAAAGCCTTTTTTGTGCTAATTCTGATATAAGTTTCTCTTTGTTTTGAAGGAAATCTGTCCAAAGCTGAATGCGGAGATTTTGAGCGAAAAATGCAGAAGAGACCACCTACGGAGCTTATGACGGTCCGTCGTGCCTGTGACGGTCCGTAGGTGGCAGCGTAGAGAAGCTGCTGAAGGAAGATGGGGAAGTCTGACCAAGTGTGGGATTACGAAGCTTGTGACGGTCCGTCCTGCAGGTTCGTCGTGAAGATCAGAGAAGTGAACCCAGTACCCAGATTCCAAGAGTTGAAGTATTTTGAAACGAGACCCTCGACGGACCGTTGTGCCTATGATGGTCCGTCACACTTACCGTCGAGGGGAATGAAGAGAGCAGCAGAAGAAATTGCACCAAGTATGGGACGACGGAGTCCATGATGGTCCGTTGTGACCACGACGGTCCGTCACGTGGCCCGTCGGCCCAACCGCGTTTTGGCAGATTTCCAGTTATTAGAATCCTTGTTTAATTAGGTTTTTATTTTTTTTATAAATAGTTTGAAAAACCTCGTTTTTGAGGTTAGACTCTGTGAGATAAAACATCATATTATTAGACTTTGTGTTGGAGTGTTTGATTTTTAGAGATTCTTACAAGTGATTTTTGGTGATTAATCAAGCAAATTTTTGGACTTTATTCTTTCTCATTGAAGTATGTACATGAATTCTTGTTAAACATATTTGAATATTGTGTTTATGGCTATGAGGAACTAAACTCCATAACTAGGGTTGTGGGAACCATAGGCAAATAATGAGATAAACCCTAGCTAAAATAACAATTCTAGAATAGTGTCTTGCATGTATTAATAATTCTTTTCCTATTATCTACCTTCTTGGTCCGGCAAGTAGCATTAAGGCGAGTTCTAACGTTCATCATCCGTTAAAAAGACTTCTAAGCGAAAGAATTATTAATACATGCAAGACACTATTCTAGAATTATCAAATTTTGGCGCTGCCGGGGGATTTTAGCTTTTAGATTAACTTGAACTTATTACTAAAGTTTAGTTGATATTTTCTTGATTCTACTTTGTTTTATTGTTTTTGATTTCCTTTCAGAACTATCCTCCTTGTATGCCAAATACACGGAGAGGAAGAGAACCCTTGTTTCCCTACGATCACGAGCTAGAGCGTACACTGCGCAATATGAATCGAAACTTGGGAATAAATGATGAGGATCCAAACCAGAACATCCCAAATCCATTGGATGTTCATGGTTAAATGTTACCCAACGCTCCGGGTGAACATCAACAAAGGGGACAAAATCCCGTTCCACGGCCCCAAGCATACTACAGAGGGTATGATAACATCGCAGACTCGGATGGGCCACTTGTCTTGCCCCCTCTACCCACAGGCCACACTTTTGTGGTAACTAGTAGCTTGATGCAAATGCTCACTGCCATAGGTTTGTTTTCAGGGCTACCTTCTGAGGATCCACATGCCCATATAGCTAAGGTAAGGGCAGTGTGTAAAAGTTGTGTGGGGAGGCCTGATTTGGATCTAGATGTAATAGGTCTCAGAGTGTTTCCTCTCTCAATGACGGGAGAGGCTGCTATGTGGTTTACTGAGCTCCCATACAACTCTATCTTCACTTGGAACCAACTACGGGATGTCTTCTTAGCACGCTACTATTCGGTCTCCAAGAAATAAAACCACAAAGACAGGGAGAATAACTTTGTGGCACTACCAGGAGAGTCAGTTAGTAGTTCTTGGGATAGATTCACCTCATTCTTGAGAAGTATTCCAAATCACCGTATTGATAATGAGTCACTGAAGGAATACTTCTATCGGGGACAGGATGATAACAATAAAGCAGTGTTGGACACTATAGCAGGTGGATCTTATGGAGAATGCCCTTATGCTGAGATTGCTGAGAAATTAGAGAAAATCTCCCGTAAAAACAAAGCTTGGAGTACTAGGAAGTCCGATACAGGGAGAAACACCTTCGCAGTGCAGTCCACTCACAACCCAGCCACAGATGATATTCGTGAAGAAATGGCTCAGATGAGAACTGAGCTTGGGTTGGTACTAAAACATGTCACTGGGGGTGCAGAAAAGATTAATGCAGTCAACTACTTGGCTAAACCACCACCTCCAATCGATGAGTGTTATTATGAGGAGGATTCCTATGCAGTAAGTGAACAGATGGGGGGTTTCCGACCAAGTGCCCAAGGCTCTAATCAGGAGAATTGGCGCCAAGGTCAAGGAAACCAAGGTCGGAACTATGGTAACTACAATCGTGAGGGTCATTATGTCCGAGATGGAAACTACAATCGCGACAACAACTTCAATAGGGGTAACTATGGTAATAGAAACGACAGGAATGGACCCTATGTTCCTCCCCAAAATCGTGAAGTTACTCCTAGGGATGGTGGAGGTAGTATGTCGCGAGTTGAGGATATGTTGCATAAAATGATGAGGAGGTTCGACGCTAATGATGAGAACAATAAAGAGTTGAGGAATGATTTAGCGGGTATTGGGCAAAAAGTTGATACACATGCAATATCGATTAAGCAACTTGAGTTACAATTGGCCCAATTATCTGCAACTGTGAACACACGGCAACCGGGCACTCTTCCTAGCAACACTGTCCAAAATCCAAAAAATGATGGACATTGTATGGCAATTACTACTCGCGGTGGCAAGCAAACCATTGACCCACCTATGCCATATAATGAGTATGAGGTGACAAAAGACACTGATAAAGTGGTAAATGTTGATGCTAATTTAGAGGATAACAGTGCAGAAGATGCTGAAGTTCCTAAAAAGGTAACTCCCATGCCTAGGCCACCACCCCCTATTTCCTCAAAGATTAGTGAAAAAGACCGAGGATGGCAAATATCGGCGTTTTATAACAATGTTGAAGCAACTTTCTATCAATGTCCCTTTGGTAGAAGCTTTAGAACAAATGCCCGGTTATGCCAAGTTTATGAAAGATTTGGTCACAAAGAAAAGATCGGTTACTTTTGAGGATGATGATAGAATGCAGCATTTAGTGCTATTGCTACAAGATCTTTGGTCCAAAAGAAAGAAGATCCGGGTGCGTTCACTATTCCTTGTACAATCGGGCTATTACATTTTGCGAAAGCATTATGTGATCTGGGGGCAAGCATAAATCTCATGCCCCTCTCGATTTACAAGAAGTTGGGTTTGGGTGACCCAAAGCCCACTGCGATGCGGCTACTGATGGCTGATCGAACAGTAAAACGGCCCATAGGGATACTTGATGATGTGCTAGTAAAAGTGGATTCATTCATCTTTCCAGCTGATTTTGTTATTCTTGATTGTGAGGTTGATTTTGAAGTGCCTATTATCCTTGGGAGGCCATTCCTAGCTACGGGAAGAGCCTTAGTAGACATGGAAAAGGGGCAGATGAAATCTCAGTTGAACAGTGAGGAAATGACCTTTAATATTTGTAGGTCCATGAGGCAGAGTGGTGAGCTCCAATCGGCATCTGCTATATCCTACAACATGGGTGAGACATTTGAGACACAAATAGAAGAACGTCTAGGTGTCGAAGCATTAGCGGCAGTGATAATGAACTTTGATAGCGATTGCATTGAAGAGTATGAGTCATTAGTCCCGGCTCTTGACCGAGGTGATGTTCGGTTTAAACCGACGAAATTTGAGCTTGATATGAAGAATCGCGAGTCCCCACCCGCTAAACCATCTATAGAGGAAGCTCCAAAAGTTGAATTAGAAGCTCTCCCACCTCATCTTAGGTATGAATTCTTAGGAAATGGTGACACTTTATCGGTAATCATTGCATCACACCTGGATGAACAACAGGTTCAGAGTTTGGTGAAGGTACTAAAAAGGTTCAAAAGAGCTATTGGATGGACCATTGCGGACATTATTGGGATCCCTTCTGGTATTTGCTCTCATAAAATCCAACTCATGCCTGATCATAAGCCAAGTATTGAGCACCAGAGACGCTTGAATCCTCCTATGCAAGAGGTTAGGAAGAAGGAAATTATCAAGTGGTTGGATGCTGGAGTAATCTATCCAATCGCCGATAGTAGTTGGGTATGCCCGGTTCAGTGTATACCTAAGAAAGGGGGAATGACTGTGGTCCCCAACGAAAAGAATGAACTTGTTCCAATGAGACCGGTTACTGGATGGAGGGTGTGTATGGATTACCGTAAACTGAACTCATGGACTGAAAAAGACCATTTTCCTATGCCCTTCATGGATCAGATGTTGGATAGACTTGCCAGAAAAGGGTGGTATTGTTTTCTTGATGGGTATTCGGGGTATAATCAGATTTCTATTGCACCAGAAGATCACGAGAAAACCACTTTCACTTGTCCATATGGGACTTTTGCGTTCAGAAGAATGCCGTTTGGGTTGTGCAATGCACCCGCAACCCTTCAGAAATGTATGATGTCAATATTTTCTGACATGGTGGAGGATACCATAGAGGTTTTTATGGATGATTTCTCTGTGGTTGGTGATTCATTCGAGCGGTGTTTGACCAATTTATCTGAGGTTCTTAAGAGATGTGAAGACTGCAATTTGGTACTAAACTAGGAAAAGTGTCATTTCATGGTGAAAGAGGGTATTGTGTTGGGTCATCGCATTTCAGAAAAGGGCATAGAGGTTGATCGAGCTAAAGTTGAGGTAATATAGAGACTTCCCCCGCCGATCTCTGTGAAAGGTGTGAGAAGCTTTCTTGGGCATGCAGGTTTTTACCGGAGATTCATCAAAGACTTTTCAAAGATTGCACACCTATTATGCAAATTGCTGGAGAAAGAATGTAAATTTTGTTTTGATGATTCCTGTGTTAAAGCATTCGGTGAGCTAAAAGAAAAGTTAGTGTCTGCGCCTATCATTATTTCTCCGGATTGGAACAGTCCATTTGAGGTAATGTGCGATGCTAGTGGGGTGGCTCTTGGTGTAGTATTGGGACAGAGAAGAAACAAAATCCTTCACCCAATTTACTATGCTAGTAAAGCCCTAAATGAAGCTCAGAAGAACTACACAGTGACTGAGCAAGAACTCCTTGCAGTAGTCTTTGCTTTTGAGAAATTTTGCTCCTATTTGCTAGGTACTAGAGTTATAGTGCATACTAACCATTCAGCATTGAGATATTTGATGGCGAAAAAGGATGCGAAACCAAGGCTGATTCGTTGGGTATTACTGCTGCAAGAATTTGACTTTGAAGTGGTGGATAGAAAAGGGACTGAAAATCAAGTTGCTGATCATTTGTCTCGTCTAGAGGATGAAGCTATGAGAGAGTTAGGGGATAAGACTGACATTGGCGATACTTTCCCCGATGAACATGTATTGGCTGCTTCACAAGACTTGATTCCATGGTTCACAGATTTTGCGAACTATCTGGCTAGTGATATTGTTCCATCAGACTTGTCCTTTCATCAAAGGAAAAAGTTCATGTACGATGTGAAGAAGTTCTTTTGGGATGAACCATACTTGTATAGGAGTTGTGCCGACGGGCTTATTCGGCGTTGTGTGCCAGAATGTGAAATGTTGAGTGTGTTGGAGGCATGCCATTCTTCACCTGTTGGAGGACATCACAGTGGTATCCGAACCGCTCACAAGATATTGCAATGTGGTTACTATTGGCCAACTCTTCATCAAGATGCTCATGGGTTTGCTAAAGCATGTGACAAATGTCAACGAGATGGTGGTATTTCATGAAAGCAAGAGCTCCCTCTAAACCCCATTCTTGTGATTGAGTTATTTGATGTTTGGGGTATTGACTTTATGGGCCCTTTCGTGAGTTCTCATGGGATGAAGTACATTCTAGTAGCAGTTGATTATGTATCTAAATGGGTCGAAGCCATCTCCCTCGCAAACAATGAAGGGAAGAGTGTCACTGCATTCTTGAAAAAGAATATATTCTCCCGTTATGGCACCCCAAGGGCCATTATTAGTGATAGGGGCTCCCACTTCTGCAACAGATTGTTCAAGGGGTTATTGGAGAAATACGGGGTTCGCCATAATGTGTCCACTCCTTACCACCCTCAAACTAGTGGGCAAGTTGAAGTATCGAATCGGGAGATCAAACAGATATTGTTCAAAACAGTGAATGCTAGTAGAATGGATTGGTCAAGGAGGCTTGATGATTCTCTTTGGGCCTACCGGACAGCATATAATACTCCCATAGGTATGTCTCCATACCAACTTGTATATGGGAAAGCTTGTCATCTTCCGGTTGAGTTAGAGCATAAAGCCATGTGGGCTATGAAGAAGTTCAAATTGGATTGGAGCGAAGCTGCAGAGCAACGGTTAAATGGGTTGAATGAACTTGATGAATTTCGCTTGAAAGCCTATGAAAGCTCAGCCCTATACAAAGAAAAGATGAAGAAGTATCATGACAACAAAATTGAAAAACGAGAGTTTATGGTCGGGGATTTGGTGCTTTTATTCAATTCCAGATTGCGCTGATTTCCAGGCAAACTCAAGTCCAAATGGACTGGTCCTTACATGGTTACCCAACTATTCCCTCATGGAGTAGTTGAGTTGGAAACTAAGGAGGGTGTGCGGTTCAAGGTGAATGGACACCGCATAAAAATCTATCTCGGGCATGCTGAATCGGCGAATGAAGTAATCGAGGCATACAATCTTGATGAAGTCTGAGTAATCAAGTGGCCCCAGTCGTGCTGCGACACTAAATCAGGCGCTTGTTGGTAGGCAACCCAATACATATCGTGTTTTTAATAATGGTAGCATTTTTCTATTAATGGGTTTTAAATTTGCAGGCACATCACCAGGAAACTCTGCAGAAAACTACTCCGCAGCAGCCACTGACGGATACATCGACGGACCGTCGTATGCTTCCGTCACACCAGGTACATTTTTCTGTCATTTTGAAATTAGGGCACACACGACGGAACCTACGACGGGACGTCGCAAGTGCGACGGACCGTCGTCAGGGAACCGTCGCACGATTAATGAATTCTACCCGACCCGACCCGGTTTGACCCTTTTCAAAATCTGACCGTTTATACTCCCCACCCCTCCATATTTCACCCCATTACTTCCTTATCCCTCTCATCTCCCCTCTCTTTTCAACTTCCACATTTCCCCCACTGATCATTGCCCCCACAATCCTCCTAAGCCTTATACTTATCATCCACTAGTCGCTGCTGCTGCTGTAGGTGTCTACCTTGCCAACTGAATCATTCTCCATTTGTTTTTCTCCATTTCCAAGGTATGTGTCTCTAAATTTATACTCATCTATCTTGCATTTTGGTTTTGTAGTTAGTATTAGCTTAGTTCTTAGTCGTATACTGTTTCCTCTATATGATTATGTCTAAACCTAGGCTCAAAATGTTCGTATGTGCCATGTTGATAACCTTAGGCATAGGTGATTTTGCTTTGGTAGTTTCTTAGGTCGTTGGGATAGACACATATAGGTCCACAACACTACAAGACCATGTGGGTTCATCGGGGATGCATAGGGTACCCCCAGTTCTAACACTGCTACTCAGAATGAGACCCCGATAACAGACCGTCGCACACATGACGGACCGTCGTAGGGTCCGTTGCACAAGCCCTAGCACCCCTGCCCAATGACGCCTATGACGGACCGTTGTCTTCATGACGGTCCGTCCTGCACAACCATTCTGGTTGTCAGAGACCCTGTTTCTAAGGGTCTCTCAAAATTTTCTAAGTGTCCTACGACGGACCGTCATACCCACGACGGTCCGTCCTGCACGACCGTCATGATGGTCAGAGACCCCTCTGATAAGGGTCTCCCAACATTTTCTAAGTGTCCTACGACGGACTCTTACGACGGAACGTCGTACCAACGACGGTCTGTCCTGCATGATCGTCATGATGGTCAGCGACCCCTCTGATAAGGGTCTCCCAACATTTTCTAAGTGTCCTACGACAGACTCTTACGACGGACCGTCGTACCAATGATGGTCCGTCCTGCTTGACCGTCATGATGGTCAGAGACCCCTCCTTCAGGGTTCTTTCTATATACATAGACTAAGTACAACACGACGGACCTCATGACGGTCCGTCATATCCACGACGAGCCATCATCTAGCCCGTCGTGTGATACAGTTTCACTATCACTAACACACTATTTTAAATGTTTTATGTTGTATGGGCTTGCCTGTCTTGTTTGACACTACTCGTACTAATAGTGATCCTTTGCAGGTACTATCTACTATGGCACCCAAGCAAGACCGAGCCTACGCACGTGGGCGATCCAAGTCTGTTGCCTCGTCTGCACGCTTGATCATCGGCTCTGATGATGAGCGGGACCCTGAATATGTGCCCCAGGCACTTCTGTAACTTCCCGTGCTGCACGTGCCCCCAGAGCCACACCCAAGACGGTGGCGTCCGGCGTAGTCACTGCCTCCCAGTCTGATGAGGAGCGCACACTGACCGGCACACCCTCTGGGTCAGCCACAAATGAGGAAGGAGCGTCTAGCTCCTTAGGAGTATCCTGGTCCGAGGAAGCTTCAGGCTCTGCTGAGGTTCCCGCACCCGCCACTGTTGCAGCATCGGCCTCGTCTGATGAGGCTGACAGATCAGACTCTACATCCGGCGCACCAGCCCAGGTCCCCACCCCAGCCTCTGACCAGCCAAACCGGTGGTGTGTCGAAGGCCAGTTTCAAGTTTACTCCGACGCCAAATTCCTGACTGATAAAGGAGTAATGACTCGGACACTCACCTTGGAGCGGCGGGTACTTACAGGGAGTCTCCCATCGATGCCGGAGATCCACAACCTATTCACCAGGCATCGCTTAGAGTGGACAGCCCGTCCGTTGGGATGATACAGCGAGGAAGTGGTCCGAGAGTTCTACGCATCCTACGTAGCGACTCTCTGATCACAAATCGATAAGCGGGCTGCTCCCGCTTAACAGGCCCCACTGGAGCAGGTTCGAGTCCGGGGCGTGCAGGTTGACATTTCCCTGCCAGCTATCCGCCGGTTCCTATACGGCGAGAGTGCAGATGCTACGCGGACTCCCCACACTGCCGAGTTTGACTACCGCTGGCAGATAGTGAAGGATGGCCAGTTCTTGCGCGAGCAGGCACTGAGAGAGACCACCAAGAGGTGGATGGCCCTGCACCTATCAGTCGACGGAGAGGGTGCAAATTGGGTCACTGAGCCGAAGGGGGCCATCAAGAAGGTCAACCTCACGTTCGTCGCGAAGTTCTTGTGGCTGCTCGTCCATCACTGCCTTTCCCCCACAGCTGCTGATAACATCGTCACTTGGGATCGCGCAGTGTTGATAGTGGCGGTGATAGCCGGATTCGAGGTCGACTTCGCATGGCTTCTCCAGGAAGTCATGCACGAGAGGGCATTCAAGGTCACTACTACCTACCCCTTCCCATGTATGATTTTTGCCCTTTGCAGGACCGCAGGTGTGCCCATATGGCACATAGATCAGTTGAAGATCCCGCAGGGCACCGTTGACGTCGGCCTCATCAGAGACGAGGCCAATGAGTTGGTCCCACGTCGAGGGCCCCGTCCAGAGCTGACACCACTTGCTGATGATCTTGTGGATACGGTGGCCCAGGCCCGCACCGCTACACAGGCGTCCACTAACACTACCCCGATCGAGTCTATCCCTGGTAGTAGCCGAGCCCCTCTACCGTTACTGGCCCCGCTTGCTAGGGTCCAAAAACTGGAGGCACAAATGGCCACTCTTCTGCATCATATGCAGCCGTGGATGCAAAAGTCTATTACTGAGTCTGAAGCGCGTATGGAGAGGAAGATGCATCGGAAGATTGCTGAGGTTCACCAGCGCCTAGATGCATTTGAGTTGAGAGTGTAAGCCCGCCCATCCCCTCCGGTAGATGTGTCGACTCTTCAGGCTGCAGTCGATAGTCTTCGTGCAGACATCGACACGATCCTAGAGGCGAGAGTGCCGGAGCCTGTCAAGCCTGTTGAGGACACTGTATTGGCGGCCCTGTTTGCTACTTCTAAAATTCCCCCACCTTCCCCTCGAGAGAGTGCCAAGAGGCGTAGGGGTCGATCAGAGGATGAGGCGCGAGCAAGGAAGAAGGAGCTCTGAGAGATGGAGGCCGCGAGGGGAGCCTCACTTGCTGAGGCGGAGGCACACCAAATCAGAGCATCGCAGATAGCGGCTGGGGCGTCTAGCTCCCGCACTGTAGAGATAGCAGGAGGCGTTACTGATGGTGCGGTTGTTGCTGAGGACATCACTGAGGGTGTCCAGATTGCTGAGGACACCACTGAGGGTGTCCAGATTGCAGAGGATGTGGGTTCTGGGAAACCGGACCCACCAGCTTGCTGATCGACGGCGCTATGCGCCACAGGTTTGCTTCACCTACCCCTCTAATCTTTAGATTTTTTTATGCATTGGGGACAATTGCATGCTTTTTTGTTGGGGGTTGGGTAAATGGAAAGTGAGTGTTAGGGTGAAGTCTAAGTAGCCCAACTCACTATCCTCTTTTGGGGTTTTCTTGCCTGTGTTCTTTTCCCCCAAAAGACTGATTACTTTTTCTGTTGAACCGGCACGTTATATCTTTTGTACATAGTTTAACTCTGAAGCATGATGGCTAAAATGATATCCCGATAAAACTGGAAAATGTTGCATGACTAGGCGTAGTAACTGATAATTGTGTGGCTCTAAACATGAAATAGAGTTACACCATTGCATTACCCTAAATCTTCAAGTCAAACTAGGTGTCTGATAATCTGGTATAGTGATGAGATGTCAAGTGAGTGTGAGGAAAGTTGAATAGTCCACTACTGGTACTGAGCTAGAAGTTGCCTGGTTAGTCCTGCTAAAAGTAAGCTGTAACAGACAATTAGGAAAGGAGCATAGGCCCTTATTCAATATAGCCCATTTCTAGCCTAAATAAAAGAAACCAAATGAAATTTATCCTTCTTTAATCCAAATAATTTGAGCTTAAAATTAGACCTTTCTTTTTCACCCTAACTGATCTTTTCTGGGAACAATAAGTTGGCCCTGGTCCCTCCTTGGACATGTGCACCTCAGCTTATGCCAAAAGCATAAGTTGAGGGTGGCTAATGCATAAACAACCTTCGTTATGGCCCTGACCCGACTTTGGGTATTGTGTACCTTGACTCATGGCAAATCCATGAGTTGAGGGTGGCTGTTTTGAGGAATGCTCTGGAAAGTGGGTTTGAAAGAACAAAGAGAGAGAAAGAACAAAAGTGCAGTGCACTCAAGAACTCGTTGAAAGAAAAGGAAAGAAAAAGAGAAATATTCAAGAATTACAAACAAGAAAAGAAAAGAGTTACTTACACAAATGAAGAAAGAAGGGAAACAGCAAGGTGAAAGAATAGGAGAAACTGGGTGAGATAAAGTGATAGAAAGTGGAAGGTTTAGCCGATATGTCAAGGAGGGCAAAAAGTCACTAAAGTATACCTAAATATACCCTACCTGACTCTGAGCCTACGTTACAAGCTATAAAAGTCCTATCGTGATCCTAAGGGTTGTATAGCGAACTTAAGGCAGTGAAAATAAGGGCAAGCTTATGGCAATAGGTATGAATGAGTGTGACTTTGTTCTGAGAGCGAGTGTTGAAATGTAATCCTTATACTCAAACTGAAATCATTGTGTAAAAAAATGAGGATTTTTTTCTAAAGTGAGGACACTAGTTGCAATACCGGAATTGTTAGCACCTCGGTGAGAAATTGAAGAGGATAGGTGTTAGTTCATGGTGAGTCTGTGTCATGTTCGAATCCCACAAAATTCAAGCCTAATAGTGATAGCATGCATAGATTTGATGAGATTAATCGGGATTAATAGCCAAATGATTGCAAAGGATAAAACATGAATACTATTGTACAAAGATTGTGTAGTGAGTCATAGTGCGTCGCTTGATGACAAACAACGAATTTAAGTTGAGGGTGTTGATATACCGTGGTTTCACGGTATAATTAATACTTTTTCCTTAAGTTTAGTGTGTCCGAAAGCCTTTTTTGTGCTAATTTTGATATAAGTTTCTCTTTGTTTTGCAGGAAATCTGTCCAAAGCTGAATGCGGAGATTTTGAGCGAAAAATGCAGAAGAGACCACCAACGGAGCTTATGACGGTCCGTCGTGCCTGTGACGGTCCGTAGGTGGCTGCGTAGAGAAGCTGCTGATGGAAGATGGGGAAGTCTGACCAAGTGTGGGATTACGAAGCTTGTGACGGTCCGTCATGGCTATGACGGTCCGTCCTGCAGGTTCGTCATGAAGATCAGAGAAGTGATCCCAGTAGCCAAATTCCAAGAGTTGAAGTTTTTAAAACGAGACCCTCGACGGACCGTTGTGCCTATGACGGTCCGTCACACTTGCCGTCGAGGGGAATGAAGAGAGCAGCAGAAGAAATTGCACCAAGTATGGGACGACGGAGTCCACGACGGTCCGTTGTGACCACGACGGTTCGTCACGTGGCCCGTCGGCCCAGCCGCGTTTTGGCAGATTTCCAGTTATTAGAATCCTTGTTTAATTAGGTTTTTATTTTTTTATAAATAGTTCGAAAAACCTCGTTTTTGAGGTTAGACTCTGTGAGAAAAAACATCATATTATTAGACTTTGTGTTGGAGTGTTTGATTTTTAGAGATTCTTACAAGTGATTTTTGGTGATTAATCAAGCAAATTTTCGGACATTATTCTTTATCATTGAAGTAAGTACATGAATTTAACATATTTGAATATTGTGTTTATGGCTATGAGGAACTAAACTCCATAACTAGGGTTGTGGGAACCATAGGCAAATAATGAGATAAACCCTAGCTAAAATAACAATTCTAGAATAGTGTCTTGCATGTATTAATAATTCTTTCGCTTAGAAGTCTTTTTAACGGATGATCAATGTTAGAACTCGCCTTAATGCTACTTGCCGAACCAAGGAGGTAGATAATAGGAAAAGAATTATTAACATAGATTTAGTGTATACTATCTAATAGGCTAGTATTGATTGGTACGAGGTAATAACTTAGTCAAATATCGAATACGATGCTTAATATGAGGTAAAGATAAGGGTTAGGAAAGCAACACACGCAACCGGACCAAGGTGCGGAGTGAGATTTTCTAAATGCCGGACCAAGGATTTAGAAATACATAACTTATCACTTTGCATGCAAGATACTAGGAAAGAATTGTTATAGTTAGAATTATCAAGTTATGAACCTGTGGGGAACACGTAAACCCTAGTTACTTTGATTAATTGATTAAAACCCAACATTAAAAGCTGTTAAGTGTCTCTTTCAAGTCCGTTAGTTATTTTTACTCATTAGGAAATACAAACCCCCCTTTTTATGCTTTTACTTTCTAAGGAAGTCATCAACCGAACAATAGTAATAACAAGTTGAAGTTAAGTCTAGACTATTTTCCTCGTGGGAACGATCCCAACCTCACTAGTTGGGTTATTTACTTGACGTGACCGCTTTACTTCTCATTTGAGAAGTAAGTTTGAGCGTATCAGGGATCAAGAAGAGATTTCAATAAAGGGGAAATTACTTAAGGGATGATTCCTACCCCAATCACACCGCTCTAGTCCCAGACTAAGTCCATGTATAACCGACTCACATTATGATGATCTAGCATAGTCAAAAGAATCAATGCAAGAACGCCAAAAAACAAGTCCTATATTGAGAAAATCATAAGTACAAGATGATGTAACAAAACCTAAAACATCTAAATTCCAGCCTAGTCTAAGGCAACCACATACAAATACTAACAAACTTTATATTTCATTGAAAGGCGCCTTTGGAGGTAAAACACATGAAGCATAGGTGTGATTCACTAGATTTAGTCAACCAGCCAATTCAATATATAACTCTATCATTTAAATCAATCATCATAACTCATTTGGAATCTCACAAAATAAACCAAATATATAGATTGACCATAAAATATGTTGCAAACATGAATGGATCATTTATCTGTGGTGTTTTGAATAAAATTTCTTATCGATTATTCTTATAGTGCTCATATATGTAAAGCCAAATTCATTAGTGTGGAAACAATTTCAGATATCAATTAAGGTCACTAGAAACTCCTAGAAGAAAGTTGAGTTGAAAGTTTCCATTCCGATTAAGTTAGGATGTAAGATTTTACTTGGTCAACTTAAAATGAATATCTTAGAATATGAAGAGTAGTTACATGGACCATAACCTATCAAATTAAAGTTCGATGAACTTTCTTTCCAACGCTACCAAGTTTGCGTCATTCCTTGTTCGGAGTAGAGAGTTATAATCATTATAGTAAATAATGTATTGCAGTTCCATTTTACCAGCGGGAAAATTCTAAATAATGTAATTTTCTTCTCCTTATACCACTAGGAAAACCTTAAAAACAGATTTATTAACTGCTATAAAGCCCTAAACATTCCTATTTCCATCTTTTTAATTCATTCTTCTCCTCTCTCAAAACCTAATTCAAAATTCTAAGTAAATATCAAAACATAAGACTTCAAAGCAAGATTCTTTCAAATATTTTTCAAGATTCATATTCAAGTGATGTTCTTCCGAATCTTTTTCAAGATTCTTCTTCAAAGTATGTCCTTTTCGAAGTGTTTCAATATATCCCACTGAAAGTCTTTCTTATAATGATGATCATTAATAGAATTCTTAACCTTGACCATAGGATTTTCAAGAAACTAGCTAACTCAAGAATCTCAAGAAAGGATTTCTTGATCGTTCTTCAAATTAGGGTTCTTTTTAAATATTCTTCAAGATTATTCAAGATTCTTCAAGAACCTTCTTCTTTCAGACATGTACGACTATCATAGTCTTAGACTCTCACGCCCTACACCTACTTTCAAATCAATAAAAGAGTATTTTAGGATACTACCCCTAGATTTGAGTATTCTTGAGATGAGTTTGAGTTGTTGAGTTCCTATTTATTGTTAATTTCTACTCCTAATTATTGAATTGATACATGTTATGCATTAACATTCTTGAGTTGTGTCATTCATGTTCACAATTTCGCATGAACCCTATGAATTGAGTTATAAATTTGAGAAGCTTTTTAAAGCAACACTTGGAGTCTTTAAACTGAGTTTATTTGGGGAAGTAAAGATAAGTTTTGAGAAAGAGGTTTCTAAAACATGATTAGTATGACAATCGAGTATGTCATCAACGTTTAGGCAGTATGGTATCTAGATATACCATCATTGTTTATGCAGTATGACTTCGGAGTCATCAATGATCACATTATAATATGATTTTTTGAAATGTTTTTGAGAAATAGTTTTCAACTATGAGTATAAGGGGACTATATATTAGAGAGGCATCAATATTTACATTTATAAAAGAGAAGCTGAGATGTTTAAATGAATTATGAGTTCAAAAGTTATTTCAAGAGAAGTTACTTCTTTTATGAGGGTAGTTTGAGCAATTATCTCAACCCAGAGGAAGAGTTACGTTTTTTAAAAAAATATATGAGCATGAGTATATATTATTGGGAGTAGTATTGAGCACCTATGTGGGGGAGATTTCAGACTAATCATATCCCCCATAAACTATGTAGCCAACATGGGTAAAATGGTCATACTTTTTAGATTATTCCTTATTAGCTTGAGGATTCCTATATCCCGACAAGGTATAGGATAGTTCTGGCAGCGTGATGAGATGTTGTATCATCACGTAGCTCACAGTGATGATTGTCGATTAGAGAATCTCCCAATTGTTAAAAGTGTAATTTTTTTATATCACTTATTATGTTAAGTTCAGAGATAAGAAAGTAGTGTGAAGATTTAAATGATTTTACTCCTTTATTTCTATAAATTCAGCCTTGAGTACATTGTTATCTATTGTAGTACTTTTTCAGTTATTTGTTATTCAACTATATTACATACTCATATATTATGTTAAGTCCAGAGATCAAAAAGTAGTGTGAAGATTTAAATGATTTTACTCCTTTATTTCTTTAAATTCATCCTTGAGTACATTGTTATCTATTGTAGTACTTTTTCAATTATTTGTTATTCAACTATATTACATACTCATATATTCAATAGACTGATGCTATCCGTCCTTCATCTTTTAATGATAGAGATACAAATTATTAGCAAGATTCTTTTGGGATCACTTCATCCGCTCCTTTCCGTATGAGTGAGACCACTTTGCTTTTGGCGTACTTAGTTTTATGAGTTGTTAGTAGTAGTTATTTTGAGGAGTTGTGGGTCTAATGGTCCAACACTCATCTTTATACAGCAGAGTCTTCATAGATAGAAAGTTTTGGAGTCGTTTAGTTTCATATATTTTATTTAAAATTTATGTTTCATACTCAATATATTCAGTGAAGTTTTGAGATTCAGTCAACTGTTTTTAAATGTTTATTTCAATTTTGATGCATATGTATGCTTGAGTTAGTTTTTTTCTTGTAGTCAACCAAGATGAAGGTTCTCTTGAGGACCAACAATGGTTCTCGAGTGCCAACCATGTTCCGGGTGTAGGTTTGGGTCATGACAAACTTGGTATTAGAACACAGAGTTCAAGTGTCCTAGGATGGCTATGAAGCTGTGTGAAGTAGGTTCTTATTTATGGTTGTGAGGCCCCCACTTCTATAAATGAGGGACTATAGATATTTAAGAAAAGTTTCCCTTTATTCATACTCTAAAATCGTGTAGTAGAGCTATGTCATAAGGAACTTATTCCAAACTTGTGCATTTCTCATATCCATTCGACTAGCCCTCATACTCAAGGTAGTTGAAAAGAAAAACCAGATCCTTATCAATAAGTAACTGTTTGTGAAAATCTTAAGAAAGTGATGAGACATTAGATGGGCTTGAGAGAAGCCTATGAGTGAGTTTAACTGTTTAATTGAGAAGATTACACACATATTCATATGAATAGTGTGTTTGAGATTAAAGTGAGATATACTCTTATTTAGAACTTGTTTTAGGTGATTTCCCTATAAGGAGGTGTTGTGGAGCTTGGTTTGTGTTTTCACCCAAAAACATAGTATGCATTATGAGATTATAAGTAGTAGTAAAAGTGCCTAATGTTATAAGAATTCATGTAGAGGTTCAGTAATATAATAAAGGGAGATACTGATGATGCAAGATATGTTATTATAGTCATGCACCTAGTAAGTTATTAATGATGAGGTGTCATTGTGTTGGTAACGACCAACTGTAGGTGTTGAATAGAAGAGGAGGAGTATTCATAAGGCTATATATCTAAGTCATGCATATGATAATGACGAGAGCTCGTAATATTCGAAGTGTTATAGAACTAATTAGGCAGTAATGTATATTGAATGAGTAAATAGTACTTAAGTTGTGAAGTTGAATGTGATGGTAATTTGTTAGTATGAAGACTAGGGGGTAAAAATTTAGTGCTTGTAATGAAGTTTTAGTGGGCGATGATGTACCGTGGTTTCACGACATTTTTAATGCTTTTTCCTTAAGTTTAGTGTGTGTCCAAAAGCATTTTTGTATTGATTTTTATGTAAGTTTCTCCTTATTTGCAAGAAATCTGTCCAAAGATGAATGCAGAAGTTTTTGAGCGAGAAATGCAGAAGAGACCACCTACGAAGCTTATGACGGTCTGTCGAGTCTGTGACCGTCCATAGGTGGCATCTTAGTGAGGAGAAAAGCCGCTGAAGGAAGATGGGGAAGTCCGACCTAGTGTGGGATTACAGAAGTCCATGACGGACCGTCCTTCTAGTACGTCGTAATGAACAGAGAGTAGTCTCAGTACCCAAATTCCAAGAAGTTAGTGTATTATGGAACGGAGACCCTTGACGGACCGTCGTGCTTGGAGTGGTCCGTCATACCTGTTCGTTAAGGGTAATGAAGAAAGCAACAGAACAATTTTTGAAGTATGGGACGACAGAGGCCATGACGGCCCGTCGTGACCACTTCGGTCCTTCACGAGGTCCGTCAACTCAGACGCGTTTGGACAAATTTTTAGTAATTAGAATCCTTCTTTTATTAGGTTTTTATTTTTATTATAAATAGTTCAAAAAACCTCATTTTTGGGGTTAGACTGTTAGACTTTTTGATAATTCTTAGTTCTCTTGTTCAAGTATTGAAGAATTAATTTGAGTTATTGATACACTTTTTATGGAATTGATTGTTGGTGTTTTTGTTGATTAATCAAGTAAATTTCTGGATTTTATTCTTTCTCATTAAAGTAAGTGCATCAATTCTTGTATTAAATATATAAATAGTGTGATTATGACCATGGGTAACTAAACTCTATAACTAGGGTTGTGGGAACCATGGGTGAATAATGAGGTAAAATCTAACTAAAATGGCAATTCTAGAATAGTGTCTTGCATGTATTGATAATTCTTTCATTTAGAAGTCTTTTTAACGGTTGACCAACGTTAGAACTCGCCTTAATGCTACTTTTCGGACAAAAGAGGTAGATAATAGGAAAAGAATGATCAATATAGATTTAGTGTACACTATCTAATAGGCTAGTGTCGGTTGGTACGAGGTAATAACTTAGTCAAATATCGAATACAACGCTTCATATGAGGTAAAGGTGAGGGTTCGTATAGCAACACACGTAGCCGGACCAAGGTGCGGAGTAAAATTTTCTAGATGCCGGACCAAGGATTTAGAGATACATAACTTATCACTTTGTATGCAAGATACTAGGAAAGAATTGTTACAGTTATAATTATCAAGTTAGGAACCTGTGGGGAACACTTAAGCCCTAGGTACTTTTATTAATTGATTAAGCTCTGAGATTTGAATCTGTTAGTTGTTTACTTTAATTTAGTTAATTAGTTTCACTAATTTAGAAATAAATATCCTTTTTTTGCCTTTCTTTTTTCTAGAGAAATAGTTGACTAAATAATAGCAATAATCAAATAAAGTTAAGTCTGAACTATTTTCCTCGTGGGATCGATACCAACCTCATTAGTTGGGTTCTTTACTTCATACGACCGCTTTACTTCTTATTTGAGAAGTAAGTTTGAGCGTATCAAATTTTGGCGCCGCTGCCGGGGAAAGTAGCTTTTAGATTAACTTAAACTTATTACTAAAGTTTAGTCAATATTTTCTTAATTTTACTTTTCTATTGTGTTTGATTCTTGCAGAACTAACTTACTTGTATGTCAAATACATGGAGAGGAAGAAAACACTTTTTTCCCTACGACCTTGAATTAGAGCGTACACTACGCACCATGAATCAAAACTTGGGTATTAACGATGATGATCCAAACTAGAACATCCCACCTCCAATTGATGCTCATGGTCAGTTATTACCCAATGATCCTGGTGAAAATCAACAAAGGGGACAAAATCCCGCTCCACGTCCTCAAAAATACTACAGAGGTTATGATAATATTGCAGACTTTAATGGGCCACTTGTCTTGCCCACACTACCACAAGGCCACACCTTTGTGGTAACTAGTAGTCTGATGCAAATTCTTATTGCTAGAGGTTTGTTTTCAGGGCTACCTTCTGAGGACCCATATGCTTATATAGCTAAGGTAAGGGAAGTGTGTAAAAGTTGTGTAGGGAGGCCTGATTTGAATTTGTATGTAGTAGGGCTAAGAGTATTTCCTCTCTCACTGACGGGAGAGTCTGCTATTTGGCTCACTAAGCTCCCTTATAACTCAATTGTCACTTAGAACCAACTAAGGGATGTTTTCTTAGCACGTTACTATCCGGTCTCCAAGTAAATCACAAAGAAAGAGTGAACAACTTTGTGGCACTACCAGGAGAGTCAGTTAGCAGTTCTTGGGATAAATTCACTTAATTTTTGAGAAGTTTCCCCAATGACTGCATAGATGATGAGTCACTGAAGGAATACTTCTATCGGGGACAATATGATAATAATAAAGCAGTATTGGATACTATAGACGGTGGTTCTTGTGGGGAGTGTCCTTATGCCGAGATTGCCTAAAAATTAGAGAAAATCTCCCGGAATAATAAAGCTTGGAGTACTAGGAAGTCAGATACTGGAAGAAATACCTTCGCTGTGCAATCCACACATAACCTAGCCACATATGAGATTCGTGAAGAGATGGATCAGATGAGAACTGAGCTTGGGTTGGTATTAAAACATGTCACTGGGGTGCAGAAAATATAAACTACTTGTCTAAACCACCACCACCAAATGATGAATATTATTTTGAGGAGGATTCCTATGCGGTAAATGAGCAGACGGGGGGTTTCTGACCGAATGCCCAAGGCTCAAATCAGCAGAATTGGCGCCAAGGTCGAGGAAACCAAGACCGAAACTATGGTAACTATAACAGTGAGGGTAATTTTGTCTGAGATGGAAGTTACCACTGTGACAACAACTTCGACAGGGGTAACTATGGTAACCGGAATGATAGGAATGGACCCTATGTTCCTCCTCAAAATCGTGAAGTTGCTCCTAGGGATGGTGGAGGTAGTATGGCGCGAGTCGAGGATATGTTGCACAAAATAATGACGAGGTTCGATGCTAGTAATGAGCACATTAAAGAGTTAATGAGTGATTTAGCGGGTATTAGGCATATAGTCGATACACATGCAATAGCGATTAAGCAGCTTGAGTTGCAAATGAGCCAATTATCTATGACTGTGAACACGCGGCAACCGGTCACTCTTTCTAGCAACACTATCCAAAACCCGAAAAATGATGGACACTATATGGAAATCACTACTCGGGGTGGTAATCAAACCATTGACCCACCTATGCCGTCTAATGAGGAAAAGGTGATAAAAGATAATGATAAAGTGTTAGAGGTTCGTGGTGAAGTAAAAGAGAACACTGGAAAAGATGCTGAAGTGCCTAAAAAGGTAACTCCAATGCCTAGACCCCCACTTTCCTCAAAGATTAGTGAAAAAGACCGAGGATGATAAATATCGGCGTTTTATTACAATGTTGAAGCAGCTTTCTGTAAATGTCCCTTTGGTAGAAGCTCTAGAACAAATGCTCGGTTATGCCAAGTTTATGAAAGATATGGTTACAAAGAAAATATCGGTCACTTTTGAGGATGATGATAAATGCAGAATTGTAGTGCTGCTGCTACAAGATCTCTAGTACAAAAGAAAGAAGATCCGGGTGCGTTCACTATTCCTTGTACAATCGGGTTATTACATTTTGCGAAAACATTATGTGATCTGTGGGGAAGCATAAATCTCATGCCCTTCCCGATTTACAAGAAGTTGTGTTTGGGTGATCCAAAGCCCACTGTGATGCGGCTACCGATGGCCGATCGAACAGTAAAAAGTCCTATAGGGATACTTCACGATGTGCTAGTAAAAATGGAGTCGTTCATACTTTTGGCAGATTTTATTATTCCTGATTATGAAGTCGATTTTGAAGTGCCTATTATTCTTTGGAGGCCATTCCTTGCTACGGGTAGAGCCTTAGTTGATATGGAAAAGGGGCACATGAAATTTTGATTGAACAATGAAGAAGTGACTTTCAATATTTGTAGGTCCATAAGGCAGAGTGGTGAGCTCCAAGGTATCTGCTATATCCTACAAAGTTTGTAAGTCATACGAGACACAAGTAGAAGAACGTCTAGGTGTAGAAGCATTAGCGGTAGTGATAATGAATTTTGATAACGATTGCATTGAAGAGTTTGGGTCATTAGTCGTGGCTCTTGATCGTGGTGATATTGGGTTTAAACCGAAGAAATATGAGTTAGACATGAAGAATCGCGAGTCTTCACCCGCGAAACCATCTATATAGGAGGCTCCAAAGTTAGAACTAAAATCTCTCCTACCTCATCTCAGGTATGCATTCTTAGGAAATGATGACATTTTGTCGGTAATCATTGCATCAGACCTGAATGAACAACAAGTTGAGAGTTTGGTGAAAGTGCTAAAAAGGTTCAAAAGAGCTACTGAGTGGACTATTGCGAACATTATTGGGATTCCTCCTGGTATTTGTTCTCATAAAATCCAACTCATGCCCGATCTTAAGCCAAGTATTGAGCACTAGAGGCGCTTAAATCCACTTATGCAAGAGGTCGTGAAGAAGGAAATCATTAAATGGTTGGATGTCGGAGTAATATATCCGATCGCCGATAGTAGTTGGGTATGCCCTGTTTAGTGTGTACCTAAGAAAGGGGGAATGAATGTGGTCCCCATTTAGAAAAATGAACTTAGTCCAATGAGACCGGTTACTGGATGGAGGGTGTGTATGGATTACCATAAATTAAATACATGGACCGAAAAAGACCATTTCCCTATGCCCTTCATAGATCAGATATTGGATAGACTTGCCAAAAACGGTGGTACTATTTTCTTGATGAAGTCTGAGTAATCAAATGTCTTCAGTCGTGCCGCGACGTTAAATCAGGAGCTGGTTGAGAGGCAACCCAATACGTATCCTCTAACCCAACTATAGTCTTCTTTCTAGTAATGGTAGCATTTTATACTAATGGGTTTTAAATTTGCAGGTAGCACATCACTAGGAAATTCTTCGAAAAATTACTCTGCAACATTCACTGACGGATACATCGACGGACCGTTATGCTTGAGACGGACCGTCGCATGAATATGTCGTGCCAGGTACGTTTTTCATTTATTTACAAAATCTCCAACTTTTTCTAAGTGTCCTCTCACGGACATCTACGACGGACCGTTGTACCCACGATGGTTTGTCCTACACAACCTTCATGGTTGTCAGAGACCCTTGTCCTAAGGGTCTCCATTTTTATTGTAAGTTTCCACCAACGGACATCTACAACGGACCGTCGTACCCTCGACGGTCTGTCATGAACAAACTTCATGACGGTCAGAGACCCCTCTCCTAAGGGTCTCCATACTTTTTCTAAGTGATCCACGATGGACCATCATTATCACGACGGTCCGTCCTGCTTATCCGTCATAACTGTCAGAGACTTTCCTTCTGAGAGTCTCCAAATAAACATTGTTGAAGTAAGACATGACGGACCCCATGATGGTCCGTCATACTCACGACGGGCCGTGACTTGGTCCGTCGTGTTTCACTGCTACTACAGAAATGTGGATACATCGGGAGGCATGACTGATAGTGTTGTTGCTGATGAGGACACTACTGAGGGTGTCCAGACTACAGAGGTAGTGGGTTCTGGGGAACCAGACCCACCAGCTTGCTGATCGCCGGCGCTTTGCGTCTCAGATTTGCTTCACCTACCACTCTTGTTTTTTAGTTTTTTATGCATTGGGAGTGATTGCATATCTTTTTGTTGGGGGTGGGGTAAATGGAAAGTGAGTGCTAGGGTGATGTCTGAGTAGCCAAACTCACGATCCTCTTTTGGAGTTTTCTTGCCTGTGTTCTTTTTCCCCAAAAGACTGATTACTTTTAGTGTTGAATCGGCATGTTATGTCTTGTGTACATAGTATAACTCTGAAGCATGATGGCTAAAACAAATATGATATCCCAATATGAAAATGATGCATGACTAGGCATGTTAATTGTTAATTGTGTGTCTCTAAACATGACATAGAGATACATTACTGCATGACCTTGAATCTAAGACTCGAACTAGGTGTCTAATAATCTGGGAATGTAATGAATGTCAAGTGAGTGTGAGGAAAATTCAAAGGATCCACCATTGAGACTGACCTAGAACATGCCTGGTTAGTCTTGCTAAAATAAAGCCCAAATGAACAATTAGGAAAGGAACATAGGCCTGTGTTTGAAATAGTCAATCTTGATCTAAAAAAAGAATTTTTTTTGAAGTTAATCTCGTATTGATCCAAATGATTTGAGCCTAAAAACAGATTTTTTTTTCACCCCAACTTATCTTCTCTGGGAACAATGTATTGGCCCTGGTCCCTCCTTGGACATGTGCATCTCAGTTTATGCCAAAAGCATAAGTTGAGGGCGTCTAATGCAGAAAACAACCTTGTCGTGGCCCTGACCCAACCGTGGGTATTGTGAACCTTAACTCATGGCAAATTCATGAGTTGAGGGTGACTGTTATAAGGAATACTCCAGAACGTGCGGTTGAAAGAATGAAGAGAAAGAAAGAACAAAACAGAAGTGACTAAAAAAAAGAAAAGTCACTTACATATAAGGATAATAAAGGGAAAACAACAAGATAAAACGAAAATTGAGAAACTGGGCAAAATAAAATAATAAAAAGGTGGTACGTTTAGCCGATATGTCAAGGAGGGCAACAAGTCACTAAAGTATACCTAAATATACCTTACCTGACCCTGAGCCTATGTTACAAGCTTAGAAAGTCCTATCGTGATCCTAAGAGTTGTATGATGAACTTACAGTAGTGAAAATAAGGGCAAGCATCTAGCAATATGTATGAATGAGTTGTGAATTTGTTCTGAGAGTGAGTGTTGACAAGTAATCCTCATACTCAAACTGAAATCATTGTGTGAATATTAGGATGTTGTTTTGAAGTGAGGACACTAGTTGCAACACCATAAATATTAGCACCTCGGTGAGAAACTGAAGAGGATAGGTGTTAGTGAGTGGTGAGTCTGTGTCATGGTCTGGTCCCACATAATTCAAGCCTAATAGTGATAACATGCATAAACATGATGAAAATGATCGGGATTGATAGCCAAATAATTGTGAAAGTTAAAATATGGATACTCTTGTACAAAGATTTTGTAGTGAGTCATAGTGCGTCGCTTGAGGACAAACAACAAATTTAAGTTGAGGGTGTTGATGTACCGTGGTTTCGAAATAAGTATCTTGATAAAAAGAATGGCAACATGAGGGTGAGTCTTGAAATATGATCTTGTAGACTTTATATAAAGTAGGTGAGAAATTGAGATGTTAGTTTCTGTGAAGATGAGTGGTACAAGTGAGAGATCCTAACTTTTAAATAAGGACATTGAAGTATGGCTAAGTCGTGAGAGTAACAAGAAGCACTAAGAGGCGTACCAAGATTAAATGTAATCAGACGAGGTTCCAATTAAGTTAATGTTTTTCCATGTGTGCCTAGATAATATATTTGAGTTTTCAATGTGGAAAAGGTCGTGGCAAGCATTATTTTAACCTTAAAGAGTTAATGAAGCGACCTTATAAGCCAATGAGAAGAGGTTAATAGAGTCATCTTAGAAAGAGGTCCTAGAAAGAGTCTTAGTACATACTGCTGGAGAGTTTAATAGTTATGATATAATTCTTTCGAGTATTAAAGGGAATATAGACCAGTTTAGAGATCAAGGAATAGGTCCATTGTTTTCAAGTGTCAGTTTTAGTCCTAAGTGGAGATGATAAGATGAGAAATCAAGTCAGGTGTTGATAATGAGATAGTTACATCTTCCAAAAGAGTTATAAAGGTACAACAATCCATTCATACTCCTGTGTATTCCTCCAGAGAAGTTATTACAACAGCTTATTGATATTCGTAATATCACAATTTTGTCTATAAGCTATGCTCATACACTTCAGAGAATTTCATATCTATGTTCAATTTTCAGAATGAGGGGAAAAGACTTTTTCACATTTACGTCAAGCTTAATCTATAAAGTTTTGTATATTAACCTCATGATATGAACCTATTTGTATAAGCACTCACGGCTCATAGTATGATTCAGTTCTCTCTATGCTGGTAGAAAAGTTCAAAAGATAGTAAAAGTGACTCCTTCCCCTTCCATTCTCATTTAAACCATCATTAGAGGACCGATGATCCCAAGGGGGAGATATTGTAACACCTGAAAATATCTAAGCTACGACCCAAAATATACTTTATTTGCATATAAGGTCTTATCCATTTATTCTTAAATTATTCATATATGTAAAGGTAAATTCTTTAGTGTGGGAATAATTTTGGATATTTTATTAAGGTCACATGAAACTCCTACCACAAAGTTGAGTTGAAAATTTCCTTACCGATTAAGTTTTGATGTAAGATTTTACTTTTGTCAATTTCAAATGATCATATCTCTTAGAATATGAATAGTTACCCAACTCATATCCTATCAAATTGAAGGTCTTTGCATTTGCATTATTTTTCCAAAGCCATCAACTTTGCTTCATTCCTTATTCGGAGTAAAGAGTTATGATCATTTTACTAAATAATGTAGTGCAATTCTATTTTAGCCGTGTGAAAATTCTAAATAAGGTAATTGTATTCTCCTTATACTACTGTAAAAACTTTTAAAACATATTTTTTAACACCTAGTCTCCTATAAATCCCTAAATAATCCTCTTTCCATCTTTTTAATTCCTTTTTCTCCTCTCTCAAACCCTAATACAAAATTTTAAGGAATATCAAAGTATAAGATAGCCAAGCAAGACATCTTCAAATGTTTTTCAAAGTTCTTATTCAAGCGATCTTCTTCCAAATCTTTTTCAAAGCTCTTCTTCAAAGTTAGTCTTTACAAATGTTTCAATATTTCCAACTCAAATTCTTTTTTATAATCATGATCATAAATATAATTCTTAACCTTGACCATAGGACTTTTAAGAAACTAACTCAAGAATCTCAAGAAAGGATTTCTTGATCGTTCTTCTTCAAATTAAGGTTCTTCTTCAAGATTCTTCAAGAAACTTGTTTTTAGGTATGTAAGGGTATCCTAGTGTTGGACTGGTTCGTCCTCACGCCTCCGTCTACTTTCAAATCAATAAAAGAGTAATCTAGAACTCTACTCCTATATTCGAGTATTCTTGAGATGAGTTAATTTTGTGTTCTCAAGTTCCTATTTGTTTTTGAAATTTGACTCCTAATTATTACATTGCTACATGTTATGAATTACTCCCTCCATTTAAAAAAGAGTGAACTGGTTTGACTTGACACGAAGTTTTAGAAAATAAAGAAGATTTTTTAATTTTGTGATCCTAAATTAAAGTTATATCAAATGTACAAATTTTCCCTTCAATCTTGTGGCTTTAAACATACCACATGACTAGCTGAGATTAAAATATTACCAAAAAAGAAAAGAGTTTATTCTTTTTAAAATAGACTAAAATGGAAATGAGGTCATTCGTTTTGAAACAGAGGAAGTAACATTTCTGAGTTGAGTCGTCCAAGTCCATAATTTTGCTTGAACCCTATGAATTGAGTTACAAATTTTGAGAAGCTTTTTAAAACCAACACTTGAGTTTTTAAACTGAGGTTTTTTGGGGAAGTAAAGATGGTTTTTGAGAAAGTGTTTCCAAAACATGATCAGTATAACAATCGAGTATGTCATCAATGTTTAAGCATTATGGTATCTAGATATACCATCAATGTATATTCATTATGACTTCTTGAGTCATTAATAATCATATTATGATATGATTTTAAAATATTTTTGAGAAAGAGTTTTAAGGTATGAGTATAAGGGGACAATGCATTCTCAAAGACATCAATTCATACAGTGATAAAAGAGACTGAGATTTGTAAATGAGTTATTATTTGAAAAGTTATTTCAAGAGAAGTTACTTATTTTAGAGGGTAATTTGAACAATTATCTCAAACAAGAGAAGATTTGTGTGTGTGTGTGTGTATATACATATATATATGTATATATATATATACACACACACACACACACACACACATATATATACATATATATATATATATATATATATATATATATATATATATATATATATTATTGGAAATAGTATTGAGCACCGATATGAAGGAGAGTTCAAACAATCCATAACTCTGATAAACCATCCATGCCAACATGGGTAAAGGGTCATACTTCTTAAGATGGTTCCTTATTGCTTTTGAGCACATCTTAGTTGATCCACTTAGAGCCTATTTGGCTCAGCTTAAAAGCTGGTCAAACCGACTTAAAAGCTGGTTTTTGACTTATTTAACTGTTTGGCAATACTCAAAAAACGTATTTTAAGTTAAAAAAAACTTATTTTAAGCCAAAAGTTAAAGCTGGGGTAGGGGTGTTTTTTTTAGCTTATAAGCTGTTTTAAGTTTACCACATTTTTATCTTTTTGCCCTTAATATTTTTATACAATCTCCAAATTACCCTCATAACCCTAACATCTCTTTCTTCAGCACTTTTATCTAAACGCATAACTGCTTATTTTAAAAATAAGTTTCAGCACTTTCAAAAGTACTTTTTAAAGCTGCTTTTATTAAGCCCATCCAAACGGGCCCTTAGTGGAGGAGTCTATATCCCAACAAGGTTTAGGAAAGTTCTGGCAGCGTGGGCGAAACGTTGTATCATTACATAACTCATAGTGGTGGTTCTAAGTTAGAGAATCTCTCAATAGAGTTAAAAATGTATTTTTATAAATGACTTATTATTTAAGCTCAGAAATGAGAAAATATTTTTTAAGCTTTAAATGATTTTAATCCATTATTTCCTTACATTCAACTTGAGTATATTGTTATTTATTGCAGTACTTTTTTTAGTTATTTTTAGACCAACTATATTACATACTCCTGTATTCGATGCATTGATGTCATTTGACCTTCATCTTTTAATAATGCAGATAAAGGTTATTAGGATCCTCAACATGAGTTTTTGAGATCACTGCATCCGCTCATCTACTGATAAGTGCGTTTTCCTTGCTTTCAGACTACTCCATTTTTATAAGTTGTTAGTAGTAGTTCTTTTGAGGAGTCGTGTGTCTTGTCCCAACACTCATCTTTATACAATAGAGGATTCATAGATAGAATGTTTTGGAGAGTTTTTCAGTTTCATATATTTTATTCAAAACTTATGTTTCATACTTAGTATGTGCAGTGAAGTTTTGAGATTCAATGAGCTATTTTTAAACGTTTCTTTCAATTTGATGCTTATGTATGCTTGAGTCTGTCTTTCGCTTGTAGTCAACCACAGTGAGGGTTCGCTTGAGGACCAACAATGATTCTCGAGTCCCGACCACATCTATGGTGTAGGTTCAACTCGTGATGTTTTAAACCTTCATAATTTAAAATTCCATTCAATATTCATATGATCATATAAAAAATCTGGCTATCTATCTATACAAGTCACAAATGATATACAGAAACCACAGACATGATAAAACTAAATAAATGATATGTAGAGAATTCAAATTAAAATGACTATGAATGTCATTACAATAGATAATAGGTTGAGTATCTTATTTTGGATGGACGAATGGTCACTCAATCATCAAACACCAAGAGAAATCAAAGCGCAATTTGGAATTAACGATTAAAGATATTATTACTAATCTATTGATTCAATTTATGGTAAGCTAAATCATTAGTTTATTTTTTTTTCTTCCATAGAGTTGAATTGAAAGATATAAATCATTTTTAGAATTTCTATCACGGGTACCTATAAAATTCCACAATTTTTACTACTAATAGCTCAATCTCCCCACGAAATAGATTTTTTTTTTAAAAAAAAGTTCAATTTTGTGGACATATGAAATTTTAATTATTTTATACCAAAAAATTTGTATTATATGGACTTGTAAAAAAGCTTGGTATATAATAAGTTTCACATAAATAATGTCGAGGTGTGTAAAAATAATTTCCCTACAAGTTAAGGAGTAAACAATGTATATATTTATTGTAATTTTCCATTGATGAAACCAATGCAACACATTTTTTTCTTTCAAATTTTAGAGTCATAGACAATAAATAAGATTGGAATACTTTAACTTATATTTATTCATTTAAAATAAATTAATTCAGCTTTGGATAAAACAAAATCTCATATTTCAAGACTATTGTGTGTAACTCTCTCTCTGTCCGACTGATCAAATAGTTAGGTATGTTCAATTTTCCTCTTATTTTTTCAATTTCATTTTATAGAATTTATGTTGCGTTATTTGTCATTGATTTTTCTCTCTATAGGATTATTTACTTTGGAAATGTTGAATGTTATGTGTAGCATTAATTATGTTGTGTAAAGGGATCAGATTCGATTTAATGTTTTACTATACAAAAAATTATGTTCTCAAGAATATTTTTCAAAATTTATGTGTGTATGGAAGAATTTATGTTTTGGTTTGTGTTCGTTCCCGTAACAAACATATATGTTTGATCAAACTAAGTTTAAGCATTAAAATAGGAATAATGCACAAGTACCCCCTCAACCTATGTCCGAAATCTCAGAGACACACTTATACTATACTAAGGTCCTATTACCCCCCTGAACTTGTGTTATTAATAATTTTTATCCCCTTTCGGCTTACGTGACACTATTTTGTGGGCCACGCTGGTTGACTTTTTGTTTTTAAGGAAGTGCCACGTAGGCCGAAAAGGAGAAGAAAATTACTTATAAAATAAGTTCAGGGGGGTAATAGGACTTTAGTATAGTATAGGTGTGTCTCTGGGATTTTGTCCATAGGTTGAGGGGATATTTGTGAATTTTTCCGTTAAAATATAAAGCCAAAAGGTAATACTTTTTATTTTCTTTAGGGAAAATGCACAAGTACTCCCCTTAGACTATCACTGAAATCCCAAAAACGCACCTTAATTAAAATAAAGTTCTATTACCCCCTGAACTTATTGTTTATGTAATTTTGTGCACCTTTTTGGCTTATGTGGCATCCAAATATCTCTCACGCATCTCAATTGCGTGGAGTCACGCAGTGTGCCACGTAAGATGAAAAGTTTATAAAATTACAAAATAAAAATAAAAATTCAGGAGGGTAATAGGACCTTATTTTAGTTAAGATGTGTCTCCGAAATTTCGATTATAATCTAGAGAGATACTTTGTGCATTTTTTGTTTTCTTTATTTACTAGATGGTGTTGGTAAATTAAAGTAGGAGAGTTCAAATGATCCTTTAGACCATTACCCCAAGATTTTGAATATGGATTATCAAGAGGCAAACAAATGATGAAAGCTCATAAAGAGATGCACGAAATAAAAGAAAGGCAGATATCAATTGCAGATGAGATTATATTTACAGGTCATTCTATTTAATGATTTAATGTTTGGAATCTGAATATACATATGATATTTAAGTAGTAAGATGTAATATTATTATTCTTCACAATATTTGACTATTTATATTTATTTAATTTTTTATTAAAAGAAAATATAAAAATATTATTTTTTTTTGTAAAAAATTGAAACTGTGAGATGGTGGTTTGAGTGGTGGGTAATTGTGGTGTTTTCCTTTAGTAATGGTTGCACTAATATAGATAATTATTATGATTTTGGTGGTGAAAGTGTTGATGATAATAGTCATTGATTATGAATGTAAGTTATGGTAGATAATGATTTAGTGATTGGTTGGCGATTGTGATAGTAGTGGGTGATTGTGATGGTAGTGAACTAGTGGTAATGGTTGTGATGTAAGAAGTGATTCGTCAAAGTAGCTAATGGCGGTGATTGGTGAAATGATAGTACAATAGCTTGTAATTTTAATGGATATTTGTAATAATTATAATAATGGAAGCCGTCAGTTGATATGATAGTGATTATCAATAGTTATAGATGGTATAATACTTGACAATAATAGTGAAGGTAATGGTGATGGATTATAATTGTGGTTGTACAATTATGACTAGTGGTGATGAAAATTTGGTTGCATAAAAAAGTTAGTTGTACAATATCTTGTTAAAACTACGTACAAGATCTACATGGTTCAAAGCCACCTACATTTATTAAGTCTTCAAATTTTAAAAACAAATGATGCATTTATCTCTATATGAACTTTAAACAATTCATTCTCAAATTAACCTTATTTTAAAGGCTTAATTTGACTCTATACTGTACTTTAAATTTTCATCTAGTTATAACTATTTGTGTACTTGCTTTTCGATGATAATTATCAATTAAGAAATTAATTATTATGTGTTGGGTTTAGCAAAGTGTGAATGGGAAAAGAGAAGAGAAAAACGGAAAGTGAAGGAACCAATTTGGAGGAAAAATGAAAAGTCATTTCTACCATATCAGTAACATAAAGGAAATTGTTGTCCTTATATTAGGAAACACCTCCTTTACTTCTTAAAGAGCTAAGAAGAAGGTGCCCCCTTGCGTCGTCATAGCTCGACTTCGACTGTGGATTTGAATTTGACAAATGATGTGATTAGTAATTTTTTCCTAATTTCCTTTCTCTTATAAATTAATTCAGGATGTTAGTTAATTAGTTAATTAATAGAGTTAATTTATTGTAACGGGATTTTTAATTTGCGTGTAACGAACATTTGAAAAGTTTCGTTACTCTTCCCAAAAGACACAACGGTCTGGAATTTTGCTGAAAATGGCTATAGATAAGAGGTTTTTTTCCAGTTTTCGAGTACTGAATTTTTTTTCTTCTTTGCATATATTTTCTCTTGTAAACAAAGTGTCGATCGACTGAGTCTGTTTGGCTTAAAACTATTCTTACATTCGCTGAAGTTATATAAAATTGGGGTACCACTACTTCTTTAACAGGATTAATTATTTTATCTTAGGAGAAATTAATACGTAACCTCGGTACAGTGAGGGGATTAATTTTCTTAAAGAGACACTGTAATTTCTGTGGACTCGGATTAGAAGTATATTCTGTCTTTTTCATCTACTTTCTGTTTCTGTAATTTTGAGTAACTTTAATACAGGTTAATAACAATCTTAAGAAATGTAAAAGTTTTTGTATTTGAGGTTTTCGAAGTTCAAAACATTTATAATTTTCTACTCTGTTTGAATTTTTAAAATTGTTTTGATTAACGATTAAAAGAACATAAAAATTGTATCGTTAAATCAAAAATAGTCTGTTATTCTTTACTATTAGTATTTTACATACTGAAGTTATCTGCCATCTTTGACAGAAACAAAATGGCTAATTCAAGTCAAGTAAATGTTGGAACAGTGAGTGTTGCAACAACATCGATTGCACGCAATCATTCAACTGCTGCCTTAGCACCGATAGAGAAAACCTACAAAGTTTTCTGGAGTAGACTTTAAGAGATGGTAGCAGAAGATGTTCTTCTATCTCACTATGTTGAGTCTGTCGAAGTTCATTAATGAAAATGATCCTGTTATGTTGGATGAAACTTCACCTGCAGAACGATTCTTGATAATAGAAGCATGGACACACTGAATTTTTTTGTGTAAAAATTATATACTGAGTGGCTTGCAAGATGATCTGTACAATGTGTACAACAATGTCAAAATCTCATAAGAACTTTGGGATGCTTTAGAAAAGAATTATAAAGCAGATGATGTCGGAATGAAGAAGTTCATTGTGACAAAGTTTCTGGACTAAAAGATGATAGACAGTAAGACCATCATCAGCCAAGTTCAAGAACCGCATGTTATAATCCATGATCTCCTTGCTGAAGGTATAAATTTATTTAATGCCTATGTTAGAAATATTATGTTTTTTTATTAATACTCACATAATCTTTAATGTAGGATTGATTGTGAGTGATTGCCTTTCAAGTGGATGCCAATATTGAGAAGTTACATCCATTGTGGAAGGACTTCAAAAACTACTTGAAACATAAATGCAAGGAGATAACTATTGAAGATGTCATAGTAAGGTTGTGAATCGAAGATGATAATAAGGCTGCAGAAAAGAGGTCACGTGGTAATTCAACAATATCTGGAGTAAATATTTTTGTAGAAGATCCCACAAAATTAATGAAATAAAAAAAACATCTGGTCCTAAAAGCAATCCTCCTAAGAAAAAATTCAATGGAAGCTGGTTCAATTGTGACAAACGTGGTCATTGGGCTACTGAATGATGGGGTCTCAAGAAGGACAAGAAGAAGAAGGATCAAACAAACTTAGTTGAATCCAAAGGAGAAATGGACGATCTCTGTTCAATGCTTTCAAAATGTAACTTGGTTGGAAATCCAAGAGAATGGTGGATAGATTCTGGTGCCTCATGCCATGTTTGTTTGAAAAAGAATTATTTTCATCATATACTCCAACACCTACAGACGAGAAGTTGTTTTACGCAAACTCGCTGTTGCAAAGGTGGAAGGAAATGGCAAGGTCTTATTAAAGATGACATCAGGCAAGGTGGTGACTTTGAACAGGGTCTCGTATGTTCCAGAATTGCCAAATTATTTATTTTCTATTCCAGTTCTAACTAATAATGAAGTCAAATGTGTATTTGTTTCTGATAAAGTAGTAATGAGTAAGAATAAAATGTATAAAGGAAAAGATTACCTCAGTGATGACCTTTTCAAACTCAATGTAATTGCAGTTGGTATGAATAAAGATTCTGCTTCTTCTTACTTGCTTGAGTCTAAATGTTTATGGCATGAACATTTGGGACACATTAATTAATAACAAAACCTTGCAAAAACTGATTAATTTAAATGTTTTGCAAAATTTGAGTGCAATAAATCAAAATGTCAAATTTGCATTGAATTTAAGTATGCTAATCTTCCTTATAAATGTGTTGAAAGGACATCAAATCCTTTAGAACTGATTCACACTGATATTTATGACATGAAGTCAACAACTTCACGTGGTGAAAAAAAATATTTCATAACTTTTATTGATAATTGCACTAGATATTGTTATGTCTATTTGCTAAATGGTAAGGATGAAACAATAGATGCATTTAGGCAATATAAAACTAAAGTTGAAAATCAGTTGGATAGAAAGATAAAAATGACCAGAAGTGATAGAGGTGAAGAATTTGAATCTTCATTTGCAGAAATATGTTTTGAAAATGGAATAATCCATCAAACTACTACTCCTTACAGTCCTCAATCTAATGGAATTGCGGAAAGGAAAAACTAAACTTTAAAGGAAATGATGAATGCCTTACTTATAAGTTCAGGCTTACCACAAAAATTGTAGGGGGAAGCTATCCTTACAGCAAATTGAAAACTCAATAGAGTGCCTCACTCGAATACACATGTTATTCCATATGAGAAATTGAAAGGTAGAAAACCCAACTTGAAATATTTTAAAGTGTGCGGTGTCTAGCCAAAGTCTAGGTTTCTATACCTAAAAGGGTGAAGAGAGGGCCTAAGACTATTTATTTTTTATTCTTTAGATATGACACAAACAGTAAGGCATGCCGATTATTGGTTCATAAGTCCGAACATCCGGATATTCATAATAATATTGTAATGGAATCAGATAATGCTGAATTTTTTGAACATATCTATCTGTATAAAACTAGACTTGAGTCATCTAGTAGGAGGTCTAAACAACCCTGAGAAGACTCAAAAGAGAATGAACCCAATGAAGAGAGTCTAAGGGCAGTAAACATCAAAGGAAAACTACTTCATTTGGATCTTATTTTGTAACATTCCTTCTTGAAAGTAAGCCTCAAACATTCATGGAAGCAATGTTGTCTAGTGACTTAACCTCTTGGAAGGAGGCTATCAATAGTGAGATTGAATCAATCCTAAGCAATCATACTTGGGAGTTGGTTGATCTTCCTCCGGGAAACAAACTCTTGGGTTCAAAACAGATATTTAAAAGTTAGATGAAAGATGATGGAACTATTGACAAATATATAACAAGACTTGTTGTCAAAGGCTTTAGACAAAAAGAAGGTCTTCATTATTTTGACACATACTTTCCAATGACCTGGATTACATCAATTTGGATGTTAATTACCCTACCTGCAGTATACGATCTTGAAATCCATCAAATAGATGTGAAAAATGCATTCTTAAATGGAGAGCTAGAAGAAGAAATTTACATGGAATAGCCCGAGGGTTTTGTAGTTCCTGGTAAAGAAAAGAAAGTGTGCAAACTTATTAAGTCACTTTATGATCTAAAACTAGACCGAAAAAATGACATGCAAAGTTTGATCAAACCATGTTGTCAAACTGATTTAAGATCAATGAATGCAATAAATGTGTTTACATTAAAGATACTCCGAATTAGGAAGTCATTGTATGCCTATATGTGGATGACATGCTGACAATGAGCAAGGACATTTCCAATGTAAAAGCTACCAGGCGTAAGCTCGCTAGTAAGTTTGATGTGAAAGATCTAGGAGTTCTGATGTGAAATTGGGAATTAAGATTCTTAAAACTCCTAACGGTCTAGCATTGTCTCAAACTCATTATATTCAAAAGGTACTTGAAAAATTTAAGTATTTGAATTTCAAAAGGTCCAAACCCCAATTGATGTGAAACTTCATCTTGCAAAGAATAAATGTGAAAGACAATTTCAATTGGACTATGCTAGAGTGGTGGGAAGTTTGATGTATGTCATGAATTGTACACGACCAGACATAACTTGCGGTATCAGTAAACTGAGTAGATACACAAGTAATCCTAATCAAAATGATTGGTTCGCAATGAACAGAGTTTTGGGATACTTAGATGAGACTCAAAATTATGCTTTGCATTACAACAAATATCCAATACTTCTTGATGGATATAGTTATGCAAATTGGATTACTGGGTCAACTGAAACAAAATCCACAAGTGGACACGTTTTTCCTATTGATGGAGGAGCAATATCTTGGAAATCATCCAAAAAAACATGTATAGCTCGCTCTACAATGGAATCTGAATTCATCACCTTAGATAAGGCATGTGAAGAAGACGAATGACTCCGGAATTTCATAGAAGATATTCCGTATTGGCCCAAAGCAATGGCCCCTATATGCGTACACTGTGATAGTCAAACTGTAATAGAAAGGGGCTGGAAGCGTTATGTATAATAACCAGTTTTGTTATATAAGACGAAGACATAACTCTGTTAGACAACTACTCTCTAGTGATATTATTACAATTGACTATGTAAAGACAAATGATAATGTGTTAGATCCACTTACAAAAGGCCTACCTAGAGAGGGAGTTGAGAAATCATCGACGGGAATAGGACTATGGTCGAAAACAAGTCATCGTGGCAGTAACTCTACCTAGAAGACTGCAGATCCCAGGATCTAGGTTCAAGGAGATAAAACAAAGTCATTAATGATGGTTCAACATTATCAAAAATTATTTTACTGTCCATCTCATGATGAAACAATGTTCAGTAATCAGGATAAAGGAAAAATGACTTTTTAATGGTTTCTAAGTTTGATACAGAGTATATCAACAGTTTATCTACGGGATAACACATTTAGAAATTGTATATGTGAGTCTGAAGTGTAATCCGCTTCGAGAAAAATCCGGTAAGGCCAGTTCTCTAAGCACTTACTAATCTAAATATTTTCATGGCTGAAACGAACAAAATAATGAGAAATAATAAAAGTTCAAGGGGTGATTGTGTGCCTTAAGTTGTCTAGATATACACCAAAGCTTGACGGTTCAAAGATATCAAATCTACCTATTGATCGAGTATATACGATGTATGTTCACTACGGAAAGTTTAAAGGAAAACCTACTTATCTAGATGCGATTAATCCTTACTTACAAGACACTCAAGTATTTCATGCATATGTTTTAAACAATATCCATTCCCCATTCATGTGGGCATTGTTTGGTTTACCAAAGTGTGAATGGAAAAAGAGAAGAGAAAAATGGAAAATGAGGGAACCAGTTTGGAGGGAAAATGAAAAGTCATTAGCAAAGTGCAAATGAAAAGTCATTTCTCCCATATCGGTAAAAGAAAGGAAATTATTTTCCTTATATTAGGAAACACATCCTTTACTTCTTAAAGAGATAAGAAGAAGGTGCCCCTCAAGCCGTCGTCGTCGCTTGCTCGGCCTCGGCTTTGAATTTGAATTTGGATTTGGCAAATGATGTGATTGATAATATTTTTGGACAAAATTTATTTCATCACCCATTAATTTAATTATTTTTTCTAAGTTCCTTCTCTTATAAATTAATTTAGGATGTTATTTAATTAGTTAATTAACAGAATTAATTTAATGTAATGGAATTCTTAATTTGCATGTAACGGTAAGGTTACGAAAAGTCGTTATTCTTCCCAAAAGACACAGCAGTCTGGAAAATGACGGGTCTTAACATGTTTTTTCCAACAGACGCGTCCCTTGCTGAAAATGACTATAAATAAGAGTTTTTTTTACAGTTTTCTAATACTGAAGCTTTTTTCTTCATTGCATATATTTTCTCTCATAAACAAAGTGTTGATCTACTAAGTCTGTGTGGCTTGTTACTGTTCTTACGTTTGGTGAAGTTATAGAAGTTTGAGGTACCACTAGTTCTTAACAGGATTAATCTGTCTTATCTTGGGAGAAATTAATCTGTAACCTCGTGTACAGTGAGGAGATTAAATTTCTTAAGGAGATACAATAGTTTCTGTGGACTCAGATTAAAAGTATATTCTGTCTATTTAATCTTCTTTTTGTTTCTGTAATTTTGACTAACCGTAATATAGGTTAATAACATTATGAACCAAAGTTTTGATTTGTTTTGTAACTAGCGTAAGGAGGAGGACTCGTGGTAGAAGAAACAATATTATGAATCTATACTATGAACCAAAAGCTTGTAAATTTAGGAAAAGAATAAATAATTTGCCTCAATGAAAGCTTTCTCCAAGATTCATAACTCCCAATTATGTAGCATGACATAGTAGGCAACAATTTAAGCTTGGTATTGTGACATCTCGCGACTGGAAAGAATTAGAAAGGAGTTCAAAATATGGAAATAATTACTCTTGGAAAGTAAAAGGAAATCTTAAGTAAGTTAAAAGTGAGTTTTTGGTCAACTTCAAAGGATCATAACTCCTAGCTAAGGTTTATTTAGGTGTAGTTCAAGATATGGTTGTAAATCTCTTGGAATGATCTTTCAACTACTTCAAGTTTTTCATGATTCCGAGTTCGTATGAATGAGTTATGCCTTTCGAAAGTTGCTCTGTTAGATTATGGAAAGTCTAATTCGGATTTGGGGAGGAAAATTAGTCTTTTCCTTACCTAATTAGATTAATTCATTTTTAGGAATTAATTTGGGTAAAACAAGACTTTGTTCAGTTTAGGAAAAAATAATATTCATGACAGAGCTAGGAGAAGAGATAAAAAAAGAGGAAAAGAGGAGAGAAATAAAGAATGGCCAAGAATGTTCGAGCTTCGCGTGTGGAATTCGTCGGGGGTGATCCCTACATGGTATGTGAGATTTCATAGCATTGAGTTAGTTCAACGACGCGCCAATGATGTTTGAATTCAGCGAATTTAAGTATTGGATTGTTAAGAAAGTCAGTTCTTGAAGAATATTGTTTAAAATTTCGTTGAATTCTTGATGGTTATGTTGTTGAAGTTTCTTGATGATTTATTCATTTTTCTAGGTGAAATTTTTTGTTAAATCTATGGTATTTTTAAAATACTCATGATCTCAAGTATTTGGGTGAAAGAACAGTGTAGGTTTAAAGGGTTTAGAGATGAAAAATGGAGGTCGATGGTTTTCTAGGAAAAGCTTGGGGCGCCGCGCTTGCTAGAGTGCCACAAAAGTCGCTCTAACTTTTGGTTTCTGGCACGTCTTGCAAGATAGAGAAACCCAACTTTCTCTTTGATCATTGAGGGTTGGCGCCCTGCGCCTCTCAGAGCGCCAGGGATGCCAGTTCTCTCAATTGTTTCCCGATCTTTCCGTACTAGTTCGTTAGCGCTGTACATGTGTTTTCGAGTTGATTCCAACACTCTAAGGTACATCTAAACATCATGAAATCATCAATAAATATGATATCATCAACATTGAATTCATAATCCAGTTCGAGGAAAGTTAGATCAAAGTCAAAGAAGTTAAGAGTCAAGTCTAGAAGTTAAGAAGCAAGTCAAAGCAAAGTTCTTAGAAGTTTTCAAGAGTCTTTAGAAATGTTTTAACTTTTTTTTAGGAATCAAGTTTCAAGTGAAGTAAAGAGTAAAGAGTTGGGTTCATTTCTCAAAAAAGTTAAACGGAAATTAAGTATTTCTTAAGAGTTCATAAATGTTTTCACAGTTGAGAAAGAGAGGGAACGTTGATTCCAAAAAGGTCTTTCAGTTAAGATTTGAGTAATTATCTCAAACCAAAAAATAAGTTGTGGGCGAAGTATATTTTTTGGGAGCAGTATTGGGCACTGATATGAGGATGTAATTTCATATTAACTCAAGTCTCCATAAACCATGTATCCATAATTAATATTAAAGGAGTATACTTTTTAGATGATCACCAAAGTTAAGATAGTGGATCCACTAAGTTAAGTTGTTCTATATGATGAAAAAGTATATGACAGTTCGGACAGCGTGTGCAAGACGATGTATCACCACTTAGGATCATAATAGTGGTTGTCGGTTATAGTATCTCCCACAAAAACTATGTTACTTCATTATATAAGTAGAGTTGAGTTTGTTATTACATTTTCTTTAATGAAATTAGTGTTTTCCACTGTTTTACAAGCTTTTTATATGTTGCATGTGTCTTATTGCTTTATATTAAGTTACTTTATTCCTGAGTGGAAAAGAAACAAGGTAAGTGTTCCCTTCATATTTTTTCTAACCTTAAGTTGTGTTTGGGATTCCAACTCGCATACTTGTACTTTCAATGTACTGATGCCGGTTGGCCTGCATTGTCCGATGATGTAGATTCAAGTAATAAGGATCGACATTCTAGTGCATCATTGATCTAGTGAGTAATTTAGAGTCTATTGGTGAACCTTTTTGTATTTCAGCGGATCTATTTGATTGTTTTCTAGTTTAGTTTATGAGTATGTTTTGGGGTTTGTCCCAACATCCATCTCTGTTGTTTTTAGAGGCTTCATAGATAGCTAGATGTTAGCCCTTTGGATCTTGTCATTTTCATTTATTATGTACTATGACTTGAGTTGACATTTTTGGCTATGTGGAATGTTTACTTTAAAAACATTCTAAGTATCCTTTAAACAATTGAATAAGTGCACTTTAAAAACAATTGAAAAAACATCGAGAGTATATGAATGTCGGCCATGCCCAGAGTGTATGCTCAAGACGTGAGAAACTTGGTGTCAGAGCATAAATTTCAAGAGTCCTAGAGAGTATATGAAGCCATGTCTGTTGAGTCCTAGTTATCGGTGTGAATCGCACCATTCCTATAATTCGGAGGCTGCAACACTTAGGAAATTATCTCATTTCTTTCACACTCTTTCATGCATTAGAGTTTTCTCTTTATAATTTCCTCTAATTTCTTCCTGCACGTGTTTTAGATGGTCATGCCTCCACGAAGATCTGTCTAAGGTTGTCCTTCTCGACATAAGGTCGAGGAACAAAGGTTACAAAATGCACCTAAAGTGTAACCTCAAGGTGAAGTCACAAATGCTCAATTTTGTGAGGCAATACGAATGTTTGAGACAGGCTGTGACTAACAAAGTTGGGCATAAAATAGGAGCTCGACAAGAAGAGGCTAACACTTCAAGGGTTTGTGAGATTTTCAGGATGAACCCTCCAAGTTTCACTGGGTCAAGCTGAAATGAAGATCCTGAGAACTTCATTGAGGAACTTTAAAAGGTGTTTGATGTGATGCATGTTGTTGATACTGGTGAGTTGAGCTAACTGCTTATCAGCTGAAAAATGTTGCTAGGACTTGGTTTGATCAGTGGAAAGAAGGTAGAGATGAGGATGCACCACCGATGAGTTTGTCTTATTATGAAGAAGCTTTGTTGGGGCAATTCTTTCCCCGAATATTGAAAGAGGCTAAGGTACCAGAATTTATTACACTTACGGAGGATTCTCTATGTGTGCATAAGTATGTGTTAAAGTTTATCCAACTATCTCGTTATAGTCCAAAAATGGTTAAGTACATAATGAGTAGAGTGAGTTTTGTTTGTTACTGGATTGGGTAGTTCGTCAAATAAAGAGGGCAGGGTAACCATGCTAAGAGTTGACATGGATATGTTAAGGTTGATGGTCTATGTGCAACATGTTGAGAAATAAAATCTAAGCAACAGGGAAGAGTTCAAAAATAAGAAAGTAAGACAGGGAATGAGTCTGGGCAACATAAAGGTACTGTGAATCGTTTGTCTTTCCAGAAACAGAAGGGACCTGCACCATCATTTGCTAGTAAACCTACACCCAAAAACAATGATGAGCATCATGGCCAGAATTCGCAGAACTTCAGAGCTAGATCAGCACAGTCTCAACGTAGTGTGGCACAAGGAGGTAATGCTCTCCTGTATGTGCTAAGTGTTGTAGGATTCAACCATGTAAATGTCGTGATGTCCAGAATGGTTGTTTCAAGTGTGGGCAAAAGGGTCACTTCATGAGAGAGTACCCTAAGAACAAGCAAGGTAGTGGAAATCCAGCCAATAAAGCCCAATTTCATCAGTTTCTCCACCAGACAGGGCTGCACCTAGAGAGGTTACTTCCGGTACTAGAAGAGGAGCAAACCGTCTTCATGAGATCACTAGTCTCCAAGAGAAAGAGAATTCCCAAGATGTTGACACTGGTATGATCAAAGTAGTTACTTTAGATGTTTAAGATTTTCTAGACCAGGAGCAAGTTATCTTTTGTAACCCATCATGTTGCAAATAAATTTGATGTTGTCCCTGAGAAACTTTGTAAATACTTTTGTGTTTCTACACCCATTGGGGAGTCTATTTTAGCAGAATACTCTATCGTGATTGTGTCCTTTCTATCAATCACTAGAATACCATGTCTTATTTAGTTAGACATGATAGATTTTGATGTTAGTCTAGGTATGGACTGGCTTTATGCGTGTTATGCATTAATAGATTATAGAACTCGAGTTGTCAAGATTCAGATTCTTAATGAACTAGTTGTAGAATACAGTAGAGTAGTATTTAAGTAGTGCCTAAGGGTCGTTTCATTTTGTAGCTTAAGGCGAGAAAGTTAGTTTCAAATGGTTGTATCTATAACTTAGTCTGATTTAACGACTCAAGTGCTAAGCTACCATCCATTCATTCAGCTTCTATGGTAAAAGAGTTTTGAGAAGTGTTTCATGATGATCTACTTTGATTCCCTCGTAAGAGAGAAATATACTTTGGCATTAACATCATTTCAGGTACTCATCCTATCTCTATTCTGCCATATTGAATAACACTATTAGAGTTGAAAGAATAGTTAAAAGATCTTTTAGATAAGGACTTCATTCGACCAAGTGTCTCACCTTGGGGAACTCCAATATTGTTTGTGACAAAGAAAGATGGTTCCCTTAGGATGTGTATAGACTACCGTCAATTGAACAAGGTTACAATCAAGAATAAGTATCATATCGACTACTATTAGTTGAAATTTAGGTAATGTGATATTTCAAAGACAACTTTCAGAACCTGATAGGGTCATTATGAGTTTTTGTCATGTTCGTTGGTTTGACAAATGCACCAACAACATTAATGGACCTTATGAACAAAGTATTCAAAGCTTATTTAGATACATTTATTATCGTCTTGTTTGATGACATACTAATCTAATCAAGGAATAAAGAAGATCATACTAGTCACCTCAAGATAGTCCTTCAGACTATTTAATACTTATATGCTAACTTCTCAAAATCAGAGTTTTGGCTTGAGTTTGTGGCGTTCTTGGGCAACATAGTTTCTGGTGATGAAATTAGAGTTGATACCCAAAAGATAAAAGCAGTTCAGAGTTGGCCTAAGACCACCTCTCCAACTGATATTAGGAGTTTCTTGGGTTTGGATGACTACTATGGAAGGTTTGTAGATGGGTTTTCGTCTATATTGTCTCCTTTATCCAAGTTGACTCAAAAGACAGTTAAGTTTTAGTGGTTTGAAGCTTGTGAGAAAACTTTCAGGAATCGAAGTAGAGGTTGACTACTGCCCTAATTTTGACCTTACCAGGATGTACTTAAGGTTTTGTAGTGTATTGTGATGCTTCAAGAGTTGATTTGGATTGCGTGTTAATGTAGCATGGCAAGGTTATAACTTATGGCTCAAGAAAGTTTAAAGTTCATGAGAAGAACCGCCCAACCCATGATTTAGAGTTGGTTGTTTGTAGTATTCACTTTAAATATATGGCGTCATTATTTGTATAGTGTTCATGTTGTTATATTTTTACTGATCATAGAAGCATGCAATATGTGTTCACCAAGAGGGAGCTTGATCTCAGACAGAGGCAGTGGTTAGAATTACTCAAAGATTATGACATGAGTATTCTTTACCACCCAGGTAACGCTAATATGGTTGCCGATGCTTTAAGAAGATTGTCTATGGGCAACATCTCCCATGTTGAGGAAGGAAAGAGTGAGTTAGCAAAAGATGTGCACAAACTAGCACACCTGGGAGTCAAACTTATGGATTCCACAGAAGCCAGAATAGTGGTGACGAATGGAGCTGAATCAATCTTAGCGTTAGAATTAAAAGAAAATTAAGACCGAGATCCCATTTTGCTTGAATTTAAGGAAAATGTTCATAAGCAAAGAGTAATAGCTTTTGAACAAGGGGGAGATGACATTTTGAGATATCAAGGTAGATTGTATGTACCAATGGTGTATGGATTCCAAGAGAGGATCATGAAAAAAGCTTATAGCTCAAGATATTCAATTCATCTAGGTTCCATATAAATTTATTGTGATTTGAGAGAAGTATATTGCTGTAATGGTATAAAGAAGGGCATTCCTGGATTTGTTACTAAGTTTCTAAATTTCCAACAAGTTAAAGTATAATACAAAAGGCCCGACGGTTTGGCTCAGAATATTAATTTTCCTGAATGAAAGTGGGAGATGATTAATATGAATTTCGTCACGTGTTTACCTAGGTCTCGCACGCAACATAATTCGATTTGGTTGATTGTTGATAGAAAGACAAAATCAACCCATTTTTTGCCGATAAAGAGTACCCATTCAGCAGTATATTATGCTAAGTTGTATATTCAAGAGTTGGTAAGACTTTATGGGATTCCTGTCTCCATTATTTCAGATAAAGGTGCACAATTTATTGCACATTTCTGGAAATATTTTCAGAAAGGCTTGAATTTAAAGGTGAACTTAAGCACTACCTTTAACCCAGAATAATGGGCAAGCAGAGCGCAATATAGGATATGTTGAGAGCTTGTGTGATTGATTACATAGGGAGTTGGGATGAGAACCTACCTTTCATTGATTTTGCTTATAACAATAGTTATCACTCTAGTATCCAAATGACTTTTTATGAAGCTCTTTATGGAAGAAAATGCAGATCTCATATTGGATGATTAGAAGTGGGTGAAGCTGAATTGAAAGGACCAAATTTAGTTCACCAAGCTAAGGAGAAGGTGAAGGTGATTCAAGGAAGGTTGAAAAAGACCTCGAGTCATCAGAAATCCTATACTGATGTTAGGAGAAGGGAGTAAGAGTTTGAGGTAGATGATTGAGTTTAGCTGAAAGTTTCACCCATGAAGGGTGTTATTAGGTTTGGTAAGAAGGGGAAACATAGACCTCGATATATTGGTCCTTACAGAATTTCCAAGAGGATTGACAAAGTAGCTTATAAGTTGTAGCTACCACAAGAGTTAGCAGCGGTTCATCCGGTGTTTCATGTCTCGATGTTGAAGAAGTGCATGGGTGACCCTTCATTGATCATTCCAGCAGAAGATATTGGAATCAAAGATAACTTGTCTTTTGAGGAGATTCCGGTGCAAATTTTAGAACGCCAAGTTCGCAAGTTTAGAACAAAATAGGTAGCGTCAGTCAAGGTCCTTTGGAGGAACCAATTTGTTGAAGAAACTACTTGGGAAGCTGAAGAGAATATGTATAAGAGATATCCACATATCTTTGAATCTGGAGAAAATGTAGACCAAGGTACTAATTTTCTTCTTAGTTGTGTTTGCTTGTGGGTGTCTGAACTTGATATTGTTACCCTAAGCCTAGTAAGAGTAATATAATTTGATGACCAATTTTACCAATGGGAAGATATTGTAACATCTCGCAACTAGAAAGAACTAAAAAAGAGTTCAAAATCTAGAAATAGTTACTTATGGAAAGTATAAGGAAATCTGGAAATTTTAAGTAAATGAAGAGTGAGTTTTTAGCTAAATTCAAATGACCATAACTCCTATATAAAGATGATTTGAGTGTAGTTACATATATGGTTGGAAAGCTCTTGAAATTATTTTTCCAACGCGGCCTAGTTTGCGCGATTCCAAATTTGTATGCACGAGTTATGCCTTTCGGAAGTTGGGTTGTTTTATAAAGAAAAGTCTAATCCGGATTGGGGGAGGGAAAATTAATCTTTTCCTTACATAATTATATTAATTCATTTTTGGAATCAATTCGGATAATACAAGAATTTGTTCGGTTTAGAAAAAATAGAATATATGCTAGGGCTTGGAGTAGAAGAAAAGATGAGATAAATCAAGAATCGCCAAGAATGTTCGAGTTTTGCGAGTGGAATTCATCAGTGGTGATCCCTACAAGGTATGTGATGTTCTGTAGTGTTGGTTTAGTTCACCCACTTGTATGTGAGATTCCATAGAGTTGGTAAGTTCACCCACGGGCCAACCATGTTTCAATTCAGCAAATTTAAGTCTTTGAATGTTAAGAAAGTGAGTTCTTGAAGAACATTATTGGAAATTTCATTGAATTCTTGATGATTGTGTTGTTGAAGTTTCTTGATGAGTTGATTCATGTTTTTGGGTGAATTTTTTTATTTAAATCTATGGTATGTAGAAGGTACTAATGCTGCCATGTGTTTTGGGAAAGAACAATGGAAGTTTAGAGGGTTTACAGATGAAAAATGAAGGAGAAAAGTCAGGGGTTATCTTGGAAAAGATTGGGGCGCTGGGCCAGCAAGAGTACCCAAGCTTGATCTCTAAAGTTAAAGGTCTAGCACCCCGCGCCTCCATGAGCGCCAGGAACGCCAGTTATCCCCATTCTTCCCCCATCTTTCCGTACTAGTTCCTTAGTGATGTTTCTATGTTTCCTAGTTGATTCAAATACTCTAACGTACATCTAAACATCATGAAATCATCCATAAATATGAGATAATGAACCTTAAATCCACAATCCAATTAAAGGATAGTTAAGATCAAAGCAAAAAAAAATTATGAGTCAAGTCTAGAAGTTAAGAAGCGAGTAAAAGCAATTTTCTTAGAAGTTTTCAGAGTCATTAGCAATGTTAAAACTTTGTTTTCAAAAATATAGTTTCAATTTAAGTAAAGAGTAAAGATTTAAGTTCATTTCTTAAAAACATTATAAGGAAACTATGTATTCCTTAAGAGTTCATAAATATTTTCGCATTTGAGTAAGAAAGGGAACGTCGATTCCAGGAGAGGCTTTGAGCTAAGATTTGAGTAATTATCTCAAACCAACAAAAGAAGTTGTTTTAAAAATACATGAGCTAAGCATATTATTTTGGGAGTAGTATTGAGCATCGATATGGGGATGCGAATTCAAATTAAATCAAATCTCCATAAACCATGTAACCATCATGGGTATTAAAGAAAATACTTTTTAGATGATCACCATAGTTAAGCTAGTTGATCCACTAAGTTAAGTTTTTTTATATGACGATAAAGTATAAGACAGTTTTGGAAGCATAGGCAAGACCTTGTATCACAACTTAGGCTCATAGTAGTGGTTGTCGGTTAGAAAATTTCCCACATAAACTAAGTTACTTCATTATATAAGTAGAGTTGAGTCTGTTATTTCATTTTATTTAATGAAATGAGTGTTTTCCACTGTTTTACAAGCTTTGTATATATTTCATGTGTTTTATTGCTTTATATTAAGTTACTTTAATCCTGAGTTGAGAAGAGACAAGGTAAGTTTTTTCTTCTTATTCTGTTCAAGCTTAAGTTATGTTTAGTTTTCTAATTCACCTACTTGTACATTGAATGAACTAATGCTAGTTGGCCTGCATCTTCTTATGATTCAGATGTAGGTAACAAGGATCGGCATTCCGGTGCATTGTTGATCCAGTGAGCAATTCAGACTCCGTTGGTGAGCCTACTTGCATTTCGGAGGATCCATTTCATTTTTTTCTAGTTTAGTTCATTAGGATGTTTTGGGATATGTCCCAACATCCATCTCAATTACTTTTAGAGCCTTCATACACAGTCAGATATTAGTCTTTTAGGTCTTGTTCATTTATTATGTAATAAGATTTGAGTTGTCATTTTAACTATGTGGAATGTTTACTTTTAAAACGTTCTATGTATCCTTCAAACAATTAAATAAGTGCATTTTAATCCTTGTATTAGTGATTTAAGTCTTCCGCTGAGTAAGTAAGTCAGGCCAAGGGTTCTCTTCGGACCAACTATGGTCTTTGAGTGCTCGCAGAGTGTAGGCTTGGGGCGTGACAAGACATAGTCTTTGATTAATAAAATTTCCATAAAATGACTATCAATAATGTTCAAGGCAAGTAGTCCCGATGCTAAGATATTAATGAATGTGAGACCTTGACAATATGCAAGAAACATACTAGAGAGTAGTGTAGCCTCAAGGATGTAACTATATACCAACATTGAATCACAACTTATTTGTTAAATTAAGATTCACAAGATTTTAAAATGATGTAGAGGGAAGGGGCATCTCGAATGCACAATTGTTGATGTACAAAATGACTCAATCCATAATTGAATAAGAATGGTGGCAAAATATATGTAGATTGGGAAATTTTTTCAAACGTTACTCCCTTAACACCTTTGTTAGAGACATGTCGCATCAAATGATCGATATTCAAATTCATCTAGACCAGATGAAATTGGATATTAATCATTGGATGCAAGATGTCTAACAAAAGGTTTTAAGGAAGTAACTGTTGAAAATTTGTCTTAATGCACGTATACTTTGCCATCATTCTTATTTAATTCTGGATTTAGTCATTTGGACATCAAAAATTGTGCATTCAAGATGCCCCTTGCCTCTACAACATTTCAAAATCTTGTGAAGCTTGATTTAAAACAAATCAGTTTTGATTCAATGTTGGTGTTTAACATCCTTGAGACTCCACTGCTCTTTACTATGTTGCTTGCATATTGTCAAGGTTTCACATTTCTTAATATCTCACCATTATATCTATTTGCAATGCACAGTATTGACAATCTTTTTTATGGAAATTTTATTCCTCAAATACTATATGAAGTTTTAATTGCTGATTATTATGTCATACGACCTAATTGAGAGCTATGAATCTTGAAGAAAACATACGTTGACAAAAAGTATTTGTTCTTTACCTAAACTTATAAGTTTTTGGTTCAACATTGCTTTCATCAAGGTAAGTGACATACACATTTATTGATTTATTCTATTCCATTTATAGTTCATCTTAATTAATTTAATTACACATGTTGTTTCTCACAGGTAGGAACAACTGATTTTGTTGTTGTGAATATCAATTAAATATCGTACGTATATAGTTTTTGATTTTTCAATCATTTAACAATTAAACTAAATTAATATTATATAATTGATCACTATGAGTCAAACTTTATCTTACCTTAAAATGTTGAAAGTATCTTTTTGATTCATTTTTTATTATAAAAGTTAGCAGTTCCAGAGATTTTTCTAAAGAGGCTTGGAACTCGACTAGAGAATATATTGAGTCTCAACTTATATTAAGCTTTGCTTATCAAACTTATATTTCATCAGTTATATTCTTACTTAACAATGCTCCCAATTGCATTCAATTAAAATTTAGGTAATAGTAATATATTGGGAAAAACATATATTTCCCCCTTACGGTTGTTCCGAAAAGTTAGTTACATTCTTAAACTATCATGACGACCTATTCCAAACTTTTACCAAATAAAAGTTAATTTATTTACCCCCTAAATCTGTTGTGAAAAAATGTATTTTATAAAAATAGAAATAGGTGCATCAGATTTATTAAAGTGGAAAAAAATCAAAATTCAATTAGACCCCAACCCACTCTCCAAATCTTTTCTTCTTCACAACCCATCGTCCTCCTCTTCTTCTTCGACAACCCTACCCTCTTGAGGAAGCACATTCTTTTACTCTTTCTTTTAAGCAAAAATCTCTCTTTCTTCCTTTATCGACTTCTTTTCCGCTTACTTAGCAAATTACTTATCATCAATATAAGTTTAATTTGTAGGTTTTGATTTAAGTTTGTTAACAAAAATTTCGTAATGTCATCAGCGGAGTAAATCTTTTTGGGGTTTTTGCCGTTGCGTCTATGATGGGTTTTTTGAGAGGACGGGGGAATCTTCCACTCCATAAATTAGCTCCATGTTTCAATAAGTGTTCTTGGCAGCCATGTTAACATTTTGATCTTGTTGTATTTTTTCTATGAAGAAAATATAATTATTAGAGAATTTTAATAATTAATTGGAGATTATTTAGTGTAAAATATAGTTAACAAAAGAAAAGTTAATCAAAAATAAAAAGTAATGTAATTTTTTAAACTTCTGACATAGCATTCACATGACAATGATGTGGCAGCAAGTGTAATACACCACATATTGTGAGAGTGGTGCTACACGTCTCAGGGTGTAAATAAATTTCCTTGTAAATAGAAAAGGTGTGTTATAGGAACTCGTAGTATTTTAAGCGTGTAATTTACTTTTCGATACAAGTTTAGGTGAAAATCTATGCCTTTTTCTAGTATATTTGTACTTAAATGATTTTTTAAAAATATTGATAGTATAAAGAAAATTTCAACACAACCTGAATTCCATATTATTTTTTTTCAATATTTATATTATCTAAATAGCATAAATATGTTATTATACTGTGAATGACCCATTCAATCATTTTTAAAAAGTTTTTTGAATTCATTATTTTCCCTCACCTGATTGACCACGAGTGTTCTACGATTGAGTTTTGGAAATGTAGTCTTGAACATTGATTTAAAAGTTGATAGTTTGGCAAGTTTTGAGTTTGAAAGACTAAGTTTCTAAGGATATGATTTTTGGTAGCGTTTGGAGCCTCGAGTGCCGGAATGGAATTCTATCAATTCCATCGGTCCTTGAATGAGAAATCTAATACGGGAGAATTTTTGTTTTTGACATTCAAGTATTTTTGATGATTTAGGGTCTAAGTAGTGAGATTACAGAATTTTAACTTTGGGTTGACTTTGGTTGGATTCGGATACTCAGATCAGAATTTTGAGAGTTCTGTTGGATTTGGATATGATTAGGCCTAGGTGAGTTATTGGTTGATTTTTAGAGGTCCCGAACTTGTTTTTGATTTTGTTGGCATGAGTTAATTCTTATGTTTTTCATGGAGCTCAGATCAAGGAGACCTCATATGCATGTTATGAGTATTCCATTGTGTCTGAAACGTCGAGCATAATTGATTTACGTATGCTGCTTGTGTGCATGGGTTTCGAATGAATCCCAAGGGTCTTTTGATGGTTTTAAAGTTGGTTGTATATTGCTGGTGTCTACAGGCCTCACTTTTGTGAAGGTTGGTCTCTTAAGCGTGCTTCGCAGAAATGAGAGTCTCTTCCCTTAAGCAAAGTACGCTTCACCAAGTGAAACCCGTGTTTTTAAACGCTCGCTTTTGCAACATCAAAGAGGTTTTTTGGCCTTCAATTTTGGGATTTGTGCCCCATTTCATCATTTTTGGAGTTTTGGAGCTTTGGAGTGACAATTTTGACCATGTTTTTGAGTTAAACTTTTGGATAACGATTCTTAACTGTAAATCTTAAATTACCCATTATTGTTTATGGATTTATGTGTACAAATCACGCTTTTGAAATGAAAATTTTGGGGTCATATTGTAGAACCCATCATTTTAGTAAAATGATGATTCTTAAGTGGATTTTATCCCTTTTTTTTTAAATGGTTCACTATTAAGGATCTAAAAGCCTTAAACTGTTATAAAGTATTTGTATTATGGTGAATGTCTATCATGTGGAGTCCTTTTTAGGATATGATTAAAGAGTCCTCCTACTTGGGGACCAAGTTAGATTTCTCCTATAAATAGAGTGTTCCTCTTCATTTTAAATTAATTCATCAAGAGAAATAACAAGTCTTCTCTTCTTTTCCCTCTAGTTTCTTCTTCTTATTCTATAGTTTTATAACACGTTATCAGCACGAGACTCTAATTTCTCAAAAGTGAAGGTTAGATTTGAAGAATTAATAAAGGTATTATTTATTCTTTTGTTTTAAATTTTAATGACCAATCTTACAAAACTAGAGTTCACTGCCCTTCAAAGTTCGGGCAGGAACTACCTCTCATGGGTGTTGGATGCTAAAATCCACCTTGATGCAATGGGTCTTGGAGACACCATAAAAGAAGAAAATAAGGCGTCAAATCAAAACTGTGCACGAGCAATGATATTCTTGCGTCATCATCTTGACGAGATTCTGAAAATCGAATATCTGACAGTTAAGGATCTACTTGTTTTGTGGAAAAACCTAAAAGAAAGATTTGACCAGTTGAAAATGGTCATACATCCAAAGGCAGGATATGATTGGATGCATCTAAGGCTACAAGACTTTAAATCTATACATGAGTATAATTCTGCCATGTTCAGAGTCACTTCTCAATTGAAATTATGTGGAGAAACGGTTAGTGAGATTGATATGATAGAAAAGACGTTCTCCATTTTCCATGCCTCGAATGTGCTCTTGCAGCAACAATATCGAGAGAAAGGTTTCAAAAAGTATTCTGAACTAACTTCTCATCTTCTTGTGGCCGATCAAAATAATGATTTATTATTAAAAATAATGAGAATCGACCTACTGGATCTGAACCACTTCCTGAAGTGAATGAGGCGTACGCCCACCATGCTAGGCGTGGAAAAGATCGCGGTCGTAATCGTGGTCGTGGTTGTGGACGTGGACGTGGACGTGGTCGTGGTCATGATTATGGTCAAGAACATAATTTTATTGCTGGCATTAATCATTCATCAAATAAAAAGGAAAAAACAAAGGATGAGAAACGTGAAGCAACTAGGGGAGGTTGTTTTTCGATGTGGTGGAAGAGGTCATTATGCACGTGATTGTCGTACTCCCAAACACTTGGTTGAGCTTTATCAAGAATCACTAAAGAAGAAAGAGAAAAATCCTGAGGCAAATTTTATCTCTGAAAATCAAGTTGACATCATGCACTTAGATGTAGCAGATTTCTTCACATATCCTGAAGGAAAAATAGATCACTTAATTGGTGATGATACTGTGAACATGGAAGAGTAATATTATTTTTGGTAGTATTTATTAATAAATTTCATGTAATGATAGTTTTTTGCATGAATATTAGTATTTTAAATTAGTTTAGTCGTTCATTAGCTTGTTCCTTAATTCTTAATAAAATAATATATATTTTTCATTGATTTATTTATATGATTCTAATATGATAGAGTTAGTCAAATACTAAACTTTATCACGTGTTTGTATATTAGGTCTTTAACTTGGTCTAATGTTAAAAACATAAATTCTGATATTAACTAGGATTTACCATGTGTTTGTATTATATTAAGTCTGTAATTTGATCTAATGTTAAAAACATGCAGTCTATTATTAACTAGGATTAAATAATGATTTTATTTTATTTTCCTAAAAACTCGTTTTTGACTTAGAGGAAACAATAAATTATGGCTTAATTTCTAATATTTAATTATTAAGTTATTCCTTTGAATATATTGTACCCTTTTGACAACACTAATATTTAATATATATTTATTTTGTGTATGTCATTTCATGTGAAGATATGGATAATTGTAAGAACATATTATCGAAATATGAAGATATTTGTTTGACTGATTCTGGTACAACACATACGATATTCAAAAATAAGAAATATTTTTCTCATTTAAGTATGGGTAAAGTAAATGTTACTACAATTTTAGGTAGTACTAATATGATTGAGGGTTTTGGAAGAGATATTGTAATTTGGCCCAAGGGAACTAAACTCATCATTAATAATGCTATGTTTTCTCCAAAATCTAAGAGAAACTTGTTGAGTTTTAAAGATATCCGTGAAAATGGTTATCATATCCAATCAATGGATGAAATAAATCTTGAATATCTTTGTATCACCAAGTATGTCTCTGGGCAGACATGTGTTATAGAAAAGTTCCATGCTTTATCTTCTGGCTTGTATTGGACAAAAATTAGTGCAATTGAGGCACATTTTATAGTAAATAAGAAGTTTACTGATTCCAATACATTTGTACTTTGGCATGATCGTCTAGGACATCCTGGGTCAATAATGATGAGACGAATTGTAGAAAATTCGAATGGACATCCACTAAAAGACCTAAAAGTTCTTTTAAATGGTGAATTTTCTTGTACTTCTTCTATCAAGGCAAGTTAATTGTGAGACCATCACCAATGAAAGTTAAGATTGAGTCCCCTGCGTTCTTGGAACGTATACGTGGGGATATTTGTGGACCTATTCACCCACCTAGTGGGTCATTTAGATATTTTATGGTTCTAATAGATGCTTCTTCTAGATGGTCTCATGTGTGTCTATTGTCATCTCGTAACTTGGCATTTGCAAAATTATTGGCACAAATAATAAGGTTAAGGGCACACTTTCCTGATAATCATATTAAGTCCATTCTTCTTGATAATGCTGCAGAGTTTTCATCCCAATCATTTAATGATTATTGTTTAGTAATTGGGATAAGAGTTGAATACTTCGTTGCTCATGTTCATACTCAAAATGGTCTCGCAGAGTCATTAATTAAACGTTTGCAATTAATAGCAAGACCATTGCTTATGAAAACTAAGTTTCCCACTTCTGTGTGGGGACATGCAATTTTGCATGCTGCAACACTTATTCGTCTCAGACCGATAAGTTATCATAAGATTTCTCCATTGCAATTTGTTATGGGTCAATAACCTAATATATCCCATCTAAGAATTATTGGAAGTGCTGTACATGTGCCTGTGGCACCACCAAACCGCACTAAGATGGTCTCTCAAAGAAGGTTAGGAATATATGTTGGGTTTGAGTCACCCTCCATTATTCGCTATCTTGAACCATTGACTGAAGACATGTTTACTGCTAGATTTGTAGATTGTCGGTTTGATGAGACAGTTTTCCCAAAATTAGGGGGAGAGAATAATGAAATAAAATGAGAAATTTTGTGGAAAAATTTATCATTGTCTCATCTTGATCCATATTCTTATACATGCGAACAAGAAGTACAAAAGATTATTCATCTGCAGAAAATTGCAAATCAAATGGCAGACGCATTTACAGATTCGAAAAGGATTACTAAATCACATATTCCTGCAGAGAATGTCCTAATTCGAATTGATGTCCCTAAAGGACCATCCACTAGTGTCATAGCTAATGAGTCAAAAACACACCTAAAGCGTGGTAGACCATTGGGGTCTAAGGATCAAAATCCTAGAAAAAGAAAGATTAAATGTCAAGATTACACTATGAAAGAATCTCATATGGAAGTTCAAAATTTGAATAGTCTGATATTCATGAAAGAATCAATGAACTTGAAACTCAAGGAAATAATGAACTATCCATAAATTTAAGATATGTTGAAACTTATATGAATCGATAAGAAATAGTGGTTGATTATGTCTTTGCATATAATGTTGCAACAAATATCATGCAAGATAATGAGGATCATGAGTCTCAATCCGTTATAGAATGTAGACAACGAAATGATTGGCCAAAATGGCAAGAAGCAATTCAATCAGAGTTGAATTCACTTACCAAGCGTGAAGTTTTTGGACCTATAGTTCAAACACCTAATGGTATTAAACCTGTTGGTTACAAATGAATTTTTGTGCGAAAAAGAAATGAGAAAAATGAAATAAAAAGGTATAAAGCACGCCTTGTGGTTTAAGGATTTTCTCAAAGGCCTGGCGTCGACTATGAAGAGACATACTCACCCGTTAAGGATGCAATAACATTGCGTTATCTCATTAGTTTCAAAGTCCATGAGCAACTTGGAATGCATTTGATGGATGTGGTTACAACCTACCATTATGGATCACTTGATAATGAGATATACATGAAAATTCCTGAAGGATTTGCGATGCCTAAATCATGTAATTCAAAATCTCGAGAAATGTATTCAATTAAATTGCAAAGATCATTATATGGTTTGAAGCAATCTGGGCGCATGTGGTATAACCGTCTTAGTGAGTATTTAATTAAGGAAGGTTATACAAATGATGCAATTTGTCATGTGTCTTTATAAAGAAAACAGTATCGGAATTTGTTGTACTTGCTATTTATGTTGATGACATAAATCTTATTGGAACTCCAATAGAGCTTCAAAAGAAAATTGATTATTTAAAGAATGAATTTGAGATGAAAGATCTGGGAAGGACAAAAATTATGTCTTGGTTTGCAAATTGAGCATTTGACAAATGATATTTTTGTTCATCAATCTGCCTACACAGAAAAAGTGTTGAAAAGATTCTGTATGGATGAAGCGCATCCATTAAGTACTCCGATGGTTGTTAATTCACTTGATGTTAATAAGGATCCATTCCGACCTCAAGAAAAGGATGAAGAAATTCTTGGTTCTGAAGTACCATATCTTAGTGCAATTGGTGCACTAATGTATCTTGCTAATACTACGAGGCCTGATATAACTTTTGTTGTTAACTTGTTAGCAAGGTATAGTTCTGCTCCTACTAGGAGACATTGGAATGTGATCAATACTAACTATTCTTAATCTTTAGTTCCTAGATCCATTAAAGTTTCATTGATCATTTTGATATACGCAAGCTAAACAAAATCGATATTAACTGATTTACACCCAACATCCTATTTTACATATCTTTGATTTAAAACCATAAAATTTTGGAAAGACCATAACCATATACTCCATTACTCTATTGTTTACCAACACTTACATTACATTCTTATCATAACTTTTGGAAAGAACAAATCATACAAATCAATAACACTGGATATGTTATTGTCATAACGAGTAGGTAAGCAACAAAATTATGCATTGTAAAAGTTAAATAAACAAAAAAACTTAAGCCATAGGTTAACATAAGTTAGACATAAACTAAGTTTTGTCACACTAATTATTGATGTAGCTTGTTAGGTTGAGGTATATATGATGAAAAAATTAGGTCTAAATATTAGGACAAACTTCAGAATTAATTTCTTTTATGTTAGTAGCGGAGACCATGAGTAAAAAAACAAATACTATTAAATAAAAAATTATATTACTTAAATTTTAAAGTACAATACTACTAATAATACTATAACATACCTAAAATAAATTCAACATTTTATTTCTCTATTTTTTTTCTTTTCAAACATAAAAAGATGAAACACGTTCAATATTTTTCTCAGGAATCTCATTCTCAGTCTTTCTCTTAAAAATAATACTTTTGAGCGAGAATCTATTAATAGAAACAATCTTCTAACATCAGAGACTATAAAAACAAAATATGCATTAAACTTACCCCCTCCCATACTTATGGAATTACACGAGATGTTGACGTTGCAATCATTTGATCAACCTTATCTTCTATCAAAGACGTAAAATAAGGACTAGGAGGTTCTCTAGAACTAAATCCAAATGGAGTATTTGTTGTTGAAGAACATGAATAGTTCATCCACAAATCACAAAATGCACTAAACCTAACAACCTTCAAGAGACTCCTCCCAATCTTCAATAACTAGATTTTCGTCAACCATTGTTTCCAAAAATTTCTTGTTTTCCTCATAAGGATTCCTCAAAATCAATCACATTATAACATATGTTTTTTTTCATTGTACATAGTACAAAGGCCCGTTCTTTCTATTACTACTATTACTCTTTGACCTTTCGAGAATTGAACTAGTTTCTTGATCCCCATAAGCATCCATCTATTTATTTGATGGTAGATACCCGATCCTTTTACTACTAGTACTATTATTAGTACTCTTTGATAATCTTGATGATGACTCTTCAAGAATTAACCTACTTGTTTCCCCATAAGCATCAATAGAAGCCACCGGTGTTATAACACACGAGTCATTAAATGGTAGAAACTCGAGCCTCTTACTACTAGTAGACCTCTTTGACAATTTTGATAATGACACATCAAAAATTGAACTAGTTTTCTCACCTGCCACGATAACAAAATTATCTTTCTCTATTTTTAGGCTTTCAGTGACTTCATCAACCATGTCATCATCAACATTGTTGTAAGATCTTTGAGAGTTGAAAATGTTGTGATTATTTTCATCTCTAATAAGGAGAGTTCTAAGGTTTCACAATGTGACAATCTACATATCATAGGACAAAGTGAGATTTTTTTTTTGCTTTTGAAGAGAGAAGAGAATTTCATTTTTTTACATAGAAAAAATTAAAGGGGGGAAGTATTGAAAGTTTGAATGGTGGAAAAAATAATGTAACCTTTTCTCTTTATAGTTGTAGGAGTTTGATAGTTGGATTGTGAAAATTAATGTACTTTTCCTCATTTTTTATTGGTGTGGAGATAAATAAATTTTGGGTTATGAAAATTAATGTAATTTTTCTCATTTTTTAATTGGTCTGGAAATCAATAAATGTCATGATAAAGCTTTTTGAAAAATAAATATATATGTAATCTAGTCACTTGTTAAATATTTATTTTGTTTAATAAAAGCTTGACTAGACAAAATATTTAAATACGTTACATTTATAAGTTATATTAAATTGTGAATAGACTTCAAATAAAGGGAAAATGCACAAGTACCCTCTTAACATATGCCCGAAATCTCAGAGTTTCACTTATACCATACCAAGGTCTTCTTACCCCCCGAACTTATTTTATAAATCATTTCTATCCTTTTTTGGCCTACGTGGCACTATCTTGTGGGCCAAGCGCGTGTTGACATTTTTTTCAAGCTAGTGCCACATAGGCCGAAAGGGGGTAGAAAATTATGTGTAATATAAGTTCATGGAGATAATAGGATCTTAGTATAAGTGTGTCTCTGACATAGGCTGGGGGTACTTATGCATTTTACCTTAAATAAATCATCTTTCAAATAAAAATAAGACTTCAAATATTTCTTGCACTCCAAATTAATTAAAGCCTTCAAATCTACATTATTGTTTGGTTGTGATGGACTTAAATACTCCAAAAATTTTATAAATCAAAAATGAATTTCAAATTTGAATAGTAATTTAGTGGGCATTTGAACATAAAATTCAAAAGAATATTTATTTTTGAAATTAACAAAATTGAAATTTTGTTTGACCATATTTTATGATAAAGAATATTTAAACTTGTAAACATATTCTTTAAAAATATGACTTATACGTCAAAATTTCTACAACTAGCAAAATCACCCAACTCAACTTATTGATTCAAACATACAATCAAATTTTCTCTAAAAGAGTAATATCTCAAAATAGATATTCACATATTTATTTATGAAATTATCAAAAAATAAAGTCTCATATACGAGTTACTACAATTTATAACATTAATGTTTTTTTGGAAATGTTAAAATTTTGAAGTAGAAAATAGAGTTGTGTTTAACAATTTGGTTATTGCTATTTAACTAATAATTAGTAGTTTAAAGATACGGTAACAAAAAAAATTAAATACTATTTAAATTTGAAATTAATACCTAAACTTTTAGTCGTTAAGTGATATGGAACTAGCCGAATAGCCAAATATGAAGCACCGATAATAATTGGCGAGGCCAAAAAAGGACCGTAAGTCGCCTACATTTGTTTGAGCCTCCAATCCGAAATCTCTTCCACCTTATCATTGTCCATCCTTTTTTCACCATGATTAATAGTGTTGCAAAGGAAAGGGAGAGTGGGTTGTGCAAAGCTGTATTTTTCTTGGTTCAAACAATAAGGCGTCATGGAAGGTGGCTTTGCCCGGGAACCAATTCAATTTGGTGATCAACTTTCCTTCGTTGTGGCAACCGTTGGGGAAGTTCTTCCGACAAATAGTCCCTATTATTAAAAAAAAAGAGATACTCAATACAAGGAGGCAAACTTACTGCCTCAAATGAGTTTTCAACGCCTCTGATAAGAGCAACAAGAAAGGTTGGTGTCCTTTCTTAAAACCCTTCATGATATGCAAAGGGGGAAAATGCATTTTGTTTTGTGGTACTCGAATAAGGGGTACCTCCAAAGAACCTCATATATAATTGATGTGAAGTTGGTTGAGACTCGATAAAATAAACGTGTTAATCTCATACAAAAAATCCAACCCAAAAATATTATCAAACACTTCTATGGACGCAATACTGAAGTCCGTCAACCCCTTCCATCCTTTTAAATCAATGAGGGCTTTAGGAGTGAAACCATAGAAAGTAGTAGGGAGCGTATTTATGGTTTTCAACAACGTATCACTGGACACATAACTTAAATAAAAGTCCTTGACCCTTTCCTCTGTTACAAAGTTATGTGTTGCACAGGTATCCACCATAATTGGAACGTCTTTTCCATTCAACTTGGCATTAATGAACACTGATTCGCGTGTCCTTTCATGTCACGCCTCACGGTACCCCGAGACACACACATGGGACCCAGGATCACGAGTGACCCCAAGCTAACCTCACGGGCATAATCAAAAGTAGACTAAAGATAAGCTAAAAAATAAAACTCTGCAGAAGCTAAATCAGAAGATATACTATAAATGATGGGGAATACTCATATACAATCTGAATATGAAAATTGAGAGTTTGAATACAAAAAAGAAACCAAACTTTAAGGCTAAAGCTAAAACTATGGCTGCAATAAGCCTCTAAACTAACTAGAAATGCTGGGATATGCGTCAACTAGATATAGAAAAACAAAAATTAAAGTGAAAAGCAACAAAGATAAATATTTCACTAGTCCTTGGAAAATAAGGACTCACCACTTATACTGCTGATTTAAAGATTGGGAACGGATCTAAGCATGATCTGGAAGATAAGAACCTTAAACTTCATCATGAGAAGATGTAGCGCAATGTATACGTCTGTACTTGAAAGGTACTGAGAATGAGGGATATGATAAAGTTGAAATAACATATAACTGAACAAAGCAAATTAGCAATGATGTAATTTGAACATAATATAGATACAGATAACAGAGATAACGGAGAGTAATGAACAAATTTATAACATGCTGAGACTGAATACTAACTATACTGTAAATGTGGTCAATGCAAGAGAATCCGACTAAGCTATGGGAGCTACTAATAATCGAAAACAAAACCACATAATCTAAATACAGATTCCGATGTATAGGCCCCATCGAAAGAACCCAATACACGTGGCAAGGTGTAGAGGCATGCCATCATGATCACTAGAATGATATCCACAGAGGGGACTTACAACCTATGTGGCTAGTAGCTTATGGACTATATAAGTATGCTGAACTCTTTTCCAACTCGATATTATGCTACTTTAAATAGATTAAGTGATTAACACATTATAAATAAATTACTTTGATATACTGGATAGATCAAAACTGACATGAAAACTGAGAATGCACATTTATATACTAATAATGACTTCAAAAACTGAGGTATGTATATCTGAAATAACTTAACTAGTTGGACTAGCATGTGTAATTCAAAAACTAAAGAATTAGGGTTCTAAACTCAAGAAATAAACCAAGTAATAACATGATAATCTAATTTGAAACATGTAAATAACTAATTCATGATAATTTGTTGCAGTTCTAGAAACCCGAGGTCTCTTTCATAGTAGGGGATCAAAAAGCTGTCTCAATTCTAGGGACTTAGTGGGCGAAAGGAATCCACTAGTGAAATCCCACAGAGAAATCTTTCAATTTCGGGGGTGGAATTGATGGAATCTTGATGCACTCTTAGATCTAGGGTTGGTCGAATTTTTCTCCTCTCTTTGTTCTAATTTTGTAAGTTTTGATTAATGATTTGACTTAGGTAAGTTCTAGTTATGTTTATAGGCTTAAATTGAATAAAACCTCATAATTTAAGGTCTAATTATGTAGTTTAGGGGCTAAGTAAACAAGGAAAGGACCAAAAGATCCATGACTTAAAAGTTGTCAGAGTCACCGATGGAGTTGAGTGATAGGTCGTGAGTCGACGGACAATCCATATTGGTCGATAGTCATTCACAACTAAAGTTTAAAATTTTTGGTCTATGACTAAAAGTTGCCCAACAACGAAGCTGAATAACGGGTCGTGAGTCGACTGACGGTCTGTACTAGTCCATCGTCATTTGCGACTGAAGGCTAAAATTTAAAGTGTGAAACTTAAAGTTGAGTGTCCCATCAACAAAGTGGAGTGAGGGGCCGTCAATTGACTGACAATCTGTAGGTTCCTTCTATCAGTTGCACCTAAGATTTTCGAAAATATGGAATAGTTTTCATTTCCCTTATCTAGGGTGTTACAATATATCCCCATTAGGAACATTCATCCTCAAAAGAAGACTTAACTAGCTAATATGGAGGGAGAGAGCCGCAAACCCTTCCACTAAATAGTGGAAACTGATTTATGATGGAACTAATTTCTAAGAACATGCAAATACAATGATAATGGTGGTATAAACTGAAGTAACATGAAATTAAGACCGAATTCATGTATGAACGACAAAAAAGCTGACAAGTTACTATTACCTCAAGCTCGAGTGGAATCATAAGGAAAGAGGTCATGATACTTGGCCTTCATGAATACCTCTGCTTCCCAAGTAGCTCCCTCTACGCACTTACTCCTCCACAAAACCTTGACTGTAGTTTCTTTCTTGTTTCTCAACCTTCGAACCGAACGATCAAGGATTTCAGCAGGTACCTCTTCATAAGTGAGACTATCTTTCATATACACACTTTTAAAGGCACAATGGATATTGGATAACCCACACACTTCAACAAAAAATATAAATAAACCGGATGTACGGCTGCTAGTTTTATTGGAAACTCTAACTCATAAGACACTTTACCAATACTTTTCAAAATCTTGTAAGGGCCTACAAATCTAAAAGTAAGTTTCCCCTTCTTCCCAAATCTCATTTTCCATTTCATAGGTGATACATTCAAGAAAATGCAACTATAAACTTGGAACTCTAGTCTTATTTTGCTTACATCTACATAGGGTTTTTGGAGACTCTAGGTTGTCTTAAGTCTATCTCTAATAAGTTGCACCTTCTCCATAGCTTCATGAACTAAATATTGTCCTATCATGGCTGCCTCACCTACTACAAACAAACCATAAAATGCCCCATAAAAGGCCATATGAATGTTGGAATTATAACTATTATTGTAGGAAAACTCTATAATAGGAAGGTGATCATTTCAACTCCCCTTGAAATTGATCACACAAGTTCTCAACACGTCTTTAAGGTCTGAATGGTACGCTCTGCCTGCCCACCTATTTGCGGATGAAATGATGTGCTAAGGTTAACCTCAATACCAGGACCTTTCTGAAAAGACTTCCAAAAATGAGAGGCAAACTGAGGACCTTCTATATGAGATGATAGACAAAGGATGCCCATGCAACCTCATAATTTCATTAATGTAAATATCGGTGTAGTCCTCAGTTGAATTTGTAGTCTTGACCTCCAAAACGATCGAAGACTTAGTGAATCTGTGAACTACCACCTAAATGGAGTCATGTTATCTGTGAGTACGAGGTAATCTTGTAATAAAATCCATGTTGATTACTTCCCACTTCCAAGCATGAATGTCAAACTATTTAGCCATATCTCCTGGTTTCTAATGTTCTACCTTTACTTACTGACAATTGGGGGACTTAGCCCCAAAATCTGTTGTATCCCTTTTCATACCATTCCACCAATAGACTTTCCACATATCGATGTACATCTTAGTGGCACCTTGATAAATTGAGTACCTGGAATTATGAGATTCTTTAAGAATATTCTATTGCAATCGACCACATTAGGAACACATAGTCGGCCTTGATAGAAAAACACACCATTTCCCCCTTGAGAGTACCTCAAACCTATGTTGATGGACTACACCATTGAGTTTAAGCAATATTGGATCATTGTATTGCTTTTTGTTAACTTGCATTACCAATGAAGATTCTGATTCGTTCTGAATTATCGCACTACCGTCTAATATTCTCATGGGACGAACTCCTAGGTGAGCAAGTTTGTGAATATCTTTTGCTAGATTCTTTATTTTTTCCTCAACATGTGCGACACTATCGATATATAGTCTACTAAGAGCATCGGCTACTACATTGCCCGTACCAAGATGGTAATACACACTCATATCATAATCCTTGAGGAACTCAACCATCTCCCCTAGCAAAGATTGAATTCTTTCTGGGTGAAAACATATTTAAGGCTCTTATGGCCTGTGAATATATTTGCATGAACACCATACAAGTAATGTCTCTAAATCTTTTGTACAAATGCTACCGTATCTAGATCAAGGTAATGAGTTGGATAGTTCTTCTCATGTACTTAAGTTTTCTAGAAGCATAAGGTATAACCTTACCTCGCTGCATCAACACACAACCTAGGCTGACTCTGGATGTATCAAAATATATAATATAACCCTCTGATAGAGTCAAAGAGGGATTGTACTTAACCTTGTTTTCAAATCTGCAAAGCTTTTCTCATAATTATTTGACCGTTAGAAATTGACTTTCTTCTGAGTCAACTTAGTTAATAGAGAGGCTATGGATAAAAATCCTTCCACAAACCTTCTGTAGTAGCTCGACAACCCTATGAAATTTTTTATATTTGTAAGAGAGGTAGTTCAGGGCCATTGTTTCACTGAGTTTGTTTTATGAGAATCTACTCGAATTCCTTTGGTAGACATAATATGCCCAAGGAAAGAATTGTCTGCAATCAAAATTTGTACTTATGAACTATAACATTTTGAAAATTTGAGACATGTATTAAAGCCTAACATAAGTTTCATAAGGTCTAGACACTGTTTTAAGGACTATTTTAATGTTCACAAGTTATTTATGAAGTCTAGAAACAAAAACGTCCAAGAACGTCCATGACTTCTGGAAAGTAGTTCAAGGAGGTACTAACGTGCCTTAGCATATTTGACTAGCTTTTAGAAGTCGAAAAATGATGAAATTTGTGGAAGGGTGTCTATCATGCGTTTAAGTTGATATATGGTCGAAACGTCCAGGTAAAACTCCCAAGGACCAACCAAGGTCCCTTGAGGAGGACCCTTTTACTTTAGGGTCAAGACTGCCTAGGCAGTGAGCACCTACGAAAGGTCAATCGACGGGGTGTGTTGATCGACGAGGATTCGATGCCAACCTTCGAACAATACTTATCAAATTCATTTGATCTCTCGCCTACACAAGTCTTTGACAAGATTGACGGATGTGCAACATGGAGGAGGGATGGTCCGTCGACTGACCCACGGTTTGTCGATCGTGGTGCCATTGATGGTACTGCAATTTCTTGCACATTTTAATTAAGTTTCCATTAGTTAATTTAGGGGTTAATTCTTTTTTAGGGGATTAGATAATCCTAATTAAGTTAAACCCCCATATAAAGACCATAACCCTATTAGCTTAATTACAACTCTGAAAACAAGTCTCTTCCTTCTCTCTTCTCTCTCTCTCTGTACTGGAAGACAAAGTTCAAGACTAGCTAAGGGAGGGATATGTATGATTTCTCCATCAATTATTCGTAAATTAATAAGGTATGGTATCTAATTCACCTTTGAGACTTCATTCCTTGAAGGGTTCCTTCAAAAATTGATTTCCAAAGTTGAGTTTTTAGTGGTTTCTCATCCAATACGAAATTCATGTTCTAAATAGATTGGTTTATGATTTATTTTTGATATTATGGATAGATTAACATATATCTTAATTCACTTATGATATATCTAGGGTTAAGGGTTGATGACCTTCAACCCTTAACCCTAGGTTTTATTTTAATATTAATTAAGTTGTATTTAAGTTCAATTATCTTGGTTATCGGTTAAATTACTATTAGAATATGTTGTTGTATTAATAATTAAAAAATTAGAGTAAATTGTAGCCTTTCATGATAGTCTTGAGATGATGATCTAGGTTAGGAAGTGAATTGACCTAAGTATCTTGTCTTAAAGCTATGATCTAGTATTGAATTGTGATATGGTGTATCTTGTAGTTTTATTATCACAATTATCATGGATTTATGATGATTTATACCCAAAATTGGGTAGAATGAGGGTTTATGGTAAGACCTTGATGTTGAACCATGAAGGAGACTTGGTAAGTCTTATGATCTCTGTCCTTACTTTAATTTGTGGTTAATTATGATTAAGCCATGATGCTGTGTTGGACTATGACTTATATTAGCATTGATAGGGTGGTATGATGTTGAATTGAAATGTCTTGATTATGATTGTGAGGTGTTATATACCGTGGTTTCACCGTATTATTAATACTTTTTCCTTAGGTTCAGTGTGTCCAAAAGCCTTTTTGTGCTAATTTTTATATAAGTTTCTCCTTATTTGCAGGAAATCAATCCAAAGATGAATGCGGAGGTTTTTGAGCGAAGAAATGCAGAAGAGACCACCTACGGAGCTTGTGACGGTCCGTCATGCTCGTGATGGTCCGTAGGTGGCAACGTAGTGCAGCTGCTGAATGAAGATGGGGAAGTCTGACCAAGTGTGGGGTTACGGAAAGCGTTATGGACCGTCGTGTCCATGACGGTCCGTATTGTAGGTTTGTCATGAAGTTCAGTGAAGTAGTCCCAGTACCCATATTCCAAGAGTTCAAGTGTTCTGGAACGGAGACCCTCGACGGACCGTTGTGCCTGTGACGATCCGTCATACCTTCCATTGAGGGTAATGAAGAGAGAAGCAGAAGAAATTGCACAAGTATGAGACGATGGAGTCCATGACTGTCCGTCGTGACCACGACAATCCGTCACGATGTCCGTCGATCCAGCCGCGTTTTGAGAGATTTCTAGCAAATAGAGTCCTTGTTTAATTAGGTTTTTATTTTCTATAAATAGTTTGAAAAACCTCATTTTTTTTAGTTAGACTCTGGATTATTAGGGTAGACGCTAGATTATTTGGTTAGGCCCTTGATTATTGTTAGATTCTTGATTATTTTGACATTCTTTGAATTGATTGTTGGTGATTTTAGTTGATTAATCAAGCGAACTTTTGGATTTTACTCTTTCTCATTGAAGTAATTACATAAATTCTTATACAATATATATGAATATTGTGATTATGACTATGGGTAACTAAACTCCATAACTAGGGTTGTGGGAACCATAGGCAAATAATGAGGTAAAACCTAACTAAAATAACAATTCTAGAATAGTGTCTTGCATGTATTGATAATTCTTTCGCATAGAAGTCTTTTTAACTGATGGCTAACGTTAGAACTCGCCTTAATGCTACTTGCCGGACCAAGGAGGTAGATAATAGGAAAATAATTATCAACATAGATTTAGTGTATACTATCTAATAGGCTAGTATTGATTGGTACGAGGTAATAACTTAGTCAAATATCGAATACGATGCTTAATATGAGGTAAAAATAAGGGTTAGGATAGCAACACACGTAGCCTGACAAAGGTGCAAAGTGAAATTTTCTAGATGCCGGACCAAGGATTTAGAAATACATAACTTATCACTTTGCATGCAAGATACTAGGAGAATTGTTATAGTTAGACTTATCAAGTTATGAACCTGTAGGGAACACGTAAACCCTAGTTACTTTGATTAATTGATTAAACTCCAACATTCGAAGTTTTTAGTTGTCTCCTTTTATTTCGCTAGTTATTTTCATTTATTTAGGAATAGAAACCCCCCCTTTTTATCTTTTTTGCTTTCCAAGGAAGTAATGGACTGAACAATAGTAATAATAGATTGAAGTTAAGTCTAAACTATTTTCCTCGTGGGAACGATCCCAACCTCACTGGTAGGGTTATTTACTTGACAAGACCGATTTACTTCTTATTTGAGAAGTAAGTTTAAGCGTATCAAATTTTGGCGCCGCTGCCGGGGAAAGTAGCTTTTAGACTAAATTAAACTTAATACTATAGTTTAGTTTATATTTTTTTGATTTTACTTTGTTTTATTGTTTTTGATTTGTGTAGAACCACCCTCCTAGTATGCCAAATACACGGAGAGGGAGAGAACCCTTGTTTCCCTACGATCACGAATTAGAGCGTACACTACGCAACATGAATCGAAACTTGGGAATAAATGATAATGATCTAAACCAGAACATCCCAGCTCCGGTTGATGTTCATGGTCAGTTGTTACCCGATGCCCCGGGTGAACATCAATAGAGGGGACAAAATCCCGCTCCACGGCCCTAAGCATACTACAGAGGCTATGATAACAAAGCAGACTCAGACGGGCCACTTGTCTAGCCTCCTCCACCACCAGGCCACACCTTTGTGGTAACTAGTAGCCTGATGCAAATGCTCACTGCTAGAGGTTTGTAAAAGCTGTGTAGGGAGGGCAGTGTGTAAGAGCTGTGTAGGGAGGCCTAACTTGGACTTGGATGAATAGGTCTTAGAGTGTTTCCTCTCTCACTGATGCGAGAGGCTGCTTTATGGTTCATTGAGCTCCCTTACAACTGAATTTTCACTGGGAACCAACTAAGGGATGTTTTCTTAGCACGCTACTATCCGGTCTCCAAGAAACTAAACCACAAAGACAAAGTGAATATCTTTGTGGCACTACCAGGAGAGTCAGTTAGTAGTTGTTGGGATAGATTCACCTCGTTCTTGAGAAGTGTCCCAAATCACCGTATAGATGATGAGTCCTGAAGGAATACTTCTATCGGGTACAAGATGATAATAATAAAGCGGTGTTGGACACTATAGCTGGTGGATCTTATGGGGAGTGTCCTTATACTGAGATTGCTGAAAAATTAGATAAAATCTCCTGGAATAATAAATCTTGGAGTACTAGGAAGTCAGATACCGAGAGAAATACCTTCGCAGTGCAGTCCACTCACAACCCAACCACAGATGAGATTCGTGAAGAAATGGCTAAGATGAGAACTAAGCTTAGGTTGGTACTTAAACATATTACTGGGGTGCAGAAAAGATAAATGTAGTTAACTACTTGCCGAAACCACCACCTCCTAATGATGAATGCTATTATGTAGAGGACTCCTATGTAGTAAATGAGTAGACGGGGGGTTTCCGACCGAGCGCCCAAGGCTCAAATCAGGATAATTGGTGCCAAGGTCAAGGGAACCAAGGTCGGATCTTTGGTAACTATAACCGTGAGGGTCATTATGTCCAAGATGGAAACTACAACCGCGACAACAACTTCAATAGGGGTAAGTACGAAAATAGAAATGATAGGAATGGGCCCTATGTCGTTTCTCAAAATCGTGAAGTTACTCCTAGGGATGGTGGAGATAGTATGGCGTGAGTTGAGGATATGTTGCACAAAATGATGAGGAGGTTCGATGCTAGTGATGAGCACATTAAAGAGTTAAAGTGTGATTTAGCAGGTAATTGGCAAAAAGTGGATACACATGCAATATCGATTAAGCAGATCGAGTAGCAAATGGCCCAATTATCTGCGACACTGAACACATGGCAACCGGGCACTCTTCCTAGCAACACTGTCCAAAATCCAAAAAATGATGCGCACTGTATGGCAATCACCACTTGGGGTGGTAAACAAACCATTGACCCACCTATGCCATCTAATGAGAAAAAAGTGAGAAAGGATGATGATAAGGTGGTAAAGGGTAGAGGTGAAGCAGAAAAGAGCACTGGAAAAGATGCAGAAGTCCCTATGAAGGTAATTCCCATATCCTAGACCACCACCACCCTTCCCTCAAAGATTAGTAAAAAAGATCGAGGATGGTAAATATCGGCGTTTTTTAACAATGCTGAAGCAGCTTTCTATCAATGTCCCTTTGGTAGAAGCTCTAGAAAAAATGCCCGGTTATGCCATGTTTATGAAAGATCTGGTCACAAAGAAAAGATCGGTCACTTTCGAGGATGATGATAAAATGCATCATTGTTGTGCTATTGCTACAAGATCTCTCGTACAAAAGAAAGAAGATTTGGGTGCATTCACTATTCCTTGTACAGTCGGGTCATTACATTTTGCGAAAGCATTATGTGATCTGGGGGCAAACATAAATCTCATGCCCCTCTCGATTTACAAGAAGTTGGGTTTGGGTGACCCAAAACCCACTGTGATGCGGCTACTGATGGCTGATCGAATAGTGAAAAGGTCTATAGGGATACTCCGTGATGTGCTAGTAAAAGTGGAGTCATTCATATTTCTGGTAAATTTTATTATTCTTGATTGTGAAGTCGATTTTGAAGTGCCTATTATTTTTGGGAGGCCATTCCTTAATACAGGTAGAGACGTAGTTGATATGGAAAAGGGGCAGATGAAATTTCGGTTGAACAATGAAGAAGCTACCTTCAACATTTGTAGGACCATGAGGCAGAGTGGTCAGCTCCAATCGGTATCCGCCATATCCCACAAAGAAAAAATGAAGAAGGAGAATGAAAAAAAAAGTGCACAACAAGAGTTTATGGTTGGGGATTTGGTGCTTTAGACAGTTCTGGGTTGCCTTGTCTTCCGGGCAAGCTCAAGTCCAAACAGACTGGCCCTTACTTGATTACCCAAGTATTCCCTCATGGAGGAGTTGAGTTAAAACCCAAGGAGGGAGTGTGGTTTAAGGTGTATATAGAACGAATAAAACTCTATTTTGGGTATACTGCATCGGTGAATGAAGTGATAGAGGCATACCATCTTGATGAAGGCTGAGTAATCAAGTGTCCTCATTCGTGCCGCGATGTTAAATAAGGAGCTTGTTGGGAGGCAACCCAATACTTATAGTTTTTCTTTCTAGTAATGGTAGCATTTTCTACTAATGGGTTTTAAATTTGACGGCACATCACCAGGAAATTCTGGAGAAAATTATTCTGCAGCAGTCACTGACGGATACAGCGACGAACCGTTTCATTTGTGATAGACCGTCACATGAATCTGTCGTGCTAGGTACATCTTTATGTTATTTTCAAACTAGGGCACGCGCGACGGAACCAACGACGAATCGTCACAACTGAGACGGACCGTCGTTGTTGAATCATCACGTCATTAATGAGGCGTACCCGACCCAACCCGGATGGTGTTTTTAAAAAAATTCAACATTGAAAACCCCCAACCCTTCATTTCACCCCATTACTTCACTCTTCCTCCTATTTCCCTCCCTTTTAAACTTCCAAAATCATCCCCCTCTTCAACCGATCATTTTCCCCAAATTCTCCAAAATCCTAAAAGTCCTCATCTACTAGTCGGAGCTGCTGCTGTGGGTGTCCTCTTGATTACCAAGTACCTTTTCCTCTTGTTTTTCTCAAATTCTCAAGTATGTATCTCTAATTTCTACTCATTTATATTGCATTTTTGTTTATCAATTAGTATTAGCCTAGTTCTTTTTGATATGTTCATTTTTTTAATAAGATTCTGTCTAACCTAGGTTAAAAAAATCCTTGAAATTGCCGTGTCAAAATCCTAGAAATAGGTACTTTAGCATTGCTAGTTTACTAGGTATTTGGGTTAGACAAATGTATGTTATAATAGTACCAATTCGATTTGGGTCATAGGGGATGAATGGGTTACCCCAGTTCTGTGACAAATGTATGTTATAACACTACCAATTCGATTTGGGTCATAGAGGATGAATGGGTTACCCCCAGTTCTGTGACAAATGTATGTTATAACACTACCAATTCGATTTGGGTCATAGGGGATGAATGGGTTACCCCCAGTTCTGTCACTGAGTTATAGAAAGAGACCCCGATAACGGACTGTCGTACCCACGACGGACCATCGTTTGGTCCGTTCCAATAGCCCTAACACCACACTGTCCAATTTTCTCCAGGTGTCCACCAACGGCCACATGCGACGGATTGTCGTTCCCACGATGGTCCGTCCTGCACAACGGTTCTGGTTGTCAGAGACCCTATTCCTAAGGGTCTCTTACTTTTTCCAAGTGTATTTAAATGAACACATGCGACGGACCGTCATCCCTAAGACGGTCCATCATGCACAACCGTTCTGGTTGTCAAAGACCCTATTCTTAAGATTCTCTCACTTCTTTCTAAGTGTCCTCTAACGGACACATGTGACAGACCGTCATCCCTACGACGGTCCGTCCTGCACAACCGTTCTGGTTGTCAGAGTCCCTGTTCCTGAGGGTCTCTCTCTATTTTTCCTCAAATGGACAAGTAATACGGACCATTGTACCCACGAGGGTCCGTCCTGCATGATCGTTATGATGATTAGAGACCCCTCTCCTAAGGGTCTCGATATTTTTTCAAGTGTCCTCTGACGGACACCTACGACGGACCGTCTTACCTGCGACGGTCCGTCCTGCACATACCGTCATACTTGTCAGAGACTCTCCTTCAGTGTTCTCCATTTAAACAAAGTCTAAGTAAGACACGACGGACCCCATGTCTGTCCATCATAGTCACGACGAGCCGTCACCTGGCCCGTCGTGTTTCACTGTTACTATAGAAAAGTCATTTCATTTTAATTTTTTTATTTATATTGTGTGGTTTTGCTTGACCTGTTTTGTTTTTGTAGTACTAATATTGATCCTTTACAAGTACTATCTACTATGGCACCAAAACAAGATCGAGTCTATGCAAGCGGGCGATCGAAGTCTGTCGCCCCGTCTGCCCGCCTGGTCATTGGCTCTGATAATGAGCGTGACCCCGAGTATGTGCCCCCAGGCACTTCCAACCCATCCCGTGCTGCACGTGCTGCCAGAGACACACCCAAAAAAGTAGCATCCGGCGTAGTCACTGCCTCCCAGTCTGATGAAGAGCGCACACTGACCGTCACACCTTCTGGGTCAGCCACTAATGAAGAAGGAGCGTCTGGCTCCTGAGGAGTTTTGTGGTCGGAGGAAGCATCCGGATCTGCTGAGGTTCCCGCAACCGCCATCGCTGTAGTGTCGGCCTCGTCTAATGAGGCTGACAGTTCGGAATCAACACCCGGTTCACCAGCTCGTGCTCTCACCCCGGTTACTGACCAGCCCAACCGGTGTTGTGTCGACTGGCATTTTAAAGTCTATTCTGATGCAAAATTCCTGAATGAAAAAGGAGTTATGACTCGGACACTTACATTGGAGCGGCGGGTCCTTACGGGAAGTCTCCCGACGATGCCTGAGATCCACAATCTCTTTACCAGACATCAACTTGAGTGGAAAGCACGTCCGGTGGGACGTTATAGTGAAGAGCTGGTCTGAGAGTTCTACGCATCCTACATAGCGACTCTCCGATCGCAGATTGATAGGCGTGATGCCCTCACCAAACATGCCCCACTGGAGCAGGTCCGAGTACGTGGCGTTTCGGTTGATATCTCCCTGCCTGCTATCCACCGATTTCTATACGGCGAGAATGTTGATGCAAATCGTACCTCTCTAACTGTCGAGTTTGACTACCGATGGCAGATTGTCAAATATGGACAATTTCAGCATGAGACATCGCTGAGACAGACCACCAAAAGGTGGATGGACCTGCACTTATCCTTTGATGGAGAGGGTGCCGACTGGGTGACTGAGCTGAAGGGGGCCATCAAGAAGGCCAACCTGACTTTCACAACAAAGTTTTTGTGGTTGATTGTCCACCACTGCCTTTCCCCCACAACCGTTGATAATATCATAACATGGGATCGAGCAGTATTTATGGCGGCGATGATAGCTGGGTTCGAGGTGGATTTTGCGTGGCTTCTACAGGCGGTCATGCACAAGAGGGCTTTTAAGGTCACAACTACTTACCCTTTCCCGTGTATGATATTTTCTCTATGCAGGTCCGCAGGCGTTCCTATATGGCACGTTGATCAGGTCAAGACCCCTCTAGGAACTGTTGATATCGGCCACATCAGAGATGAGGCCAATGAGTTGGCTCCACGCAGAGGGACCCGTTCAGAGCTGCCTGCACCTGGTGACAATCTAGCTGATATGGTAGCACAGGCCCGCACGACTACGTAGGCGGCTTCCATTGACACTACCCCGGTCGAGTCTATCCCGGGTAGTAGCACTGCCCCGATCTCCTCTTGCTCAGCACCTTTAGCCGCTCTGGTCCTGCTTTCTAGGGTTTAAAAATTAGAGGCGCAAATGGTTACACTTCTGCATCATATCCAGCCTTGGATGCAGAGGTCTATTACCGAGGCAGAAGAGCGTTTGGAGCGAAGAATGGTCCAGCACACAAAGCGGAATATCGCTGAGGTTCATCAGCGCTTCGATGCTTTTGAGTTGCGAGTGATAGCCCGAACAGCCCCTCCAGTGAATGTGTTGACACTTCAGACTGCGGTCGACAGTCTTCGCGCAGATATTGATATGATCTTAGAGGCTAGGGTGCCTGAGTCTGAGGCCCATTCTTTAGAGACTGCTGAAGACACAGTGATGGCGGAGAGCCTCGCTTACTGAGGAGGAGGCGCATTAGATGAGAGCAGAAGAGTTAGCTGCTGGGGCGTCTAGCTCCAGAACTGTGGAGATAGTGGGAGGCACTGCTGATAGTGCTTTTGATGCTGAGGACACCACTGAGGGTGTCCCTACTACAGAGGTAGTGGGTTCCGGGGAACCGGACCCACCTGCTTGCTGATCGACGGCGCTCTGCGCCCCAAGTTTGCTTCACCTAACACTCTAGTATTTAAATTTTTTTATGCATTGGGACAATTGCATGTCTTTTTGTTGGGGGTGGGGTAAATGGAAAGTGAGTGCTAGGGTGAAGTCTAAGTAGTCCAATTTACTATCCTCTTTTGGGGTTTTCTTGCCTGTGTTCTTTTTCCCCAAGAGACTGATTACTTTTTCTGTTGAACCGGCATGTCTATATCTTGTGTACATATTTTAATTCTGGAGCATGATTGCTAAAATGATATCTTGATAAAATGGAAAATGATGCATGACTAGACATAGTAATTGATAAATGTGTGGCTCTAAGCATGACATAGAGGTACACCACTGCATGACCCTGAGTCTAAAATTTGAACTAGGTGTCTGATAATCTGGTAGAGTGATGAGATGTTAAGTGAGTGTGAGGAAGCTTTTAATAGTCCACTATTTGTACTGAGCTAGAACTTGCCTGGTTAGTCCTGCTAAAAGTAAGTTGTAATAGACAATTAGGAAAGGATCATAGGCCCTTATTAAATATAGCCCATTTTTAGCCTAACTAAAAGAAAACCAAATGAAATTTATGCTTGTTTGATCCAAATGATTTGAGCTTAAATGAGGCCTTTATTTTTCACCCCAACTAATCTTTTCTGGGAATAATGTGTTGGCCGTGGTCTCTCCTTGGACATGTGCACCTCAGCTTATGCCAAAAGCATAAGTTAAGGGTGGCTAATGCAGTAAACAACCTTTTTATGGCCCTGACCCAACTTTGGGTATTGTGTACTTTGACTCATGGCAAACCCATGAGTTGAGGGTGGCTATTATGAGGAATGCTCTGGAAAGTGGGGTTGAAAGAACAAAGAGAGAGAAAGAACAAAAGTAAAGTGACTCAAGAATTTGTTGAAAGAAAAGTAAAAAAATATATTTAAAAAAATTACAAGAATACAAGCAAGAAAAGAAGAGAGTCACTAAAGGAGGGCAAAAAGTCACTAAAGTATACCTAAATATACCCTACCTGACCCTGAGCCTATGTTACAAGCTAAGAAAGTCCTATCATGATCCTAAGGGTTGTATAGCGAACTTAAAGCAGTGAAAATAAGGGCAAGATTATGGCAATAGGTATGAATGAGTGTGAATTTGTTCTGAGAGTGAGTGTTGAAAAGTAATCCTTATACTCAAACTGAAATCATTGTGTGAAAAATGAGGATTTTGTTTTGAAGTGAGGACACTAGTTGCATTATAAAAAATATTAGCACCTTGGTGAGAAATTGAAGAGGATAGGTGTTAGTGCATGGTGAGTCTGTGTCATGGTCTGATTCCACATAATTCAAGCCTAATAGTGATAACATGCATAAATATGATGAGATTAATCGGGATTGATAGCCAAACGATTGCAAAGGATAAAACATGGATACTATTGTACAAAGATTGTGCATTGAGTCATAGTGCGTCGCTTGAGGACAAACAGCGAATTTAAGTTGATGGTGTTGATATACCGTGGTTATACGGTATTATTAATAATTTTTCCTTAAGTTCAGTGTGTCCAAAAGACTTTTTGTGCTAATTTTTATATAAGTTTCTCCTTATTTTCAGGAAATCTTTCCAAAGATGAAGGCAGAGGTTTTTAAGTGAAGAAATGCAGAAGAGACCACCTACGGAGCTTGTGACGGTCCGTCATGCTCGTGACGGTCCGTAGGTGGCAGCATAGTGCAACTGCTGACGGAAGATGGGGAAGTCTGACCAAGTGTGGGGTTATGGAAAGCTTGACGGACCGTCGTGTCCATGACGGTTCGTCCTGCAGGTTCGTCATGATTTTTTGAGAACTAGTCCTAGTACCTATATTCCAAGAGTTCAAGTGTTTTGGAACGGAGACCCTCGACGGACAGTTGTTCCTGTGACGATCCGTCATACATGCCGTTTGAGGGCAATGAAGAGAGCAGCAGAAGAAATTGCACAAGTATGGGATGACGGAGTCCATGACGATCCGTCGTGACCACGACGATCTGTCGCGATGTCTGTTGATCAATCCGTGTTTTGACAGATTTCCAGCAAATAGATTCCTTGTTTAATTAGGTTTTTATTTTCTATAAATAGTTTGAAAAATCTCGTTTTTGAAGTTAGACTCTGGATTATTAGGGTAGACGCTGGATTATTTTGTTAGGCCCTTGATTATTGTTAGATTCTTAATTTTTTTGAGATTCTTTTAATTGATTGTTGGTGATTTTAGTTGGTTAATCAAGCGAAATTTCGGATTTTACTCTTTCTCGTTGAAGTAAGTACATGAATTCTTATACCATATATTTGAATATTGTGATTATGACTATGGGTAACTAAACTCCATAACTAGGGTTTTGGGAACCATACGCAAATAATGAGGTAAAACCTAACTTAATAACAATTCTAGAATAGTGTCTTGCATCCATTGATAATTCTTTCGCATGGATGTCTTTTTAACGGATGAATAACGTTAGAACTCTCCTTAATGCTACTTGCCGGACCGAGGAGGTAGATAACAGGAAAATAATTATCAACATAGATTTAGTGTATACTATATAATAGGATAGTATTTATTGGTACGAGGTAATAACTTAGTCAAATATCGAATACGATGCTTAATATGAGGTAAAGATAAGGGTTAGGATAGCAACACAAGTAGCCGGACCAAGGTGCGGAGTGAAATTTTCTAGATGCCGGACCAAGGATTTAGAAATACACAACTTATCACTTTGCATGCAAGATACTAGGAAAGAATTGCTATAGGTAGACTAATAAAGTTATGAACCTGTGGGGAACACATAAACCCTAGTTACTTTGATTAATTGATTAAACTCCAACATTCGAAGCAGTTAGTTGTCTCCTTTTATTTCGCTAGTTATTTTCATTTATTTAGGAATAGAAACCCCCCTTTTTATCATTTTTTCTTTCCAAGGAAGTAATTGACTGAACAATAGTAATAATAGATTGACGTTAATTCTAAACTATTTTCCTCGTGGGAACGATCCCAACCTCACTTGTTGGGTTATTTACTTGACACGACCGCTTTACTTTTTATTTGAGAAGTAAGTTTGAGCGTATCAAGGTTTATTAATATGTAAATGTTATAAGGATGGTGATGATTGCCAATGTGTCTTATCATGATATGAAATGCTAATGTGCTAACCTCACTTATATGAATTATAATGAAAGGACTTATACTTGTGCAATTCTTATTGAGATATGATGATGACGATGTTATACAAGGGTTAGATCCTATGAGCTAAAATAAGATATGATTTATAATAAAGGCTTAAAGACATTTCAAAAAGGGACTCTAGCTTAGCACCGAGTGAACGAGAGTGAGGAGTGTCCCTTCCGACTTAGGGAAGGTAGGATCACTAATGTACTCTTGAGATTGGAGACTACAATGAATGTAGCAAAAAGAGGGTCCCAATTATATCTCTTAGTTCTTGAACTATGTTGCCCCCATAGGAATACTAGCTAGTGGGATCCACGTAGTTTCTATGTTTCATGTTTTGGTACTACCTTGGCAAGTAGTCTGTCTTCCTTAGGTGTAGGGTTTTATGACACCGGATTCTACATTAGCTCATGTGTTATATGTCGGTTAGGTCAAGATGTTCTCAAAAGGTAAAATGAACTAAAGGATTGAACTCTAACTATGATAACCTGAGGGGTCTAGCTTAGTCTAGGTAGGGGTATGGGACCCTACCTAAGCATTGCACTAGTTATCCTTGAGGAAAGTCTTAGAAGGATGTTCTTATGTATGATTATGTTTAAAATGTTATATGACATGTTCATTATGAATATGTTGATTAGTTCACTTATGAATACGTGTTGGTTTATATTGTTAAGGTAAAATGATATGTACACCTAAATGCCATGTTATGTGAAGTAGGGTGCTAGTTATGATTCTTATTAAGTTACTTGATTGAGTAAGGTTATAGGGCTTTGCTTGGTCAATACACTTGTTGACTTGATAGGGGTTTATGATTAGTTGACTTATTTTTGTTATATGATAGGTACTCTTATTCATGATTATTGTTAAATATGACTTGATGATAGAGTTACATTGAGTATGTATCTACTTATATGATATGTATGGTTGACTTGACTAGACATGATGTTGTAGTTCTTATAATGTACATGCCTATGACTTAATGAATAAATAATATTGATTAGTAATTGTTGAATGTGCATGAAGGTTTTAAATGTAAAGTTCATATTTTATGAAATGACCTTTTTCTTAGCATGATTTCAAAGTATGCGTGCATATGGTCTCATGCTTAGTACAAGTGGCATACTAATCCCATTTATTCCTTTTCCCCAACATTTTAGGTTCCGGTCGTTGAAGTGTCTAAAAGGCGACTTGAAGAAGGGTTGGATTCTTTGATCATCCAAGTAGGGTAGGTCCTCATTGTCGGAACGCGATGCTAATATCGAGATTATGTTGTTGATTTAGTTTTAAGAATCTTACACTTCTATCTCTTTTCATTTTAGTACGGATTGTATAAAGCCTATATGCGGCTATCTTTACGTTGATGTATGGGTTATGCCCAAATTTCTAATCATGTTAGATGGTTATGAGATAAGACAATCTTTGAATACTATTTTCTATCTTATATATAAATATATATATATATATATATATACACACACACACACACACTTAAGTGCAATAAGAGTAGAAGTCTATATAACCTTCTTATACGAAGAGTCTTTGTAAACATCCAAGTAAAAGTAAAGAAAAGTTCTATTTTTTTTTGCAAATTTGACCTATGAATGTAATGATGTAAATTAAGAGGCTATTCTTAGTCCTCAAAGAGGACAACGACGCCGGTTATGTCTAGGGGGGTAAACCCGGATGTGACAAGAACTTAACAAAAAACTAACGATCGTTGAGGTTTTGCAGAGCAACCCTCAAATGATTCGCATGTTCTTCTCTATTCTTGGAGTAATCAATGAAGACGAAAACGAACAAGTCCTAATATTGTTTGAATACCCTGTTCATCAAATCAATGAAAGTTGCAGGAGCTTTGGTTAGTCCAAATGACATTTCTTATAATGAGCAAAGTTGTTTTTTCAGAATGTCATTATCTCCAACAATGAGATGATGATAACTAAATCTGATATTTATCCTTGACAACTGACTAGAACTTTAAAGTTGGTCATACAAGTCATCAATCCTGGGTAAGGTATACTTATTCTTGATTGTGACCTTGCTCAACTGCTTATAGTTAATGTACATTATGAGAGAACCATATTTTTTCTTTACGAACAACAATAGTGCACCCCATGGGGAAATACTAGGTTTGATGAACCCCTTATCTAGAAGGTTTTTCAACTGCACTTTCAATTTCTTAAGCTCATCTGGAGCCATTATATAAGGAGGAGTATAAATATGTTGGGTATCTATAAGAAGATCAATTCAAAAGTTATTCCCTTTCAGTTGGAACTCCGGGAAAATCTTCTAGATACATTTTTGGAAACTCATTGACAACTGCAACTGACTAATGAGTTGGAGTTTAATAACTTGAATCCTTCACCCAAACAAGATGATATAAATATCCCTTAGAAATCATTTTTTAGCCTTAAGGTAAGAAATGATTTGACCCATAGGCTCTAAGGTACTACCCTTCCAATCTAAGATTGGTTCGTTTGGAAATAAAAAATGAACGATCCTACAATTGAGTCAGGCATATAACGATTGTAAACAATCTATGCCTAGAATACAATCGAAATCTACCATTTCTAACTATAGAATATATATTGAGGTAACTTTTTAAGAGATTGTGATAGGGCAATTTCTGTATACCTGTCTAACTAAAACTGGGTCACTGACTGGAGTAGAGACAAAGAAGGGTTCTAAGAGAGTTTCTAAACTAACGTCAAACTTGATTGCTATATAATGAATTGAAAAAGAGAGAGAAGCCCTTGGGTATAACAAAGCATAAACATCAAGATTAATGACTTGTAACATACAAGTCACCACATTAGGTGAATCTTCCTCATTTTGGCGAGCCTAAAGAGGATAGAGCTTGTTCTGGCATTTTCTGCCACCTGTACCAAATAAGTTAACATGCTGAGTTAGGCGACCTTTTGGTGATGTTGAAGTTTTAGAGTGAGCTCTACCATTATTGCCTCATTGACCCTGTTTAGAAGGACAATCCCTCAACCTATGACCATACTGACCACCTCCAAAACAACCTTCCTTTCTTTCAAGGCACTCGCACAGATGGTTTTACCACACTTAGTGTAAGTTGGGTAGATTTTGATACCTGAAATACTTTTTTGAGACATAGAGCCTAATGCCCTACATTAATGATCTTGTCTGAACTTGGAGAATGGAACACTAGTGATTTCCACCACCCGATTTTTTCTGAGAATACTCATATTTTCTTGTCTCAACCTTCTTGTTCTACTTAGTATGCTCCCTAATCTTATCACCCTCAAAATGCTGAGCATGAGTAATGAGCCTAGAGATTCTTATATTTTCGAGCAACATAACATTTCTACACTTTGCCTTCACCAGGTCCGACACTCCATATATAAACTAATTCATCTGAGCCTTGTAATCAACAACCATGTGAGGATCATACCTTGAGAGTTGGGTAAACTTGAGCTCATACTCTTGGACTTCCATGCTACCTTTCCCCAAGTTCATAAATTTTTGAGCTTTTGCCTCCTTAAGACACAACTGAACTATGTACATACGTCTACAAAGCCTCTAAAATATAAAGACTAGAGTAGGTTGGGAAAGACCCCGCCTTAACTTTAAATATGATACAATACAAAAATGAATTTACCAAACACTAAATAATGCTCTAATCAACTTGGAGCTCACCCAAAAGTAGTAGAGTTTTATGTGCTCCTACTGAGGAGGTCTACTAGTTGGAGTACCTGTGCCTACAGTATTAAATGCACCGTCCCTAATAAGGAACGTCAGTATGAAAAATGTAATGAATATGTAAGGCAATAGTATATGTAATACGATATCTCAAATGAAATGAAGTAGCAACGTATGAGTGCATAGATTAGGAGAGAAGACCACATTTATTTACTCTTGTGATATCATGTAAGTTACGTTTTGTCCTTTACTTTTCTGTATGTATAGTCTTTGTAGGGCATGTGATACAAGTGACCAGTTGATCAGTGGTAGAAGAGAATGACCCATGCTAGGCATATTAACCCCTGGGATGTGGTCCTCATAATTACACAACTTGGGATCGACCCATGCTAAGCTTTCGCCCCTGAGCTGCCACCCTTGTATGCCGATAGGGATCGACCCATGCTAGTCTCTCGCCAATGGGCTTCCAGCCTTATATACCAATTAGGATCGACACATGCTAGGCATTCTCCCCTGGGCTTCCTTACATAATTATATAGATTTCTTCACTTAGATTCTTTAATCTTTGAGATTGTTGTTTATCAGTTCATACTTCTTTTGAGATTTTATTTTGGTGGTCATAATCATTATGGAGATATGGAAGTATGGACCAATATTAGACGACATGAAAATAATACTTCAAGGAAAAAACAATGACATAAGGAGCTATGTAACATCAACACATTACGTTAAGAGATTAATGACACAATAGACTTCAAACAACAAAGAGGAGGATTCACATACTTGCTTTTGCAATTACAATTTCTATACCAGCACATGGGGGATATTTACACAAGTATATAATAGTTAATAGATAATGAAGTAGTTCTATGCATTACAAAGAGGGGGAAATATTGTTCGCTATTTGGAGATAGTACGTTGCCACAATGTTTTCTTTTCTAGGAATAGAACTTATGAGATTTACTTTATTGATATTAATTGCAGATGTAAAATTTCATGCCAAAGGGATATAAAATTGAATAGCCTTACATACCTTATCCTCGTGCTGATATACTATCACGATTCAGCCTCCCCTTTTTTTGTTTGAATCTACAATTTAACTCATGGTAAACTAAAATTAGAAGCTGTCGCAACGTGAGCCTTGTAAAATAGTAGCTAAATTTGACTGATAATGATCCCATAAATCCCTTAACATAAAGTGTATCACCACACCCTCATTCTCTGTCCATCACATACATTGTACATACTTTTCCCAAGATCAATTAAGCTGCCAACAATAATATACATAGAACAACTCCAAGTATTCTTTATCATACAACCAAGTATTGAACTCACCATCCCCTTGATATCTTCATGAAAGCACACCACTAATTCCTCACTCAAACTCATACATAAGGAAGACATAAATGGAGCAATCACCTTACCTCAATTTCTGCAACTTCTCCTTATAACTTGAATTCTTTTAGAACTTCAGCTTCCCTTCACACTTGAACCAAAGAAGAAACAAATGTATTTTAATAACTAAGGAAGTGAGAAGTAGTTGTTGGAAATATTCTACCTTTGTAGTTATATTACAACATGAATAACATGTTTTCCTAATCATCCATGGGAGAATTAAGCTAAATCCATGAGTTTTCACTTACTTTTGTTTGCAGATTTGAGGGTTTCCTCAAGAACCCTAGAAAACATTAAGGCTGCTAGTTTAATCCTTAAGAGAATAGAGAAAGATAAAGAGAGAGAGAGAGAGAGAGAGAGAGAGCTGGAGTTAAATTTTATTTTTGTGTTATAATGGGTGAAGAATATCTGCTTATTAGATATATATAGAGCTTTATTGACCACAAAAATATCCTCTAGAAGCTCCTTTTTTGGGGGTTCATTTTCAGTCACTAATTGGTCAAGTAGGTGATGCACTTGCTTGAGCACATCAAACATCTCAAAAGGTCAAACTAAGTGATACACCTAACTACTTTCATGTGGCCTTTATCCATATTGGGCCTTGCCATATTTGGCTGCTGGGATTTCTTTCAAATTTTATTTTCATTTAATAGGTTTGGGCCTCAAGTGACAACCCATTAAAGCCTAAATATGGTCCATCAAACTTGGCCCTTTAACTATATTATAGCTTAAGTAGGTGATGCAGCTGCTAGCTTAAATTAAGCCAAGCAAGAAGCTCAATTATTTTATTTAAATTTTTAAATATTAATCCCGTGTTCTTCAACTTAGCACTTAAGTTTTAACATTAAGCTCAATTACAACCTTACTGTATCTACTTAAATACTTTCTGTCATAGTTAACTTGCAATACACATACTGAAACGTGCAAGTCGTTACATCACCTTCCGAGCTAGTTTAAACCAACAATAACAATATAAGAAACAAGATCCCTCACCTACACTATAAATCTTTCTCAAAAACCATTAAGACGGATAGACACCCGATGCCCTAAAGTCCCGAGAGAACCAACCTGCAACCTGTTATTACTGTGCATATAACTATAACAATTGTGACAAGTTCACCTAGGATTCAGCGATACAAAACAACATAAGAAGGTCTAAAAGTTATTTAAAAGAATTGGTTTTTGAGGCCACAACTCCGTAAGACACAAATGAACCATGCACATACATCTACAAATCCTCTAAAAGATAAAAGACTAGAGTAGGTCAGGACAGACACCACGTTATGCTTAACTACGATACAATACCAAAATGAATTCACCAAAGACTAAATAAATCTCCGAATCAACTTGGAGCTCACCCAAAAGTAGCAGAGTTTTGGGTGCGCCTAATGAGGAGGTCTACTAGTTGGAGCACCTGTGCCTGCAGCATGAAATGCAGCGTCCCCCGCAAGGGACGTCAGTATGAAAAAATGTACTGAATATGTAAGGCAATAGCATATGTACTACGAGAGACAAAATGAAATCAAATAGCAATATATGAGTGCATAGATAAGGATAGAAGATCACCTTTGCTTACTCTTGTGGGATCAAGTAAGTTACATTCTTTTCTTTAATTTTCTGTATGTTATATTCTTTGTAGGGCATGTGATACAAGTGACCATCTGATCAGTGGTAGAAGAGGATGACCCATGCTAGGCATATTAACCCCAGGGATGTGGTCCTCATAATTAAACAACTTGGGATCGGCCCATGCTAGGCTTTCACCCCTGAGCTGCCACCCTTCTATACCATAGGGATCGGCCATGCTAGGCTTTCGCCCATGATCTGCCACCCTTATGTTCCAGTTGGGATCGACCCATGATAGGCTTTTGCCCCTGGGCTTCCACCCATAATTATATATATTTCTTCATTTAGATTCTTTAATCGTTGTGATTGTTGTTTATTGTCATAATTATTTTGGAGATATGGAAGTACAGACCAGTAATAGAAGACATGAAAATAATACTTCAAGGAAATAACAATGACATAAGGAGCTATGCCACATCAACACATTACTTTAAGAGATCAATGACACAAGTGACTTCAAACAACAAAGAGGAGGATTCACAGACTTGCTTTTGAAATTACGATTTCTATACAAGCACATGAAGGATAATTACTCAAGTATAAACGAGTGAACATATAATGAAGTAGTTCTACGCACTACGGAGAGGGCGAAATATTGCTAACTATTTGGAGATAGTGCGCTGGCACTATCTTTCCTTTTCTAGGAGTAGAACTTAGGAGATTCACTTCATTGATATTAATTGGAGGTGTCATATTTCATGCCAAAGGGATATAGAATAGAATAGCCTTACATATCTTATCCTCGGACTGCTATACTATCATGATTCTGTCTCCCCTTTATGGTTTGAATATACAATTTAAGTCATGATAAACTAAAACTAGCAGCTGTCACACCGTGAGCGTTGTAAAATAGTAGCTAACTTTGACGGATAATGAGTCCATATATCCCTTATCATAATGTGCATCAGCACACCCTCCTTCTCTGTCCATCAAATACATTGTACATCCTTTTCCCAAGATCAACCAAGCTACGCCAACAGTAATATTCATAGAACAGCCCCAAATATTCTTTATCATACAACCAAGCATTGAAATCACAACCCCCTTGAGTTCTTCATGAAAGCACACCACTAATTCTTCGCTCAAACTCATATATGAGGAAGACAAAATGGAGTAATCATGTTACCTCAATTTTTCCAACTTCTCCTTATAACTTAAATTCTTTTAGAACTTCAGCTTCCCTTCACACTTGAATTAGAGAAGAAAGAAAGGTATTTTAATAACTAAGGAAGTGAGTAGTAGCTGCTGGAAATATTCTACCCTTTTAGTTATATTACAGCACAAATAACATTTTTTCGTAATCATCCATAGGAGATTTAAGCTAAATCCATGAGTTTTCACTAATTTTGGTTTGCAGATATAAGGGTTTCTTCAAGAACCCTAGAAACATTTAAGGTTGCTGCTTTAATCCTTAAGAGAAAAGAGAGAGTGAGAGACAGCTGGAGTTAAATTTTATTTTTATAAATTCAAATGGGTGAAGAATATCTGCTCATATTGGATATATATAGAGATTTATTGACCATAAAAATATCCTCTAGAACCTCCTTTTTTTGGGGTCCATTTTGAGCCACTAATTGGTCAAGTAGGTAATGCACCTGCTTGTGGACATCAAACAACTCAAAAGGTTAAACTAAGTGATGCACCTAGCTGCTTTCACTTGAGCTTTAGCCATATTGGGCCTTGGCAGATTTGGCTGCTTGAATTTCTTTGAAATTTTATTTTCATTTAATAGGTTAGGGCTTCAAGTGATAGCCCATCAATATAAGCCTAAATCTGGTCCATTAAACTTGGCCCTTTATCTATATTATAGCTTAAGTAGGTCATGCAGCTGCTAGCTTAAATTAAGCCAAGCAAGCAACTCAATTATTTTATTTAAATTTCTGAATGTTAATCCCTTGTTCTTCAACTTAGCACTTAACTTTTAGCTTTAAGGTCAAGTACCACCTTATTATATTGACTTAAATACTTTCCATCATAGTTAACTTACAATAAACATGCTGAAACGTGCAAGGCGTTGCATCACTTTTTGAGCTAGTTATAACCAAAACTAACCATATAAGAAACATGATCCCTCACCTACACTATAAGTCTATGTGAAGTGTCACATGAATAGAACTAGTATTTACATAATACAAGCTGTCACATCCGCCCCCCAGAAAACATTCGTCCTCGAATATTAGCAATGTTTTCAAGCCCAAACAAGTTCAAGCCTAAGTTAGTACTACTATTACTCACATTAAACATATAACTAATACTTACTTGTCAACACCTCCACTAACATTTTGATCTTTCTCACCAGTCTGGAAGAGGAGAGGATACTTCAATTTTAGTGCTTATTCCTCTTTCCATGTAACTTCTTCTACTTGTTGGTTTCTCCATAGTACTTTTACAAAACCTACTTCTTTATTTCTTAACCTCCTCACTTGTCGATCCAGAATAGAATTGGGTACTTCTTCATAAGTGAGATCTCCCGTAACCTATACATCTTCAGTATAAGTATACGAGATGGGTCACCTATGCATTTTCAAAGCATTGTTACATGAAACACCGGATGAACTGATGAAAGCTCTTTTAGTATATCCAACTCATATGCTACTTGGCCTACTTTTCGAATAATATTATATGGCCTTATATAGCTGGACTCAACTTTCCATTTTAACCAAACCTCATTACCCTTTCATTGGAGACACCTTCAATAACACCCTATCCCCTATAGGAAATTTTAGTCCTGTCCTTCTAATATCCGCATATTATTTATGTCCACTTTGAGATGTTTCTAGCTGATGTTTTAACACTTTGAATTTCTCCACAACTTGATGAACAAGATCTGGCATTCGGATTCCTGCCGTTATCATTACGAGAATGTGTGATCACTAAAATTTAGAAAGTCAAGTTAGAATGGAATTCGATCATACCTTACGCACGATAAGAGTAACAAGAAAATCAATACTCTTCCTAAATACTTTGTAGCCTCCCTCTCATTAGTTGTGGTGCACACTAAATACCCTTGAAAAGCACTCTACCTAGTGCGACTTTTCAGATATTCTAGGACAATGCTTTGATATGTTTATCACTCCTCGAGGCTACCCCTTGGACGCATCTATGAGACTTAGGATCATGAGTGACCGAAAGGGAAACCTAATGGAATAAATAAGTATACTAATGATAAACTAAATAATAAAGCTGTGCGGAAGCTAAATTATAAGATATACTAAAAATGATGGGGAATACATATGCATTGTCCGAATATGAAAATTGAGAGTTTGAGTACAATATGCAAAATGAAAATGCAAATTAATATACAGATAATGACACATTTAAAAACTAAGGCATATATATATGAAATAACTCAATTATCTAGCCTAGCATGTGTATTTTAAGTACTAAACATTTACATAGCTGGGGTACTGAAATTCAAAAAATAAATGAAGTAATAACATGATAATCTGATTTCGAACATGTAAATAACTAATTCATGATAATTTGCTAATGTTCTAGAAACCCTATCTCTAGTTTATAGTAGGGAATCAGAAAGCTAACTAAATTCTAGGGGTCTAATGGTAGAAAGGAAACCATAAGTGAAATCCCACATACCGTGTAACAAATTATACAGAGAAATATTTCAATTTCAATGCTGGAATATATGGAATCTTGCTGCGTGCTTAGACCTAGGGTTGGTCGACCTTTTCTACCATCTTGTTTCTAATTTTATAAGTTTTGATTAATAATTTGACTTAGGTAGGTTCTTATTGTGTTTCTATCTTAAAATGACAAAAACCTCATCATTTATAGTCTAAATGACGTAATTTAGGGGCCAAACAAACAAGAAAAGACAAAAAAACCCTAACTTAGAATTTGTCAGAGTCATCAATAGAACAGACCGGCGGGCCTTGAGTCAACTGACGGTCTGCATTGGTAGACCGTCATTCGCGACTGAAGACTAAAATATGGGATTTGAAACTAAAATTTGTTTGGTCTATTGATAGAGCTGACTTACAGGCTGTGAGTCGAGTGACGATCCATACTGGTCGACATCATTCATAACTGAAGGTTAAAATTGGAAGTTTGAAACTTAAAGTAGGCTAGACCATCGATGAAGCTGACTGACGGGCCATTAGTCGATTGATGGTCTGTCACTTCACTGACAGTCTGTAGGCTGTTTTCGTCGGTGGCACCTACAACTTCAGAAAATTTTGAATTTTTTTCCTTTCTCGAATCTGGGGTGTTACATTACACGAGCCGATTGGGCAACCAATGCTGCAAGTTTCACGTGATTAAACAAGCCCATATGATTGAAAAAATCTACAACCACAATCTTCCTCTTTTTTGCCCCACTAGTCTGTGCAGTATGCTCCTTGGATGGTAATCTATTGTGCATTGCAGACTTCTCTTGCTTCTTTTGAGAATCAACCATATCACTTAACTTACGCAGTGACACACTATAATATAACAACCATGACGATGTGGAGCACCTTTCTTACTATCCTCTTAATTTTTGCAAAAACTGGGATGTTGATTATGATTGTTACCTCTCACGTCACTCCCTTTGTTGGGATAAGTCTAGCATTTGTTTTTATTGTTAACCACCTTGGGAGGAACACTTTTTCTTCGGTTGTCCCTCCCCTTCTCTGCATCAGCACAAAAATCAGTTAGGGATGCAACCACTACAATATCTTTATCAACATCATTGACTTTTCGTCTTTAATGTTCTTGTTCAAACCATTTCGGAGACCATCCAAGAAGTAAAACAACAAGACTTCTCTAATAAGGCTCAAAATTTTAAGAGTGAGTTTTGTGAACTCTTTCACATAGTCAGGAATGGAGGAAGTTTGCTTCAATTCCCTCAACTTCCAATGAGTCTCATGCACTACGTTTTGAGGATAAAATTAACGCTTTAACTCCTCTTTGAACTACACCCAATTATCAATGGAAAACACCATTCTCTCCATGTCTGCCTTTTTCCTCTACAACCACAACATCACAGTGTTGCTCAAATATAGAGCGTGTATCCGAATCTTTGCAGCTTCAATAGTAATGTTCACATGCTCGAAATAAGCATCCATATTCCACAAGAAGTTCTTAACATCTTAGGCATTCCTTTAACCACGAAAATACTTTTGTTTAAGATCCTCTATACGTGTCTCACAAACAGTAACAAGAACAACAACTCCTACAATGACAGTCTCATCAACCTGCCTTTTCAAGGTCTCAAACTCTCTATGAAGAGAGGAGAGAGCTTCGGTTAGCTTGAGTTCAAGGTTGGTAAGCCCTTGCTTGTTCACTTCCTCAATCTCAATAAGGTTACTCTTTACCTAATACATATCCTCAAGAGCCACTTATTCAAGAAAATTTGTTTTTTTCTCAACAATAACAACTCACCTATTAAAGGCCGACAAACTAGCCTCAACTCGAATAATTTTTTCATCGAGTTTGCTAGTGTTTAAACCTTCTCCTTCTTACCTATGGGTTCTTCCATAAACAGGTGGGTTAGAAGAAAATTCCCTTACCTTAAATTAAATATCTTTCTTGGTAGTGTCCTTTCAAATAATCTGCTCCCTCTCTAGACGGGCCTACTCGTTGCATTGAGACTTCAACGTCATGCTCTAGCTGAAGCTTTGATACCACTTGTCATGGGCTTATTTTCTTTTGTCTCGCAGGACAGTAAAATTAGGCTTGCAGAACTCCTCTTAAGCTTAATCCTGACACAAAATAACACTAAAGTGCAAGAACAAGAATGTCTCAAATAGTCCACAAACAAACAACAAACAAAAAGGCAAAGTAGAGAGAAAGTTTGGGACTCAAATGTCAATTTTCTTTTATATTTCTCTCAAGGGTTCTTCATACAAGTCAACTCCATAAAAAGTCTTAGGATAAATGATCTAATAAACCCATGTATTTGTGTGCATTTGTATTGTGAATTCTTTTACTTAACACTTACTAACTAAACCCGTAAACTCAATCAAAAGATGATTTTTATACCCCTCCTATCAGGTGTTTAGCCTATATCCCTCAAATAAATGACATGTCAAATCCATGTCACATAAATTAATAACATGTAATAATTTTATTCATTAAATATTTTAAAATTATTAATCAAAAAACCAAATAAAAGGTAAAATTCTTTAAAATAAAATTTTTATTTCTCTAACCTTCCTCAAACTTCTGTTAACCTTTCAAGACCAACAACCATCATCATCACCATCCTCACAGACACCATCACCTCTAACTTGTTTGTCTCTTTTTATTCTATTTAAACCTGTCTTCGTACGAAAAAAATAAAGTTATCAAAATGGAAGTCTTGAAAAGAAAACCTTGAATCTTATTTTAGATCACATTAATCTTTCTTTGTTCCCTTTTCTTTTCATTCCTTTGTAAGACATTTGTATTTGAAAATTTTATTCTTAAATGGTTGTATTAAATGAAACTAAAATGGAAACAAAAAATAAAAAAAATAGGGTCTACAGAAAGGGTGGGGTTGATTGAAAAAGAAGTTGAGGCAAAGATGAAGTGGGTACAACTAAAGCCTCAAAGTGGGGGTTGGGGTGGTGGTGGGGTTGGGGATGGCTGAAAAAGGATGGGGTGGGGGGTTAGGGAAGATATGGGGTGGGAATTGGCTGAAAAGGGGGATAGGGTGGAAAAGGAAGGTTACTGTGGGGATGGTGGTGGGGGATGAGTGAAGAAGGTGAGCGAGGGGAAGAAGATAACTTTTGTTAAAAAAAATATTATTTTATAATTTTTTTAATTTAAATATGTTTTTCACTTGACTTTATATGCATATTATTGCACTCTCTCTCCAATTCATCCATCTTAATGCCACATAGGCCTGGTCAATGGTAAGAAGGATTTAACATATTACGTTTTATTGAGTTTACTGGTTCAGTTGATAAAGAGTTAACTAATAGGGTCCATAATACAAACTCATACAAGAAAAGGGGTATATCAAATCGTTTTACCACAAACTTATACAATCTGAAATAAAGCGTAAAAACAAATGTGGACAAGGTCCCAAGAGAAAAGACTAAAAATAATGCCTTTACAAAAGTATAAAAGTTAAAGGGAAAAGTTGGCCCTTCATTTCCATAAATGGCAAAAACATCCCATTCACAAATCAACGTTGTATCATCCCTTGGGAACTATTTTAGCTGCTAGTCAAGGTCATTAATTCCTCACCAAGGGTCTCTAAGTATGTCCCAAGCTGGTTGATTATTTTCACACCATTTAAGACCCGTTGAAGCGCAATATGAATATGTCCTGCTCTTGTAAATGCTGAAATTTAATATAGCCTCTTTCATAGTGGCACATTATGCTCTGTATACATTGACATGGGATAACATTATAGAATTTAGGTCCTATTACATTGGACTTCCGGATTGGAGTAATGATTAATAGGGAAAGTCGGGGGTATTTGTATTTCATAGTCAGAGGTGAAATTCTTGGATTCATGGAAGACGAGTAAATGCAAAAGAATTTACCAATGATGTTTTCACTAACCAAGAACGAAATATAGAGGCTCGGATACGATTAGAAATAATACAGTTTCAATAATAAATGATAACTACTAGGGATTGGCGGATTCATAAAAGGGAAAATTTATCGATCCCTGGTAAAAAAAAATTTTGGTTCAGACTAAAGCGGTCTGATCATCTTCGAGCCCCAAACATTCATTCTTGATTAATGAAAAAATCCTTGGAAAATGCTTTTGTCTTTAAGAAATCCAATAATTTCACCTCTGACTATGATATATGAATTCCCCCTACTATCCTTGTTAATCATTACTTTGATCCCAAAGGCCAATGTAATAGGACCGAAATCCTAAAAATGTTATATGATGTTAATGTACACAGAGGTAGGCTTGATTTGAGAACTCAACTATGACTCTCTTAATATATTCAAATGCCGCATCATTTAATTAATGACGCGCATGCATATATTAATAAGATTCACATTATCTATGTCTACTATCAAGTGAAACCACACCCAAGGGAACATTGTTGGCAGAATTAGCAGGGAAAGACGACAGTGTTGATCTTGATTCAGGGCTGTCTTTGGGAAATTAATTGCGAGGATTCGTATAAGTGGAAGTTTAAAGGTGAAAGTGAAATACCACTATTTTTGCGTAGGTCAATCCGGCTGGAAGACATTGTCCACTGGGAGTTTTGCTGGGGAGGCACATCTGTTAAAAGATAATACATCTATCTTGAGATGAGCTCAACGAGAACAGAAATCTCGTGTGGAACAGAAGGGTAAAAGCTCATTTATTTTTGATTTACACTATGAATACAAAGTGTGAAAGTGTGTCCTAATGTTCTTTAGACCTTCAGAATTCAAAGATAGAGGTTTCAAAATTGTTACTAGAGTGATAACTTTATTGTGGCATTCAATGATTCATAGTGATGTTGCTTTTTGATCCTTTAATGTTGGATATTCCTATTAGTGTGAAGGAGAATTCACCAAGTGTTTGATTGTTCACCCTCCAATTAGAAACGTAAGCTTATTTTAGACCGTTTTGAGATAGGTTAGTTTTACCCTAGTGATTACAATGTTGCCATGGTAATTTAACTTAGTACGAAAGGAAATATTGATAAACACAATTGGTCATCGAACTTAGCTGAAAAGCCAATGGCGTGAAGCTACTGAGTGTTGGATTATAAGTGAATGCCTCTAAGACAGAATATAGGCTAGAAGTGATCCGATTGTTGACCCGCAGTAGGGGCCTTTGGTCCCCAAGGCCACATGTCGTTGTCTAAGTCGTCACGATGGTAACCGCCTTGAAGTATAATTTCCATTGAGTTGCGAGTATAATCCTTTGAAGACGACTTAAAAATGTGGGGTAATTGTAAGTGGCAGAGTGTCCTTGCTACCATGATCCAATAAGATTCACGTTTTTGTCACTTTGATTCGTTGTCACGACCGGGAGCACCCCGTAGACGTAACAAGAGTCTTCATCCTCGAAGAGGACTTAGACTAGCCCTTAGTATTCGCCAGTACATATCATAGGTCAAAATGCAGAAAATTTAAAACTTTTACATAGTGAAGTGTACTTAGAATTCTCACATATCATGTAGGAAGTTTACATAGACTCCTCGTTTAGGAAGTATACATAAAGTTCTCCCTAAGCATAAACAAATCATATTAGAGTTTAATATCTTATCTCACATATAAACCATCTAAAAGGAGTACAACATTTGGACATAGCCATTACAAGTACAATATCCCATTATAGGCTTACATTAATAGTCTCAAAATGATGAAGGAAAGAAACACTTGGTTTTTGACATAACAATCCTACTAAGCTAGATAGGTGGTACCATACTCAAATCATTGAGGACTCACCAATCAACTTGGGCAAAAGTTTAAGTCCTCTTGCAAATGGCCTCTAAGAACCTCAATGGCCAAAACCTACATATTTGTAGAAATTATAAGGAATATGGGTTAGTACAACCACTTGTACTAAGTATGGATATATGCAAATCAACCATTTGAAGACATGAGCAAAAGGGACCATTTCTTTAGAAATATCCTAAGTAATTTTGAAAGGATTTATGCACACACAATAGAGCATATACAAGACGAGGATCACAAACACACAAGACATCTTCATAAACAAGGACAACATCATCATAAAGTCATCTTAATATATCATGTTCATTAATTCATTTCATCAACATACAAGACCGATTTCATCAACATACAAGGCCCTTACTAAACAAACTCATCCCAAGCCTACAAGTGCAATGTCCATGTGAAGCCCATTCCCACACAATCAAGTAAACAAGGAAAGTGAACATAAGTAATTCCTTGTGTCATATAGCATAATCATCATGTGTAGTCATCAACACATATTACAACTTACAACAATATCATGTTCATCAAAGTAAACAACATCACGTAAGAGCAACATCATATAGATGCAACATACATACATATCATGATATCATAAGAGCATAATAACATAAGAACAACCTCCTAGAACTCCTTTCAAGGCAAACTTGTGCAATGTATCGATAGAGTCGCATACCCCTACCCACACTAGGAAGAACCTCTTAAGACACCTTAGTTAGTTTTCATTTTCATTACTTTATTCATTCATTTTACATTCAAGAACAATCACCTTAATCGACAATAGACCATGTGAGCTAATCATAGAATTTGGTGTCATGGAACCCTACACCGAAAGAAGGTGCTCTACTTGCCAAGGTATAACCAAAACATGAACATAGCATTCTATGTGGATCCAGTAGCTATTATTCATATAGAGGTAACATAGTTAAGGAACTAGGATATATACTAGAGACCTTCTTAATGCACAATTGAATTGTAATCTCAATCTTATGAGGACCATTGTGAAACTACCTTCCCATATTGGGAAGGGGCACCTCTCATATCTAGTTTGCTCGGTGCTAAGCTAAAGTCCCTTTTTGAAATTCCTTTCAAGTCATTCTTAATCATCAAAACTTAATATAAGCCATAATAGACTAACCCCTTGTATAATCATGTCATTATCTCTTTAGGTATAGAACTAGAATTTTCTTGCATCACAAACCATCATTAGCGAGATCATCACACCATAATCATAACATAATAAGGCATACAAGAAAATCACATTCGAACTTGGATGATCATACCCCGATAAAGATCTCACTATCCATCATACTCATAAGATGTCATCATAATCATCTTATCATCATCTTCTTAATCAAAACACATAATCTTACTTTAATTCAATGTGATCATCAAGAATATACCATCATTATTGAAGTAGAGAACTCATAGTCACAAGAAGTCTTACCGTTATCTTCCAAAACCTTTTCCAAGATCATACCAATTCATCACAATTATCCAAATAATCCACTCATCGTCATTATCGTATGCTGAATTAACAAATTATATAATCAATTATAACAACCCTAGTCATCTACAAGTCCAATTCATAGCTAGGGTTAAGGAAAAATGTTCATCCAATATGATCTCCAAGAACTAGATCAAAAACCCAATCAAAATATGTTACATAATAATCCATGAAAAATGAGTACCATCAACACTAATATATCAACCTATAACCTCATCATCTTTAAGCAATTTCTCAACCAAGATCTAAGATTTGGGGAAATTGGGGAAAGGGCATGGATCAAATGAAATTCCAATAAATCTACATCAATTACTCAACAATATACACTTAATTATCCTTAGATAATCACAATTCGTCATAGTCAATCATCAATTTCAAGTTTGGAAGAAAATCCATTTGTAGAGAAAAAACCTTGGAATTCGATGATCTAGAAATCAACTTTGTATGGAAATCATAGGGAAAGGAATACCAATAGTGAAGAATACATACCTTAATTAAGACTTAATCCACTAAATTTGAGAAGAAAAGTTGAGAACTTAGCCTTCTTATCCAAGATTCCAATACTCTTCAATGGAGGTTGAGTAGAGAGAGAATTTAGAGAAAAGCGAGAGTGATTTTGGGAATTCGATTTGGGTGGGTAAAAATGACTTAAAACTGAACCTAAATAAATATGTAGTCACCACCTAAATTACCCAAAATACCCCTCACTTAATTGGGTAATTTTGTGAAGTCAAATTGACTTAAAGACGACGCGAACGAATCTAGGATGTGGTTGTGCATCGCGGTGGCACTTCAAAATCTTTTTTTCTAAAATCCATGTTGAGACAGTGAGCCTCGTTAAGGACCCGTGATGCGAGGAAAAATTTTCCCACCAAGTGATGGTTGCGCGCCGCGCAAGGACCTTCATATTTTGTCTGTTCGCGGTTGCTTTGGCAGCCTCCTTGCCAATGTCTGGATCCTCCTCAAGGACCCTTTGTGTGGTCCTTGGGGAATCATAACTGGAAGTTTGGACCCTATATAAATTATTTTACCTATTTAAAGTCTTTCTTGTAAGTTATAGAGTTCATATGACACTCCCAAACCTTCACAAAACATAGTGACGTCTACTAGTTCAACTTCGCTAGTTTCCAGACGTCAAGGTCTTTCTTTGACTTTTTATCTCTAACCATTTTTATTGAGTTTATTACATAAGTATAGATCTGGAAATATTATTTTAACCCTTATTTAATAGGTGAGCTCATATCTGAGTCATGGAACTTCCAGAGTGTTACATTCATTTCCCCTCCCCCCAACCACCTTCCTCCTCCCCAACCTCAAATCCAATGATTTATTAATTTTCAAATGAGAGGTTTATGTATTTATTGCATCTTGGAAGGAAAATACACCTTGTTTTTAAATATAAGTACCAAGAATAACATGGCAAGTGAAATTTATTAGTTTGTCACTAAGTGTTGAACTATATGTTCTATGCCGATCAAAGACTTGTTCAATAATGATGCTCCATTTCGAGGTTTTCTGTGTTTTTGAGTTCTTTTGTTTACAGAATTAACTAGACAAATCCTTCCAACAAGTAACAATAACCATTCACCACCACCCACATAATCATGAAAGAGCTCTCCAGTTGTCAATCCTTACTATGTTTGGCCGTTTGTCAATCCTTACCATGTTGGGCCTGGTAAGTTTCCCCGTGTTGAGTCAAATTAATCCACAGGCTAACGCCGCATGAGTATTTTTTGACTTGTGTGGTTAGGTTTTATATGTAATAACCCATAAAAATAACAGAACTAGAAAGAAGTTAAAAGTTTGAAATAGTCATTTTTGTAAAGAACATAAAATCTGGAAATTGTTAAGTTATGTTAAGTTTGGGTTTTTGGTCAACATTAAATGAAATAACTCCTAGCTCAGGATTATTTATGTGTACTTCCATATACCTTTCTCTTTCAAAGGCGACCAAGTTTGCGCGATTCCGAGTTTGTGTAAGTGAGATATGCCCTTTGGAAGTTAAGTTGTTGGATAAGGAAATTCCAATCTAGATTTTGGAAGGATTATGGTCGTTTCCATACCAAAATAAGTTAATTTATTTTTGCTAATTATTTTTAGGTCTAAACTGATAGGATTCAGTTTATCTATTCAGAAAGATTTAGGGTTTTGAAAGAATAGAAAAGAAAAGACGAAAAGAGGGAAAAAAACAAGGATTCGTGGATTTCTTGAAGATTTGCGTGTGGATTTACCCAAGGATTCAATCATATGAGGTAAGTGAGATAACATATCATTGGTTTACTTCACCCACACACCAATCTTGATTCAATTTAGGGACGCATTTTAGATTTGAAAGTAAATCCTATGAGTTCTTGATCATAATTCGATCGAGATCTTTTGGGTTCTTTTGTTGAAGTTTCTTGAGTTTGATTAATGATGTTAGTTGTTATTTTTGAGTTTAATATTGTATATATTCAAGGTATAATAGAATCTAAGTTCTTAGGTAAATAACCAAGTGATATTAGAGGGTTTAGAGTTGACAAACCAAAAATAAAATTTGGGATTTTCTAGGAAAGGAGCTAGGATGCCATGACTCTCAATGCGCCCCAAAAAAGTTTCTCAATGTGAATATTTAGGGTGAATATCTAGCCAGAATGCCCCAACTTGTTCCCTGAATTATGAGGGCTGGCTCCCCCGCACCTCTCATAGCGTCAGGGACGCCAGTTCTCCCCATTTATCCCCCATGTTTTTGTACTAGTTCCTTAGAAATGTACCTATGTTATTTAGTTGATTCCAACAGTCTTAGGTACATCTAATTTATGAAATCATCTGTAAACATGATATCTTGAATCTTGAATCCATAACTCAATTCAAGGAAAGTTAAGAGTAAAGTATAGAAGTTAAGAAGAAGGTTGAGAGAAGTTCTTAAAGTTTTCAAACGTCTTTCAAAAACGTTTTAACTTTGTTTTAAGACTTATGTTTCGAGTTAAGAAAAGAGTAAAGAGCTAATTTCATTTATGCAAAATTTATAAGGGAATTAAGTATTCCCAGAGTTTAAAATGTTTTCACATTTGAATAGGAAATGGAAACACTGATTTCCAAGAGAAGCTTTTAAGCTAAGTTCTGAGTAATTATCTCAAACCGAACAAAGAGGTTTTTTTAAAACTTATGAGATAAGTATACAATATTTCTAGATAGTAAAAGATCATACTTTTTAAATGACTCCTTAAGTTGCTTTTTAGTATACACGAGTGGATCAACTTAGTTAAGTTATCTATATGATGGAAAAGTATACAATATTTCTAGCAGCGTGGAAGAGATGGTGTATCACCACTAAGGCTCTTAGTGGTGATTTTCGGTTAGGAAATCCCCTACATAAACTATATTACTCTATTTCATGACTAAATTTGTGTTTGTGATTAGATTTTCCTTAACAAACTAAGATATATTCCACTTTTTTACAAGCTTTATATATATTTCATGTGTTTTATTGCTTTATATTGAGTTAAGTTGTTTATGATTCGAGTTAAGCCATTGTAAGTGTTCATTCCCAATTCTTTTCAAGCTTCAGTTGTATTTAATATTCCAACTCATATACTCATACATTCAATGTACTAATATAGTTGATTTGCATCATTTTATGATGCAGATGCAGGTAACCAGGATCAACATCCAACCCCTCATTGATTAGGTTGAGAGTACACAGTTAGTTGGTGTTCCTCGCTCTTTATGGAGTGTCCTTTTAATAATTATTTAGTTTTTTGATTGTTAAGATTATTGGGGGTCCTATCCAACATCCCTTATTGTTTTAGAGACTTCATAAACAGTTAGGAGTCATTTATGTTTACATTCTTCTTTTATATGTTAGACTTGAGTTGACAATTTTAGCCAACTTGTAGGTTTGACTTTTAAATGTTCTAAGTTTTTTATTATGCAATCGAATTGAGATGCATTGAATCTTTGTATTATGATTTTAAGTCTTCTGTTGAGTAAGTAATATAGGACAAGGGTTCGCTTGGGACCAACAATGGTTCTTGAGTGCCAGTCCCACCCAGGGTGAAGGTTGGAGAATGAAAAACATGGTATCAGAGCACATACTTGAAGATTCCTAGGGAGTCTATGAAGTCATACTTGTCACACCCGGGTCCTATACCCTAGATGAGACTACCGTCGTTAACCTCTAAGATGTCGCAGACAAGCCTCTTCTTAGCTTTCATCACAATCATACTGTTAAATTTAGCAAAAAATTTAAAACTTTTTAACTTAACTGAAGTGTACTTAGACTTCATATTATTCTTGCATAAGAGTGATATACTAACAGCTCAAAATAAATAACCACACACTAACAGATTGAACAATTGAAATGAAGAATTCATAATATCATTAATAGTTGCCAAACCGGCCTTAATACAAAATCTTGAACAAATGTTTGAAAGGAAACAGTAGGAAAAACATCCACTAGCTATGTCTAATCTACTATAGCTAGAAAATAAAGCGTAGGCATCCTCGAACTCAAGAGGACCTACCAAAGTGTGGAGGTACTAGTCCAAACAGCTTCAACTAATCTTCAATATTCTTCAAGGACCTGCACCTATAAAAATAGTAATTATATATGGGTTAGTACACACTTGTAATAAGTATGGGTGTATGCACATAAACACATAAGGACTATGCATGATCAAGGAAATCTCTTCCTATAGCGAAGTGCCATTTTAGGAAAGTGAAGTCATTTCACTGTCCTAATTCGTTATTTATGAATCATGATATGAATATGACATATTTTCATGTGTTTAAAGCACACAACTCATTTTCTATATGAAAATAAGAATTTGGAATCATGAACATAATTTAAGAAAAACTCAAGCAAAATTAAATTATTTTGCTCCCCTTAGGCCGAAAGCTCCCTCACCCAGACTTTACTTTAATTTTTTTCATTCTTTTCTTCTTTTTGTTTTGTAGTTAAATTATCTCCTTTGATCCTATGTTTTACTTACGAGTGCAATGTTCGTTATAGTCCCATTGCTACAATGAATCAAGTAAGTAATCAAAAAGACTAAGGAAATGATTTGACTACCCTAATCACAAGTTGTTCTTTACATTTTTGTTAAATTGGGCATGAAATCTTTATAACCAATCTTTATTGGGTATGCCCATTATTTGATCATTTGCATAATATAAAGATGCTGGGGCATATATTCATGCTCTAATTAATGAGTCATTATGTTTTGCTCCCTTTATTGGGATAAGCCAATAACTGTTAAAACTTCATTCCTATAAAACACTGATGATTTGATATACTTATGCTTTCCCTTACTTAGTTCACTTTGAACTTACATTTCTTCTTCTTTGATCTCATGTTCACTTTTATCATGCTAGGTTGACTTAGGATATTATTTTAAGACTTCCATTGGGATCTTTTTGTGCAATGACTAAGAATGACTTACATCATTACTTAGTATAGCCTCACCCTTTGGTCATCCTATCTGAACACCCCTCATCTTCCAAATTATTTCTTTCTTTCTTTCTTACTTTCTTAAAGAAATCTTTAGCATTTAACCGACATAGATCATGTGAGATAACATGAAATCTGGTGTCTCCCCCACACTAAAAAGAGGTGATTAACTGGCCAAAGTGAATCGAATACTTCCTACCTTTCTTCGGTGGATCCAGTAGCTAGTAACATATGCTATCGACATAGTTCAAAGACTAGGATAATTTGGAGACCCTTATCAACCTTCGTGGTAATGTCATTTCATGAGGCTTTCATGTGTTTACACAAGGTCATCACTAGTCTATCGGTGCTTAAATCAATTTATTGTACTTGACAACTTTTAGAATTTATTCATACACTATGGAAGCTTTCTTCTAGCATGAGGTATGCTTGATTAATGTGAACTTAAATCGTACATTATCTTTATAGTGTGAATGATAATTGTCTCACGATTTCTAACACCCTCTTATGTGAGTATCTTTAACATAATTGTTTAGGTGCAAGTGAGACTTGTCTCACTTTCTTTAACACACCATTCTAGGTCAATTTCATAACTCATAAACCTTTAGTTATTTCATTACTCACCTTAAATTGTTGAATCTTATTTGGTAGTCTTGTACCATTCTTTATGAAAGTTATAAGGACTTATTCAATGTGCTACTATGTTCAAAAGTTCATTTAGATAGGGTATGTTGGGGCTTGTCCCAATCATTGGCATACCCTATGTTATGAGTTCATTGAGTTACATCTTGTCAAGTTAATATTTAACATGTATTTGTTTTAAAAGGAACATCATAATTTACAGTGTCCATATAAGCTTTGTATCACTTAGTCATTTGCCAATTTTAATACATATTTTGGAAATGATATTGCTGGCCAATGTATTGGCATAAACCAAACTTTCACTAAACACTTGTCATGATATTATCACTAGAAAAGTCAATTAACTTCATGTATATACTATATTAATCTCATTACATTAAGAAAGCCAACTTTTAACATTTAATTAGCTTACAAGAACAATTCAGTGTTTAGTTTGGCCAAGCTATAAAGTTGATTTGGCATTAAAGATTCATTAACTAGCTTTGATTCTCCTTCTTATTTCTTCATGGAAACATTGAATTCCAAACACATACAAACATATCAACTGTAAACACACACAGTAATTGAAACCTTCATTCCTTTCAACAATAAACTTAATTTCATAAACGACTTATAATAATTTCATCTTCTCGAACACATTTAGGCATTAAAACATTTCTTATCTCATGTAAATAATACTCTAATCATACGGATCAAACCTATAGGTCTCATTCGACATTATCAAATAACAGCAATCTACACATTATCATTATGGTGTAAATGAGAATTGTCTCATGATTTCTAACACCCTCATATGTGAGTATCTTTAACATAATTGTTTAGGTGCAAGTGAGACTTGTCTCCTTTATTTAAACCCCATTCTAGGTCAATTTCATAACTCACAAGCTTTTAGTTATTTCATTACTCACCTTAAATTGTTCTGTGTTATTTGGTAGTCTTGTGCCATTCTTTATGAAAGTTATAAGGACTTATTTAATATGCTACTGTATTCACAAGTTCATTTAGATAGGGTATGTTGGGACTTGTCCTAATCATTGGCATACCCTAGGTTGTGAGTTATTGACTTACATCTTGTCAAGTAAATCTTTAACATGTATTTGGCCTTACAAGAAACATCATAATTTCCATTGACCATATAAGATTGGTATGTCTTAGTCATTGGACAATTTTATTTCATATTTTGGAAATAATTTTGCTGGCCAATATATTTGCATAAACCGAACTTTCACTAAACACTTTTCATGATATTATCACTAGCCAAGTAAATTAACTTCATGTATATATTATAGTAAGCAAGCCAACTTTTAATATTTAATTAGCTTATAAGAACAATTCAGTGTTTATTTTGGCCAATCTATAAAGTTGATTTGGCATTGAAGATTCATTAACTAGATTTGATTCTCATTCTCATTTCTTCTTGGAAACATTGCATTCCAAACACTTACAAACATAGCAACTGCAAACACAAACGGTAATTGAAACCTTCATTCCTTTAAACAATACACTAAATTTCATAAACGATTTATAATAATTTCATCTTCTCAAACACAATTAGGCATTTCAACATTTTATATCTCATGTAAATAATACTCTAATTATATGGATCTAACCTATAGGTCTCATTCGACATTATCAAATAAAAGCAATCTACACATAACGATCAATTATCACAACATACCAACAGCATGCTTGAGATTTTCATTATACATACTATTAGAATCGGACATAGGAAGAACTAGGGAGATTAACATTCGACAATTTCATTCGGAACAACCCCAGTTTCGGTTTTCTTGAATTCAAAATGTTTGAAAAGCATCCTGGGGAAGGGAATCAAAGAGAGAAAACCCATAACTTACTATAGAATTTAATCTACGAAGATCACCCTGTACTTTGTACAAAAAACATGAAGAATTGCCTTGAAATCGCCTAAGGAGAATCGAGAGTATTTTTCTGTTTTTCATACGTTTGTTCACCGTTTTTCAGTCGTGGGTTTCTACAAGATATACGTTATTCTAAGTCTTAGGAACTGAATATTGACTAGATCAACTTACGCTAATTAACTTAATAAAATAAATCAATTATCTAATTACCAAAATACCCCTCCTTAATTCGCTAAAATAGGAGAGCATTTGACTTAGCCAAATTTTGAAAATTTGCTAAGGGTCTCGGGTTTGACCATGAATTTAAATTAATAAATTAAGTTGATAATTTAATTAATTAAGTGACCTAGGGTAATAATTAAAGTACCCATAAATCACTAATATCATAACTAACCCCTTTTGACCATCCCAGGTTAGGTACTAGGATGTTTCTTTAGTTAGCTACTCGGCTAGTGTCACCCGCTTAGGTCGTAGATTTTGGGCACACTAGTTAGTTCATTTTAGTAAGTCCTAGGTTATTTATATAGTTAGGTAAGTTAGTTAGAGCCTAGGATTGGCTAGGAAGCTCGGCGCCATGTGGCTTGACCTGACGCGTGTCGGCCCCCTTACCGCCATAACAGAATTGGTTGGGCTTGGTCGCTTGGTCTCTCGGTCGATAGTTGTGCACTTTATTAACCGTGCACTATGTAATTGCACTTTGAAAGTTCACTTCTTGTCCCAAGGATCCTCACTATGTCCTTGGGCACTGCTTAATATACATGATCATTTTAAATGATCATGTGCTATGGTACCTAGACTTGACACTTGGATGCCTCGTACCTAATGTGTGTAAGCTAAGAAAACAAATTTTTTAGCTTAGGGTCTTTATTTCAGGTACAATTCCTAAACAAGCTTGGATTGGAGCATTTGAACATCAAAGTATATTATAAGTTACTTGTTAATACATAGAAATTGTCTAACACCCTTAAGCCAATATTCTCTAACATGCCCAATATTACTCAATATCGGGCATTGGGATGCTTATATACCCCAACATATATTCTTAAAACCTAATAGACTCTTCACTAGACAAGTACATTTTCTGAAATGTTACATTATCCCCCCCCCCCCTTCATGGAACATTCGTCCCCGAATGACACTGCACATAAATTTTTAATCAAAGAGGGTATTTTCGAAAAACACATCAATATACTTGAAAATGTACTCTTTGTGAATATCTAATTCATAACTTACTCTGGATGATGCACATCACTCAAAGCTTATCTGAAGCTTCATGTATGAGATTGAAGAACTTCCTTCTCAATGTAACTTTAACTCAATGCACATCACAACTCATGTGACACAAAAATCATGTCAATACTATACAAAAAACAGAAACATGAATACAAGTATGAACTCATATTAACTCATATAGTGAAAGTATAAAACACACAGTTATGGACTTAAAACACCCAAACCGACTAATGCACTAAATTTTAGAGTTTCAAAAACAAAATCAGACTTAAGAAGAGTATATAACCTCAAAAACTGAACAAGTGAGTGTAACATGAGGTCATGTGGGCCTCGGCCACACATGTTTCTCCTCAACAAGGTGGGCCTTCCATATCACCTTTACGATGGCAACCTCCTTGTTCCTCAGCTGCTTCACGTGGAGATCTAAAATTTCAATAGAAACCTCTTCATAAGAAAGGTTCTCATCGACTCATAACCCCTCAACAGGCAAGATGGATGCTGGATCACCTAGACACTTTTTAAGCATCGAAACATGAAACGCTGGATGAACGAAAGCCAAGTCATTTTGTTACTTCAGTTCATAGGCAACATTTCCTACTCGCTGTAAGACCTCAAAAGGATCTATATACCTCGAACTCAACTTCCTTTTCTTACCAAACCTCATCACCCCTTTCATGGGTGATATCTTTAGGTAGACTTGATCTCCTACCTCAAATTCAATAGCCGTCTTCCTATTATCAACGTAGGATTTTTGACGATTGTAAGTAGTAGCCAATCTATCCCTGATCATTCTCACCTTTTCCGTAGCTTCATGTATGATCTCAGGGCCAAGGATGGAAGACTCTCCTACCTCAAACCACCCAAATAGGGACCTACGTCTCCTGCCATACAGTGCTTCAAAAGGTATCATCCCAATACTGGAATGGTAGCTATTATTATAAGAGAACTCAATTAGTAGAAAGTGATCATCCTAACTTCCCATGAAGTCAATCACACATGCCCTCAGCATGTCATCAAGGGTCTGAATGGTACGCTCTGCTAGTCAATAATACATGCTCTCAACATGTCATCAAGGGTCTAAATGGTACACTCTGCTTGTCCATCAGTCTGAGGATGAAAAGCAGTACTGAACTTCACCTGTGTACCCAAGATCTTTTGGAAGATCTCCAAAAGTTAGAAGTGAGCTGGGCTCTCCTATCCAAAATGATAGAAAAGGGATCCCATGCCACCTCATTATATCATCAATAAATAGCTTGGCATAATCTTCGTCCATATAAGTAGACTTCACAAGAATGAAGTGAGCAGACTTAGTCATGATGTCAACAATGATCCAAATGGAATCATGCAGTTTCCTGGTCCTAGGAAGACCAATTACAAAGTCCATATTAATAGCCTCCCACTTCCATGATGGGATCTCAATCGACAGGGTAAGACCTCCAGTCTTAAGGTGTTCGGCCTTAAACTGTTGGCAATTGGGGCACTACTCCACAAACTTAAAAATACCTCGCTTCATACATTCCCACCAATAGATGTCCTTGAGATCATGATACATCTTGGTGGAACCTGGATGAATGGAATACCTGGAGCCATGAGCCTCTACAATAATATTAGGTCTCATAGTATCAATATTGGGCACATATAATCTGCTCAGGTACCTAAGTACACCATCCCCCTAGGGAGAAATGATTCATTCATCTTACTCAACACTGAGTCTTTCAACTCTATGAGTACTAGGTCGAGATGCTACTTAGATTTAACATCTAAAACAAATGAGGATTCAAAACAGGAAAGAATAGAAACACCCCCACTTGGTGTATCTACCAGTCGCACACCTAACCTAGCCAATTGGTGTACCTCTTTAACCAGCTTCCTCTTCTCATCATAAATATGAGACGTGCGGTCTATGCTCAATTGTCTCAAATCATCGGTCACTACATAGGCCTTATGTGGGTGATTATGGGCACTCATTCCATAATCCTTGAGCAGCTCTAGCCATCTTCTGATGAAGATTCAATTTTGTCTATGTAAAAACATACTGAAGACTCTTATGGTCAGTAAATACATTAATACGTACACCATATAAGTAATGTCTCCAAAGTTTTAACGCAAATACCACATCAGCTAACTCAAGATCATGGGTAGGGTAATTCTTCTCGTGGATTTTCAACTGTCTTGATGCATATGCAATCGCCTTGCCATCCTGCACAGGAAGACATCCCAAACCTTCTCGAAAAGCATCACAGTACACCACATACCCTTCACTACTCCTCGGCAAAGTGAGAATTAGGGCTGAAGTGAGTCGGTCTTTGAGCTCTTGGGAGCTCTTTTCACAAGTTTTAGACCACTAAAACTTCGCTTTCCACTTTGTTTTAGCTGTCAATGGAGCAGCAATAGCAGAAAAACCCTCAACAAACCTACGATAATAATTAGCCAAACCTAAGAAACTCCGGATGTCCGTATGAGTGAGGGTCTCAGCCAGTTCTTTACTGACTCAATCTTTTTCTGATCAATCTCTAGACCTTGGTCAGACACAACAAGACCAAGGGAGGTCACTTATCTCAGCCAAAACTCACATTTGCTGAATTCTGCATACAATTGATGTTACCTGAGTACTTGAAATTCATTCTCAAATGTTGTTCATGCTCTTCTCTGGTCTTAGAGTATATGAGGATGGCATCTATGAATACTATGACAAAAGAATCAAGGTATTCATGGATGAACCGATTCATAGGTTCCATAAATGCGGTTGGTGTGTTAGTGAGAACAAATGACATAACAAGAAACTCGTAATGTCCATAGCTAGTACAGAAGACAATCTTAGGAATGTCCTCTTGTCTCGCTCAACGCTGGTGATACCCTAACTGAAGATCTATTTTAGAAAAGAAACTTGAACCTTTGAGCTGATCAAATAGATCATCAATTCTGGAAAGAGTGTATTTGTTCTTTATTGTGACTTTGTTGATTTGTCGATAATGAATCAAGTAAGTAATCCAAAAGACTAAGGAAATTATATTACTACCCTACTCACAAGTTGTTCTTTCCATTCTTGTTAAATTGGGCATGAAGTCTTTATAATCCAATCTTTATTATCTATGCTCATTATTTGATCATTTGCATAATATAAAGATGTTGGGGCATATATTTATGCTCCAATTGATGAGTGATTATGTTTTTCTCCCTTCATTAGCATAAGCCAATAACTGTTAAAACTTCATTCCTATCAAATACTAATGATTTGATATACTTATGATTTCACTTACATAGTTCACTTTGAACGTACATTTCTTCTTCTTTGATCTTATGTTCACTTTGAACATGCTAGGTTGACTTAGGATATTCTTTAAAGACTTCCATAGGGATCTTTCTGTGCAATGACTAAGAATGACTTACATCATTACTTAGTATAACTTCACCCATTGGTCATCCTATCCTGACATCCCTCAACTTTCTAGTCTTTCTTTCTTTGTTTCTTACTTTGTTAAAGAAATATTTAGCATTCAACCGACATAGATCATGTGAGATAACATGAAATCCAGTGTCTCCCCAACACTAATAAGAGGTGGTTAACTGGCCAAAGTGAAACCGAATACTTCCTAGCTTTCTTCGGTGGATCCACTAGCTAGTAACCTATGCTAGCGACATAGTTCAGAGACTAGGATAATTTGGAGACCCTTATCCACCGTGGTGGTAGTGTCATTCCATGAGGCTTACATGTGTTTGCACAAGGTCATCACTATTCTATTGGTGCTTAACCCAATTTATTATACTTTACAACTTTTAGAATTGACTCATACACTATGGAAGCTTTCTTCTAGCATATTGTATGCTTGATGAATGTGAACTTAACTCTTACATTATCATTGTGGTGTGAATGAGAACTGTCTCACGATTTCTAACACCCTCTTATGTGAGTATCTTTAACATAATTGTTTAGGTGCAAGTGAGACTTGCCTCACTTTTTTTAACACACCATTCTAGGTCAATTTCATAACTCATAAGCTTTTAGTTATTTCATTACTCACCATAAATTGTTCAATATTATTTGGTAGTCTTGTTACCATTCATTATGAAAGTTATAAGGACTTATTCAATGTGCTATTATGTTCACAAGTTCATTTAGATAGGGTATGTTAGGGCTTGTCCCAATCATTGGCATACCCTATGTTATGAGTTAATTGAGTTCCTTCTTTTTAAGTCAATCTTTAACATGTATTTTTTTTTTACAAGGAACATCATAATTTACAGTGTCCATATAAGCTTGGTATCACTTAATCATTGGCCAATTTTATTACATATTTTGGAAATGATATTGCTTGCCAATTTATTGGCATAAACCAAACTTTTACTAAACACTTTTCATGATATTATCACTAGCCAAGTCAATTAACTTCATGTATATATTATATTAATCTCATTACATTAAGAAAGCCAACTTTTAACATTTAATTAGGTTATAAGAACAATTCAGTATTAATTTTGGCCAAGCTATAAAGTTGATTTGGCATGAAAGATTCATTAACTAGCTTTGATTCTGCTTCTTATTTCATCTTGGAAACATTGAATTCCAAACACTTACAAACATATCTACTGTAAACACACATAGTAATTGAAACCTTCATTTCTTTCTACAGTAAACTGAATTTCATAAACGACTTATAACAATTTCATCTGTCAAACACAATTAGGCATTACAACATTTCGTATCTCATGTAAATAATATTCTATTCATACGGATCTAACCTATAGGTCTCATTCAACATTATCAAATCACAGCAACCTACACATAATGATAAGTTAGCACCACATACCAACAAGATGATCAAGATTTTCAATTATACATACTACTAGTATCAGAAATAGGGAGAACTAGGGAGATGAACATTCGGCAATTTCATTCAGAACAACCCTAGTTTCAGTTTTCATGAATGCATCCTGGGGAAAGAAATCCAAGCGATAAAACATATACGTTACTGTAGAATTGAATCTACGAAGATCACCCTATACTTTTCACAAAAATCTTGAAGAATTGCCTTGAAATCGCCTAAGGAGAATCGAGAGTATTTTTCTGTTTTTCTTATGTTTGTTCACTGTTTTTCAATCGTGGGTTTCTACTGGATAAATGTGATTCTAAGTCTTAGGAAGTGAATATTGACTAATTCAACTTAGGAAAATTAACTTAATTAAATATATCAATTAGCTAATTACAAAAATGCCCCTCCTGAATCGATTAAAATAGGAGAGCATTTGACTTAGCCTAATAAAGTTGCAAATTTAATCAATTAAGTGACCTATAGTAATTACTAAAATACCCCTAAATCACTAGGACCATAACCAAACCCTTTGGACCATCCTAGGTTAGGTACTAGGATGTTTGTTTAGTTAGCTACTCGCCTAGTTTCACCCGGTTAGGTCTTAGAGTTTCGGGTACATTAGTTGCTTCATTTTAGTTTGTCCTAGGTTAGTTGTCTAGTTGGGTAAGTTAGTTAGAGCCTATGATTAGTTAGGAAGCTCATCCCCACGTGGCTTGACCCGACGACTGCCGACCCCCTAACCGCCGTAACCGAATTGGTTGGGCTTGGCCGCTTAGTCTCTCGGCCGATAGCACAGCACATATGTTATCATGCACTTTCCTAACCATGCACTCTGTAGTTCTACTTGGAAAGTTCACTTATTGTCCCAAGGATCCTTATTATGTCCTTGGGCACTGCTTAATCTACATGATCATTTTAAATGATAAGGTGCTATGGTACCTAGCCTTGACACTTGGATGCCTCGTACCTAATGAGTTTAAGCTAAGAAAACAAAATTTTAGCTTAGGGTTTTCATTGCAGGTACAATTCCTAAACAAGCTTGGATTGGAGGATTTGAACATCAAAGTGTATTTTAAGTTACTTGTTAATACATAGAAATTGGCTAACACCCTCAAGGAAATATTCTTTAACATTCCCAAAATTACTCAATATTGGGCATTGGGATGCCGATGTACCCCAATACATATTATTAAAACCTAATAGACTCTTCACTAGACAAGTAAATTTTCTAGAATGTTACAATATCTGTAGAGTCTAAATTATTGATGTGAAGACAGTCATATCTATAATTAGGAAGCTTCAATATTTTGAAATTCCTTCACTTATTTCATACTCATTTCATGAGATAGAGTTCGATCTCTATACAATTTTTTTCTATCATGATTGTGTGTAACCATTACGAGCTGCCTTTTGATCGAGAGTGACTTCATGAGAAGATTTTTTGCCATTTGAGCTAAGAGAATCAAAGATATGGATGCTAATATGAGGAGTAGGATGCGTTTATTTAGTGTTCGGCAGTCTCATCTGTCAAGAAAAAATCCAAGACATCTATGCTAATAGGGAACATAGACATAATAAGGTTGATGATCCATGTGCAACTAGTTAAACGGGATAAGTTGAGGAACAAAGAATAGCTTAAGAATAAAAGAGCTATCAAATAAATTCGGGCAGAAAAAGAGTAATGTGAACCAGTCTTATTTAAAACATACGAAAAAAAGACATGTTCGATCATTTGCTAGTGCACCTGCACCAAGGAACAAATATGAATACAATAGTAAGAATTCTCAAAACTTCAAAGGTATACTTGCATATACGCAAGGTACTATGGCACAAGGGGATACTAAGACTCTTGCATGTGCCATGTGTGGTAGGATACCCTAATTTATGAGATAGTGTATTAAGAAAGGACAAAGTAATGGTACTGGGTGCAATATAGCCCAGTCTTCTTCAGTTGATCCACTAGAGCTTCATCTAGAAGAGCTACTTCAGAGGCATACGTAGATGGAAACCATTGTTATGTTATCACTAGTTGTTGAGAGCAAGATTATTCGCCAGATGTTGTCACATGTATGATCTAACTCTTTAATTTTTATATTCATCCTGAGAACCTTCTTGAGAGATACCTTTAGTGTTTCTATGCCTGTTAGTGAGTCTATTCTAACAAAGACAGTTTATCATTATTGTCTCATGTTCGTCAATCACAAGAGTAACATGGTTGATTTAGTCGAATTAGGCATGGTAGATTTTGGTGTCATTCTTTGTATGGACTGGGTTCATTCCTGTTATGCCTCAGTTGATTATAGATCTTGAAGTATCAAGTTTCAATTTCCAAATGAGCCAGTCTCAAAGTTGACAAGTACTTCAGCAGTGCCAAAAGGTCATTTTATTTCATACCTTAAGGCAAGAAAGTTAGTTTCCAAGGCGTGTGTCTATCACTTAGTCTGACTTAATGACTCTAATGTTGGGATACCTCTTGTTTAGTTAGTTTTAGTAGTAAAAGAGTTTCAAGATGTCTTTCAAATGATCTTCTCAGAGTCCCTCTTGATAAAGATAAACTTCAGGATAAACATTCTTTAAGACACTTATCATATACCTATTCCGCTATATAGAATGGCACCAACGGAGTTAAAAGAGCTAAAAGAACAATTGAATGATCTCCTTCATAGGGATTTTATTCGACCAAGTGTATCACATTGGGGTATTATAGACATATATGTGAGAAAGAAAGATGGTTATATATATTACAATCAATTGAAAAAGGTTACCATTAAGAAAAAATATCCTCTCTCAAGGATTGATGTTCTTTTCTATCAGTTTCAGGGTGCTACTTGTTTCTCTAAGTTAGACCTCAAATCAGGTACCATCAGTTAATAGTGAGGGAATGTGATATTCTAAAGACAACATTTAGGACCCGTTATTGTCATTATGAGTTTCTGTTCATGTCGTTTGGTTTAACTAATGCACTTGCAACATTCATGGACCTTATGGATAGAACATTCTAGCCTTATTTCGATATGTTTGTTATCATTTTGATTGATGACAATCTAATTTATTCAGAATGAAGAAGATCATGTTATCTATCTCAGAATAGTTTTTCAGACTTTGAAACATAAGGAGTTATATGCTATGTTCTTTATATGTGATTTTTGGCCTTAGTGTATGGTATTCTTGGGCCACATAGTTTCCTGTGATTGAATTAGAGTAGATACCCAACAGAAAGAGGCAGTGCAGAACTGGCCTAGACCCACATATGCAACTAATATTAGGATTTTCTTGGTTTAAGTTAGATATTATAGAAGGTTCGTAGAGAGATCTCATCTATTTTGTCCCTCTTTACCAAGTTAACTCAGAAAACAATATAGTTTCAATGGTTTGAAGCTTGCGAGAAAAGTTTTTATGAATTGAAAAAGAGGTTGAGTATTTCCCCTATATTAGCCATACCATAAGATACTCAAGGTTTTGTGGTGTATTATGACGCACCAAGAGTTGGTTGGGGTTGTGTGTTGATGCAGAATGGCAAGATTATAGTGTATTTCTCCACACACCTGAAAGTTCATGAGAATAATTATCCAACCAATGACTTAGAGTTGGCTATTTTTATTATTTTCTTTGAATATATAGCGTCATTATTCGTATGGTGTTCATGTTAATGTATTCACTGATCACAAGTCTTCAATATGTGTTCACTCAAAAAGATCTTAATATCAAATAATGCTTAGAATTACTAAAGGATTATGAAATAAGAATTCTATATCACTCATATAAGGCTGACATTATTGCTGATGATTTAAGAAGGTTGTCTATGGGTAGTATCGCTCATATTGCGTAAGACTAGAGAGAGTTAGCAAAAGATGTTCTTAGGCTTGCACAATTGAGAGTTAGACTAATGGATTGCTCATAAGGAGGAGTGGTGGTGATGAATGGGGCAATATCATCATTAGTGTCAGGAGTGAAACTGAAGCAAGACAAAGATTCTATCTTGCTTGAATTGAAGGTAAATGTTCATAAGCAAAAAGTATTAGCTTTTAAATAAAAAGGAGATGTCGTATTGAGGTATCAAGGTAGATTATGTGTGCCAATGGTTTATGAAATCCAAGAGACGGTCATGGATGAAGCTCATAGCTCCAAATATTCTATTTATACGGGTTTTGCAAAGATGTATCACGATTTGAGAAAAGTCTATTGGTGGAGTAGTATGAAGAGAGGCATTGTCATATTTGTTGTGAAGTGTCCGAATTGGCAACAAGTGAAAGAAGAGAATTAAAGGCAAGGTGGTTTGTCTTAGAATATAGAACTTCCAGAATGAAAGTTGGAGATTATAATATGGATTTCATCACAAGTTTACCAAAGTCTCGTTGGCAACATGAATCTTTTTGGGTGATTGTCGATAAAATGACAAAATCAACCCATGTTTTGCTTGTAAAGACTACCCATTAAACAAAGAATTATAACAGGTTATATATTCAAGAGGTAGTAAGAATTCATGGAATCCTATTTCGTTTATATTAGATAGAGGTTCACCATTTTGGAAGTCATTCCAAAAAGGCTTGGGTTCAAAGGTCAACTCAAGTACTACATTTCATCCTCAGACAGATTGGAAAATTGAGCGTACATTTGGGACCTTAGAGGATATATTGAGAGATTGTGTAATTGACTTCAAAAGTAATTGGGATGATCCCCTACCTCTCATAGAATTTTCTTAAAACAACAATTACCACTCTAGAATCCAAATGGTTCCTTATGTAGCTATTTATGGGAGGAAAAACAAAATTCCTAATAGATGATTTGAAGTTTGTGAAGATGGGTTGATAGGACTAGATTTATTTCATCAAGCTGTGGATAATATGAAAGTGATTCAAAAGAGGTTGAAGATTACACAAAGTCGTCAAAAATCCTACACTAATGTTAGGATAAGGGATTTAAAGTTTGAAGTAGATGACTGTGTATTTAAAGATTTTATCCATGAAAATTGTTATGAGATTTGGTAAGAAGGGGAAGCATAGTCTTAGGTATATTGTCCCTTATAGAATATCAAAAAGGATAGGTAATATAGCTTATGAGTTTGAGGTACCCCAAGAGTTAGTCGCGGTTCACTAGATTTTTCACATCTCCTTATTGAAGAAGTGCATAGGAGATACTTCAATGATCATACCAACTGAAGATATTGGGATAAAGGATATATTATCTTATGAAGAGATTCTTGTTCAGATTCTAGATCACCAAGTTCGCAAGTTGACAACAAAGGAGGTAGCATGAGTAAAAGTTCTTTGGAGAAATCAGTTTGTGGAGAAAGCTACTTTGGATGTCAAGGAGGATATGAAGAAGAGATGTCCACATCTTTACAAATCCAGAAAAGTTCCAAATAGGTACTAATCCTTTTTCTTGGTATTTTATTTATAAGTTTGCATGGTGTAATTGTACTGTGCTTATTGGGTGTTTGAACTATATGTTTGATGTTACGTCCTTATCCTACTAACAGTTTGCTCATTCGAGGACGAGTTCCCAATGGAGAGACATTGTAACACCCCATAACTAGAAAGAAGTTAAAAATTGGAAATAGTCATTTTTGGAAAGAATATAAAATCTGGAAATTTGGAAATACACAATTTTGGAAAGAATATAAAATCTGGAAATTTGTTATGTTATTGTCACGACGGGGGAGCACCCATTAGAAGTAACATGGCGTACTCGACCTCTCGGAGGTCTTAGACAAGACCATGGTTATCATTCATTGCATTGACATAGTACATTTAGCGGAAAATCTAAAACTTTTCATAGCACCTCATATGCTAGAAACTTTACTTCATGCACATATAAATATAAGTCATAATACATATATAGACTCTAAGTCTCTTTGCCATCTTAGAATCAATAACATTGGAGTACATTAGGGACACGACCCTGAAGACATAATACAAATTATACAATATTTAATATACTTTACAATAAGAACACATTAGGATATCCTTAGACATAAGGATTCCTTTCCTTGAACTTGGGAATCACCAATCAAGCTCTTCATCATTCAAGATATCCTTTAAGCATCCATAACCTACACTTTGTGTAAAAAGTATCGAAGAATAGGATTAGTACAAGCATGTACTAAGTATGGCAACCATACGAAAACATGCATTTAAAAGGGACATTTCTTTGAAATCATACTTCATTCCATTTTGAGTAAATCGTCATAAAACCTTTATCAATAGAATATATATCATTTTCATACTTCATATAAACACAATCAAAGGCCAAACATCATAGAAAAACACATATCATCATAGAAGTATAAATCACATAGACATAGGTAAGTCAAGACCTTCATCATATAGTCAACAAGATCAGCATCATGCATAAAGACTCATATCATGCACATCTTCATAACAAGTAGACAAATACTACAATGTCATGCATAAGGAACTCATACATAGTGGCATGTATTAAAACACCTTCCAAGAACTTCCTAAGGAGCTACTTGTGCAAAGTCTAGATGGGTTCATTACTTCCACCTATTTTAAGTAACCTCACTTAAGTCATTCTATTTAGGGTCCTAGTCATTTACTTCCATTGTCCATTTTACTTTAGGGAAACTATAGCCTTAACCGACATAGACCATGATACTAAACATGGAATCCGGTGTCATAGAACCCCACACCGATAAAGGGTGGTCTACCGGCCAAAGTAAGACCAAAAAAGACATATCTTTCTAAGTGGAATCCACTAGCTAGTATCCTATGGTGGCAACATAGTTATAGAACTTGGAGGTACATGTGAAAATCCTCTTTATGCCAAGATTAGGCATTGTAGTTATTCACTTATGGAAACCCTATTTATGCCCATTGAGGCATTTTGGTTATCCACCTCATAAGATTTATGGTGACCTACCTTCCTACCATGGGAAGGGACACACAATCATATTCAAGTTCACTCTGTGCTAGCTAAGTTCCCTTCATTTAAGACCCTTATTATATTTTTAATTCATAAATAATAGGCTTAGGAGAGTCATCCCCTCATATGCTTAACTCATAGGTCATAGATGGAAGTTCATCAACCTAAATCAGGTAAAGAATCCATTCACATGAACATAACATATGTAAAGCATCATCTAGTTTAGGGTACACATGAATACACCATTTAAGGCCCTCTCTTGAGTAGATCTTCATACATGTGTGTGTGTATACATATATGTGATAAAACCTTTCACATAACACATTAAGTCAAACAAGTTCATACACAATATTCATACATATAGAAACCAAAACTAGAATTATCCTATCATGGTACAGATGTGCAATGCATAGTCAAAGTCACATCCCTTGCCCATAATAGTACACCTATCAAGTCACTCTAGTAAGGAATACATCACATACATATACTTTACATGCATAGTAGTAGACATTAGTGAATATGAGAACAACCTTTCATTTAGACACTATGACCTGTACTACTTGTAACATATATGTAAGTGAGAGTGTGTGTACATTGGTCAACATGATCACATAATGGCTATCAATTAGTACTTGAGGCAGCCACCCTCTTAGACCACATTATACTTCCAAGAACATACCACATAACACATTATAGCATATGAGGCAAGACAGTACAAGCATTATAACCAAGGCTCCTAACTTTAGCTATTTACACTTTCAGATAAGGGGTACATGGGTAGGGGCTACTAACTATTTTAACACATCAATGGAAGCCCTTATGCAATACCCTAACATGAATATATGTATGATCATACAATAGTCACACACCCTAGATCACAACTAGATAGGAAGATAGGCACAATTACATCATAAGGTGATCATCTAAATCTCAAAATCATATATCATCACTTTGTTTTCAAGGCCATGGTCAACACATATATATTGAAAATAAGATAAATACCACCACCATAAATGGACTATCCCACAAAATTCCATACAAGGCTTCATCAACATTTCTATAAAGAATAGAGAATTAGAAGAGTAGAGGGAATAAGCATTCTTACCAATTTTTCACCCTTTGATCATCATTGATCAATATACCTTTGTAACATTTCAGAAAATTTTATATCGAGTGAAGAGCCCAATAGGTCTTTAAGAATGTGTATTGGGGATAGATAGACATTCTGATGCCCAAAATTGAGAAATATTAGGCATAGTATAAGAAATTAGCTAAGGGGTAATAGACAATTTCTATATAATACCCAATAAGCAAAATATTGGGTATAATAGAAAATATTGGCTTAAAGAGTGTTAACCATATATATAAGTATTAATGAGCTTGTTTAGGAAATGTACCTGTAAAGAAGACCCCAAGCTAATATTCAGAAATTCATCAGTTACAAACACATTGGTACTAGGCATCCATGTTTCAAGTCTAGTACCCTAAGTACATAACCATTTAATATGATTATGTAGAGTAAGCAGTTCCCAAGGACCTAGTGAGGCTCCTTGGAACAATAAGTAAACATTCCCGAAGGAAACACAGGTAATTGTTAGTTAGGAATGTACAACCAATCCATGTGAAATGACATGTGCAAGACATGTGAAGAAGCTGGCAAAGGAGGGGACCACCGTAACCGAATTCGGTTAGGGTAGTTAGGGGGGAAAACATACACCAGCGACCACTCCATGTGGGTCCTAACCTCCCTACAAAGTCTAGACTCTAACCTACTTCCCTAAATAACTAAATAACCTAGGACTAACAGAATTGGATCCATTAGTGCACCCGACAACCTAGGACCAAACCAGGTTGACACTAACCTAGTACTAGTTAAAGAGACAACCTCGTACCTAACCTAGGATGGTACAAAAGGTTAGTTATGGTCCTAACAAGTTAGGGGTACTTTAGTAATTCCCCTTGGTTACCTAATTAATAAATTTATCAAATTAATTAATTAATTTAAAGGGGAAAAACCGAAATCACAAATAATTTCCAGATTTTGGTTAAAACAAGAAAAAGAAAACTTTGTACCTAACCTAGAATGGTTCAAATGATTGGTTATGGTCCTAACGACTTAAGGGTACTTTAGTAATTATATTAGGTCACCTAATTAATTAAGTTACAAACTTAATTTATTGTTTTAAATGATCAAAACGAAATCCTTACACTAACCTAGTATAATTCAAGAAACATCCTATAACTTAACCTATGATTGTCCTAAAGAGTTGAATATAGTTCCAATGACTTAGGGGTACTTTAATACATAACGTAGGTCATTAAATTAATTAAATTAATATTTAATTAATAAATATAAAGTCAAAATGTTGACCAAAATAATATTCAACACCTATTTCTAGATTTGACTAAGTGTTATGTTCTCCTATCTCTAGTCAACCAAGGAGGGGCGTTTTCGTAATTGGTTAATTAGTTTATTAAATTAACTTCTTAAACCTAAGTGTTATAATTAAAGATAAGCTATTAAAACTAAAAATCACGTTCAAACTCAAATAAAAGGCGATGCAAAAATAGTAAGCAGTGAACGCAAAAAAAGGCAAATAATTTATCGATTTCTCTAGGGCGATTTCAAGGTTTCTTCAAAGTTTCATTCAAGGTGGTATTCGTAGATTAAGTTATACAAAAGGTATGGGTTTCTATCCTGGACTTATTTCTTCAATGGAACTTTCTTTTGAATGATTCAAAGATCTCGAAAACTAGGGTTGCTTCCCGTCGTTCTTGTCAAACTCCTTTCCCTAGTATCCTTGTTACAATTTCAATGTTGAATAGGTTAGAAATTATGTTTTTGGTATTTGTGCTGGATGATCTTAATGTGTATGGTTTTTGATTAAATAATCATTGAATGAACCTATTAATTGGACTTGTTTGATGCTAAGTGTTATTATGTGAATTAAAAGAATGATACTATGTTAAAGTTATGTCCGAAAATGTTATGCATGAAGATGTTATGGTCTGTTGTGCATACTTGCTGTTAATATGACCATTATAAAGATGATATATTCATCAAATTCTAATATAATTCTATCCAAGATGTTTAAAAGTGTTATGCCTAAAGTTATGTTGTAAGGTTTGCTAAGCAGATCTACATGAAATCATAAGTTGAATGAATGTTTGGGTTATGCTCGTAAAATGGCTAACAATATCTTGCCCAAAAGTTGAATGGAATTGTCTAGCATTATTGCTTTTAAATAATGACGGAAAAATTAGCTAATGAGAATCTCATGAAACTATATTTGAATGAATGTTTAACTTGTGCCAATAAATTGGCTATGAAGTAATTTCCAAATTTTCTAGGCCAATACAAAATTTACACCAATTTTATGTTCCCAATATAATGCAATTTCAAATTAAGCATGACCAAAAAAACAAAATGAATCCATACAAAGGGTATGTCAATCAATGGGACAAGTCCCAACATACCCTATACTATCTTATATGACTAAAATGTTGGAATGCCAAACGAATTAGCACATCTAAAGTAATTCAATGAATCCATAACTAAGGGTGTTCCATTCATTGGGAGAACTCCCAACATGATCTAAATGAATGACATATGAACTCATGAAACTCATTGAATGAAGTGCTCATCATCCATAAACGATGATATGAATCTACTAAACTAAAGTAAGTAAGTAACGTGAGTTATAACATAATTAAAGGGGTCTAAATTAAGTAAGTGACCAGAATGGGTCTTAAAGGAAGTGAGACAAATCTCACTTACACCTAAGATACTATGTTAAATGAATACTCATGTATGAAGGTGTAAGAATGTGTGTGACCAGTCTCATTAATACCATTCTTATTAACACCTAAGGATGATATGTAAGGACAATTCACATTCATTAATGTAAAGTAAGGATGATATGCAAGAAAAATTCATATTTCATTAATGTAAAGTAAGATGACAAGTCATCAAAGGAGTAAATAAATCTCAATCACATTCTATATGTAAGTGTAAGGAAAATTCACACTTAATACGTAAAGAAGAAATAAGAAATCATCTAATGATCTATGACTACCTCATTCTAGAAGCAAGCTTCAATGATTTATGAGTTGAATGTAAATAGGAACTTTAAACTGAGCACCGATAGGCTAGTTATGAGTGGTGATGCCTTCTTTCGGGAAGGGCGGAGGTTGACATAATGCTCATGAGATGAGACTGTACACCAAGGTGGGTATGATTCTCCCTAAATCTCCTAGTCATTGAACTATGCAGCCAACATAGGGAACTAGCCAAGTGTTTTCCACCTAAGCGAGCTAGGGATGTTTTTGTTTCACCTTGGCCAGTGGCTCCACCTCTTTTCAGTGTGGGTAAGACAGCGGATTTCATGATGCTCACATGATCTATGTCAATTAAGGTTGGAGTTCCTCAAAGTATGAAAGATATTGAAACAAACAATACCAAAGGTGTTTGTGCAAGACAATCAGGAGGTGAAATGAGATTCAAGTAATAACATTAGGATATTCTTGGTCATTGTACTTCATGATCCCGATGAGAGTTTTAAAATTCATCCTAGGTATAGCTGGTGCTTACATAAGCCTACGAATGAATGAAAGGGATAATTTGAAGTACAAATGAACGAATGAAACAGACTCTGTGTTTGCTAAAGAAGGCCCTCGGGTTGAGGTCCCATATGTTGGTCCCTCACTTTAGACGTCTTTATGCTACATCCAAAATTCCAAGGTCTCGTAGATATGAAATGTATAATATATAAAAAATGAAAATGTTATATAAATAACCCATAACTTCCCTAACATGAAAGTAATGAAATCAATGGAATGATCAATAGAGAATGGCTTATGAAATGTAATGAATATATAGTGTAATGAATGACTTTCTATAAGAATAATCAAAGCATGTCCAATAAAGTTTACAATAGGTAAAGGGTATAGCTAATAATGAATCTTCATGTCATGAAAATGAACAAATCAAAATAAATTGGCTTATAATGGCTTCCTTTATTAGGAAAATATCAAAGACAATAATGAATTAAAATATTCTTATCCGAAATGATTAACTAATGTATTTAGCCAATAAAGATTGGCTTATAAAGAATTCATGCCCAAAGTAAGCAAGATCATAAGCTTTAGTGATATGCCCCAAGAACTATGCACATTATGCAATCAACTAAAGAATGAGTATAGTCAATAAGTATTGACTTATAAATATATTCATGCCCCAAATTGTAGTTAAGTCATTTCCTTAATATCTTAAATTACTTACTTGATTCATTGTGGGTATGGGACTACAATTAATCATTGAACTTCTAAGTAAAACATAGGACCAAAGGATTTATTGCACTACAAAACAAGAAGAAGAAAAAGACTGAAAAATAATCTTAGTGTACAAAGAAGAGCTTTCGGCCTAAGAGGATCAAAATCTCAAATCTTCGCCCGAGTTGTTCTAAAATTATGTTGATGATACGAATATATTTTAATCATATAGAAAATGAGTTGTGTTCTTTAAATTCATTAAAATACATCATATTCATACCACAATTCACAACCAACGAAATAAGAAAGTCTAGTGACTAGACGTTCTAGAAATAGCATGTCGTTTAGAAAGAGCTTTCCTTGATCATGCATAGCTTTATGTGTATTTGTGCATACACCCATACTTAGTACAAGTAGTGTACTAACCGCTACTATTTACTATTTTATAGATGCAGGTTCAAGGACAGATTGACGACTCTTGCATCAGCGTTTCTCCAGACCATTTGGTAGGTCCTCTTAATTTCGAGGATGCTACTGTTTTAGTCTAGCCTTAGTTTTAGACATATATAGTGGATGTTTTACCTAAAATGAATTTCACATATTTATTCGAAGCTTTGTAATACGGCCGTTTTGGCAAACTACTACGATATGTTATTCTTTGATTTGAATTGATTCCGCAATTGTTAGATAGTTGTTTCTTTATGTTGAGCTTAGTATATGATGAATTCATGAAATAACTATATGATGTCTATGTATACTTCATACGTTTAAAAAGTTTTAAATTTTCCACTAAAATTAACCATATGAATATGATGAATGCAAGAAGAGGCTTGTCTGCGACCTCTGAGAGGTCAATGACACCGGTTGCGATTCGGATTCCAGAATCCTGATCGTGAAAACCTTACTCATAAATAAAATACATATATGGAAGTATCTAAATGTACTTTAAACATATAATAAACTTCTACAATTCGCTACAAGATTATACTGTAACATAATGCAACACATGAACATACTAGGAATGTAGAATAACTAGATCATTAGCTAATTTCCCTTGCATTAATTTTAAATCAAATTTATTATATAATGTCAATATAAGGCAGTAGCTAAACCTAAATTTAAACATATTGAAATCATGATTACATAGCCTCAAGATTAAGGTTACAACATAGGCAATTAGGCTTGTCGATTTGCTAGAGTATAGAAGACTTTACCAATACTATGAACTCTCTAAGGCTTTGATCATCATTCATATTTTATCAACAATATAATCATTAGGAAGTATCTAATTCGGTAAGAAATCAAGAAGAAACCATGCTTGATATAACAACAACTGAAGATCCATCACACACTTAGTTTTTTTGACTTCATATCCTAAAGGAATCTAGATCAATTAATGTAAGCCTTTATTAGATTGTTCATTAAGGATTTATACCTACAAAATTCATCCATTATATCACCCTAAAACAGTAGCTACAGCAGTTCATGCATAATCAAAACTCTACACAACCGATCTCACCATCGACTTCAAGGCAACATGAAGAAACATAGGCCATTTATATTCAAATCTTCATACATTTATCATCATGAACTTATAATCATAAATTCAGAATAAGTTCATGTAAATAACAGCATATACAATCACTTCAACGTAATAGAATCATTATTCAATCGATAACAAATCAACATCATAAGGCCCATGCCAGGCTAAATCGTTTTGATGATAAAGCATGGGTTCATCATGCAATTGGATTTAAAAACACTAACAAACCAGTAGATAATCATAAATACATTAATATTATGCCTTTGAAATCAGTTTATGAAAGACCCCATAGAAGATTGAAAAAGAAAGTATTTGATCATATTTTTCTCTTTTGAAATCTTTGAGAATAGCTCTCTAGATGAAAAGATAACTAGAGATGAAGATCACCATACCTTTGTCTATTTGAAAACCTCTTAAACTTTATGATTCATCCATGGAAAACCCATCTATAATCTGTTCTTGAGCTTCACCCATAATGGTGGTTTCTAGAGTGAGTATTTTTGAAGGGAAAGGTTTCAATCTTGTGAGAGGATTCTAGAATGGGGTGATCACGTTTTTGATGACTTATATACACCCGAAAATAGCTAAATATACCTATTATAGTAAGTTTAGGACGTAAGGTTAATTTCCCATTCACCCCTTTAATGGAACAGACGCAGGCTGCCAGTTGCAGGCCACCTGTGACGATGGCAGTGACGGGGCGTCGAGGCCTTGACGGGTCGTGCCTGGCCTCTGTTATTGGGTACTTAGCCAAATATTTGATTTATACCTTCCCAAGTAAATTCCCCATTGACGATACCTGCTCAACGGGCCATTGGTGGACCAACGATCCGTCATTGGGTCCGTCAATGGACACTGCTCATGCAGTATCTTAGGCAAGTTTGGGTCCTTCTTTTGGGGCCTTTGTGGGGCCTTATAGAAGTCTTACCCGGAAGTTTCCAATGTGATTAAAACCCTTAAAAATTTATAGTCCTTACAGATTTATTTCATCCAAAAGAATCACCTATAAGACGTCAAAACAGCCTTGTCCCAAACATAACATACAATGAACGTCTTAGAGGCTATCCATCAAACGCCTTGGACGTTCTTGGGCGTTTGACCTTCAAACTTGGTGAAACTTCATATAAAAACATTAAACATCATTTTTAAACACTTTAATAATTATTATTATCATTTCATACAGATTTAGGTATGCATAGATACATGAGGCACATAAGCGAATAGTCGTCGAACGTCTTGGTCGTCCCTTGACGTTCGACTTCCAAGTCACTTCAAACTCTGTAAACTGCCTCTAAACCATATAATAAGACATTTTATGACCTGATAAAATCATTAAACATACATAAACACATAGAACCAAATATTAGGCATCTAGGTGACTTAGTCGTCGAATGTCTTAGTTGTTTTTAACATTCGACTTCCCGTACCTCTAATATTTTAGCTACTGCCTATATACTATATTTTAAGCATATTTAGGACATTAGAACTTTAATAAAAATATGTTATTATATATACACCTTATCTCATTTTTGGGGTCTTACAGATATGTTAAGCTACGGTTTCTAGTTAACTTCAAGAAACCATAAGTCCCAGATCATTATGAGTTAGATGTGCTTCCATATAACATATTGGAATTATATTTTCAATACCATCGAGTTTTCCCAATTTTGAATTTTTATGAGTTATATATGCTCTTTGGAAGTTGGGTTGTTTAAATAATGGAAAGTCCTGCCGGATTTTGGAAGGATACTATGGTCTTTTAAGTACCCAGTTAAGTTAACTAATTTTTGGTACTTATTTTAAGGACTAAACTTATAGAATTCAGATTACACTATTGAAAAAGAGTTAGGGTTTTGAGAGAATAGAAAATAAGAGAAGAAAAGGCAAGGATTCTTGGATTTCTTAGAGATTTACGCATGGATTGAGCCAAGGATTCAATCCTTAGAGGTATCTGAGATCACATAGCATTTGATTAGTTCACCCATGCGCTAATCATGATTCAATTCAATAAAGTATTTTAGATTTGAAGGTAAATCCTATGAGTTCTTGATGGTAATTTGATTGAAATCTTGTGGATTCTTGTTGTTGAAATTTCTTGAGTTTGGTTCATGATCTTAGTTGTGTTTTTGGAGTTGAATATGGTATATATTCAAGGTATAATAGATTCCACGTGTTTGGGGGAAAGAACCAACTAAATTTAGAGGGTTTAGAGTTGAAAATGAAGAATAAAATTCAAGATTGTCTAGGGAAGGGGTTGGCTCCCCGCGCCTCGCAGAGCGTCAGGGATGCAAATTCTTCCCATCGTCCCCTTTTTTTTGTACTAGTTGTTTAGTAATGTACTGGTATTCTCTAGTTGATTCCAACACTCTTAGGTACATCTAATTAAACATCATGAAATCATCTATTAACATGAGTTAATGATCCTTGAATCAATAATTCAGTTGAAGGAAAGTTAAGAGTCAAGTCTAGAGATTATGAAGCAAGTCAAGAGAAGTTCCTAATGTTTTCAAAAGTCTTTCACAAACGTTTTAACTTTGTTTTAAGACTTGAATTTCGAGTTAAGCAAAGAGTAAAGAATTAACTTCATATATCCAAAAGTTATAAGGCAACTAAGTGTTCCAAGAGTCAAATGTTTTCACAATTGAACAAGAAAGGGAAACACCCATTTATAAAAGAGTTTTTATGCTAAGTTTTGAGTAATTATCTCAAACCAAAGAAAGAAGTTGTTTTAAAACTTATAAGCTAAGTGGGGAGTAGTATTGAGCACTGCTATGGGGATGCGAGTTCATATTAACTCAATCCTCCAAAAACCATGTTGACATCATGGTAGTACATGATCATACGTTTTACATGACTCCTTAAATTACTTTTGAGAATAGACTAGTGGATCCACTTAGTTAAGGCGTTCTATATGATAGCAAAGTATAGAAAAGTTCTGGAAGCATGGGCAACATGTTGTATCACCACTTAGGCTCATAATGGTGGCTATTGGTTAGATAATCTCCCACATAAAATATATTACTTTATTACACGAGTAAAATTGAGTTTGTTATTGCATTTTTTTTAACAAACTAAGTTTTTTTCCATTGTCTTACAAGCTTTATGTATATTTCATGTGTTTTATTGTTTTATATTGAGTTAAGTTGTTCAGGTCTAGAGTAAATCCAGGGTAAGTCTTCTTTCTCATTTTTTTTTAAACTTAAGTTGTGTTTAGCACTACAAATCGCATACTCATACATTCAATGTACTGATGCTCTTTGTCCTGCATCGTCTTATAATGTAGACGCAAACACCAGGATCACCATCCACGGCCTCATTGATCATGTTGAGCATTCAGAGTTAGTTGGTGAGCCTCCTTGCTTTCTGGAGTGTCCTTTCCATAATTGTTTAGATTTACGGTTGTTAAGATAATCGGGGGTCATGTCTTGACATCCCTCTTTCTCTTAGAGTCTTCGTAGAGAATTAGAAATAAGTCGTCTTTACATTATTCTTTTATATGTTAAGACTTGAGTTGCCATTTTGTCCAATTTGAATGTTTTACTTTTAGACGTTCTAAGTATTTTAATAAGCAATTGAGTTGAAATGAATTGAATCTTTGTATTTATGCTTTTAAGTCTTCTTCCCAGTAAGTAAGTCAGGCCAACAATTTGCTTGAGACTAGCAATGGTTCTTGAGTCCCATCCTGCCCAGGGTGTAGGCTCGGGGACTGACAGGATCCCTTCTTTGGCAGCGATGACTAACTCGCATGCCATCTTGGTCGTGGATCAAGTACAATCTAGGCATGTCTAATGTCGGTCTCATATGTTTCATACCTAATGTGTACGCATTACTCATATGTAATTGATCGCTTTCTTCCCCTTCTATTCCATATGCATGCTGAACCTAAAAGCCACTCTTGCATACCACGTTCATCCTTCCTTTGTCATTCGAAGGCGTAGTCCATGAGTGGCGGCTCAAATTCTCAAATTCGGTAGGCGCAATGGGCATAAGGCCTTCATCAGTTCCAATTTGACCATGACAAATGATCCTTGCTGATGACGGTCGTACACGAATTGTACCTGGTTGAGCCAGAACGGGTTCACTAGGCTAATGCAGCGTGCGGCATCTTTGAGGAATGCTACCTAGTTGATCGTGCCAGTAGTCATATGTTTGTCTCAAAGATTAAGCCATACATGTGTAAGTATGAATAAATTCAAAATATAAAACCTTAAATGGATGATTAAATTAGTTATAGTTTGTTTGATTGTATCTACTACTCGGATAACTTTAGTAATTCTAGAGCTAATACATGCAACAAAACCCGACTTCTTGAAAGGATGTATTTATTAGATAAAATTCTGATGCAGGCTATGCCCGTTGATGCGATGATTCATGGTAACTCAACAGACGACCATCGTGCTAGTAACGCATCATTCAAATTTCCATCCTATCAACTTTGGATAGTATAAAAATAGCCTACCATGGTAGAAGCAGTATGGCAAAGAAAAGCCACAGATTTTTAGCCAAAACTCAAACTTCGAAAAAGTTGTTGGTCCATCAAAACTTGCAACATAGTCATCCAATGCTTAGTATGCTCTCCTTCACTTATGGATTAGATCAACATGTCATCAATAAACACAATCTAAAACATGTAAAGGCATTGTATAAACACCCTATTCATTATTTTTATAAATGTCATCGTAGAATAAGTCAACTTGAAGGACAACACCAAGAACTCATAATGACTATACCCAATTCGTAAAGCAGTCTTCGGAAGGTCATCTTCTTTACCTTCATTTGGTGATAACCCGACCGAAGGTCAATCTTAGAAAAGTAATGTGCCCTTTAAAGTTGGTCAAACAAATCAACTATCCTTGGGAAATGATATTTGTTATTAACAATAACCTTGTCCATGTGTCAATAGTCACTACACATAAAGAATCAACCATCCTTCTTTCTCACAAATAGAATCGGATCACCCCTTGGAGAGATACTCCATATGATAAAATCTTTATCCAAAAAATAATTCAATTCCTCCTTTATTTTTTTTATGTTTTATCCGGAGCCATCCAATAAGAAATAGATATAGGTTGTGTATCTGGGAGAAGATCAATGTCAAACATTATCTCCCTCTCAAGAGAAACACTAAGTAGATCATCCAGAACACTTCTGGAAACTTATTCAAAACGGGGACCGAATTAAGAGTAGGGGTCTCAGAATCTATATCTCTCAACCTAACTAAATGTAAAATGCAACCCTTATAAATCATCTCTCTGTCTTTGAGACAAGAAACAAATTGTCCTTAGGCATAGAATTTCTCCCTTTCTACTCTAGGATGGGTTTATTCGGAAATTGAAACTTGACTACACGTATTTAACGATCAATAGAGGCATAGAATGAATGACACCAATCCACACCAAGGATAACATCAAAAATTTAAAATATCAATCTCTATTAGATTAACATGAGTGAATCAATGGGACAAAGAGACAGGACACTTTCTATAGACCCGTTTTGCCACAATAGAATCACCAACAAGAGTAGAGACATAATAATTATCAAATAATTGATCCATAAGAATATAAACCTAATTGTCACATATGGCGACACAAAATACAACGTATCACTGGTCAATCTAGAGTATAAATATCAAGTTGAAAGAATTTCAACATACCGGTAACCATATCGTGAGAACCCTCTAGTTCAGGATGAGTCTAGAGTGCATAGAATATGTTTTGCTTTTGATTCCTGATAGAACTATATAAAAGATTAGGTTGAGCTCTTCGATGATTATCTCACTCATTCTTAGCAATGAAGGACAGTCCCTTATTTTGTGATCAATCTTGCAACAACCAATGTAAGTATTAGAACCGGCTAGACATTTACCCTCATGCTTCCTTCCACACTTAGCACATGTGGACAATGAGGATCCACCACCACCCCCTCCTTGAGGCATAGGGTTATGCATTCTATCTTTGTAGAAATTAAACGTCACATTTGAGGAACCTTGACAGGAAAACCTTTGTCGAAACTTACATCGACCATATCCATTAGACCTTGAATGTGAAAAGATACCATGATATGTTCTAGACTTTTTTGTCTCCCTAGACCTTTTTGTAAGTTACTCCTCTTCGATCTGTTTAGCATGACAGGAGACTAGATATTCCCATATCATTAACGAATATGATAGTAAAACATTCTTTTATCACCCTTTTGGAAACACCAGAAATGAGATTACTCATCCTTGGCCTAGGATTTCTAATCATGGTGGGAGCATATCGAGACAATTGTGTGAACCTCAAAGCATTTTCCTCTACACTCATATTTCCTTTATAAATGCTTATTAACTCAAGTAACTTTGTCTTCCTCATCTCAAGGGAAAAGAACCTATCAATCAAAGAAACTTTGAAGTTTTCCCAATAAAGAGGACTCAGATTTTCTGTCTTTACTTCTTTCCATTGCTTGAACCATATTTGGGAGACACCCTTTAGTTGATAAGTGGCCAACTCTACCTTTTCCATCAGCTTCAATCTTATGATAATCAACACCATGTAAATATAATCAATGAATTCTTTAGGATCTTCCTCGACCTTAGAACCATAAAACTCTAGAAGATTCACCTAGTGAAATCGCTCACTCTAGACGTTACTCGACGTGCGTTATGAGACTTTCCTAGAACCTTTATAAATCTTATTCTCTGATACAATATTTGTCATTACCCAAGGTAGACCCTAGGTGTAAAATGATGTATAAGACCTCGGGATGCCCTATGCAAACACTTAGCTTTCTTCATAAAAGATAACAGAAATATAAAATATTTAAACACAGTTCCAATATAAAAGATTTTATAAAACTGAAGTAGAAGTCTAAACATTGTCTCAAAGTCATCTAGTACATAAGAACGAATATGTGCATAGCTCGTACATCATATCCCAAACTGAAAATAATGGAGGACCGAAAATAATAAATGTTCATCCTCAAAGCATGAGGACACTAAATCTCAAAATCTTTTCAAAGAACTCTAGTTACGAAATTGGGAACTCTAACTGTCAAACCCTACATTTGGAGAAATGTAGGCAAAAGTATGAGTTAGTAAAAAATACATACCACATATGATAGTCATGCATAAAACATTTGAAAACATTGATAACAATAAAAATCAAGCAAAAGAAGAAACTTTTTTTTTTGCCAATAAGTTTCAGTCCCAATAAAAAGGAAAAAATGGGGGGAAATATTCTATGGAAAAGGGATATATTCGTAATGTTATAGAAATTGTACCAACACAATCTATTTTGTCCTTGAAAGATTACAAAAACATTCTCAACAATGTCGTCGCAGATAAATCATATTATTTGAGAAAAACAAAGAGAGGTACACTCTCTAGTAAATCTGCTAAGTTCACTAGTATCTACCTTCAGTCAGGTAACTGTCGTAGCCTTTTATACTTGCATCTCGTTTTGTAATGATCAGGTCAACAAGGACTAATCTAGTTGTATCACTTGCTTTTATCAGAATAAAATTTGTTCTTGACTAATATGGGCAAATGGGAAAGGATAAGTGAAGGATCCTACCTAACCACCTTCCAATTTCTCGGATCCCCAACCAACCACCTACCATGGTAACAATCTTTCTTAGATCATCGTAAGATCTTTGACCCGAATGGCTTTGCAAATGAGGTATCTTTAGGCAACCGAGGTTATCAAAATAGGGTTCATTATTAGAATAAGACAACAAGTATGGGAAATTTAAAAAGGATTACTAGATACCAACCACCAGAGCTAGTTGTGACGTAGGCCAGGGTGCACTCCTAATGAGTAAGTTTGTTAGTTTGACCATTTTTCCTTTAATTTATCAAGTAGTAAAATGAGTAAAAACAAAGGGGAATCAAGTACAGGGAGATGTTTTTGGGTCAAGATGCGAATGAGCATTTGAGGACATTATTTTCATTAAAATAAGGCTCAAAATGAGTCTAATCTCAAGACTTATTAACACCCTAAACTTAAACTTTTGCTTGTACTCAAATAAAACTCAAGTTCAGCAGTTCAAATAATATGTCTCAAATATTACTACGCGAGACTTAATCATGAACATACACAACAAGATAAAAATTACTCATGCAAAGATCAATTGTATACTCAAAGATTCAAGTTGTAACACACATTACCAAAGATTCTTGTGCTCACAATGCTTTCTACTCTTGCAAGTTCAAGCTCAACAAAAGTAACTACATTCCCTTACACAAAGAATGATTCCACGTCCACACACAAGGATTAATCAATTTAAGATCTAGAATAGGATGCAACGCTCACACTCCGAAAGAGGAACACAATACATGTTTTCACCCATAGATTGCTCTTATATTCCAATCGATCATTGGTCCGACTCATCAAGATCACAAAGGTCTTTCTAAGGCTTGAAATGGGGCTGAGTGCAAAGGTGTGGTCATTTAGGCTCAGTGAGTTTTCTCATAAGATGTAGTATTCTAAAGATATTTATTTCTCTTCCTCTTATCAATTCTTGTTCAAGTGCTTCTAAGTCATCTTTTAATTCACCTCCATTGATTGCATGGAAACCTAATTTCTTTAGTGCTTTAAATCCACAATTTTTTTCTATTTCATTCTGTTCTTTCTTTTTCTTTCCATTATTCCAAACCACCGTGGGTTATGGAATACTTTTCCTGCAATTCTTGACTTATCCTTCTCCTTTTTACTACACCCCCAACTTAGGCTTTTGGCTTAAGTTGTCTATTCTTCTTGTGTGTACCATTGTCTCTTGGGGTTAGGTTTGTATTTCTATAAGTAGTTTCTTTGTTGAACTCAGAGGAAGAACCTCCTTATCTAGAAGAAAATCAAAAGTAGTAAGAATTTGGGAACAGAGATTTCGTATAGAATCTTAGCTTAGTTTACCATTGTACCCATTTAATTTATTCATAAAAGTTTGTGTCAATATTTGTTGGGGCAATGGAACATTTCAATAATGATATACACGTTTTTTAGACGTTAGGCTTACCTTTGGCTTAAAAGGTCACATAGGATGCGTCATGTATTGTTTATATGAAATGTTATAAATTTGTTTCGTTTATGCTTGTTTTAATTACATGTTATATACACATGTCTTGCTTTAAATATGATTTGTCTGTTATTTAATTCCAGTGTCCTAAAATGTTGTTTAGCATATTAACTAAATTATTTTATCCCTCTAGATATTTAAATTCATTATCATAATCCGTTGAAATCCCTCAAGTTTCGGGTTCATCAAATCCTCAAAAAGATAATGGGGTAATCACTCAAATTTATTTTGACCTCGTCGTTCTTGGAAAATTATTCGCCACACCTACCTCGCCGATGTTAATAAATATTTTGTTAGTTTCATGTCAATTTTAAGATGTCTTTACTCTCCAAAGGGTTTTTCAACTGAACCTTCCAAAAAGCCAACATTTAAATCTTTACTCGAATCATATAGTTTGCTTTATTCAAATTCCTTTCTTTCATTAAAATTTAAGTTCACAAAATGATCTAAGTTTTCCATGTTTCTCACCCTTTTAGAGTCTTTTGTTCATCAAATTTTGGACTAATTTGTTTTAGGAAAATAAATGTTATTTGTTTATATGTTACTTTGGTTGATTACTATGATTAATTGACTAACTATCTTATTTTTTGAGTTGTTTTAAGAAGGATATACTAATTTGTGTTGGTAATCAAACTTTCAGTATGCACTATATTTTACACGATCTATGGTCAACAAAATTTCTACAAACTCTTCATCTCTTACTTGGACTACTAGGAGGACTCATTAAAAATAGATTCCACTATCAACATAGTTTTTTTGTCCAAACTGATCCCCATTTCATCTGTCGCGGTCAATCCTAGTACCTCGGTAGCAACATAATCACTCATGAAAGTCATTGCTCTTCTAGAGCAAAAAAATTGGTAAATTGAATCTCCTCGTAATACAATACCAAGATAATTTTCAGCACTTAACACCTGATGCTTGCTAAAAAGGACCCATGCCCCCTTCTTTTCCTACTTAGAGTGATCTTAATCAAGGACATCATTTCACAACTTTTAACAAACCCAAAGTGTTCTTTTCATTGATTCAACTCAAGATACTCCTCTTGTGTACACATTTGCTCCTCCAAAAGTAACACATCATGCTCCACCAATGTATACTTATGTCACTGCTCTACTAGTTACCAAGGCTCAGGAGTTTCACCATAAAGATTATAATCATTATGTTGAAATTGAAAATGATGCAAAATCAATTGATGCTAAAATAATGAAGATGGAGATGAAAAACTTAGAACATTACATGGGAGGTCTTCATTGGCTCGAAATTATCTAGAGTGTGATGATGAAGAGTTATGCACATTCCTTGAAGTTAAGCTTTCACCCGGTTACAAGATTTTGAAGTTTGAAAAGTTAAGTGGATAAGGAAATCCTTGTTTCCATTTGAAAATTTAATATGAAAAGTTGATTGGCGTTGGAAACAACGAAGGGATAAGATCAAGCTATTCAATCAAAGTCTTACTAGAAAAGCCTTGGAGTGGTACTTAAAGCAAGATTTGACAAAATTTTGTACTTGGATGATATAACGAATGCTTTTGTGTATCACTACAAGTTTGTTATTGAGATCTCTCTTGATAGAATCTCTATTACCAAGCTAAAACCAAATTTTAACTAAATTCTTTCGAGAGTATGCCATCCATTGGTGGGAAGAAGCTGCTAGGGTACACCCACCGACTTTATTCAAGTTCAGGACTCAGAATATTATGAACGAATGGTGACAATAACTGAAAAGACATTTTCTGAAATAACCAAATCTAGAGAATGATTGAACATGGTCTTAGTACTAGTTTAATAACAAGCTTTACCTCATCTCAGCTCGCTAACATGGCCTATTCAAGCTGGTTTTTTAGGAAGTGGAAAGAAAAAAGAGGATATTATGATATTAACGACTCAGGGAGCTACCTCATATAATTTTCAACCACCTCCAAGCTATCCTAATTCAGATTATCATGGCTACAACAATAAAGAAACATTTTGTTCTCAACGACCAATGAAAAATCCTCGAAACAATTTATACCATCCCAATTTTGAGAGAAAGCCTCCCCAAGTCTTCACTCTACTGTGTGAGACACAAACTCTTTTTGAGAGATTGAAAAAGGCAGGAATACTCCATCAAATGGAAGCAAAGACTGTGAATACTTTAGCCAAGTGGTATGACCTAAATAAGCATTGTGTTTATCATTCAGGAGTTGTTAGACATGATATTCATAAATGTATCACTCTCAAACCAAAAATACAAGATCTAATTGATGACAAGTTGGTAAAACTTTCTCAATATCCACCAAAGATGAACATCAATACACTACCCAAGCACAAGGAGCAGTTGTTAGGCATAATTAGTTTCAAATAAATAAAGTTTTGTGGAAATAGCACATTTGGTGTGTTGTATTTAAAATTTGTTGCTTTATTTCATTGTAATGGCACTTAATCATTTATGTTTTCTTTGTAATCTTACGATGGTTTGATTTTATTTGTAAGCCCTTTTATCTATAATGTGGAATTACATTAGACCTGAGTTCGTTGGTGGAATATGTAGGCGTCCTTCACTGCTTTGGTCACATTATCAAAAATATTTCAATTTTTCTTTTTTGTTAGAACTAAATTTGCCCTGATTTCTGCTCACTGGGATACATAAGAGCCACACAAGCTCGGTCATATTCCCCGTAAGATTTACATTTTCTTTATCATGGAAACTAGAAGAAATTGGACAGTATCTTAAAATTCATTAGAAGAGGACTTTTTCCAATAATCCATAATCAATCACTTTAGAGTTTCAACTGGGGAAAATATTTTTTAGATTCACTCAAAAATTCAACTAAAAATTATAGAAAGTTCAAAAGTTATGTTATTTTTCAATCGGGGTAGAATTTTTTAGGAGAGTCCTAAAAAATTCAATCAAACGACATCTCGAGATCATACAAGCATGTAAACCATACTTTTAAGGAGCATCGTGGGGCAAGGGAAAACCAACATGAATTAGTCTCTCAAAACTAAGAATTTTTTTTTTGGATGCTAAAACTACAAAGTTACAAGTCATCATTAGACCCATAATGGCCTCGTCATAGCTCAGATGATTTCTAATTTTACTCATCTTCTAAATTTTTTCCTTTCACTTTAATGTGATTTACACATTCTCAATTTTATAGATGAAATATCTTTTCACAATGGAAACGACCATAAGATGTTAGAATTGGAGTCAAAATTCCGAAAGGCCTTTTAATTTTTGAAGAATCAGTTCGGATGTACCGCAAAAGAGGGACATGAACTAATACTTTTTAAAGATGTTATTATGAAGGATTCCTGATACCAAGGATCCAATCTAACAAGCTAACACTTATCCTCTATTTTATTTTTATGAACTTTGTCCTTTGTTATTTCACACCTCATTTCCTTTTTATGGTAAATCTTATGTTCTTCGAGATATTTATAAAAGTTTTTAGTTCAAACTATGTTAGACCTGACTCTTGGTTCCAGCAAGATTTTTACGCAATTCCATATAAGGATTCGGTCTTCGTATTGTTTCAAAAAACAAACCTTAGAGGAAACTGGGACACATTTTTAAATCAATTATTATTTTCTTTGTTGCAAATTAGTTCAGTTAAGTACCCTGGAACCGGAAATAAAGACAACTACTAGAATTGTTCAAAGTGTTTATAAGCTTTGTTCAACTTCAAGTTTCAAATATATCCTTTATAAACCAATCATCTCTTTACAAGATATCCATTTCAATTAGGGTCACATCTTATGTCTTACACATAATCTCTCATTAGCGCCTCCTTTCAACGTTATAATCTCACAAAGTGTTTTTCGAAAATCCTGCATTCTTTATGGCTACTAGATCATCATGAAGTCTTTAAAAGCCTATACATTTGTTAATTTCTCGGTTCTTAACTAACAAATTTTCTATGAGTGTAGGGAAAAAAAGTTTTAGTGACAAGCAGAGATGTTACAAGCTTCACATAAGTTAAGGGTACTATATTGGTCTCTTGGCGGAGTCAAATCTGGACAATTTGGTCTGGGTCCTACCATTCCATATAATTCATTGTGATAAATGAAGTGGATCTATTTAGTTTTATTTTCTGTTGTAAATGAATTCGAAAGTGTGAATGTATTTTTTTCGATTTCTTCTTTCAATGGTTTTTGGTTGTCTTGTCTAATCTAGTTATTTCTTTTTCTTCGGATTGGATCTACATAATTTTTTCGATATTTTCTTCGGGTTGCTAACTCAATGGTAGAGTACTCGGCTTGATTATAATATGATTTTTAAATGAAAAGATGCATATATCCAATAAAAGTCCAATTTCATGATTTATGCATTATGCCATACTTAGTACATGTGGTTGTACCAGTCAATTCTTTAATATATATATATATATATATATATATATAGTTCTTGGTAGGTGAGAAGCATTTGGGAAGGAAGACTTGGACCGTGGCATCGTTCAAGAGAAGTCGAAGTATGTCCTCATTTGATTCGAGGACATAAATGTATTTTATGTTTTTTATTGAAGTATTGTAATAGAGTAAGTATTTCTATATTTTTAAGCATGGTCCTTCCCCAAAGTATTCTCGTCTCTTATGTTTTATGAGATTGAGAATTAGTATTTCCTATGACTTTAAAATTAACGCATCTCTATTTGTTGTTATTTTGGTATCTAAATGACCGTACGATGATCCTATAGTTGATAGAGTGACATCGTTCAAAGGTCGTTCGGGAAGGAAAAGCTCCGATAAAATGAAATGGAGTGTGTGTGGTCGTCCTAATGGTATAGTACAACTTCCTTTCTATTAGATTGAGCTTAATTATTTAAAGCAATGTGAATGGAGTGAATCAGGGGTGGGTACTAGTAACTTACTTTATTTTGATTAGATACCATGTTCAAGGATTGATTGACCATATTCCAGGTGTAGTATTTTGCTCAATGGGTCAGTAGAGTTGCATGATTATGTGCTAAATGTTATTGTATGCTTATATGTTATGTGTTGTATGATTTGTTCATCGTCAACTGTATGAATGGTGTCCTTATTATTAGTTAGGCTAGCATTGTCTTAGACTTATGACTTGTGTGGGCTGGATAACCTTGACGTTTTGCCGACTTTGTTAGGATAACTTTAACTCTTTGTAGAATGGAGTAGAGGACTTGAGTATTATAGTTTGAGCCTTAGAATAGGTGTTATCGCTACTTGTTGAAATTTTGTATCTTCTCCCTATAATTTTGTGGTTCCCACGTGTTCTTAGAGGTTCATTGTATCATTAGAGGCGTGGGATCAAGATAGTATAGGCTTGGAGATTTTTTTATGATTTCTAATAGTGGACGGTGTTCCACGATGGTTGTTGTTAGATTGGATCCTGTTAGAGATACCCTTAAGGTTGTTTTTTTCTATCTAAGTCAGGAGTGTATCGCTAGCTAGGTGGACTCAGTGATTTTGGTGATTTCTCCCAAACCTCTCAGTCTAGCTAGGCTAGGAGTATTCTTCATGATAGGTACCTCTGGGTCACTCTTTCTAGATGAGTTGAGAGATGACTGCCTGGTAGGACCACTCGCTATATATACCTTACCCAACAGGTATCTCTTTCTAGATGGGCTAGGAGTGGACTTTATGGTTGGGTACTTCCTAGGGTCACTCTTTCTAGCTGAGTTGGGAGTGCACTGCTTGCTGGGAGCCTGATTTTTTTGGTTACTTTGGTCTAGGAGCCTGGTTTTCTTCTTTCTCAGTACATTTAGTTATTCCATATACTTATCAGGATTATGGGGTCCGTTTTTTAAACTTGCGCATGAGTGTACATCTTGGGCTTTTAAGGTCAAGATAGGTTTAGTTCAGTTGTACTTAGTTTGCTTCTGGTAAGCTTGTGTGCGTTCTTTACATATCCATTTTGACCTCTCTATGTATAGATTCTATCCTTTCTTATTATTTTTACCCTTTTTTTTACTCAGTTAACCTTTGATGCCTACTAAGTACCTGTTGTTTTGGTACTCATGCTACACTTTGCACCTATTTTGTGATGCATGTCCAGTACCAGTTACTAGAGGTGATTAGTTTCATCCTTCTTTTGCATCTGTGATTCGAAGATGAGGGTGAGCACCTGGCGTTTTAGGTTTTGTCATGTATCCTTGATTAGCTTAGCTAGTCTTATTGATTTTGAGACACACTTTGTTGTGGTCCACTTTAGGGGCTTGTACTCTTTATTAGACAGTTCTGTACTAGTGACTTCCTTGTTCTAGGAGGGATATATATATATATATATATATATATATATATATATATATATATATGGTTTTCTTTCGTATTATTCACCTTGTTTAGATTATTTTTTTCACTAGATTCTGCTCTTACACTCGTTGCTTCATGTTTTACATTACGAGTTAGTTTACGTACTGGTGGTGTATAGTAGGTGCCATCATGACTCAAGAAATTGGGTCGTGACAAGTGGATCAACCCACTCATTTAGTATGACATGTTAAACAAGGTTTGTATGAATTATATATGTATTTATGTTATATTTTCTACTGATAGATTTTTCCAAATTTTGCAATACACAAAGTGGATTACGTTAAAATAGGATGCTACACAATGTGGAACTTTTTATTAGCAAAAATCCAGGACATGGTCTAAAGAGGAATATTATACTCTTAGGACGCGAGTTGAGGAGCGACTTCCACCACAATCAACCCACATCCCAATCATTAGGCATGTGGCTTTACTTAAGTTTAATTGATTTATTTTCGCCCTATGTGAAATTTTCAACAACCACTGTATGCAAATTCTCAAATTTGAGTGACAATACACCTAGATCTTTGGAAGTTAATTTGAGTGACAATACACCTAGAGCTTTCGAAGTTATGTCCTTGTATGTTCTTACTTATGAGTGTGAATTGCCCGCATTCATAGTTGAGATGTTTGCAAGCCTCTTTTACACACTCATTTCATTAGGCACTCATCCTAAGCTAAAGGGATTTTTGCATACGAGATTTTATTTTCAATGGAGTGACTCAAACTAAATTATTTTGATTCCAAAAGTTTAGGAATATGTAGGCGAGCTCGGTGTTAAAAACTTGACTGTATTTCAATAAACAACTTCTCACTCCATTCTCGAGTTTTTCGGTCTCTCTATACTTCGACACTAGAATAGCTTTCGGAATGCTTTGAAAATCTTGCTCAAAATCAAATGGTTCGAACTACAATCTTCTAAGCTCTCATGTAATTTGAGATAAGTAGGAAACTCAATACCTTGGTCCGACGATAATTCTTCAAAAAAATCCTTATCGTTCGTCGTTCGCAAGAGATGAATTAGTGGTCGGGCAAAATTAGATTCGTAAATTTAGTTTTCCTTGAATATCTTTCATAGATCCTAAGCAAACGAGTAGCAGTTATTGTTGTCCAATAGTGACCCTCCCCAATTTAATTAATTTTCACACTTCTTCAATTTCAATCAAATTTGAAATAATTATTTTCAAAAATCAAAAATATTTTCAAAACTATTATTCATGATAATTTTTGTCATTTTTCCTATAAAATATATTTCTATATTTATAGTATAAAGTTTCATATATTTATTACTTTGAATAAATATTTCAAAAAGAATTTTTACCAGAAATTATGTTCAAATTAAGTATGCATTTTATTTCCTTTAAGTTATCTTTTCATCTCAAATAATTATTTTTTGTAGTCTAAGCTAAGAAATTTAAATAAATTAATTAGATTTAAAATTTTTCTCTTTATTTGAACTAAAACAATTCGAATTAAGTGAAAATGTGAAGCAACAGACCTATTCCCTCTTGAAATTCATTTAAGGGAAAATTACTCAGTTTAGAAAACTTATACTAGTTAATTAGTCATTACAGGTATAGTTTGTTATAAATACACCTATATAGTTTGTTTTAAATACGATTCACCAAAAAATTTCAATCACAATTAGCTAAGGAGCCTAGTTTAATTTATTCTTGTGGGTATATGTGAAACTTCCTTTCTTGAATTGGACCTTTAGCATAGTAAAATCAATCAATATTTGGGCCAATGCGCAATCTTATTCTAAACGAAAGGCCTAGACCCATTTTGTTCTTCTTCATTCCAACAAAACAGGATGCCCAAACTCCAACAATGAACAATACCTAATTCCCAATTTCATCTGTCATCAATTTTCCTTTGTTCTTTGACTGCTCGAAAACGCGCGATGCTTTCCTCAACGGTAATATCCTTATGACTTTCGTTTTTCCTTTTCCAATTTCATTCAAAATACGACCAAGTCGATTGGATTTCTATCCTATAAATTCCCCTCAAATCTATCCTATGATTTGGAGACCTATAAGGTTTGGGAATTCTTGGTCCAATATTTTAAACTTTGTGGAGTCGTCTTCTCAACTTGTTGACCGGAAAAAAGAGGTAAATTCTTTCTTGTATCTTGCAGTAATTCACATCTTATGACTAAAATCATGAAAATTAGATTTGAACCTACCTTGGTTACTTCTCCTTATTCTTTTTGTCTTTGCATGTTAAATCAAAGAGATTCAACAGTAAACACTGTCTTATTTTGATCATTTAATCACTTTTCAGGCCTAGTAGTAATAATTGCAAAAAATAGAGAAGGGTGATTGTTTGCATTTTGAGAACTAAAGTAGTATGTATTAACTTATAGCTATACTCCCATTGTGATGGTCATATCAGGCCCAATATGAATCTGTTCGTTTATTTTTTCTCTTCCTCGTGTATTGGTTTACACCTGAGAATGATTTTCTTTCTATGTGTTCACATCCATTTGTCAATGTTGTATTTTGTTGAGTTAGTGACCAAAATGTTAAAGCACAGGCACATTTTAGTTAGGTCGGTTACCGGCTTAGAGGCAAACATGAAGAAGTCCCATATTTTTTATAACAAAGGTGATTAAGGAGACTAAAGAAAGAATACTCAATATAATTGAATTAACACTTAGCTCATTGCAATCATATATGATCAAAGATTAAATGTCATCAATTGATTGCCAAAGTGACCCAGTTGATAATTGTCACTTACTCGAAGAAGTTATCATACACATGAAGGTTACAAGTGATAACATCTTATATTTGTTAGATAGCGCTTTTGGAGATTTGTCTTTATACTACCCCAAAATGTTATTTAAGAGGTAAATAAAATTTGTAAACACCTATATTTTGAAGTCACACTAAGGTCGGTTACTTGGGACAATAAATTAAGGGTTACAAAAAAGTATCAAAATGAGGGATTGGTGACTCAAGTCTTAAGTACCGAGTAGGGGTGAAAATTTTTAAATTAATAATTGAGGGGTTGAATTGTTCATCCCTAAGTTTTTAAATTATACACTTAAGTCCATCTTATTGAAAAAACCCTAAATAATAAGAATTCGTGAAAAAAGGTTAGCAACGGCTCCCTTTTTCTCTCTTGTTTATTCTTTCATTGTTGGGGACCATTGTTGATGCTCTTCTTCTTCATTATTACTCTCCATATCATTCTTGTACTTCTTATTCATCACCATCTTCTTCTGGTTTTTCATTTATTTTTCTTCGGTTGATATTCACATTGTACTACTTTTTAGACCAATTTTCACTCATATATCATTGGGCATTACATCATATATGATTTTGGTAAGTAAATTAATGATTTTTACTCTAATTTTTTATTTTGGTAGTTTGAATGTATATTTAAAATTTACAATCGTGTATCCAACAGGTAAAACATATGTTGCAACAAATAGATTACTTGTTGGATACATATTATCGTACCATGTCAAGCTGGGACAAACAAGAAGCTTGTCCCAATTAATAAGTCATTTATTGCAACTAATGAGTCATCCGTTGCACCAAGTGACTCATCTGTTGCAACAGAGGTATTACCAGTTGGATATATATAACAATGTCAGGAAATCTCGGAAAAGAACTAGAAGTTTGTCATAACAGATGAGTCATTTATTGCAACATATGAGTCATCTACTGCATTGGACGACTTATTTGCTGCTAAATACAGCTTACTCGTTGAATACAGGTTACAGTACCAGGACAAACTAGGACAAAAGAAGAGATTTGTCCAAATAGGTAAGTCATATATTGCAATAGATCAATTACTTGTTGCAACTGATGATTCAACTGTCACAATATTTATCTTACATGTTGGATAAGCTTCTAGTTTGTACATGTATCCAACAAGTGAATCATCAATTGCAACAAGTTAACTATATGCTGCACCAAATGACCTACTTGTTGCAATAGATGATTGACTTGTTGAGACATTGATTGTGCATATGATTTTTAACTGTATATAGACACTCAACTTTACAATACAATCATTACTAAATATTTTTAATAAATTTCCTTAGGCACCATTATTAAAAGATTCAATAACAATAGTTGTTGATTGTTATGGTGAATTGATTGAGAAGAACAATCGATTTATTTGGCATTAGAAAGATGGTGACATGTTAGAGTCAGTATTGATAATCGTCCAAAGGGATATTTCGTCTAATGATTTTGTGAACTCAATAGCTATTATGGACTAAATTCTCAACCAAATCATCTTGTCACTAATTACATGTACAAGTCTTTTGAAAATCAGAGGGTCCTACATTTTAAGATAAGTAATCAACTTCGTTTTGTGCTTATCTGAGTGATGCAACTAGGTCTGTTTTAAGGGTGTGCGTTTTTTAAAAATCGATAGAGAATGAAAATAAAGAACAAGACCAAACAAATATGTTCAATGATGAGTTGAATGAGATAAATATGAATATTCCAAATGATGACATTGGATATGATTTGGAGGAGGACGAAACATCTTCACTCATTGTTGATATAGGGGGCAGTTCTCAGTTAAAATAGTTGAACAATCTTCAAGATGATGAGACAGGTTTTTACATAGGAATGACATTCAAGAACAAAGAAGAATCAATCACTTCATTGCATATAGTTTTCTTTAAAAAGATTTCAGACTTGCAAATACGTTTAATTCGAGTAGTGTGTATTGTTTTAAATGCGCACATCCAGAGTGAAAATGGTGTTTGACCCAAGAAAACCGAGAATCAGGGGACCGAAGAGGAGAAGTGGAGTCGGGGAATCATTTTCAACAAGAATAAATAACTGTTAAATATGTAAAAGTATTGGACACAAGAGAAAAACATGCCTGAGTCGAAATGCTCCATAATTATTATAATAGTGAAATGTCTATTTTGTACTTAGTTGTGAGTGTGATAATTTTAACTCATTTTGGTTAATTTTGCTCATCCATTGCAACAAAATTTGCATATTTTGCATTACATGCATTACCTATGCATTATTTGTAACAAAAGATAATCCATCTGTTGAAAATAATCAGATAAATATGATCATTTGTTGCAACAATTATAGGAATCTATTACAATAAATGTCTAATATGTATTATTTGTTGCAATAGATGACCCTCCCATTGAAAATAATCAAGCGTATATTTTAATCTATTGCAACATATGAGCATCAATTGAAACCAATGAGCACATATGTTTGATCATTTTCAATCAACTCTATGTATATTTGATATAAAATGCTTCATTTATCCATTTTTTAGTGATAAATAAAGTTATTTAATTATAGTTACCTTTTAATCAATAAGTTTAGTTACATTTTTCAATATATTGTAGAGTAATTACATGATTAACTAATTGTGTTCATCTTAAATAGAGTGATCAATTGATTATTTTAATATGAAATACTTCATTAGTCCATAATTAGTGATAAATAAAGTTATTTAATTATAATTACCTTTTCGTTAATAAGTTCAATTACATTTTTAATATATTGTGGAGTAATTGATTATTTTGATATAAAATGTTTCATTCATCCATAATTAGTGATAAATAAAGTTATTTAATTATAATTACTTTTTAATCAATAAGTTCAGTTATATTTTCATTGTATTTTAGAGTAAATAGATGATCAACTAATTGTGTTCGTCTTAAATTTAGTGATCAATTGACTATTTTTATTTGAAATACTTCATTAGCCCATAATTAGTAATGAATAAAGTTATTTAACTTACCTTTTAATTAATAAGTTCAATTATGTAACACTTCGAAAATCCAAGACGTGTTCTAGACCCTAACATAAGTGTTTTAAGGTCCATTATAATGATTATAAGTCATTTAGGAAGTCTAGACACCAAAACGTCCAATAACGTCCATGACGTCCGGAAATTAGTTCAATGAGGTACTAGCATGCCTTAGCCTAATTGACTAGCTTTTAGGAGTCGAAAATTACTGAAAATTGGTGGACGGGTGTATATCACATATTAGAGTTGATTTATAGTTGAAACGTTTGGGTACGACTCCCCAAGGATCAACCAAGGTCCCTTGAGGAGGACCCTTGAACATTGGAGTCAAACACTGCATGGGCAGTGTGCACCCACGAAGAGCAATCGACAAAATGTGTGTGGATTGACGGGGATTCGATGCCATCCTTCGACCAAAACTTATAAAAATACTTGAAGGGTATGTTTTTTACACTCTCTGAACTCATCGATAGATGTGCAGCACGGAAGGGGGGGTTGGTCCGTCGATTAACACATGAGTCATTGACAGGGTCTCGTGGGTGACTGACATATTTTTGTTGTTCGTTTTTAGTTGGGTTAATTTAATTAAGTAGGATATTAATTATTATTTAGGGGTTTTTGAAATCCTAATTAAGTTAATTGACACCCCATATAAACACCCCAACCCCATTAGACTAATTACAAGTCACAATCCCAAACTCTCTTCCTTCTCCCTTCTTTCTCTCTCTAGTGAAGACTCCATTGAAGACCAAGCTAGGAGAGGTTTTTAGGTCTGAGAATACAAAGTTTTATCCATCAATATTCATCAATTAACAACGTATGCGACCTAATTCACCTTTGAGACCTCTTTTCTCAAAGGGTTCCATCGAATTGATTTTCAAAGTTAGGTTTTCAAGTGGGTTTTCATCCAATACGAAATTGATGTTATGGAATGATTTACTTATAATTCATCTTTGATATTATGGGCATATCAACATGAATTTGAACCTAATTATTATATATCGTAATGGTTTGGTCTGGTTTGTAGAACATGACTTGTTCCCTTTAACTCTAGGTTTTGATATTAATATGAATTAGGTTGTATTGGTTCAAATGAGTTGGTTATTGATTGAATTACTACTAGATTATGTTGTTACACCAATCATGAATGAATTGGGGTGATTTTTAGTCTTTCATGCTAGTTCCTGAGAATATAATCTAGGTTATGAAGTATGTTGTAAATTGACCTTAGTATCTAGTCTTAAGCTATGATCTAGTATTGAATTGTGATGTAGTGATTATTCTAGCCTTTTTATCATGTTTTTTTATTTATTTACGATGATGTAAACCAGAATTTGTTTGAATTGAGGGTTTGTGATAAGACCTTGATGATGTATTATTAAGGAGACTTGGTAAGTCTTATGATCCCTATCTTTTACTTCAAATTGTGGTTAATTTTGATTAAGTCATGATATTGTATTGGAGTTTGCTTTGTTAGGATTTATAGGATGGTATGATATTGAATTGAAATGTCTTGACTATGATTTGTTAGGTGTTAGCTTAAGATGTAAATGTTATAAGGATGGTGATTGATTTACCAATGTGCCTTATCATGGTATGGGAATGTTAATGTGCTAACATCACCTATATGAATTGTAATTAAAGGATATTACTCATGAAATTCTTATTGAGCTATGATGATGATGATTTCATACAAGGGTAAGACCCTATGACCTACAATAAGTTATGATGATTAATATAGACATCAAAGACACTTCAAAATGGACTCTAGCTTAGCACCAAGTGAACTAGAGTGAGAAGTGTCCCTTCCCACATAGGGAAGGTAGGATAACTATGTACTCTTGAGATTGGAGACTACAATGGATGTAGCATAAAGAGGGTCCCAATTATATCTCCTAGTTCTTGAACTATGTTGCCCCGGTAGGAATAATAGCTAGTGGATCCACGTAGTTGCTATGTATATGTTTTGGTACTACAAAAGTAGTCCGCCTTCTTTCGGTGTAGGGTTCCATGAAACCAGATTCCACATTAGCTCATGTGGTCTATGTTGTTTAGGGCAAGATGTTCCCAAAAGTTAAAATGAACTAAAGGATAGAACTCTTACTAAGATGATGTAAGGGGTTTAGCTTAGTCTAGGTAGGGGTATCGGACTCTACCTAAGCATTGCACTAGTTAGCCATAGATGGAGTCATAGGTGGATGTTCTTATGTATAAAAATTCTTATAATGCTATATGACATGTATATGAAGAACTTACACATTGTTGATACTATATGTTGATTGGTGTCACTTATGAATATGTGTTGGTCTATATGGTTAAAGTAAGATGATATGTACTCTTAAATGTGATGATATCTGAATTAGGATGTTACTCATGATTATTGTCGGGCTACTTGATTGAGTAAGGTTACAAGGCCTTGCTTGGTTATTGCACTTGTTGACTCGATAAGAGTTCATGGCTAATTGTCTTGATTAAGTTATGTTGAAATGTACTCCTATTCATGCTTTTTGCTATTATGACTTGATGATAGAGTTACTTGGTTATACGTTCAATTATAGTATGTGTATGTTGACTTAACTAGTTTTGATGTTGTTGGTCTTGTGATGTACATGCTTATGACTTAATGAACATGTTCTAGTGGGTGGTATGGTCTTATTTAATATGTATAAAGGCTTTTAAATGAAAAAATGCATACTTTATGAAATGTCTCTTTTCTTAGCATGTTTTCAAAGACTGTGTGCATATGATCTCATACTTCATACAAGTGGTGTACTAACCCTATATCTTCATTTTCCCCAAAATTTTAGGTTCCTTTTGTTGAAGTGCTTTTGAAGATGACTTGAAGAAGGCTGAGAACTCTTATTCATACAAGTAGGATAGGTCCTTACTTACCAAGGGTGATGTCACTATCTACCTAATGGAGTTGTTTTGAGTTTAAGACTATTATGTTCTTTCCTTTTCATGTAGTATGAAACAATGTATAGCGCATGTGAGGCATTCTTGCTTGATGTATGGGTTATGCCTAAGTTATTACACTCTTATTAGATGGTTTTGAGATGAGACGACTATTATGACTATGTTATCTTCTATATACTTAGGTGCAATAAAGGTAGAAGACTAAGTAATCTTCCTATACAAAGGGTCTATGTATACTCGATATATATATATATATATATATATATATACTATGTGTATGTAGAGGTCTATGTAAACCTCCGAGTAGATGTAATGAAAAGTTTTGAATTTTCTGATAAATTTAACCTATAAATGTATTAATGTAAGAAAAGAGGCTAACTTTACTCCTCAAAGAGGAAGACAATGCCGGTTACGTCTAGCGGCTATTCTCGAATGTGACAAACTTGGTATCACACCATGAGGTTAAATATATTTGAGTCAGTGTATCTCTCAACCACGTCTATGTAAGTTCATATTCATAATTGTGAAGCGCGCCACACTTATGGATAGGAACCTACATGATGCCTAGGAAACTCTCACTTTCTTGGAAGTCCAATATATTGCCTTTAGAGTGTTAGCTCTATGTGGTTTTGTATCTAATCCTGTTATTGTGATTATAGAAAATGAATACTCAAAGGAATGCGTATGAAGACTTGAATAAAAGATTGCCAATGCAGGAGTTCCTCCCCGTGGTGATTAAGTTCCTCCTGTTTAGGAAGATGTGAATGATGACCAAGCCCCGGTGAATTCTCCTCCTTTGAAGGATGAGAACATAAGGGTCGATCTCATCCAAATGGCCCAAGATATTATTACCCAAGCACAAGGTGCCACTACTCAAGCCTAAGCTGTGACGACCCAAGCTAATCAGGAGGTTGTACCCCCATCTCATCAATAAGTTGCTACCATGTCCTTCCACCTAAGGGATTTCACTAGGATGGACCCTCCTACTTTCTATGGGTCTAAGGTTGAAGAAGACCACCAAGAGTTCATCGATAAAGTCTATAAGATCTTCTATGCTATGGGATTTTCGACTAGTGGGAAGGATGAGTTAGCCACCTATCAACTCAAGGATGTGGCTCAAGCATGGTACATCTAATGGAGGGACACTAGGCCTTTAAGAGGTGGACTCGTGGCTTGGGAAGTGTTCAAGAAGGCTTTTCTTGATCGGTTCTTTCCTAGGGAGAAGAGGGAAGGTAAAGTGGTGGAGTTCATCAACCTTCGCCAAGGAGGTATGAGCGTTCATGAATACTCTTTAAAATTCTCTAAATTGTCAAAATATGCTCCTTCTTTGGTTTTTGATCCTAGAGAAAAAATGAGTCATTTTGTGTCAAGGGTGTCGATGATTTACAAGAGGAGCGTCATTCGGCTATGCTACATGACAACATGAACATTACTCATCTCATGGTTCATTCGCAACATGCAGAAGATGAAAGGGCTAAGAGGAAGAGTATGGAGGCCAAGAAGGAAAGATCATTTGATTGAGGTTCTTCAAAGGGAAGGCTTGAGATACAAGACAAGCCTAGGTTTAAGAAGTGGGTTCTAATCAAGTTCCTTCTAAGTTCCCTAAGAATATGGATTATAGGGAGTCTAACCCTAAGCCCAAGAAGGGAAAGGGCACTAGTTCACCAATCGAAAAGCTAACTTGTGGAAAGTGTGGCAAGAAACACTACGGGGATTGTCATAAACGGACGGATAATTGTTTTGGTTGTGGTAAAAGTGGGAACAAGGTTAGAGATTGCCCTAACGTGAGGGTTAAAGACAATGGTAATGATCAAGCTCAAGCAAGTGGTTCAAATGAGGCTCCAAACAAGAATCGTTTCTATGCTCTCCGCTCTAGGGGTGAGCAAGAGACTTCTCCTGGCGTGGTGACCTTTATGTTAAAAGTCTTCTCTATTGATGTATATGCCTTACTTGATCTCGGTGCTACCTTATCATTTGTTACTCCTCTATTAGCTAAAAAGTTTTACATTTTGCCTGATATTTTGCATGAACCTTTTATAGTGTCAACCCCAGTGGGTGAGTCGGTTGTTGCAAAAAGGGTGTATAGAAATTGTCCTATAATGTTGCCCTATAGATTTTCATATGTTGAACTAGTAGAACTTGATATGCTTGATTTTGATGTTATTTTGGGTATGGGTTGGTTGCATGCTTGCTTTGCCTCTATAGATTGTAGGAACAAGGGTAGTAAAGTTTAACTTTCCTAATGAGCTCGCTTTAGAGTGAAAATGGGGAAATTCTATTCCTAGAGGTCGTATCATCTCTTGTTTGAAAGCATGCAAAATGATCTCAAACGGGTGTTTATATCATATATTAAGAGTCTAAATTTAGACTCCAAAATTCATCCCACTGACTCAGTCCCCGTAGTGAGGGAATTTTTGGAGGTCTTTTCTAATGCTGTCTCGGTATTCCTCCCGAACAGGAAATTGATTTTGGTATCGACTTGTTATCGGATACAAATCCTGTTTCAAGTCCTCTTTATCGGATGGATCCGACCGAATTGAAAAAGTTGAAGGGTCAACTCAAGGATTTACTCGACAAGGGTTTCATTCGACCTAGTATTTCTCCATGGGGTGCTATGGTTTTATTTGTGAAGAAGAAGGATGGGCCCCTTAGAATGTGCATTGATTATTGCCAACTCAATAGAATCACTATTAAGAATAAGTATCCTCTTCCTCGAATTAATGACTTGTTTGATCAACTCCAAAAGGCAACCTACTTCTGTAAGATTGACTTGAGATCGGGGTATCACCAACTTAGGGTGAGAGGTTAGGATATACGAAAGACGGCATTTCAGACTAGATAGGGTCACTATGTGTTCTTAGTAATGTCCTATGGTCTCATAAATGCCCCGCATCATTTATGGATCTCATGAATAGAGTGTTTCGAAATTACCTAGATTCATTTGTCATTGTCTTTATTGACAACATCTTGGTATACTTGAAAAATGAGGGTGATCACATGAATCATTTGAAGGTGGTGTTACAAATACTTAAGGAGAATCAATTGTTTGCCAATTACAGCAAGTGTGAGTTTTGGTTAAGGTCGGTAGCCTTTCTTGGTCATATCATCTGTAGTGAGAGAGTTGAGGTTGATCCAAGGAAAATTGAGGCGGTGAAATATTGGCCTAGACCATTGACTCCAACTGACATTAGGAGTTTCTTTGGTCTAGCGGGTTATTATCGGAGGTTTGTAGATGGTTTTGAGTTGAGTCTATTGCATCTCTCTTGACTATTTTAACCCAAAAGAATAAGAAATATGAGTGGTCGCAGGCACGTGAAAAGATCTTCCAAATCTTGAAAGATAGGCTTACTTCCGCTCAGGTGTTGATTTTATTGGAGGGTACAAAGGGTTTTATTATGTATTGTGACGCATCCCGAGTGGTTTTAGGGTGTGTGCTTATGCAACATGGGAATGTAGTAGCCTATGCTTCTAGGCAACTTAAGGTGCATGAGAGAAACTATCCACCTTATGACCTTGGGTTAGCAACCGTGGTATTTGCCTTAAAAATATGGAGGCATTACTTGTATGGAGTCCATGTTGATGTGTATACCGATCAGAAGAGTCTCCAATATGTGTTTACCCAAAAGAAGTTAAATCTTCGACAAAGAAGGTGGTCAGAATTGTTGAAAGATTACGACATGAGTGTCCTCCACCACCCCGACAAGGACAATGTGGTTGCAGATTCTCTAAGTCGTATGACCATGGGTAGTATGTCTCACATAGAGGAGCCAAGAAATACCTAGCGAGAGATGTTTATAGGTTGGCTAGATTGGGTGTGAGGTTGGAAAATTCTCCGAATTGTGGTTTTATGGTCCGTCATAACTCCGAGTCATCCTTGTAGTTGAGGTGAAGTACAAATAACACTTTGATCAAACCATGATGAAGTTGAAGGAATCGGTTCTTGGTAATCATAATGAGGCATTCTCCTTAGGAGGGTATGGTGTCTTGAGGTATCAAGGAAGGTTATGTGGGTTGAGGAACTGAATTCTTGAGGAATCCCATGTGTCCCCTTACTCCATTCATCCGTATTCGACAAAAATGTACCATGACCTTAGGGAAGTATTTTGGTGTGAAGGTTTGAATAAGGATATAGTGCAATTTATTTCCAAGTGTCCAAATTGCACACAAGTGAAAGTCGAACATCAAAAGGTGGCTTACTATAAGAAATCCAAGTTCCTACATGGAAGTGGGAGGATATCAATATGGATTTTGTAGTAGGTTTGCCTCGGACTCAAAAGCAATATGGCTCTATATGGGTGATTGTGGATAGGTTGACCAAGTCCGTTCACTTTATTCCCGTCAACTCTACTCATTCGGCGGAAGATTATGCAATGATATTCATAGATGAGATTGTGTGTCAACATGGTATTCCTTTATCCATCATATCGGATCTCGGTGCACAATTCATATCTAGGTTTTGGAGGTCATTCCAAAAAGGGTTAGGTACTAAGGTTAAGCTAAGCACCACTTTTCATCCCCAAACGGATGGTCAAGCGATGTGTATTATTCCAACCCTTGAAGATATGCTTAGAGCTTGTATTGTTGATTTTGCTTAGAGCTTGTATTGTTGATTTTAAGGGAAATTGGGACAAGCGTTTGCCTTTGGTGGAGTTCGCTTATAATAATAGTTTTCATTCATCCATATCCATGGCTCCCTATGAAGCCTTGTATTGTAGGAGGTGTATGTCTTCTATTGGATGGTTTGAAGTGGTGAGACTTCACTTCTTGGTCTCAAATTGATTTATAAAACTTAAAAGAAAGTTCATATTATAAGGAATCTCTTGCAAATGGCCTATAGTAGGCAAAAGTCTTATGCCGATCATAAGAGAAGGGATTTAGAGTTTGAAGAAGGCGATAACGTGTCTTTGAAAATTTTGCCTATGAAAGGGGTTGTTAGGTTTGTCAAGAAAGGGATGTTGAGTCCTCGTCATGTGGGTCCCAATGAAATCTTGCAAAGGGTTGGTAAGGTTGCCTATGAATTGAAACTTCCTAGTGAATTGGCTTCGGTTCATCTGGTTTTCCATGTTTCCATGAGAAGTGTATCGGTGATCCCGAGTCTAGTCTTCCTATTGAGGGTCTTGGTATGAAGGATAACCTCTATTATGAGGAAGTTCCGGTTCAAATCCTTGATTGGCAAGTAAAGAAATTGAGGAATAAAGAAGTAGTTTCTGTAAAGGTGTTATGGAAGAATCACCTAGTTGAGGGTGCAACATGGGAGGCCGAGACCGATATGAAGTCCCGTTAACCTCATCTATTTGATAAATAAGGTTAGTATTCTTACTAATAATAAAAAATAATGAAAAAATTTTAAGTTTCTTGATTTTTAGTGATGTTTTGCAAAAAGGTGCATTTTTTTTATATAGTTACAGTAAATTACAGTGAATGTGCATTTTGGCTTGAAACTTCTTTTTGCAATTTTGCTTGTTTTGAGTTATGTCGTGCATTTTTATATGGTGAGTCTTTATGAAATGACATGTAGCATGTTTTTAGGTTGAACTTTCGCATAATTGACTCATAAATGCTATGTTGAGCTCTTGTTGTTGTAACAAGGATATTCCTCATAATGTAATGTCCCTTATGTGTGGTATTTAATGTTTTTGAATTGCCTTGATTAAAGTGATATGATTTATACTGTGACTCACATTGTTATGTGTTGTTGTTGGTTGGTATTCTAGTCTTGAGTCTATTCCTTCCTTCAAAAGAATTTTAGTGTCATTCGGGGACGAATGTTCCTAAGAAGGGATAATGTAACACTTCAAAAATTCAAGACGTGTTCTAGAGCCTAACATAAATGTCCTAAGGTATAGACACTGTTTTAAGGTCCATTATAATGATTATAAGTAATTTAGAGAGTCAAGAAACCAAAATGTCAAAGAACTTCCATGACGTCCGGAAACTAGTTCAAGGAGGTACTAAATTGCCTTAGCCCATTTGACTAGCTTTTAGGAGTCGGAAGTTCATAAAAATTTGTGGAAGGGTGTATAACACATATTAGAGTTTATTCATAGTCAAAACTTCCAGGTAATACTCCTCAAGTACCAACAAAGGGCCCTTGAGGAGGACCCTTGCACGTTGGAGTCAAACACTACCTGGGCAGTGTGTGCCCACGAAAGGCAATCGACAAAACGTGTGTGGATCGATGGGGATTCGATGACATCCGTCGACCAAAACTTAGACAAATACTTGAAAAGTCTCTTTTTCATACACACTGAACTCATCAAAGGATGTGCATCACAGAAGGGGGGGTTGGTCTTTCAAATAACACACGAGGCGTCGACGGGGTCTCGTAGGTGAGTGACCTATTTTTGCTGCTCGTATTTATTTGGGTTAATTTAATTAAATATGGTATTAATTAATTATTTAGGGGCTTATTAAAGTCTAATTAATTTAATTAACACCCCATATAAACACCCTAACCCCATTAGACTAATCACAACTCACAAACCCAAATTCTCTTCCTTCTCCCTTCTTTCTCTCTCTAGTGAAGACTCCATTAAAGAACAAGATAGGGGAGGGTTTTAGGGATGAAAATACCAAGGTTTCTCCATCAATATTCATAAATTAACAAGGTATGTGATCTAATTCATCTTTGAGACGTGTTTCCTTAAAGGGTTCCATCAACTTGATTTCCAAAGTTAGGTTTTCAAGTGGGTTTTCATCAAATATGAATTGATGTTATGAATTAATTTGTTTATGATTTATTTTTTATATTATGGGTAAATTAACATTTATTTTAACCTATTTATGATATATCTTTATGGTTTGGTCTAGTTTGTAGAAGATGACATATTCCCCTTAACCCTAGGTTTTGATCTTGAAATGAATTAGGTTGTATTGGTTCAATTTGCTTGGTTATTGGTTTCATTAATACTGGATGATGTTGTTACACTAATAATTAATGAATTAGGGTGATTTATAGTCTTTTATGCTAGTTCTTGGGAAGATAATCTAGGTTATAAAGTATGTTGTAAATTGACCTGAGTATCTTGTCTTAAGCTATGATCTAGTATTGAATTGTGATGTAGTGATTCTTATAGAAGTGTTATCATGTTGGCTATTGATTTATGATGATATATACCCTAATTGGATTGAATTGAGGGTTTGTGGTAAGACCTTGATGATGGATTATGAGGAGACTTGATAAGTCTTATGATCATTATCCTTTACATCAAATTGTGGTAAATTGTGATTATGTCATGATGTTGTATTGGAGTATGCTTTGTATTCGGATTGATAGGGTGGTATGATGTTGAATTGAAATGTCTTGACTATGATTTGTTAGCTATTATCTTAAGATGTAAATGTTATTAGGATGGTGAATGATTTACCAATGTGCCTTATCATAATATGAGAATGTTAATGTGCTAATCTCACCTATATGAATTGTGATGAAAGGATAATACTCATGAAATTCTTATTGAGCTATGATGATGATGATGTTATACAAGGGTTAGACCCTATGACCTAAAATAAGCTATGATGATTAATAAAGAAACTATAGACATTTCAAAAAGGGACTCTAGCTTAGCACCGAGTGAACTAGAGCGAGGAGTGTCCCTTCCCACAAAGGGAAGGTAAGATCACGATGTACTCTTGAGATTTTAGACTACAATGCATGTATCATAAAGAGGGTCCCAATTACATCTCCTAGTTTTTGCACTATGTTGCCCCATAGGAATACTAACTAGTGGATCCACGAAGTTGCTATGTTCATGTTTTGGTACTACCTTGGCAAGTTATCTGCCTTCTTTCGGTGTAGGGTTCCATGACACCGGAATCCACATTAGCTTATGTGGTCTATGTCAGTTAGGGCAAGTTGTTTCCAAAATGTAAAATAAACTAAAGGATTGAACTCTAACTAAGATGACGTAAGGGTTTTAGCTCAGTCTAGGTAGGGGTATGGGACTCTACCTAAACATTGCACTAGTTATCCTTAGAGGGAGTCTTAGGACGATGTTCTTATGCATAAAAATGTCTATAATGCTATATGACATGTTAATGATGAACTTGCATATTGTTGATACTATATGTTGATTGGCGTCACTTATGAATATGTGTTGGTCTATATGGTTAAACTAAGATGACATATACTCTTAAATGTTATAATATGTGAAGTAGGATGTTAGTCATGATTTCTTGTTGGGTTACTTGATTAAGTAAGGTTATGGGGCTTCTGCTTGGTCATTGCACTTGTTGACTTGATAGGAGTTCATCGGTAATTGTCTTGATTAGGTTATGTTGAAATGTACTCTAATTCATGCTTGTTGATATTATGACTTGATGATAGAGTTACTTGGCTATATGTTCAATTATAGTATATGTATGTAGACTTGACTATTTTTGATGTTGTTGGTCTTGTGATGTACATGCTTATGACTTGATGAACATGTTCTATTGGTTGGTATGAACTTATTGAATATGAATAAAGGTTTTTAAATGAAAAAATGTATATTTTATGAAATGACCCTTTTCTTAGAATGTTTTCAAAGTATGTGTGCATATGGTCTCATATTTAGTATAAGTGGTGTACTAACCTCATTTCTTCCTTTTTTCCAACATTTAAGTTTCGCTCGTTGAAGTGTTTTTGAAGATTAATTGAAGAAGGCTTGGATCTCTTATTCATCCAAGTAGGGTAGGTCCTCACTTTCCGAGGGCGACGCCACTATCTAGCTAATGGAGTTGTTTTGAGTTTAAGACTATTATGTTATTTCCTTTTCATTTAGTATGAAACATTGTATAGTCTATGTGAGGCATTCTTACTTGATGTATGGGTTATGCCCAAGTTATTACACTCTTATTAGATGGTTATGAGATGAGATGACTATTATAACTATGTTATATTTTATATACTTATGTTCAATAAAAGTAGAAGACTAAGTAATTTTCTTATACGAAGGGTTTATATATATACTATTTGTATGTAGAGGTCTATGTAAATCTCCAAGTAGATGTAATGAAAAGTTTCAAATTTTCCGCTAAATTTAACCTATGAATGTAATGATGTACGCTAAGAGGCTAGTCTTAGTCCTCAAAGACGACGGCGACGACGGTTACGTCTAGGGCTATTCCCAGATGTGACAAATTACATTTTCAATGTCTTATGGAGTAATTGCATGATCAATTAATTGTATTCGTCTTAAATAAAGTGATCAATTGATTATTTTGATATGAAATGCTTCATTAGCCCATAATTAGTGATGAATAAAGTTATTAAATTATAATTGCCTTTACATTTTAAGTTTAGCTATAATCTCAATGCATTATTTATTGCAATAGATAACTCATCTATTATAAATGTCTAATCTGTATTATTTATTGCAATAAATGATCCATATTTGCTCATTTGTTGCAAAAAAATGTCAGAATTTGTTACAACAAATGTCTAATTTGTATAATTTGTTGCAATGGATGATCTATATATTCTCATCTATTGCAATGGATGATTCATCTATTGCAACAAATATAACACATATGTTACAACAAATGTTTAATCTGCATTATTTGTTGCACTAGGTGACTCATATATGCTCATTTGTTGGAATGGATGATTCATATGTTGCAACAAATATAGAAATTTGTTACAACAAAAGTCGAATCTGTATTATTTGTTGCATTAGATGACCAATATATGCTCATCTATTGCAATGAACAATTGTTGCAAATATGATACAACAAATGTCTAATTTGTATTATTTTTGCAATATATGATCCACATATGTTTATTTTCAATAGTATAATTTAACATTTTATAAATCTAAGAATATAATGGAATTTGTGATGAAATAACAGAACATCAATTAAATATAAGGCTAAAGTCATATGCAGCTCTTAAAGTTGTCCGCATATTTCATTTAGACACCTTAATTTTGGCTTGTACCTATTGAACACTTTAATCTTAACAAATATATACCTATTAGACACAAAATGACAATCAATAGAAAGACATAAAATGTGTGTATCTCAAAAGCATATACATGTGAAATGAACCAATGAAATGATGACACGTGACGATTAAATAAGATTTTTAAAACTCTTTTAAAATAATCTAGAAGGTATTTTAAGAAAGCAAGAAACTATTTTTGAATTATCTCATCACCTACCCCACCCATACCCCCACCCTCATTCTTCTTTGTTGAACCTTATTTCCCCTAGCCTCTACCATCATTCTTCTTCTTCTCCATCGATCTTTCTGTTTCCACTGAAGCGTTGCGTCTTAACAGTTAGTAAATCATCACCTCCATCTCTAATTTCTTCTCTGTTACAATAGCGTCGAAAATACACCATTATTGCTCAACTAACCCCCCATTCACCTTTCATTTTAGTAGCATTGAAAGTTAAAACCTTCCATACACTGTCTTCATCGTCTTTGCACTATTAATTATTTTTCACAATTATAAGAAAAATAACGATTTTTTGTCACAAATAGTTAATCAATTCATATTATTTTCATCATAATCAATTGAGCTTCGCCAGAATACTAGAGGTTTTAATTAGATCTACATAAAAAACTAAAAAAGAAGAAGGACAAAGCGGAAAAAGAAAGATAGATGGATGGGTGGGATGTGGGTAAAGAAACTGATCAAATAATTGCAGATTTGTAGTGAGGGAACCATTAGAACGTAGGAGAAGATGCTTCCTATTTTTTCTTTTTCTTTTTCAGAGAAAAATTAATTATTATTATTATTATTTATTTATTTGTAATTTTTTATAAATTGAAAAATACATAAATTAAAATATTATTTTTAACTACTTCACGCGCTTGAGTAGGGTGAAACACACTTGCTTTGTCATGTCAGCATTTTGTGTCTAATATAAATCACTTTTGAACATATAAAGTGTTTAATAGGTACACGACTAACTTGATGTGTCTAAATAAAATATGCAAACAACTATGAGGGGTCACATATGAATTGTCATCAACAATTACATTATATGATTAACTTAATATAACAAGTGTTCATGAATTACAATTCATATTAGGTTCTTCAGGTTACAAAAATATGACTTCAGCAGCCCATACCTTCTACAATGTCATATATACCACCAACATCATCAATACGATCACCACCACTAACATCACCAATATCAACATCAACATTAACATCAACGTCAACACCAACATCAACATCAAGATCAACACCAACATTTATGGCAACATCATCAACATCACCAGGAATAATAAACGCTTCCCTTTTTATGGTTGTTACTCTAGCCAATTCTTTTCTTATCAGATCCACTATAGGATCTGATTTTTTATGATTCCTAGAGTTAAAAAAAATGGCATTTGCAACTCTTGCTCTGTAGGGGACAAGCCATGGATGTACAATCTATAAATAAAAGTGTTAAAACTAATCTATAAATTATAATAAATAAAATATTTATTGTAATATTTACCTATAAATTGTATTTTTAACAAATGATTCATATGTTGCAACATATGGACCATCTATTGGAAGAAATCTAAACAAAAGCAAATAATCAAGTTTTCTTCCAACACATTACCCATTTGTTGCAGCAGATGGGTCATCTGTTGGAAGTAAGAAAAACAACATCAAATGATTGAGATTTAGTCCAACAAATGACCTATTCGTTGCAAAAAAATGGCTATTTGTTGAACGTAAGTAAATCAGTAGTAAATTCTTAAGTTTTCGTCCAATAAATGACTCATGTCACAACCATTTCTAAAGCATTAATAACTATCTTTTTTTGAAGTCACAAGTGTCTAGTCCAAAAGTACTCAGATTTCAGATCAAGGATTCATTCTAAAAGCTGAAATGGTCTCAAATATATAGTTATCTATATTACAATGTAAAATAAATAATATTCTGTTATACTTTTACATCACACATGTACAAATTCAACCAATGAAAAAAAAGATAAAAAAGGGGGCAGTCACTCACAGTCAACAAAAAAATCAATCAATAAAACTTGGCATTGGATCATATAACATAGTCAAATTGATGAGAAAATGACTTAAAAGTAAGAATAGATACAGAAATATGCATATTTCTAAACTCAGCCTAAGAATGACTTAAAAAGTAGTCATTTATGAGGAAACGCAACTTAAAAATAGATAGAGAAATGCACAAATAAGCAGCAAAACTGGATGAAGACAGCACAAACAAAATGCACAAATTAGCAGCAAAAACTTCACTAAATCAACTATCAAAACTGGAAGAAAATTGCAGCAATACCTACACTAAACCAACATCCAAAACTTATCAAAACTGCAGCAATATGTTGAATAAACCAACCGACAACCTAAACTGACCAAAATTGCAGTAGAGTATATACTAAAACTACAACAAGCAGCAAATATTATATAAAAGTGATAATAAAAATACCCAGGATAACATTTTGATAAACCAAAAAAATGAAATAAATAAATAAAAATTAAATAAAAAGCTCTAATTTTTAACAGAAAACACGTACAACGATTTGTTCATTCCTATATTTCTTTTTTAAAAAATAAACTAAAAACCCCTAATTTTTTTCAAAAAAATAAAGCTTTACCCGTAAATCAATGTTCCCTTGACTGGTTAGAATGAATAAATCGAAAGCTGAAAAGTTACACATCGAAAGTTGAATGTTGTCGGAGAAACTGGCTGGAAGAATGAAGCAATTTCAATTTTTGGAGAAGATGATCGTCTACACAGCCGAGAGAGAGAGAGAGAGAGAGAGAGAGAGAGAAGTTTATTTATATAGTGTATGGAGTGTTTTGTACTTGTAAAAAGATTATACATTTACCAAAAATATTAATTGAGTCGCCAATTAACTTAATCAATTATTTAAATGTCTTTGACCTTTATTGATCAATAATATTGTCACTAATAGTTAATTTAAGACTTCAAGGATGCCTTTTCATCAATTTTCTCCAGTTACTTTTTTATACACTAGTTTTAGGGAACGTGCGTTGCACGTTTGTCTCTTATTATTAAATTTCTATACACTAAAAATTGAGTTATAAAATAGGAATGCTGAAATTAGCAATATGATTTTCACCATTTATATTTTGTTCACTAAATAATAAAAAAAATACTAGGGATACTTGAGTATTTTTTGTTATCCTTCATTTGTAGTTTCTCATTCATTTTTCTTCTCATTTTGAATTATGCATATAACATAAATATTTGTAAATTGGTTTTTAAAAAGCATAGTGAAATTTTAATTTTGGAAGTGTTTTTATAGAATAGTGGAGAGAATATTCATATTCAACTTTCATTTTTAAAAAATTATAGGTATGAGTAATAATTAACATTCAATTATTAGGAAGAAGAATATCACATTCTCTTAAATAAAATAATATCATCTAAGGCTAAAGTAGACATTCTAATTTGGACGTTACTACTTAACTATTTATGTGTCCAGCCAATAATCTTGAAATTCACAATTTTTCATCCATAATTAAAATTTTACATCAACAATAAATAGCTTCTCATCACATTTAATTGAAGTTTGATGCATACAACTTATAAGTTCTAAAAAACGTCATCAATTTGGTACATATGCAAATAATATAAACACTTGATATATATGAAACACACTTGCAGCCATCATCATAATTATTATGTTAATTATTTTTTTTATATCACTTATACATATTTTTTTTAACCTTGAGAAATATTGTACATGTGATTTATGAAGAGAAAAGAACAATAAAATTTCTCTTTGAATACTTGATATAAATGGAGCAACACAAACTTTTCAAAATGACTTATTCTAGGTACATGGTCAAATTGAAGAATGAATGTTTCCACAAATAAATAATAGACTAATAAGATCAATAGATTATACAATATAAAAGAAAAAGTCAAATAAAAATACAATTAAAAAATCATATGCGATTTTTCTCATTTAGTTATTCCTCTCACTACTAATAAATAATAATCTCGAAAACATATTTATACTAAAGCAAAACACTCTATCGATAGTCACATATCAAATTAACTAATTAATGAATTTCATCAAACATGAATTGTATATCACTAATTTTCATATAGGACACAAGATATTCAAATAGAAAAAATAAAATATAAGAAAGTATATCGATCAAAATATTAGAAAAGGATGTACAAAATACTTAAACTTGACAAGGAGGAGTGGATAAAAATAAAAGGAAATTACTGGAATACAAAATGATGAGCAATATTAATTTTTTGCTTGAGAATCTCTCACCCTCCTCTAGGTATTTTATAGCAGTAGCTAGGATGAGTTTTGAGTAGATACAATTAATTTGCATTAAATTAGTTCAATGATTTTAGTTCATAGCAATTTAATTTTTTTTAAAAAAAACTCTTCAAATACTCTTGATTTTTATTTAAAAAAAGAGAAATTAATTATTAATGTGAATTTATTTTATGCACTAATTTAAATAAGTTATTTATTAAATATTTAATTATATTTTATAATATCTATTTTAATTATTTTAATATAAGGGTAAAATGGTAATTTAACTTTGGCTATGAATCTTCCCACTTGTAATAATATATGATGATGATTAAAAATAGTAAAAATAATAGTGTATATATTTTTTGCCACTTGTAATAATATATGATGATGATTAAAATAGTAAAAATGATAGTGTATATATTTTTTTATTGACACCCCTACTTAGGATAGTGCTGTTATAAAAGAACTTACTAAAATTAATATACTAAAAGAAGAAAAATTGAGGAAGTAATATATTTCATAAAAGTGCATATACGTATCTATATGTACAATGTCTATCTATAGCCATAAGTTTAATACACATATGTATAACTCGAACTCCTTATTGGCCAAGTGATAATATTCAACCAATAGAAGAGTTCCATGTAGCATGCATAATTGATATGCATACCATTTGCAAGTGATGCAATACTATTAAAGGTTGGGGGCCATGTGGCACCAAAAAATACTTTACAACACTCCCCCTTCGATGTCTATATAAGTATATGGACATACATAATACGCATTACTTGCTGCCTCATTAAAAACCTTTCTAGGAAAATCCAGTGGAACAAAACCTAGATTAAGGATGTTTTATCGAAAAATAATTTCGAAAAGAGTTTGTTGTTTTTAAGGGTATTTTCAACTTTTAGGAGTCGCCACTTAATTTTGAAAAAATTAAGAAAACTTATTTTCAAATAATTAAACAGAAATTCATTTGAAAACTTTTAAGGGTTCGGGATTCTTATTAGTGTCTTAGGAAGGTGTTTAAGGCACCTAAGACACTCCGTTAAATACGGTTTTCCGACGATTGACTTATTTGACTATTTTGCTTTAAAGATTTGCAAATTTTTAAACTTCTTAAGATTTTTTATCTAGGCTAATTTATAAGTTTGAAACATTATCATTTTAAGACTTAGTTTAGTTTCAAGTTTGATAAAAATGGAAAGGGATTCGACGGGGTTTGGAGTTTTTCTAACCCTAAAACTAACGATAACCCACAGAAAACATATAAACAAGTAAAGAGGGAGGGAGAGAGAGAGAGAGAGATTTTTGGGTCCAAATTCGGGTTCTGTTCGCCTTGACCGAATTTTGGACCCACCTGTTTTTTGAGTTTTGACCCATTCACCTATCCTAAGCTAAACATACAAAATAAAATACAAGGAAAGTAAACTACAAGGGCTAATGCCCATTACAAACAAAATACAAGAAAGTAAATAAAAATCCAATTTCGCCTTCTTTGATTGCTTCAATCTTCGATCATTTTTTCATTATCCTTGTCTTTACTCGATGGCAAGAAAATGTGAGTCTTTGTGACTCTCTCGAAATGCAAGGAGGGAGAGTTCACAGAGAACTCAAGCAGATTTTACATGCAATCAAACAACAAAAAAAAAAACACATGAGAAGATATAATAAACAAAACATGCTATGAACTAGATTAATTTTACAAACCATTAAGCGATAAGCAAAACCAAGGACTAACGAGTAAACTGTTAATAACTTACTTGGATTAAAATGTTTCAACTAACCCATTTTAATTTTTCGAAGAACTAAGCTAATAACACATATGATTTTCCAATATACTTCACTTGTGATTAGAAAAGGCCATGCACAATACAAAAGGTAGGCATGACAACTGCTACATACTCATATTACTACCTAATCATATTAAATACAGAAAATTCCAACAAGATAATATAATGGAAAATAAAGGAAATGCACTTCCAGAGGCACAGATTAATCACCCTTATTAAATGTGAAGGCCAAGCAACAATATTTAAATGGGTTTGATGCAATACTAACAATGGATACACACATTAAAATCCCACAAAATCGACAGGCTATTATTCTATTTTTTTTTAGAACTTCAAACGAACAATTCCCATGAAACATACACCATACTTTACTGATCTTGCTTACTCTGTGCATCACAAAGAACTCCAAGTGATAAAGGATACATAAGAACCAATACTTGAAACAGTGATTTCGTAAAAATAAAAATAATAAAAGAAAAGGAAACTTAACTTCAATCACAAATGCTCAAATAAAACAAATAAAAAAAACATCTTTAATCTAAGTCTTCTCTTAGATAGGAGAGTAATTAATTACAGTAAAGACACAAGTTATAGTATGCATGCTATCATGACCTGGGCATCCGATCTTTCGACATACTATCAAACATAATAGAGGGATATAATAAATGATACCAAAATCATTAACTGAGCAAGAAGCGAAAGATGACCGAACATCATAGTTAACTCTATAAGATAACCTTACACACAACTAAAAAGGAACTCTTGAGATAAGGAAGTCGGAACGACAAAGCGAAGCAGCTAGCAGCATGTTCAAACTGTAAAGAAGGCTAAACCAAACAAGCTATTCCCATTCGATCCACACATAACATTTGATATAGCAGCAGCGAACTAAACAAAGAATAAGGCCATTCGACGAGAGGGATAACAAGTAAACTTAATGTGCCTCTCTGCGACTAAATACCGACGAACCAACGGCCATGTCGATAAAAAAAACACAAAAAAAACATATCATTCTGCCTACAGGCAGTCTAATGGGGCTGAAACGACAACATTCAAGCGAACAAGAACCGAAAATCAAACAGATAGGCCAAAGCAAAGTAGAAACAGGAAAATCCGCAAGCATTTATTGTATTTGCGCCAATGTTTGAAACATAATGTACGTAAAAGGGGGCATTACCTCTTTCCGAGCAGCAAGACTGAGACGACGAGCAACAAGCGACGACCTCCACAGCGAACTTAGTATCACCGGAACGAGAGTACGATGTCGAAATTGAGACGAAAGCTGAACTCTGGTTTGAATCCCTTTGGCTAACAGTTCTGAAAAAAGAACGAAGAGGGAGGCACACTTGCGATTTCGAGATTCTCAGAAACAGGAAAGCTGATAACCCTTTTCCGTGGTTTCACTCACTCTTCTCTTGTGCTCCCACCCCTCTTTTGTTCCTATCTGCTAAAGATTTCCAGCCCAAATTTCTAAAACAAGTTTCAACAAAAAATCGCTAATGAAGATCGACAACAGCCAACAAAAATGGATAACAGCCAAGTCGAAAGATTTTTCGAGAAAATTTCCTACCCCCAAAATCTCCAACCTAAAATCTGAAGAGGGAGGGGGTTTAAATAGAAAAACATCTAGGGTTTTCGAGGGGGGACGACTTGCAGAAACCTCTTTAGGCCCATTTCGATTTGAAATTCGAAAATCCCCAAACCTTATCCAAAAGGGATCGAGCGGGAAAGAGGTTGAGGGTCGAGATGAGTTATTCGTCCTTGGGAGGTGACGTGGCGCGATCTTGGCGTGGAAAGGACAGGAGTTTGTCACTTTGCTCATTGCGAGGCTGCGTACGAGACAGCAGCTGCAGGTGTCCGTTGCGGATTCTTGTTCCGCAATGCATGATTTCTCGCTATGCATGATTTCCGCAATGCATGATTTCTCGCTATGCATGATTTCCGCAATGCATGATTTCCGCAATGCATGATTCTCCGCGATACATGGATATTTATATCGTCTGTGTTGATGATAACGGCAAGACGACCTCCAGATAATATATCGACTTGATCGATAACAATGAAGTAACTATCTCTTCTGGGGTAATGCATTGTCTTGATTGACAATAATTATCTTGCTTTGATAATGTAATGCAAATAGCGCCCTTTACGGAAATCGTGAAATCTTCGTTGAGATTCCTGTTAGATTCGCCTTTGAATCTGGATAGACACTTTTGTAAATTTCATATTGTTGGGAATTGCTTGAAATAAACAAATCACATTCCCAAGTCTTTGACATAAGTGATATAAACGCCTCTTTCTTCTAGGAGAACCCTTAATTTTGGGATAGTTACTCCTCTTTGGAGTTCTCTGTAGTGAGCTAGCTAGCTCAATAATTATCCAACTGTAACGAGGTGGATGGCTCGATAATATTCCAACTGTAACGAGGTGGATGACTCGATAATAGTCCAACTGTAACAAGGTGGATGCTCGATAATATTCCGACTGTAACGAGGTGGATGCTCGATAATATTCCAACTGTAACGAGGTGGATGCTTGATAATATTCCAACTGTAGCGAGGTGGATGCTCGATAATAGTCCAACTGTAACGAGGTGGATGCTCGATAATAGTCCAACTGTAACGAGGTGGATGCTCGATAATATTCCAACTGTAACGAGGTGGATGCTCGATTATATTCCAACTGTAACGAGGTGGATGCTCGATAATATTCCAACTGTAACGAGGTGGATGGCTCGATAATATTCCAACTGTAATGAGGTGGATGCTCAATAATATTCCAACTGTAACGAGGTGGATGCTCGATAATATTCCAACTGTAACGAGGTGGATGCTCGATAATATTCCAACAGTAACGAGGTGGATGGCTCGATAATATTCCAACTGTAACAAGGAGGATGCTCGATAATTTTCCAACTGTAACGAGGTGGATGCTCGATAATATTCCAACTATAACGAGGTGGATGCTCGATAATATTCCAACTGTAACGAGGTGGATGCTCGATAATAGTCCAACTGTAACGAGGTGGATGCTCTATAATATTCCAACTGTAACGAGGTGGATGCTCGATAATATTCCAAGTGTAACGAGGTGGATGGCTCGATAATATTCCCACTGTAACGAGGTGGATGCTCGATAATATTCCCACTTTAACGAGGTGGATGCTCGATAATATTCCAACTGTAACGAGGTGGACGGCTCGATAATATTCCAACTGGAACGAGGTGGATGGCTCGATAATATTCCATCTGATTCAAAATAGAAACCTGAAATGGAAAAGCATATATACGAACCACTTATGGGGTGGATCGCCCAACAAACCATATGCTAAAGTCTTTGATTGGTCAATCAAAACACATAATCCACTTACGGGGTGGATACCCAACAAATAAGAATTATGACTCTGACATATTCAAGAAACAAAGTACGCCGAAATTGCTACGCGACAAACATACTAAATTGACGCTTATGCACGTCACGACTATGATTCTGTTCTTTAAAAGAAAGAATTATCGAGGTGAATGACTTAATTCATTCACATGAAAAAAAAAACACTCTCGTCTTCCTTGACAAACTCAGCAGAATTTGAGTTTGTTGCAGTCATTTTTAATCATTTATCGAAAACTTGTAACAATTCGATAATTTTGACTGTCAAGGAGATATCGTGGTCACCGTCATCTTTCTGATGTGATGGACTCGGCAAATTCCCTTGCAACACTTCTAAATTAGTGTCACTTTGATCATCTTCAAATTTGATGTCGCTTTAATACACGACTTGATCAATACTATCACCTGCAAAGCTCGACACCAAACATTAGTATCGATGATGAAGTAAAGAATATAAGTAAAATTGAGGAACTAGATTGAGTCGTTTGGCTTATCTAGATTAGGCTATCATGAGTCCAACGGTAACTTTGATCATGACTCATAACTAGCAATCCTCCTGCACTTTGTTTCTTGCAACTTTGAAAGAATCTATCAGTGTCCGACCTTAATATTCCTGCAAGATAAAAAAGAAACTTGTTTATAAATCACTTGAGGCAATATAAGGAACTAGAGATAAAATGAGATTGAAGATTTTCTAGGTTTCGTTGACGAGTCCACGATGGGTGCAAGTGACGCCCTTTGTCATTCATGACGGCTTTATATAGCCATTTTTGTGACTTCAATGTTCCTGCATCCAAAGAAAAATTCTTAGTTTGAAGGACTGATCTGTGTTGGTTTTGTCTTCATGCTCTTTGCATTTGGCTTGCACGCTCGCCCGTTCTTTATACGACATATTTGATGGAATTTTTGAGGACCCTCCTCAAAAATTTGTCCCGGTCTACAATATAGAAGAACTCTTGTAACTTTCTCTGTTAACTCTGAGGTTGCTCATTCTGGAATTTTGAGGCCCCTCCTCAAAATTTCGTCCCAATTTACCTCAACAAGTAACAAATGACATTTGTGGAATTTTTGAGATCATCTCGAAAATTCTGTCCCAGTTGCAAACTAGATTATCGTAATTTTTGAGACCCATCCAAGGCTAACTCCATCGAATTTTGGTCTTCTGTTTTGACATGTTAAAGAAGTCCAACTTTTAAATGAATTTTTTAGATCCTGTCAAAAATCCTGTCCCAGTTTCCATTATGAAGAGAAATGGAAATCTTACTGGGTATATGACCGAGCCGTTGTGGCGCCTACGTATCCCATTGGAGCAGGAATCAGGTCAAACGTAGTTCCCCGCTCAAGGGTCAACCAAAATAGGAAGTTTTGATAAAGAAACGATCGAGGCCGACATAGGCCGCCTACGTATCTCATTCTTGAGAATTCAGGTCGAACGTAGTTCCAACAAGAAATGTGCGATACATTTTCAAAAGAAAGGTAACAAACTTCATAGGCAAAACTTGGCCAATGTTGGGCATTCTTCTTCTCGAACGAATATCTTCAAATGACTCAGTTCAGAATTGATTTGTACTCACTCTTGAGCATCCAATATGTCACCCATTCAGGTGGTTTCCTCAATATAGATCAAGTTGTTGTTGATCATGTTTTGTATCTTGTGTTTCAGAGTTGAACAATTCTCTGTGTCGTGTCCAATGGCTCCTGAATGATAAGCACACCTGTGGTCAGCTCTGTAAAATTTTCCCAATGGATTGGCTGGTCTTCCTTCTATAGGATGGAGCATACCCATTGTTCTCAACCTTTCATAAAGTTGAGTTTGAGATTCCCTTAATGGTGTAAATACTTTAGGAGCCTTTCTGAATTTTGGGCGTGGAAATCTTTCCTGATTGACATTATGGTTTTGATATTTCCTTTGAGAAGCTGACCTCATATGAGTAGCCGTGATCGTACTTACCTCCTCCACTTTTCCTTTTGATTTATCTATATCACCGATTCTAGCAAATTTTCCATTAGATCGCAATGCGGTAAGTTTGGTGAGCTTTCCAGTCTTGAAACCATCTTCCAAAGCTTCTCCCACTTTGACAATCTCGACAAATCTTTGTCCCATCATACACAACATTCTTTCGTAGTACTCAGGCTCTTGAGCACGAATGAAAATTTCAGTGATCTCACGTTCGGACATTGGAGGCTGAACTCTCGCGGCCTCTTTTCTCCAACGAAAAGCATACTCTCGATAATTTTCTGTAGACTTCTGTTTGATCTTCTCCAAGTAGTAGCGATCTGGGGCATCTTCTATGTTATGTCCAAATCTTTCGGTGAAATCCCTTGCGAGTGCATTCCAACTTTTCCATTGTTTCAGCTACTTTGATGTAAGCCACTCCAGAGCTTCTCCACTAAGACTTCGACCGAAGAGACGCATCAATAATGCTTCGTTTTTGCCAACTCCCACGAGTTGATCACAATAAACTTTCAGATGTGCTAGAGGATTTCCTGTTCCATTAAAAGTGACAAACTTTGGCACTTTGAACCCTTCTGGGAGGTCGAGATTCGGATGGATGCATAAATCCTTATAGCTCAATCCATCGACTTCGGAAATATAGTGCAACTCCTTCATGGCTTTCCTGATCTCTTCTTTCATATTCACCTTGACTACCTCTTCTTTTGACCTCCACTCTCTCTTTTGTTCCTTATAGTGATCAAGCTCGGAACAGTTGGCATAAGGTTCATTTGGAATTGGGATTTGGAAAGTATTCTTTTGAGGTATGGGTGGAACAATGGAGGGATTCTGGGTATTTTGAGTGGCTTGATAATTTTGGGGGAAAGTTTGAGGATCGAAATTTTGGTTTTGAAGATGGGGGAAGGTTTGAGCATTGTTCGTATTTTGGTTTTGAGTGAGTTGAAGGATTTGAAGGTTAGTATTTTGAGGATGATGTGGTGCTTGACACGATGTGGTGGCGTGACGGGGATTGGGGATAGTTGAGTCAATGGTTGGAGGATTTTGAGCGGGATTAGAGAGAAGGTCCTGAACCTGTTCCGTGCTTGATGGAGGAAAGTGGAGTGGAGGTCTTCCGTCTCTTGGAGGATTGAAGGATGAAACTGGATTAGACCCATCTTGCATTCTTTGCATTTCGACCCTCATTTCGGCAATCTGTTGCATCAACAATATAATCAATTCATTTTTATCAGTGGCAGCGGGTTGAGCCACGACAACATCATTCATGTCAATATGCTCATTGCTATCCCCCATTGCTATCATTTCTTTTTGTAAATTTGATCGGGGAAGAAATCTTTGGAGCCTTAGACCTCGTGAAATACAGATGATAAACCAACTTACCAACACAGATCAGTTTTAAATACCTGTCAATGAAAAAAAACTCAAAAGACCAGTATGTTAGTGCCTGGAGGTGGTAAATAATACAAGATATCACATATAGCGTAAACACATAAGAGTTGCTTTATTCGGAGATAAACTGGCTCGCAAGTATAGGGAAACCAATACAAAGAAATGGTTAAATAGACAGGAATTTGTCTACTTGACTTTGGGATTAGTAAAAAAAGGTCGACTTGAGTCGAAATAAAGTTGAAGGTATTTTTCGTTACCGTACTTTGTAACTCTAATTTCTTTGTAAGAGTCGAAGAAGATTAAATTTATCAAGATTCTTTTGATTTGAATTGACAAATCTTTTTCAGATATTCGAGTAGTACTAAAGAGGAATGATTTTTTTTTTCTTTTGGAAACTAAAGACTCGAAGAGTATTTGGACGCACTTTTAATAGTGACTTGATATTTATGCTTATGGGTTCTAAAAATATTTGAAGAAGAGTGAGCTAGAATATCTCCAGATAAAACAACATACTCACAGAAGCAGTTATAAACAAATATTACGCGTTTTAAACAGATATGTGACCCCTTTCTGCCAAGGGTAGGCCTAATGATTTGAGAGATGTATACGTCATTTTGAAATATTTCTCGAACACCGTATACATCCTTCAAATTTATACATATAAGTATGAACGTCCATTTAGGCCGTGGGCCGTTTTGGACTCAAGGTGGTCTTCTAATGGGCCCAACACGCCATGGGTGTTGGGTCGTCTTAGGCATATGCGCTATTTCAGGATTTGGTTTAGCTCTATCCTAGGCTACTAGAGTTGTTTTTCAAATAGACGGTTACCCGAGTCGGACAAACATCAGGGTGGAGATATCGAACAACGCCGGATGACCACATTTCGACTATTTATTCAAACTCCCAAATGATTTCTTGGGGTATTTCTGAGAGAAGTCACGGTAAGCCACGTAACTTCCGTTTCCTAATGCAGTCTATTTGCCGTTTGGCGGGAGTTAGGCCATGAAATGCAATTATTCGAAAACTAAAGTATTTAACCAAGTAAACAATTATCGCAATTAGTCAAACAAGTTAGTCTTAAGGTTAGAATCCTCCAAATACTCCTCAGCGGAGTCGCCATTTCTGTTTTATCGAAAAATGATTTCGAAAAGAGTTTGTTGTTTTTAAGGGTATTTTCAACTTTTAGGAGTCGCCACCTAATTTTGAAAAAATTAAGAAAACTTGTTTTCAAATAATTAAACAGAAATTCATTTGAAAACTTTTAAGGGTTCGGGATTCTTATTAGTGTCTTAGGAAGGTGTTTAAGGCACCTAAGACACTCCGTTAAATACGGTTTTCCGACGATTAACTTATTTGACTATTTTTGCTTTAAAGATTTGCAAATTTTTGAACTACTTAAGATTTTTTATCTAGGCTAATTTATAAGTTTGAAACATTATCATTTTAAGACTTAGTTTAGTTTCAAGTTTGATAAAAATGGAAAGGGATTCGATGGGGTTTGGAGTTTTTCTAACCCTAAAACTAACGATAACCCACAGAAAACATATAAACAAGTAAAGAGGGAGGGAGAGAGAGAGAGAGAGATTTTTGGGTCCAAATTCGGGTTCTGTTCGCCTTGGCCGAATTTTGGACCCACCTATTTTTTGGGTTTTGACCCATTCACCTGTCCTAAGCTAAACATACAAAATAAAATACAAGGAAAGTAAACAACAAGGGCTAATGCCCATTACAAACAAAATACAAGAAAGTAAATAAAAATCCAATTTCGCCTTCTTTGATTGCTTCAATCTTCGATCATTTTTTCATTGTCCTTGGCTTTACTCGATGGCAAGAAAATGTGAGTCTTTGCGACTCTCTCGAAATGCAAGGAGGGAGAGTTCACAGAGAACTCAAGCAGATTTTACATGCAATCAAACAACAAAAAAAAACACATGAGAAGATATAATAAACAAAACATGCTATGAACTAGATTAATTTTACAAACCATTAAGCGATAAGCAAAACCAAGGACTAACGAGTAAACTGTTAATAACTAACTTGGATTAAAATGTTTCAACTAACCCATTTTAATTTTTCGAAGAACTAAGCTAATAACACATATGATTTTCCAATATACTTCACTTGTGATTAGAAAAGGCCATGCACAAAACAAAGGTAGGCATGACAACTGCTACATACTCATATTACTACCTAATCATATTAAATACATAAAATTCCAACAAGATAATATAATGGAAAATAAAGGAAATGCACTTCCAGAGGCACAGATTAATCACCCTTATTAAATGTGAAGGCCAAGCAACAATATTTAAATGGGTTTGATGCAATACTAACAATGGATACACACATTAAAATCCCACAAAATCGACAGACTATTATTCTATTTTTTTTTTTAGAACTTCAAACGAATAGTTCCCATGAAACATACACCATACTTTACTGATCTTGCTTACTCTGTGCATCACAAAGAACTGCAAGTGATAAAGGATACATAAGAACCAATACTTGAAACAGTGATTTCGTAAAAATAAAAATAATAAAAGAAAAGGAAACTTAACTTCAATCACAAATGCTCAAATAAAACAAATAAAAAAAACATCTTTAATCTAAGTCTTCTCTTAGATAGGAGAGTAATTAATTACAATAAAGACACAAGTTATAGTATGCATGCTATCATGACCTGGGCATCCGATCTTTCGACATACTATCAAACATAATAGAGGGATATAATAAATGATACCAAAATCATTAACTGAGCAAGAAGCGAAAGATGACCGAACATCATACTTAACTCTATAGCATAACCTTACACACAACTAAAAAGGAACTCTTGAGATAAGGAAGTCGGAACGACAAAGCGAAGCAGCTAGCAGCATGTTCAAACTGTAAAGAAGGCTAAACCAAACAAGCTATTCCCATTCGATCCACACATAACATTTGATATAGCAGCAGCGAACTAAACAAAGAATAAGGCCATTCGACGAGAGGGATAACAAGTAAACTTAATGTGCCTCACTGCGACTAAATACCAACGAACCAACGGCCATGTCGATAAAAAAACACAAAAAAAACATATCATTCTGCCTACAGGCAGTCTAATGGGGCTGAAACGACAACATTCAAGCGAACAAGAACCGAAAATCAAACAGATAGGCCAAAGCAAAGTAGAAACAGGAAAATCCGCAAGCATTTATTGTATTTGCGCCAATGTTTGAAACATAATGTACGTAAAAGGGGGCATTACCTCTTTCCGAGTAGCAAGACTGAGACGACGAGCAACAAGCGACGACCTCCACAGCGAACTTAGTATCACCGGAACGAGAGTACGATGTCAAAATTGAGACGGAAGCTGAACTCTGTTTTGAATCCCTTTGGCTAACAGTTCTGAAAAAAGAACGAAGAGGGAGGCAGACTTGCGATTTCGAGATTCTCAGAAACAGGAAAGCTGATAACCCTTTTCCGTGGTTTCACTCACTCTTCTCTTGTGCTCCCACCCCTCTTTTGTTCCTATCTGCTAAAAATTTCCATCCCAAATTTCTAATCCAAGTTTCAACAAAAAATCGCTAATGAAGATCGACAACAGCCAACAAAAATTGATAACAACCAAGTCGAAAGATTTTTCGAGAAAATTTCCTACCCCCCAAAATCTCCAACCTAAAATCTGAAGAGGGAGGGGATTTAAATAGAAAAACATCTAGGGTTTTCGAGGGGGGACGACTTGCAGAAACCTCTTCAGGCCCATTTCAATTTGAAATTCGAAAATCCTCAAACCTTATCCAAAAGGGATCGTGCAGGAAAGAGGTGGAGGGTCGAGATGAGTTATTCGTCCTTGGGAGGCGACGTGGCGCGATCTTGGCGTGGAAAGGACAGGAGTTTGTCGCTTTGCTCAATGCGAGGCTGCGTACGAGACAGCAGCTGCAGGTGTCCGTTGCGGATTCTTGTTCCTCCACGCGCTGGAGAGAGATGGACGCGTGAAGGAGACGAGGGAGAGAGGTCGCGTGGGTGGAGAGACGCGGGTTTCCATTTTTTTTTGCTGGGTTTGTCGCGTTTTGGTCTAGGAATTTGCTGGGTGTTCTGTTTCTGGGGATTTTCGTGGGTGCTGGGGATTTGGACGAGGTAAGGGGAGAGGAGGGAAGAGGGTCTGGGTCGGGTCAGGAGATTGGGGCTGGGTCGGGTAGGTTCCTTAAGGGGTTTGGGTTGGGTTAAAGATGGGCTGCTTTAATATTGGGTTTTGGGTAAAGTGGGCCTACGAATTAGACTTAAGGAATTGGGTTGGTAAGGGAATTAATTGGGTTGAGGACAAAAGTGGGCCTGAGGCTAATTGGGTTGGATTAGAAGGTGTTAGGCTGAGAAATTAAGAGGGGTTGGGCCTGTGTGTTAATTGTTGGGTTGGAAAGGGAGTGGGCTGGGTCGGGTAAAACTTAAAGTGTTGGGCCTAGGAATTGTTTGGGCTGCTGAGGGAAATTGGGTTGGTTTCGAATATACACAAGATATACTGGCTATATACACAACTATGTAAATGTTAAATCGTTATATTTTTGAAAAATTATAAAACTAATTAATTTAAGTGATTTGGAAAACTCATGAAGCTCGCTAATTAAATTATACCGGCGCGGGTCAAAAATTGGGTGTCAACAAAGGAAAAAAGAGTACAGTGCGTATTTTACTCCCCCTGATAAAAACCACGATTCAGATGGTTAAGTTTTCGCATTCCAATTTTGTGGACCATTTTCTCAAGAGTTGAGGCTGGTAAAGATTTGGTAAATAAATATGCTGGATTATTACTTGAACGAATTTGTCGCACATCAATATCACCATTCTAGTGAAGATCCTGTGTGAAGAACAATTTTTGTGAAATGTGTTTCGTGCTATCTCTTTTATAAAGCCTCCTCTTAATTGAGTTATGCATGCAGCATTGTCTTCAAAGAGCATTGTGGGTATCTTGACGTCACACTTCAAATCACATCTTTCTTTGATAAAAATGTATTACTAATCTTAACCATACACATTCTCTACTTGCTTCATGAATGACTATTATCTCAGCATGATTTGAAGAAGCAGCGACAATAGACTGCTTCGTAGATCGCCATGATATAGCAGTACCTCCGTATGTAAACAGATAGCCTTTTTGTGATAGAGCTTTATGTGGGTCAGATAAATAATCTGCATCTGCATGACCAACAAGATCTGCACTATCTATGTTAGTATAAAACAGACCCATATCACTAGTTCCCCTTAGATATCGCAATATATGTTTAACTCCATTCCAATGTCTTCGTGTAGTGGAAGAACTATATCTTGCTAACAAATTAACAGAAAATGATATGTCAGGTCTCGTGGCATTAGCAAGATACATAAGTGCCCCAATTGCTCTAAGATAAGGTACTTCTGGACCAAGAGGTTCTTCATTCTCTTCTTGAGGTCAGAATGGATCCTTACTCACTTCAAGTGATCGGACAAACATTAGAGTACTTAATGGATGTGCTTTGTCCATGTAAAATCGTTTCAAGATTTTCTCAGTATAGGCAGATTGATGGATGAAGACCCCGTCTACTAAATATTCTATTTGTAGTCCAAGACAAATTTTTGTCTTTCAAAGGTCTTTCATCTCAAATTCTTTCTTTAGATATTCAATTGCCTTTTGAACCTCTTCTGAGTTCCAATGAGATTAATGTCATCAACATAAACAACAAGAATAACAAACTCCAATGTTGTTTTCTTAATAAATATACAAGGACAAAGGACATCGTTTATATAACCTTGTTTTATCAAGTACTCACTAAGGCGATTATACCAAATGCGACCTGATTGTTTTAAGCCATATAATAACTTTTGTAATCTGATTGAATACATTTCCAGAGATTTTGAACTATATGCTTCGGGCATTTTAAGTCCTTCCGAAACTTTCATATAAATTTCATTATCAAGTGAACCGTAAAGGTAAGATGTAACCACATCCATTAGATGAATTTCAAGATTTTCATGTACAGCTAAATCGATGGGATATCGAAAAGTTATTGCATCCATAACAGGTGAATATGTTTCTTCATAGTCGACACCAGGTCGTTGAGAGAATCCTTATGCAACAAGGCGTGCCTTGTATCTTACAATCTAATTTCTCTCATTTTTTTTCGTACAAAGACCCATTTATAGCCAATTGATTTAACATCACTAGGCGTTTGGACTACTGGTCCAAAAAACTCAAGCTTAGCAAGTGAATTTAATTGTGATTGAATTGCTTCTTGCCATTTTAGCCAATCACATCTTTGTCGACATTCTTCGACAGATAGAGGTTCAAGATCCTCATTTCCTTTCATAATGTTAAGTGCAACATCATATACGATAACATTATCGACTGTGATTTTTGATCGATCTAAACTTATCTCATCACCTGTAGAACTTATTGAGAGTTCTTCATTCACTTGAGTCTCGGGTTCACTGATCTCTTCAGGAATATCTTGAATTTCTTCATGAGATTCTTTTGTAGTGTCATTTTTTGTACTTCTTTTTCTAGGATTTTTATCTTTTGAACCCAATGGTCTACCACGCTTCAGGTGTATTTGTGATTCAGAAGCTACGATACTTGTAGATAGTCCTTTTGGGACGTCGATTCAGATAGGCACATTAACTGCAGGAATATGCGACTTTGTTATCCTTTTTGAATCAGTAAATGTGTCTGGCATTTGATTTGCTATGTTTTGCAAATGGATAATCTTCTGGATCTCTTGTTCACACACAGGGGAACGTGGATCAAAATGAGATAATGATGAAACTTTCCATGCAATTTCATTTTTAAGTTCTTTTTGTCTCCCCCTAATTGCGGAAAATTTGTTTCATCAAATCAACAATCTGCAAATCTTGCAGTGAATAAATCTCCCATCAATGGCTCAAGGTAGCGAATTATGGAGGGTGAATTAAACCCAACATATATGCCTAACCTTCTTTGAGGGCCCATCTTGGTGCACTGAGGTGGTGCTACAGGCACATATACAGCAAATCCGAAAATTCGAAGATGAGAAATATTTGGTTCATGGCCAAACACCAATTGTGATGAGGAGTATTTATTATAATGAGTCGGTCTGAGACGAACAAGTGATGCTGCATGTAAGATTGCATGACCCCAAACAGTTGTAGGCAACTCACTTTTCATAAGTAGAGGTCTTGTTATCAATTGTAAACGCTTAATAAATGACCCATCAAGGTCATTTTGAGTATGAACATGAGCTACAGGATGTTCAACTTTTATCCCTACTGATACGCAATAAACATCAAAAGCTTGGGATGTGAATTCGCAAGCATTATCAAGGCGAATTGTCTTAATGGGATAATTTGGAAAATGCGCTCTTAATCGTATCATTTGTGCCAATAATTTTGCAAACGCAAAGTTGCGAGATGATAAGAGGCACACATGAGACCATCTTGAAGATGCATCTATTAGGACCATAAAATATCTAAACGACCCACTAGATGGGTGAATAGGTCCACAAATATCCCCATGTATTCGTTCTAAAAATTGAGGGGATTCAATGTTAACCTTCATTGGTGATGGCCTAGTAATCAATTTGCCTTGGCAACAAGCAGCACACGAAAACTCATCATTTGTAAGAATCTTCAGGTTCTTTAATGGATGTCCATTTGAGTTTTCAATGATTCGTCTCATCATTATTGATCTAGGATGACCTATTCGGTCATGCCAAAGCACAAAAGTCTTTAAGTCAGTAAACTTCTGGTTTACGATAGAGTGTGCTTCAATTGTACTTATTTTGCATAATACAGGCCAGAAGATAAAGTTGATAATTTCTCCAACACATATTTCTAGTCTGAGACAATCTTGGTGATACCAAGGTATTCAACATTCATTTCATTTATTGTCTCAACATGATAACCATTTCGGCGAATATCTTTAAAACTTAACAGGTTTCTTGGGGATTAGAAGAGAACAATGCATCTTCTATGACAAGTTTTGTCCCTTTAGGCAGAATTATAGTAGCTCTTTCGGAGCCTTCTATTAAGTTTGAATTACCAGAAATTGTAGTAACATTTGCTTTTCTTCTAAACAAGTAGGAGAAGTATTTCTCATCTTTGAATATGGGGTGCGTGGTTCCACTATCAATTACACAAATATCTTCATGATTGATCATTGAGGTATCCATATAATCTTCAAGATAAAAGATATAAACGAAATAAACATTATAATATTATAATATTATTACTAAAAAACATTACACAACCTTTTAGTTATTTACAAGTCTAGGAAAACATATTCATACTAGTTCATACAAACGGTGAAAATGAAATATATTTACATTATAACAGATCCATCACCTATCAGGTGATCTATCTTTCCTTCGGGATTCTCAAAGAAATCCGCTACATCTAGATGCATGGGTTCAACAGTATCTTCCGAGATAAAGTTGGCTTCAGCGTTATTTTTCACCTCCTTTAGGGAAGCTTGATATAGCTCAATCAGGTGCCTTGTTGTACGACATGTACGTGACCAATGTCCTTTTCCTCCACACCGATAACATTTGTTGTCTGAATTTTTCTTCTGCACTACATCATGTTTTTCATTCTTCATTTTACACTGCTGGTGTTAAAGGTTATTATTTAGTGCAAGACGATCATCATGATTGAAATTTCTTCCTCGACCACGACTGGGGCCACGACCTTTTTCACGCCTAGATTGATGAAAATTTGTCGTATTTATTTCAGGAAATGGCATAGAACCAGTAGGTCGACTTTCATGATTTTTTATCAATAAGTCATTATGTTGTTCAGCAACAAGGAGATGTGAAATTAATTCGAAATATTTTTTGAATCTCCTTTCTCGGTATTGCTGCTGCAGAAGCATACTCGAGGTAGGGAAAGTGGAAAACGTTTTCTCCAGCATATCATGGTCAATGATATTTTCTCCACATAATTTTAATTGTGAGATAATTTTAAACATGAAAGAGTTATACTCACTGATAAATTTAAAATCTTGAAGTCTCAAGTGGATCCAGTCATAACGTGCCTGTGGAAGGACAACCAACTTTAGGTGGTCATATCTATCTTTTAAATTGTTCCACAACACCAGAGGATCCTTAACAGTGAGATATTCCATTTTCAAACCTTCATCAAGGTGATGATTGAGAAATATCATCGCCTTAGCACAGTTTTGATTCAATGCTTGATTATTTTCTTTGATGGTATCTGCTAAACCCATCGCATCAAGATAAATTTCTGCATCGAGTACCCATGATAGATAGCTTTTTCCCGATATGTCTAGAGCAAGAAATTCAAGTTTAGAAAGATTAGACATTATTAAGAAAAGAAAATTTATACCTCTGAGGCTTTTAAAGTCTTTACATGAACTAACAGAGACTCGTGCTGATAACGTGTTATAAAAGAACTTACTAAAATTAATATACTAAAAGAAGGAAAATTGAGAAAGTAATATATTTCTTAAAAATGTATATACCTATTTATATGTACAATGACTATTTATAACCATAAGTCTAATATATATATAGAACTTGACCTGCAGAGAAAAGAAAGAGATGGTGAAAGTAGTAGTGGGAGAAGAAAGTCAGGTCAAATTAGCTGAAGATCGGCTTAGCAAATCTGGAGTCCCTTGTCAGGTAAATAATAAATTCATGTATGGATGACCAAAGCTGTATGTGATAATTTGTTTGGACAGGTAGGGCTTGTAATTGGGAATATAAGTGGGAAATTAGATCGAGGATTCATATTCGATTTAATCCCAACACCGGTGAATGACAATGGTGAGCCGGCATGTTCCATAATTGGTGAGGCTAAAGATGATCGGAAAAAGGCACCCAAAGGGAAGTCGCTCCCTAATTCTTCCACATTGTTTATTGACAAAGATTGGCTTGCTGAACACGCTCGTCAGGTACCCTTCGAAATATATTACGTTACTACTCCTATCTCACCCACTGCTAAATTGTGTGGAATAATTTGTATGAATTACTCTGGAGATCCAGACACCGCGAAAGCAGTAGCCCTTTAATTGCTTTGGGGAATCGGCCCAAGGCTCGCAACATGTTGGTGAGCTTTTAGATCCCGCCAATAAAAAGCTAACTGACATGTATGTGGTAAAGTCCATATTCATTTAGTTCAGAACCATTTTGAAATCTCTGATTCAGATGCTAAAATGTAGTCGGAAGTTTCCGGTATAGATTAGTGGTTAGTTCTCGAATCCTAGATTTCTAATACTATTCTTCTTCACAAACACATCATATATGCTATCTGTTTTTTGGTGGTATCTAGTCATCTCTTGGGTTGTGGGGAAGAAAGAAAGAAACCACAGGTGTTCTGATGGGACATCAACTCCAACTCAATCCCAGGAAGCTAGATGCTTAGTTGTCTTGTTTAGCTAAAAATTTCCTACTCGTGATAGCATTGACAGTTTTTTGGGGCTTTGTTAGCTCCATGGTACTAGTTGAGTTTTTTTTGTAATAGAAGCTAACATGTTTTTTTTGCTTCAAAAATCTATTGGCTTTTGCGTTTGTAATTTGATACCTTCCGGTTGTCATATATCAATGACAATATCTTAGTTCATCTAAAAAGAATATGATATCTTTATTTGGTAAAAAACACCTATGATATCTTCTAACAGTCAAAAATATCATATTACTGGCTATATATAATGTTTAGTGCTGCCCTTTGCTTGACAGAGCTTGTGGGTGTTGAGGCGCATGTAGTAGCACCTTGATGCCTGCACTAACGTGCCTTTCATTTTCTGTGATGTTCGCAAACTATGCAACTGAAATGCTTCTTCTACTGCTGCTACACTGTGTGATGCAAATACCTCCTCTATTTGACAAACTACCATATGTTTTCTTAACTTTGTAGCCTTGTATATGAACTTTGTTTGGAAGAATATTCAAATGGATACAGTGGATTTAAAAAATATCTCGTCCTAACTATCTGGGTGTTGTGCTGGCAACTTGTCAATTGACCACTAACTTCAGATTTTGTGGAAAAGGCCATCATAGTGAATAATCAAAATATTATGAATCATGTAAATCCTCTGTAGAGTTATGCTTTAATATATTCATCTTTCAGGTTGGGAGAATGCTAGTGGGTGGCGTGAAGGTGGTTGGCATCTATGTATGGACCAATGAGAGCTCATTCAAAAATTCAACCATCACGCTTTGTCAGGTTTTACTATTATAACTTGAAGTCAACTCTATATTTTCTTCTCTGTACCCGAGGCTCTACCATAACTGCACTATTGTGTTATTTTCTGGAATAGGAGGCTCTCATGTAGTAAGTCTCTGTTGTCATGCCTTTCACGGTGAAGTTAACTTACCTTCCAGAAAATGCTTAATGAAACATGAAACTTATAATTTCCATTTACTCATAATTAGTTTTCAATGTTAACTTCTGTCATTATTTAACTTCTGTCATTAGTTGTATTTTTGCTCTCTTTTTCAATTGCTTATTGTACAGGCTGCAAAAGCAGTTGCTGAAGCGGCCCCTTTGTTGGAAGTGCATTGGGATGAAAGATTGCTTGTGCACATTGGTTACAGTCCCTTGAGGTTATCTGGTCTAACTATGTGTTCTTACATTCCTTTTCAAAAACATATTGGAATAGGCCCTTATTGTTGATTTAACAGATAAGATGTATTCCAGGTGGACATGTCGAAATTGCTCGTTGGCTTCAAATATTACATCTGGCAATATACGACCTTGCGATTTCAAAATGGGAAAAATTCTGAGTACTCGTCAGGCATTCCGATGCACATATGACTTTGATTGGAGGTGAACTTTTCTGTTTGCTGGAATTGCTCATTTTTAAATCATTCTTTGGTGTATTGGACTGAACATGAGTTTTGATTTCATAGTGCCACATTTCCAATCAAAAAGGAAATTCCAACTATCTCAAGCAACTAATTTGTTTGTTATTTTAATTGCATGATTGTTTGTTAGGATATTTGTTTTTGGCATGACAACATTGATAAGGAGGCAAAAAACATCCTCCCCGTTTTCCCTGGCACTAGAAAGAGGTTGGAGAAGTGCCATATTAATGTCTTTGAAGAACGTTAGGCAAAATTGTGAGTGAAAAATGGCTTGTCTCAAACATTGGGCAACTTTCGTTGTTGAGATAGGCTTGTATCACACTATGAATTTTGGTTTGTTTTTCTGCGCTAGTATGACAGAAGAAAGAAAGAAATCTCATGTTTTTGGGGGGTGGGGAGAGGGTGGTGTTGGTGGGTGGGTGGCGGGTGAGTAGGGCTTTCTGATCAAGTGGTTTGCAATAAAACTGTTTAACCTTTCCTTTGGTTGGTTGCAGCCATTTTATATAAGTTAGGTTTATTTTGTCGTAATAAAAGTGTGATAGAAAACTATTATCCCTCTGTGTTATGATGAACTGGAGGTTGCATTTAGAGTAGATCCTTTCTCTTCTTTATTTTGTAGCATTGCACTTTCTTTTCTTGTGATCCCTATATGGTATATCTCCCCACACAAGCTTAGTAAACCCACTGTACCAGTGGAAACAATTCAGTTTTGTGACTTTCATAAAATAGAGATGTGTCAAATATGATATTTTCTGCCAGAATCATGGCTCTTTATGACTCCAGGACTTTGTGTTACCATCCCCTCGTTTATGTTCGAAAAAATGATTCATTTTAAACTTGTGCTACCTTGTTAGTACCATCACATAACTCATGAAGTGTTTTTCCTAGTCCTACCTTTTGTTTTTAAGTACTCAAATCAATTATGTTTGTTTATTCTTTTTACTGATTTTCTTAGAGATCTCAGAGAAATTCAGAGAAAATGTCTCACGGTTGAGCAACATGTTTCCAGGTTGCCCATATACCAGGGTTCAAGTAACAAAAGATTGGTTGACATTCTTCATCATGGGATTTCAATTCATGCCAAAGAGCTTAAAGGTGCCAAAGCATTGATTGATGGGAAACTGGTAATGAACTCTAGACTACATCAACCACTATTTTAAATATTGGATGGTAGTTTTCCTCTTAAATCATCCTCATGGCCAGTCCTTACGATTTTACTACCTCATGTTGCAACTTTTATTTCTCTTTCTTTCATTTTAAGTAATTGCTAACAGAAAATATTTACTCTTAACAGTGCTAGTTCTTGAGTAGTGACATATCAATTGGGCCTTAAAATATGATATAGGCTGCTACTCTATACTTGATTTGCTTGCTTGTCCTCTATGAAAATCTGAGCCCGGTCTCTTTCCTTAGTTATTATGTTTGGAAATTCACATTTTTTCTTAAATTTCTAGGCAAATGGGGATGAGCAATTTGATTTAGGTGGTGTACATGATGTTGAATTTCTCCTACCTTTCATGGAAGATACGTATTTGGAAGGTCTGTAGCCATTCTCCAATTTACACAATTAGCCTTTCTTTTGAAGTTGATGAAGTGAGTTAGTTGCTATACAGCAATTTCTTTCTTTCTGTCATTCATCTCCTTTTTATTGTGAAGCATGCAGCCAAAAAGAGATTACAGGTCTTTTAGTCTTCAGCGGCTCTGTCTGCTCCTATGCTTACTCAAATTCGAAGGAACCATCTTCTCAAGCTTTGGCTGAGATAAAGGTATTTTAACTTCCCATTTGATGTTGTTTGCTCTTTACATTAAGAACTAAAAGGTTCAGTAAATCTGTTCTTACTTATCTGTTGCATTCATGGATGATAAGATGTTCTATTAGATTTCAGTCCATTTGTTGGGCTTCAGAAAGCCATATTATCACAGTATATTCGACGGGTTACTCGAAGCAGAGAGATTCATTTGTATTTTCTTCATAAGATCAGATCACAGGCGTCGTACACCCGGTTCTGGATTAAACAGTGATTTTATATCACAAAGGGAATATTTTACTATTTGGGTTAGAGTGAACTTGGTTTTAGCTCACATTTGTTCTGCATAATGCTAGAACGTAGATCCTTGTTGTCTTAAGGATTTTTTTTCCAGCATTTAACATCTGGTCTTCTTGGTGTTTAGGAAGACATAATTAAGAGTCTAAGAAGCAGGTTAGATATCATGTGTGATGAGGCAGACAGGAAATCAGATTCTAAAGAGGACAGAACTGAAGAGAGCAACAACCAGATATTAAGTGGGAGTGCAGTTCTGCAACTTGATTTACAGTTACAGAGGTATAACACAGTGTAATGATATCTATTCTTTCCTCTAGATGTCCAGATTTAATCCTGCACACTTATTTTTCACCATGGCATCCACATCTGTTTGCAAAATTCTCTAGTTCTTTATTTTGTACCTGGTATGGACTTTAGTATTTTAATGAGATTTTATTCTCTTATAACATTATTCAAAATTGAGGATTTGATACTTCCTCTATTTTTCTGATGAAATTTGATACTTCCTCTACCATATTCTTATTAAGAACTACAAGAGTAATTTTGTCACTGGTCATACTTATGACTAAGGGTGCTTATGGCTCAGTTCGGTCCGGTTTATCGGTCTGTAAATATGTTAAATGTATTTCATTTTGCTAAACAACTTTGTAGTTATTACACTTTGACCTTTACCGTTAACTGGACGGGTAGCAATTGGCTTGTTAGCGATGCTGAAATGGTTTGCTTTCTTTTTAAACAGAAAACATTGCAGTATGTCATTTCCTCGAAGAGTATTTTTACCTTGGCTGGCTGATACATTCCTCTGTGACTATATACAACCATCTGAATCAGTTGAGGTGAGTTAGTTGCACCCTTTATATTCTTTGGTGAAGCAAATTATACTACACTCAGCCGTATTTCTTTTATTTGTCTTCCATTAAACATAAATGACATTTTTTCCTTATATTATGTTTTCTTGCCTTAAAGAATAGGCACTACTTCAAAGTCCTGTAACTATACCGAAGCTGCAGACACTTTCGTATTTTCGTGTTTGCCTTATAGAATACATGATCCTTGTACATTTTTCCAGTTGGTGTTTCACCTCAAGGAATGTGTTGTGACAATTTATTCATTTTTAGGATTAGAAGTTGTCAAGAAGATCTAATCTCTGTATAATGGTTGAAGCTCCTTTCTTGATCTCACTTGCTGAGTTCATTAATGGGACCTTTTGTTGTCTCTCAGTGATAATTGTACATTAGAGATCAGTTGATCTGCCTTTTCTATTTGGTAGAGAAGTGGTTTGAGCAGTATTTGTTAAGACGTTGTTTACCATATTGCTCAATACAACTAAATATGTTGGATCAATTATACACAACTCTGATGTGCTGTACTTTGAGTTAGGTTCTCGTGGATCATTTTGCCGACCTTATGTCTCTAGAGTTCCCCAGTATTTCTTCAATAATCTTGGAGCCTGAAGCTGAAACTGAAGCTCCTGCATTGGTATCCACCACAAAATCATTTTGGGAGGTGTCAACCCCATATGCTCTACTACCTAAGTCAGACGATCCACTCTCAAATCAAAATAGAGCTGCTACAATCTTGACAAGTGACCAGAAATCGACAAACACAGCTGGTTTTAACTTGATGATAGCTGTTTTAGTGCTTGTTGTATCAGTTGTGGTAGGGTTTGTGGTATTTTCTGTTAGGTCATCATCTTAATTCTTAGGGAACAGGGATGGTGCGAACAAAAAATATGTTCAGATCAGATCTGATGATACCAACTACTAAGGCTATCACTAACAATTATACCATAGTAGAAGTGTGGGGTATACTATGCGTTATTAACATGTCGGTAATTATTTTTATCTATCTCTGACATTTTTTGGTTATTTCAACTCATAACTTCCCTTTCATTTGATACGCTTAAATTACACCTCTATTAAAGAAGTATAAGCGATTATTGTCAAAGAAAAAATCCAATTGTAGGTTGGGATCGATCCTATGAGGAATATGGTTTAGACTTAACTCACTGTCTCTTTTTATTCAAATATTTTCGATAGTAAACAGAGGGTGGGGTAACTAAAGTAACATATTGTGAAAGCGAGATGAACAATTTGAGATATCAGTATAAGATGGAAATTGGGGCATATGTATTCCTCACAAGCTCTTAATGCAGTAATTTTAATAATATTAATCCTATTCTAGTGTTTGACATGCAAGGCCAATAAGTTATGTATCTCTAGTGATTGATACTGTTAGTAGGAATTTTAACTCGTGACTTGATAAATCTACGAATGTGTCTTTTACTAATTCTTACCTTCACTCCAAATTAGTCATGTTGTCAATTAACTTAGGGTATTCACCATCTCCTCAATTGATTAAATTTGGACAAATAGATAACAAATCTTTAACTAAATCTATGTTGTTTAATCTTTTTCTTATTCGTTACCCCCTTTGTAAGGAAAGTAACAAGTAGGGAAAATACGAGTTCTAACGTTGAGCACCACTATAAAGACTTCTGAACAAAAAGATTAACAATACACGTGTAGACACTATTCAAGATTACTTATTTATTATTCATATTTTGTTAATTGCTCATGGTTTCCACAACTTTAGTTGTGGCGATTTAGCTACTCATGTTTGAGAGTTCACAATTTATATTTAGGTTAAACGAATTCATGAACTTACAATTTAAAAAGATGAAAATTGAAATCTTGAATTGAAATTCAAAGTAAACTTCCATAAACCAACTTCTGGAAATTAAATTGCTAAGAGGTTCCAAAATAATCCCAAAAGACCAAAAAAAATTTATACAATAATGTCAAACTCCCAAATACGGAAAATACAACCCATATTTATAGAGTTTTAAATCCTAAACCCATTAGGAAACACAATAAGGAAAATTAGTTTAGGATGAAGTTTCGATTGATGGCAGGACCTACGGACTGTAGTTCGACCTGCGGACCATAGTCTACCTCTGTGGACCAACACTTAGAAAGTAATTCAGGTACTGAAACTTTTGATCACAAATGACGGATGTACAGGACGGGTCGTCACTCAACCTACGGTCTTTTGTTAACTTCGTGAATCCACACTTGGTCATATTTTCCTGATCTTCCACCCATGATGTGCCACCTACGGGCCGTCACTGGATGTACTGTCCGTGGTTGGCTCCGTTGGTTGTTGTTACTGCTAACCATAGTCCTGTTTTCTCTCAATCGCTTCCAAACCAATTTCCTGTAAAAGAGTACATAAAAACATTATTTCCAATGACAAAATAGCTTAAGACACACACAAACACTAATTGAAATGCATCGAAGATACCGTAAACGCACAGTATATCAACACCCATAATTTAAACTTCTTGATTTTCCTCAAGCGATACACTAAGACTCTAAAAGACACTTGTATAGAAACGAACATACAAACTCAAGCAATCACATGACCTTCTCAATCAATTTAATCACTTAATGCAAACCTTTTCACCTAGACTCAACAAGCTAACTGATGTGGATCAAAACATAACATAGACCGACCAACAAACATCACAACATACACTTTTCAACAATCACTAAGGCATCAACTCTCGGAACAATGATACTAGTGCCCTCGCTTCAAATAGATCCCTTTTCGCACCATAAAGCTGATTTTTATGTTTAAGGATTCAACCAAAACTCACGCTCAGAAGTGAATTCAAATACCATTTGTGCTCAATTTTACGGGCTTGACTTTATTGCACAAACTCTCCAAACTAATTACTAGGATCACTAAAGGACTCTATTATCTTGTAACGTTTGCTTAGGGTCAGGTAGGGTACATTTTGAGTTCTTTGAGTGACTCTTCTGGCCTCCTCGACATTACATTGTCTTCTTACCTCTTTTCTCAAACAATTATTGACATATTCTTTCTTTTTTGCTCTTTTCCTTAACTTTCTTCAGCACATTTGTGACTTTGACTTTATAGCTCTTCTATTCCACTTTTCTTTTTCATACCTGGTAATTCAACATCGTTATCACTCTTTTTGTTTCTTTTGAACCTAGTCACATCTTTTTCTATCATTTTCCTTCTTCTACACACAACTCTTTTTATACCATTTTTTCTTTTGGTTTTCTTTTTCATAGCCACCCTCAACTTATGTATTTTGCATTAGTTAAGGTGCACAATATTCTAGATCGGACCAAGCCCAAGATTAAGGTAACTTTTAAATCACCCACCCTCAACTTAGACTTTTGGCCTAAGTTAAGGTACACATGTCCAAAACACTCTTTTAGGGAATGTGAGTTAGGTGCATTGCAAGAAGTGGTCTACATTAAGCTCAACCAGTTGGATATAAGGGAATATTTTATATCTTTTGGTTGGATTTTTTTAGGCTTAAGTGGAATTGTTATAACAAGGGCTTATGATCATTTCCCAATCCCTAGCCTAGATTGTCTTCATAAGGCCAACATGTCAAGTTCTAGATTGACAAATACAATATGAATATACAAAATCCACTCACATACACACTTGACTCATTGTTTCATATTACTGGATTATTGAATTACAGTTCAAATTTTAGCTTATGTCAATCCATCATACTGGTTCCTTATCATGTCGAATATCCAACATATTCAACTCATCAAACCTATAGATCTAACACATATAAAATTTTTGGACATGTATCAATTTCATGCTCTTAAGCCATCATGTTTTCATTTTCTACTTACTTCTACACATACAATTCTAATCATGTCAATACAACATAAGAGTAAACCTGTCCCTTGGGAGGAAAGAACATAGGTAAGAAAACCCCAATAGAGGGCTATGAGTTGGGTTATTCAGACTTCACCCTATCACTCACAATCCCTTTACCCCTCCTCCAATCAAATATGGTGCAATTTCCCTCAATGCACAAATAAAAGAAAAGTAAAGTGTAGGTAGAAGCAAATATGCGGCGCATATGCATCAAAGATCCATCAAGAGATGGGTTGGGAAGATTTCTTGGAACCAGTGCCCTCATCAAAAACGGGAACACCATAAGCAGTTCTCCTCGATGCACCAGCAAACTCCATCTCACAGGCTCTCCACAAACGCAACTTCACCTCGAATAGAGATTGCTGTTGGGCAACCTCAACTTTCTGCCTCTCCCTCTTTTTAGCTCGGTGAGTCTTTGTCACGACCGAGAGAACTCCCTAGTCACACATGGCGTACTCAACCTCTCGGAGGTCTTATACAAAGCCCTTAACATACATCATTGCACATATAATAGAATAATAGCGAAAAATTTAAAACTTTTAGTTCTGAAGTTCAAGTTCACTTCATATATGAAAAATATAATCTATACTTATCTCACAATACCATCTAGACATAGGAATTAAGAATTTGGGACTTAGAACTTACATCCAATAGAAAGTCTAGAATAGGAAATACAACATAGTCTCTCAATAGACAAAAGAACTAAAGCTATAATCGTGGGTGTAGTGTCCTCGGACTTGAGGACTCAACAACTTGGAGAAAGGAAATCCAAGTATCTTGAGAAATGTCCTTGAATCGCCTCAACGGCCTGAACATACATTGTTTGCGAAAAAGGAGAGAAAAGATGGGTCAGTACAACACACATACTATGACTACTATGCATAAAAACCATGGAAACATGCATAAAAGGACAGTTTAGTCAAAGACAAGCTTTTTATCAAGAAAACACAACATAATATCATCCTAACATGTAAGCAACCGAAGCAATACTAGTGCAATGCAAAGAATAGAATCTCATAACCCTATCCAAAGCTAGGTATCACATTAGTCAACCCACTTCATACATACCTTCAGAATATAGTATTTCATCATAAATTTCCATATTCATCATAATCATACATATTTTTCCATACATAAGTCATAATAAATATAGTCTTAAGAGAACACTAGTACAAGTATCTCTTAAGATCCCACAAGTACAGTGTGTAAGAGAAATCTCATACCCTTCCTTTCACTACGTAGAACCCCTTAAGAAAACCCTAGTGAGAGTTCATACATTTCATTCATTCATTTACTTTTATATTAGGGAAAAGGTTTCAATAACTGACATAGACCATGTTGAGCTACATGGAATCCGCTGTTATACTCCCACGCTAAAAAGAGAGGATTAACACTTGCCTAAGATATAACCTTTTGTTCATAGCTATCTAGGTGAATCCATTAAGCTAGAGTCCTATGTGGGCACATAGTTAAGGGTCATGAGATTGTTACAGCAAACCCTAACTTGCTAAACGTAGGGGTTTCCATATCATGAGACAACACAAATCTTGGGAATCCGGATTTACTAAACATGAGGAAACCCATGTGGGGATCCAGACTTACTAAACGTGAGACCTCCATTTCATTTACATGCACTTTCGGTGCTAAGCATCTATTTTCTTTAGTAATCCTCTTTATTCATCACATTTGTTCCCATAAGCCTTTACTAGACTCTCATGTAAACATTTTATTATAATAGCTCATAGGTGTTCATACATTAGAACAATCCTTTCACTTTTGAAACACTATCAATACAGTCAATCTTTCACTTTAACAATTCATTATAATCATGAGAACTACCTTTCAATCACATAACAATCATACCATAACATACATACATACTTCATAGCAAATTTAAGTGTATTGGATTAAGGATGAGGAAACCATGTCATTAACACCACAACAATACAATATATATACCATTATTACTATCTAAGTAATTCATCTTTCATACATGAGTTCATTACAGAACAAACACCCGTACCTTCTTGCCCTTCATGAAACTTCATATTTCAATCACCTAACAATGAATAATTAATCCATGAAATAAGGTAATTTATGAAGTAAAAATATAACTAACATCAATATAAACAATTGATATATTTATCATCTTTAATTAATTCACCGCATCAAATCCAAGATTTATGAAATTGGGGAAGAAAATGGGTCCAAGGGAATTTAAAGTGAACAACAACAATTACCCATCGTTATACACCTAAAGAACCCTAATTAATCATAATTAACCATAATTGATTCATAAATTTTGGTTTTAGAAGAAGACCCATGAGTAAAGAAAACCCCTAGATTTTGGGGTTTTTTTTGAAAACATCTTTGAAGGAACCTCTTGTGGCAAAGAACTTCAAGAGTGAAAACAACCATACCTTATTGTAGACCTAAACACGAAATTGAATTGAAAACTTGGAGAACTGTTCCTATTCTTAGAGCTTCAAAGTTCTTCAACGGAGGTTTGGGTAGAGAGAGAATTTAGAGAGAAGAGAGACTTTTGATTTTCAATTTGGGGGTTCTGTTTTTGATTGGTAAATTGGTATAAATTTGAATGAAAACCAATATATACCCATCTCCTAAAATACCCCTCACTTAGTTTGACCTTTTAACTTAGTCTAACTTGAATTTTTTTTTAAGAATTTTCATTGCGAAACAAGTCCGCGATGCGGAGGTGTTCCCGGGAGTTTCTGGAAATTTAATTTTGGGACAGAAATGTCCACGATCGTCTCTGCGATGCGGAGACAAATTTTGGGATGACTGGAGCTAGTCTGCGACGCACCCTTCCCAAGCTATTGCCTGAATTTTTTCTTTCTTCGTTTGTCGTCTCTAGCTCATATAAAATTCCACCATTCTAGCCCTAACTCTTAGGATCGTGATTTCCCCTTTTTAGGTCATAATCTGTTAAGTTAGGCTCTAGCTTAGGTCATAGAATTTTCGGAGTGTTTTAATGCTCCCCCCTTAGGAACATTCATCCCCAAATGACACGTTAAACCTTTATAGGGAAAAAGAAAGAGACTCAAGGCTAGAAGCTCAACAACAAGCAATATCAAAATGAGGCAGAACTCATTGGAGGAATTCTCTACTCCTTTCAACACATAATCATATCATCAAAAAACAGGAACTTAATCCACAACTCATCATGTACAAATTCTTATCATATAAGGAGGAACTACCTTCTCCAATTAAATCTAAGCTCAATATGAATATTAAAGAGATGACATGCAAATTTTCTGTCAAAACTACATCAAACATGTTCGATACAATTCTCATGAAGACAACATATTTTCATAGCACATAAGAGTGCAATTCAACCATGAGAAGCATAATCCATGAAAACTCAAATACAACTACAAATGAATTTTCATATAAGCACGCATATACAAGGTCAATCATGACAAGTTCTTCAATACACATGACTCTCAATTTCATACTAAATTAAGAGAAACTACTAACCTCAATTTTGTATAGGAGTAAGAGGAAAGACATGAGGATAATGAGATTTCATGTCGGCCTTGGCCTCCCATGTAGCACTCACCCTCTACTAGGTGGTTCCTCCATAAAACTTTAACGAAGGACACCTCTTTATTCTTCAACTTCTTGACTTGACTATCTAAGATCTCAACAGAACCTCTTCATAAGAAAGGTTCTCACTAACCCTAAACCTTCCAAAGGGAGAATAGACCCGTGTCACTAATACACTTCTTAAGCATAGAAACATGGAGTACCAAGTAAGGTGAGGCCAATTCATTGGGCAATTTCAACTCATAACCGACATTTCTGACTAACTTCAAAATTTCATATGTGCCCATATACTGGGGACTAAGTTTCCCTTCTTATCAAATCTCATTACTCCCTTCATGAGTGAGATATTCAAGTAGACCCAATCACCTACTTCAAACTCAGGTCCCTTCTTCTACTGTCGGCATAAGACTTTTGCTGACTTTGAGCCATTCTTAACCTATCCCTTATAAGTAAAACCTTCCCTATGTATTCATAAACCATTTCAAGACCAAGAAGAGCAAACTCTCCTACTTCAAACCACTCAATCAAAGATCTACACCTCCTACCGTAGAGAGCGTCAAATGGTGCTATAACAATACTTGAATGGTAGCTATTATTGTAGATAAAATCCATCAATGGTAGATGATCATCCCAATAACCTTTGAAATCAATAACACATGCCCTCAACATGTCTTCCAAGGTTTGGATGGTACGTTTTGCTTGACCATCCGTGTGGGGATGAAAAACTGTACTAAATTTCACCTTTGTACTTAGCCTTTCTTGAAATGTCTTCCAAAAGTAGGAAGTAAATCGAGTGCCTCTATCCGAAATAATGTTCAAAGGGACTCCATGAAACTTCATTATCTCTCTAACATACAACTTAGCATAATACTCTGCCGAATAAGTAACCTTGACGGGTAGCAAAAGGGATGATTTTGTCAACCTATCCACAATAACCCAAATGGAGTCATATTACCTTCTAGTTCAAGACAAACCTACCAAAAAATCCATATTGACATCCTCCCACTTCTAAGTGGGGATGTCGATTTCTTGATATAAACCACCCAACCTTTAATGCTCGGCTTTGACTTGTTGGAAATTTGGACACTTGGCCACAAAGGTCACTATTCTGTTCCACCAATAGTTCTTGCATAAGTCATGACAGATTTTGGTGGCCCCTGAATGGAATATCGAGAACCATGGGCCTTTTCTAAGATTGATTTTCTTAGACCATCCACATCCGGTACACACAACCCTCCTTGGTGCCTAAAAACCCCATCCTCTCCTTGGGAGAAAGTTTTGATAGGTTTGTTGAGAACAAACTCTTTTAGTTCCATCAAAATATGGTCAAGGTTTTGCTTAGACTTCACATCAACAACGGATGACTCAAAATTATGACGGATCATGACACCCCTTTTTGGAGAATCTCCTAGTTGGACATTGAACCTGGCTAGCCTATGTACATCACGGGCTCTCCCTTTTATCTTCTTCCACATGTGACACACTACCCATAGATACATGACTCAAGTCATCCGCAACGACATTAGCCTTGCCGGGATTGTATAGGACACTTATGTCAACGTCTTTCAAGAGTTCCAACCACATCCTTTATCGGAGATTCAATTCTTTTTGGCTAAAGACGTATTGAAGACTCTTGTGGTTAGTAACCACATCAATACATACTCCATAGAGACAGTGTCTCCAAATCTTTAAAGCAAAAATACAGCATCTAGTTCAAGATCACGAGTTGGAAAGTTTTTTTCATTCACCTTGAGTTGTCTCGAGGTATATGCTATTACATTACCATGTTGCACAAGGACACAACCCAAAACCACTCGGGACGCGTCATAATACACTACAAACCCTTCGTTACTCTCCAACAAGGTCAACAACGGAGCGGTGGTGAGTTTATCTTTCAATAATTGGAAGCTCTTTTCAATGACTCCGACCATTAGAACTTAGAATTCTTTTGGGACAAGGCCGTTAATGGAGATGCAATAGATGAAAATCCCTCAACAAACCTCCTATAGTACCTGACCAAACCCAAAAAAGCTTTAAATGTCGGTAGGACTCAAAGGTCAAGGACAACTTTTTACCGCATCCATCTTCATAGGATTGACCTCTACACCCTCATCAGAGACAATGTGACCAAGGAAGGCAACCAAGCTTGGCCAAAACTCACACTTGCTAAACATAGCAAAAAATGGATGATCTTTCAGGACGTGTAAAACAACCGTCAAGTGACTCATGTGATAATTTTAGCTTTTGGAGTATACCAAGATATCATCGATAAAGACAATAACAAAAGAGTCAAGAAAATCTCTTGACACATGATTCGTAAGGTCTTTGAAAGCCGTTGGGCATTTGTAAGACCAAAGGACATCACTAAGAATTCAAAATTGCCATATATTGTTCGGAAGGCCATTTTTGGAACATGAACACCTCTCACCCTAAGTTGGTGATAACCCAACCACAAGTCATTTCTCCAAAAGTAACTCAGTCCTTGGAGTTGATAAAATAGGTCATCAATCCTAGGAAGTGGATACTTATTCTTTATAGTGACCTTGTTTAATTGTCGGTAATTAATACACATCCTAAATGAACCATATTACTTTTTGACTAATAACACCAGTGCACCCCATGAAGATATGCTTTGTTGTATATAACCCTTATCTAGAAAATCCTTGAGTTAAGTTTTAAGGTCCTTCAATTCTGCAAGGTCTATCCAGTAAGGATGGATTGAGATGGATTTTGTATCTGACAATAAATCGATGCCAAAATCTTTTTCTCATTTGGGAGGAATTCTGGGAAAGTCATCGGGAAAGACTTTAAAAAAATCCTTCACTACGGGGACAGACTCTTAAAGAGGAGTCTCGGACTAAAGATCCTTGACCCCTCATAACATGATAGAGACATCCCTTGGGAATTAACTTACAAGCTTTTAGACATGAAATAATTAGATCTCTGGGGATTGATTTTCCATCTTCTATTCTAAAATGGGTTCATTAGGAAATTGAAACATTACTACCCGAGTTTTACAATCAATGGAAGTAAAACAAAGATGTAGTCAATAAATCCCCAAAATGATATCAAAGTCCAACCTATCATGTTCTACTAAATAAACCAATGTAACTCTATTGGGCAATTAAATGAGACAACCCCTATAAACTCTCCTAGCAACTATGAAATCACCCACAGGGGTAGAAACCGAAAAGGATTCATCAAAGACATTGGGAACCATATTAAATTTCATAGCCACTAAAGGAGTTACAAAAGAAAAATTGGTACCGTGATCCAAAAATGCATAACATTAATTGAAAATACTTGCAACATACCGGTAATAACATCTAGAGATCTCTCTTGATCACCTCAGGATTGGAGATTATAAAAGCGATACTTCTTAAGAGCATCGGAATTCAGACTACTCACTTGTGTTTTAGAACGTACCCTTCCTTGAGCCTTTAACATAGGGCAGTCCCTCTTCATGTGGACACTCTCACAACAACAATAGCAACTACCCATGCCAACTAATTGATTTACCGTGGTTTCACGGTACATCCATTGCTTTTTCCTTAAGAATGGTGTGTGTCTTAAGCCTTTTAATAAGAGTTTTAACAGGTTTTTATCTTTGTTGTGCATGAAAGGTGTCCAAAACCAAAACGCAGAAGGCAACTGAGATTTAGTGCAGAAGTGACCCATGAAGGCCATCGACGGACCGTCATATCATCAACGGACCGTAGACGGTGACCGTCGATTAGAAGTTCAGGCATCTAGAGAAACTCGCTGAAATCTGAACATGTGTGGGGCTACGAAAGGATCGACAGTCCGTCGATTGATCAATAGAATGTCCTAGTAAATTGTCAATCTGATTAGAAAATGTACGAGTACCCAAAGTTGAAGAAAATCTATGTATGGAATGATGGAAGGCATCGACGGATCGTAGGTGCATCGATGGACCTTGCTACTGGTCCATAGATTGGATTAGAGAAGATGCTAGTTGAAGGCTAAAAAAAGATGCTAAGTCAGAACTTACGGAGGCAGTCGACGGTCCGTTAATGAAATGACAGACCGTCTGAGGGGGTTGTCAATTGAAGCCGCATTTTTTGGACAACTTTTCTCATTTGAATTCCTTTTAATTTAGGACAACATTTTTATAAATAGAGTAAAACCTTATTTTTGGAGGTGGATTCTATTATTACTTTCTTAGTTTTGTTCTTGGAGATTTGTCTTTTTAACTTTGACATTAATTCAAATTTTCGGATTTGGTTTTCAAGTGATTGTTGTGGTTTCGAGTTGAATTTCTGGATTTTCTTCAAATTTGTCAAAGTAAGTTCATGATTTACTGTTTATCAACCATGAATTGTGTTCTTCTATGCATGAGTAACTAAATCCACAACTAGGGTTGTGGGAACCATGGGTGATTAACAAAGTAAACCTATCTTAATAACAATTCTCACATAAGTTATTGCATGTATTGGTAATTCTTTCGCTTAGTAGTGTTTTTAATGAGTGCACGTGTTAGAACTCACCTTATTTTTACTTTCCAGACCAAGGAGGTAGTTAATAGGAATATAATTATCAACATAGAGTTAGTAGGATACTATCTAATAAGCTAGTCTCGATTGGTGCGAAGTAATAACCAAGCCATCCATCAAATACGATGCTTAATATGAAGTAATGGTAATATTTAGTAAATTAGACACACGTAGTCGGATCAATGTACGGGGTGAAATTCTCTAAATATTGAACTAAGGATTTAGAGATACACAACTTATCACTTTGCATGCAAAACACTAAGGAAGAATTGTTATAGCTAGGAATACGACATTATGAACCTATGGGGAACATTTACACCCTAGTTTCTCTCACAACTTGATAAACACCAAAGATTTACTCCTGTTACTTTTTTGATTTAGCATTATTAAAAGACTTTTGTTTCACAAAATCCCCCTCTTTAATTACTCGTTTTCGGAAAGGACTTGACTAAATAGAAGTAATCGTACATTGAAGTTAAGTCTAAATCATTTTCCTCGTGGGATAAACCCCAACATAATAGATGGGTTCTTTACTTGATACGACCACTTATACTTCTTTAGGAAAGTGTAATTTGAGTATATCAAATTTCGGCACCGTTGCCGGAGAAAGTGGCATTTAGATTAACTTGAGTAACATTACTGAATTTTAGTCAACAATTTCCTAATTTTACTTTTTTTTTCTTTTGTTATTGTTCCTTTCAGGTCTAGCTCTAGGGTATGCCAAGTACACGAAGCCGAGGAGAAACAATACTTTGTTCGGTTCTGAACTGAACCATACACTTCGTAGAATGAATAATCTGCAGAATCCAGGTAATCTAGGTGATGGGATCAATCGCCAGCCTCCACCACCGATTGATGCTTATAATCAAGTGTTTGCAAAAAATCTGTATGATGATGCTTTGAGGATGCAGCCTCCTATCCCACGCCCTCAAGCGTTCTATAGGGGCAACATTAACATCACTGATTCTAATGGTCCTCTTGTCCTACCTTCTCTACCACAGGGTCACACATTCGTAGTAACAGTAACTTGATGCAGATGTTCACTGCAAGGGGTTTGTTTTTAGGGCTACCATCTGTGAATCCATATGCTCACATCTCCAAACTGAGGTCGGTGTGCAAGAGTTGTGTAGGGAGGCCAGACTTGGATATGAACATCATCAGGTTGAGAGTGTTCCCTCTTTCACTAACGGGAGAGGCCGAAATATAGTTTACAGAGTTGCCATATAATTCTATCTATACCTGGGATCAGTTGAGGGATGTGTTCCTAGTATGGTACTACCTGGTTTCCAAAAATCTCAACCACAAAGATAGAGTGAACGACTTTGTGTCACTACCTGCGGAGTCGGTGAGCAGCTCTTGGGACAGATTACTACTTACGGGAGAGGTGTCCCGAACTACCGCATTAATGATGATTCATTAAAAGAGTACTTCTATCAGGGACAAGATGATAATAATAAGGCAGTGCTTGATACTATTGCGGGTGGTTCTTATGGTGAGTGCACATATACAGAGATCGCAGAGAATTTGGAGAAAATCTCTCGCAACAATAAGTCTTGGAATACTAGAAAGTTGGATACTAGGAGAAATACCTTTGCAGTGCAAGCTACACATAATTCGGCCACAGATGAGATTCGTGAAGAGATGACTCAAATGAGAACTGAGCTTGGGTTGGTATTTAAACATGTCACTGGAGGTGCAGAGAAGGTAAATGCGGCGAATTACTTGACTAAACCACCACCGCCAGTGGATGACTACTATTATGAAGAGGATACTTATGCAGTGAATGATCAAACGGGGGGTTTCTGACCTAACTCCCAATGCTCCAATCAGCAAAATTGGCATCAAGGTCGGAACTATGGGAATTACAACAGAGAGGGCCAATATATTCGAGATGGAAACTATAACTGCGATAATAACTTCAATCGGGGTTACTATGGTAAGAAAAATGATCAAACTGGGGCCTACGTTCCACCTCAAAATTGGGACGTTGCTACTAGGGATAATGTATGCAGTATGACGCGAGTTGAAGATTTGTTGCAGAAGATGATGAGAAGGTTTGATGCTAGTGATGAGAAAGCCAAGGAATTCAGAGGTGATTTGGCTAATATTGGCCAAAAGTTTGATGCACATGCGGTCTCGAATAAGCATCTTGAGTTACAAATGGCCCAATTTTCCACTAATATGAACCCACAATAGGTGGACACTATTCCTAGTTATACCATTCAAAATCCTAAAAATAATGGATATTGCATGACAATCACTACTCGAGGCGGTAAGCAAACCATTGATAAACCTATGCCGTCCGTGGAAGAAGATGGATAAGAAAATATGAAGAAGTAGTGGAAACTAGTGGTGAATTAGTGGACAAAGCGGTGAAAGAAGCAGAGGTACCCCAAAAAGTGATCCCCACACCATTCCCTCAGTGATTGGTGAAGAAGAATGAGGATGGTAAATACCGGTGCTTTACACTGTGTTGAAGCAACTTTCCATCAATATCCCTTTGATAGAATCTTTAGAGAAAATGCTTGGTTATGCCAAGTTTATGAAGGATATGGTTACTAAGAAGATATTAGTATGTTTTGAGGATGTTGACCGAATGCAGCATTGTAGTGCTATTTCTACAAGGTCTCTTCTGCAGAAGAAAGAAGATCCGGGCGCTTTCACTATACCATGCACCATCGGTTTATTACACTTTACTAAAGCACTATGTTATCTTGGCCCAAGCATACATATCATGCTTTTCTCCTTCTATAAGAAACTGGGTTTGGGTGACCCAAAGCCCACTGTAATGCGGTTACTGATGGACGATCAAACAGTGAAGAGGCCCATTGGCATACTCCATTATGTGCTTGTGAAGGTGGAGTCATTTATATTTTCGTATAACTTTGTGATTCTTGACTGTGAGGTGGATTTTGAGGTGCCTATTATTCTTAGGAGGCCGTTCCTTGCTACTAGTCGCGCCATGGTTGATATGGAAAAAGGGCAGATAAATTTTAGGTTAAACAATGAAGAAACAACTTTCAACATTTGTAGGTCCATGAAGCAGAGTGGTGAACTCCAAACGGTATCTGCTATATCCTACAGGGTTGAGGGTACGCCTGAGGTACGAATCAAAGAGCACCTTGGTGTTTAGGCATTAGCGGCAGTTATCATGAATTTTGAGAGTCGTGGTATTGAAGAGTATGGGTCTTTGGTTGAGGCACTTCAACGAGGTGATTATTGGTCAATACCAACGAAACTGGATTTACATATAAAGCATCGCGAGTATCGAGCCGTGAGATCATTTATTGAGGAGGCTCCAAAACTAGAGCTGAAGTTTCTACAATCTCATCTAAGGCATGTATTTTTGGGGAGAGATAACACTTTGTTGTTAATCATTGCATCAGATTCGAATGTGCAACAAGTAGAGTGTTTGGTAGAAGTGTTGAAGGGGTTCAAAAGATCCATAGGTTGGAATATTGCAGACATTATTGGAATCCCACCTCGTATTTGTTCACACAAAATCCAACTCATGCCCTATCACAAGCCAAGTATTGAACACCAGAGACGGTTGAGTCCACCTATGCAAGAGGTAGTGAAGAAGGAGATCATTAAATGGTTAGATGCCGGAGTCATGTATCCTATTGCAGATAGTAGTTGGGTATGCCCTGTTTAATATGTCCCAAAAAGGGGCGAATGACAGTAGTGCCTAATGAGAGGAACGATCTTGTTCATATGAGATCGGTGATTGGATGGAGAGTTTGTGTGGATTACCGAAAATTGAATGCTTGGTTTAGAAGGTCCATTTCCCAATGCTCTTCATGGATCAGATGTTATATAGACTCGTAGGAAAAAGATGGTATTGTTTTCTTGATGACTATTCAGGTTACAATCATATCTCAATTGCCCCGGAGGATCAAGAGAAGACCACCTTTACTTGCCCTCATGGGATGTTTGCTTTCAAGCAGATGCCTTTTAGGTTATGTAATGCACCAGCCACTTTCCAGATATGTATGATGTTGATATTCTCCGATATGGTGGAGGACACTATTGAGGTATTTATGGATGACTTTTCAGTTGTTAGTGACTCCTTTGATCAATGTTTGAGTCACTTGACCGAGTTTCTACAAAGATGTGAAGATTGCAATCTCGTGCTAAATTGGGAAAAATGTCACTTTATGGTGAAAGAAGGTATATTATTGGGCCATCACATCTCAGAGAAGGGGATAAAGGTTGATCAAACAAAAGTTGAGGTTATAGAGAAACTTCCTCGATTCATCTCTGTAAAAGGTGTGAGAAGTTTGCTGGAAAATGCGGGCTTCTACCATATTGGAGTAAGGCATTTGAGGTGATGTGTGATGCTAGAGGGGTTGATCTTGGTGTGGTATTGGGACAAAGAAGGGATAAAATCCTTCACCCCGTCTATTACGCAAGTAAGGCCCTAAATGAACCACAAAAGAACTACACTGTGACTGAACAAGAGTTCCTTACGGTGGTATTTGATTTAGAAAAATTTTGCTCCTATTTTCTTGGCACGAGAGTCGTAGTGCATACCGACCATTTCGCTTTGAGGTATTTGATGGAAAAGAAGGATGCGAAACAAAGGTTAATTAGATGGATGCTACTAAGAGCTTGATTTTGAGGTAAAAAATAGAATAGGGACTGAAAATCAAGTTGTCGATCACTTGTCCAGATTGGACGATGAAGCTATGTGAGATTTAGATTAAAAAGCTGAAATTGATGATACCTTCCCTAATGAGCATGTATTGGCTTCTTCTCATTACTTGATTCCATGGTTCGTCGATTTTGCAAATTATCTGGCTAGTGATATAGTCCCATCGGACTTGTCCAGGAAAAAGTTCATGCATGATGTGAAAAAGTTCTTTTGGGATGAGCCTTACTTATACCGGAGTTGTGCTGATGGGCTTGTTCGCCGTTGCATGCCAGAAGTGGAGATGCTAAGTGTTTTGGAGGCATAGTACTCCTCACCTGTGGGTTGACATTATAGTGGTATTTGTACTGCCTATTAGATTTTGTAGGGTGGGTACTATTGGTCAACTATTCACCAAGATGCTTATGAGTTTACCAAGTCATGTGCTAAATTCCAAAGAGATGGAAGGATTTCAAAGAGGCAAGAGCTCCCTTTAAATCCCATTCTAGTTGTTGAGTTGTTTGATGTATGGGGCATTGATTATATGGGCATGTTTGTGAGTTCTCATGGGATGGAATATATACTAGTGGCAGTGGACTACGTGTCGAAATGGGTGGAAGTCATAGCTTTTTTAAACAATGAAAGGAAGACTGTCATCGCATTTTTCAAAAAGAATATCTTTTACAATTTGGCACACCTAGAGCCATTATTATTGATGGGAGAGCAAATCCTATCAAAAACAGTAAGTGCTAATAGAATGGATTGGTCAAAGAGGTTTGATAATGCCTTTTGGGCCTACCAGACTACATAAAAGACCTTATAGGTATATTTCCATTCCAACTTGTATATGGGATACTTGTAACTTGCCAGTTGAGTTAGAGCACAAGGCCATGTGGGGGATGAAGAAACTCAAGATGGTTTGGAATGAAGCAGTAGAACAGAGACTTAATGGGTTGAATGAGCTTGATGAGTTTCGCCTAAAAGTATATGAAAGTTCAGCCATCTACAAAAAGAAGATGAAGACGTACCATGACAAAAAGATTGAAAAGCGAGAATTTGTGGTTGGGGATTTGATGCTTCTATTAAACTCTAGGCTACTCTTGTTTCCTGGCAAACTCAAGTCCATGTGGAGTGGGCCATTCCTTATCACCAAGGTGTTCCCCCATGGAGCGATTGAGTTAGAGAAAAAGGAGGGTGCAAAGTTCACGGTCAATGGGGAAAGAATCAAGATCTACCTAGGGCTTGCGTAGAGTGTTCATGAAGTGGTTGAAGCATATCTCTTTGATGAAGTCTGAGTAATCAAGGATCTTGCATCATGCCGCGACGTTAAATGAAGCGCTTCTTGGGAGGCAACCAAGGTGTATCCTCTAGCCAACAATAGGTTTTTCTTTTCTTTGTAGGAATAGTTGCATTAGCTTGTTTCGTTTTCGGTTTACTCATATTCATAAGTTATTTTTTTTAGTGTGTTTAATAAAGAGTAGTTTAGGGTCTGTGTCTACAAAGTGTCCATAAAAAATAGATTAATGGGTGTTCAATGTGCAGGGACCAAACTCAAGAATTCTGCAGAAATTGGTCTGGTGCACAGATCTATGGACCAAGCGATGGACCGTCGTTCAATCGACGGACCGTAAGTGGTGTCCGTACATCCCAGGTATATCTAGAAATTTTGTCTAAGTCAGTATGCTCTTGACGGTCTTTCGATTGACTTATGGACCGTTGATGGGGTATTGTTAGTTCAAAGAACCAGTGACCCAACCTGACCCTACCGGTTATATTAAAAAGAAACCTTTCAGCTAACCTCCAAAGATTTTTTCAAATTTCCTCCCAATCGTTTCCCTCCCATTATTCCCTTCCTTTTCCATTAATTCCCCATATATCTCCTTTTCATTTTCTTCACAATCCCAAACTCCCACTAAATCCCAAAACCCTATGCTCCCATGATTTTACTCCGTCTTCCTTGGTTTCTCCGGTCGGTATTCGAAGGTAGGCACATAGGTTGGTTATTGAGAAGATCACCCACTTAATAACTCCACTATCGATTTTAGGTATTTCAATTCCCATGGATCAATCAATTCTCATTCATTTTCTGTTGGCACCACGAAATTTATATGTGGTTCTTGACTTAGGGACAGAAATTGTACGTTAACTGGTTAAATTATGGGTACTATGCTCCTTTGAATGATCAAAAGTGATTGGTTTGGGGGTGTAATCTGTGTAAAAATAAACTGAATGTTGATATTCCGACTTAGGGTTTACAAACATCGTGGAATCAGAGATCGAAACTAGAAAAGTCAAAACCCTAAGGATAATGAATTGGTCTTGTACTTGTTGCTAAGTGTTGGGTGAACCTATGATTTGCTTAAAGTTGTAAAAATGTGTTTTTAAAATCAAGTCCTGAAACCTATCTCTAAACAATAGCATGAGACCCCGTCTACGGACTGTCGGTTGATCGATGGACCATCGATGGCTACACCTTAAAAATGATGAACTTTGAAATGACGAAAGTGGACTATGGTCCGTTTATTGATCGACGGGACATTCTGCACATCCGTCATTTCCAACAAAAGTCTTGATTTGTGAGAAATTAAGAATTATTCTAACTGTAAAACGCCGAAAGTGGACTACATTTCGACGATTGATCGACGGTCTATTCTGCACGTCTGCCGTTTCTACCTGAGAGGTATGTGGAATGAAGACCACAAAATATCCCAAGTGTCCATCGACGGACAATATCGACAGACCTTCGATTTATCGATGGGCTGTGTATAGTGTCCGTCTCCCAGTTCTGAAATTCTGCGATGGCCTGTGCTTTGTGTGTCAAAAATCTGCTTTGATTATTTTGCTTGTGTAGGATTGTTGCAATAATACTAACAAATTGTTTTCCAGGTACATATGGCCCCCAAACAAGACATCATCTATACCAGGGGTAGGTCCAAGTCCATTGCACCATCCAATCAAATGATCGGTAGTTCTGACGATAAGCGGGATCTGGAATACGTGCTCCCAGGCACCCTGACCCCTACACCAGCTATTAGAGCCACTCGGGGCACACCCCAGAAGGTGGTGTCCGTATTAGTCACTACCTCCCAGTCCGATGAGGAGTGCACATTGACCGACACAGCATCTGGGTCTGCCTCGGGTTTAGATGGAGCGTCTAACTCCGAAGAGGCTTCAGGTATAGAGTCAGCCCACTCTACGGGGTTTAATGAGGCCACGACCTTCGGTTTTGGATAACTTGGATCCACTCACCCAGAGGTGCCTGCCCTCCATGCCTTGTCTGATGAGGCTTATAGTTTGAGTCTGCTTCGGCACCCCAGGATGCTGTCCCTGCACCGATTCTTGATATGACCAACAAGTTGTGCGTCGATGGTCAATATCAAATCTACAGGAATGCCAAGATGCTGAACGACAAGATGGTGATGACTCAGTTGGTGACAGTTGAGCGGCGATTTCTTACAAGGAGTCTTAACATAGTCCCTAAGGTGCATAGCCTGTTTTCCTGCCACAGTCTTGAGTGGATGGCTCGAAGTCTGGAGTCATATAGCGATGAGGTTGTTAGAGAGTTCTACGCCTCATATGTGGTAAGTTTCAGAGGTTCTTTGGACAGGTGAGTGAAACCTTTCAAACAGGACCCACTCATAGAGGTTCTAGTTTGAGGCTGCCGAGTGGACATTTCTTCTACCTCCATCAACCTCTTCTTGTATGGTGTGTCCATTGGTGCTGCGAGGGTTCCCCTAACTCCAGAGTTTCAGGTGGGATTCGGTTAAACGTGGACACTTCAGCGGGGCAGAGATTAAAGAGAGTCTACTTAGAGGTGAATGGCACAACAGCTCTCCATTGACGGTTAGGAAGTGGACTGCGTGTTGGAACCCAAAGGCCTTATCAAGAAGGACAACCTCACCTTTGTAGCCAAGTTCATCTGGCTGTTATTCCGCCACGACCTATGTCCCACGGCAGTCGATAGTATCCTTACTTGGGATAGAGCGGTCATCGTAGCAGCACTGATACATGAGAGAGATTTTAAGACCTTTACTACTTACCCATTTTCCTGTTATACAGGGGTGATGGAGTACCTCTTTGGTAGTGTGATGTCCTCTATACTCTGACTGGGACTGTAGTTATAGGTCTCATTAGGGATGAGGCCAATATGGCAGCACCATGGTGTGGGCCCAGAGTTGATTTGCAGCCGTTGAGTAAGAACTTAGCGGATACGATAGAGTTAGCCCAAGGAGATGATCATGCCACTTCAAAGTATAGCGATACCACACTGACCAAGCCTGCCCTTGGAACTAATAAGGCACCTAGTTCCTCCCGGTCTACTCCACCATCAGCAACACTGGTCTCGATTGCTAGGTTCCAGAAGCTAGAGGCCCATATAGCCACCTTGTTGCATCATATCGAGCCTTGGATGCAGAAATCCATTGTCGAGGCTGAGGACTGGATTGAGAAAAAGGTGGCTCAGCAGATAGAGCAGAAGATTCAGGCGGTCCACCAACGCCTAGATGTATTTGACTTGCGAGTTCTAGAATGCCCGACCCCACAATTGATTTCACTACTCTTCAGGAGGCTGTGGCGAGTCTACGGGCAGATGTTGATAGCATACGGAGATCAGGGGACTTGAGCCTGAGAGTGCACCGGTTGAGCTAGCGGAGAACATAATACTTGTTGCCCTCTTCATTGCCTCCACTACTCTGCCAAAGCCATGTGAGTGTGACAAGAGTCACCGTTTTAGTCACACCACTGATGGAGAGGATGCCCGTGTGAGGAATAAGGAGAGTACGGATATTGACTGCAGAAAGGAGAGCCTCGTTGATTAATGAGAAGACCCGTCAAATGAGGGCTCGAGAGTTGGCTGCTGGGGTATCTATGTCAAGACTTGAGGCTGTTGAGAGGAGCACCACTAAGGGTGCAGAGATTGATGTGGGAACCACTGAGGGTGTCCCTACTATAGTGATTGCAGGTTCCGGGAAAACGAACCCGCCTTTTTGTTGATCGTCGGCGCTATGTGTCACAAGTTTTCTTCACCTACCACCCTATCTTAAAATTTTTATGCATTAGGGACAATTATATGTTTTTTTGTGGGGGGTGCGGTAATGGAAAGTGAGTGTTAGGGTGAAGTCTAAGTAGCCCAACTCACGATCCTCTCTTAGGGGTTTTATTGCCTATTTCTTTTGCCCCAAGAAACTGATTACTTTTCTATTGAACCGCATGTATCGTAACTTGTACGAAGTATGAAAGTGATATACGAAGAATAATGGCTAAACAAGAATTATATCCCGTTCTAAGAAATTGCTTTGCATGACTAGGTATAAAAAAGTTGAATGTGTTGGCTCTAATCATGACATAGAGATGCACCCACTGCATGACCCTCAATCTAACACTCAAACTAGGTGTCCTACAATCTGGTAGGGTAATGAGATATCAAGAGAGTGTGAGGAAATTTTATTGTTCCACTGTTGGTACCTAACTAGAACTTGCCCGGTTAGTCCTGCAAAAGGAATCTGTGTTAGACAACTAGGAAAGGATCATAAACCCTTTTTCAAAATAGCAAACATCTAGCCTAAAGTAAAGTGAACTAAATGAAAGTATTAACCCTTTTTGATCCAAATATCTTGAGCTTATAATAGACCTTTATTTTTTTCACCAACTCACCTTTCCTGGGTATAATGTGTATGCCCTAGTCCCTCCTTGGACATGTGCACCTCGACTTAGGTCAAAATCCTAAGTTGAGGGTGGCTAATACAGAAACTAACCTCGTTTTGGACCTGACCCAATCTTGGGTAATATGTACCTTGACTCATGGCAAAGCCATAAGTTGTGGGTGGCTATTATGAGTGATGACCCCAAAAGTGGGTATGAAAAGGGTAATGTGGAAAAGAAAATAAAAAGTGATCAAAAGAGGTGACTCAATCAAAATTATCAATTGAATGTAAAAAAGAAGAAGAGAAAATTAATAAAAAGAGTTGAACAAAAAAAAGTAAGAGTCACTTCCACAAATAACACAAGTGAAAGCAAGAAAAGGATTAAAAGAAAAGAAAAGTAGGGCATAAGAGATAATGAAAGAGGCAGGACACTTAGCCGTAATGTCAAGGAGGGAAATAAGTCACTAAAATGTACCCATATGTACCATACCTGACCCTGAGCCTACGTTACAAGCCAAGAAAGTCCTATCGTGATCCTAAGAGTCTAATGTGATGAACTGGAGTAGTGAAAATAAGGGCAAGCCTATGGAGACAAGTACTAACTAGGTGTGAATTTGTTTTGAGCGTTAGTGTTGAACAATGGTCCTTATACTCAAAGTTGAAATCATTGTGCGAAAAATGAGGATATCTTTTGAAGTGAGGGAACTAGTTACAATATCGGAAAGTTGGTACCTTAGCGAGAGGCAAAAGAGTAAAGGTGTCGGTGCATGGTAAGTTTACGTCATTTTCTAATCCACATGATTGAGCTTATCAAGACTAAGAGTAAAAGCATGCACTAAAGCAACAAACAAGTTGGGATTGATAGCCATGTGATTGAGAAAGCTCAAAAAAGGATACTTTTGTACAAAGTATTGTGTTGAGTCATATTGCGTCGCTTGAGGACAAACAACAAAGTTAAGTTGAGGGTGTTGATGTACCTTGGTTTCACGGTACTTTTAAAGCTTTTTCCTTAAGATTTGTGTGTGTCTAAAGCCTTTTGTAAAAGTTTTAACAGGTTTTTATCTTTGTTTTGCAGGAAAGTGTCCAAAACAAAAATGCAGAAGGCAGTTGAGATTTAATGCAGCAGTGACCCATGAAGGCCATCAAGGGACCTTCGTCTCATCCACGGACCATAAATGGCGATTTTTGATTGGAAGTTCATGCATCTGGAGAAACTCGGAGAAATATGACTAAGTGTGGGGCTACAGAAGGATCAACAGTCCGTCGATTGATCAATAGACCGTCCTGGTAAATCGTCGATCTTATCAGAGAATGTGCTAGTACCCGAAGTTGAAGAAAATCTAAGTATGGAACGACAGAATACATTGATGGACCGTGCTGTTGGTCCACCGATTGGATCAGAGCAGATGCTAGTTGAAGTCTAAAAAAGATGCTATGTCTTGACTTACGGAGGTAGTTCATCGATGGACCGTCGTTGGGGGTCATTGATTGAAGCCGTGTTTTTTGGAGAACTTTCCTTATTTGAATTCCGTTTAATCTAGGACAATTTTTTAATAAATAGGGTGTAAAACCTCATTTTTGGGGTTGGATTCTGTTATTACTTTCTTAGTTTTGTTCTTGGAGATTTGTCTTTGCAACTTTTACATCAATTAAATTTTTCAGATTTGGTTTTCAAGAGATTTTTGTGGTTTCGAGTTGAATTTCTGGATTTTCTTTGAATTTGTTAAAGTAAGTTCATGATTTATTGTTTATCAACCATGAATTGTGTTTTTCTATGAATGGGTAACTAAATCCACAACTAGGGTTGTGGGAACCATGGGTGATTAACAAAGTAAACCTAGTTTAATAACAATTCTCAAATTGGTTATTGCATGTGGTGATAATTATTTCACTTAGCAGTCTTTTTAAAGAGTGCACCCTTAAGAATTCGGCTTGTTTCTACTTGTCGAACCAAGGAGGTAGATAATAGGAAAATAATTATCATTAGAAGGATACTATCTAATAGTCTAGTCTCGATTGGTGCAAAGTAATAACTAAGCCATACATCGAATACGATGCTTAATATGAAGTATAGATAAGGGTTAGTAAATTAGACACACTTAGTCGGACCAAGGTACGGGGTGAAATTCTCTAAATGTCGGACCAAGGATTTAGATATACATAACCTATCACTTTGCATGCAAATTACTATAGAAGAATTGTTATAGCTAGGAATACGGCGTTATGAATGTATGGGGAACACTTCCACCCTAATTGCTCTCATAATTTGATAAACACCGAAGATTTACTCCTGTTGTTTGATTTAGGAATATTAAAAAACTTTTGTTTCACAACCTTCCCCCCTTTATTCATCTTCGAAAAGGAATTTACTAAATAGAAATAATTGTACATGGAAGTTAAGTCTAAATCATTTTCCTCGTGGGATCGATCCCAACCTACTATTTGGGTTCTTTACTTGATACGACCGCTTATACTTCTTTAGGGAAGAGTAATTTGAGCGTATTACTTGGCATTTGCCTTCATGTTTTCTACCACACTTTGAACAAATAGGCTAATCAACATAAGAACCACCACTTCTTTCCTCTTGAGGTTTCGGAGTAGACACTTTATCTTTGTTGACCCTTGGAGTGTTAGGACGACCTTGGTTGGAAATCTTGTTCTTGAACCTTGGCTTATCTTGAACCCGAAACCTAGCCTTGGAAGAATTCATATCTTCGACCCTTGTCCTCTTCAAGTCCCTACCAAATTGTTTATGCTTTTGCTCCACAGTTTTTTTGGCATGAACCATGAGACGAGAGATGTAACTTCTAGGAATTAACATAGCCTACCTACATTCATTTACCACAATATCGGATATCCCCATAACCAATTTATTCATCTTTGCCCTAGAATCTGCCACCATAGTAGGGTCATATTTTGATAGTTGAGTGAACTTGAGGTTATCCTCCTTCATACCCCCTTGATGAAGATTGATAAACTCTTGCATTTTCCTCTCCCTTAATTCCTAGGTGAAGAACCTATCAAGGAAAACCATCTTGAATGATGCCCAGCTAATCGGAACTTCTCTATTAGGCCTCTCCTCCTTCCTTTGTTCATACCAAACTTGAGCCACATTTTAGAGTTGATAGGCGGATAGCTCCGCCTTTTATTGAGAAGACACACCCATAGTATCTAGCACCTTGAACACTTCATCAAAAAACCCGTGCGGGTCCTCCTGCTCTTTAGAGAAAAATAAAGTGTGGGGATTCATCCTTGTGAAATCCTTAATCCTAGAAGAGGTAGTGCTTGCAATGGGGTTCACTTGCAACCTATTGTCCCTAGAAACTTGAGTGGCTAACACTTGAGACAAGCTATAAAGAACGGCCCTTATAGTGCCTTCTTCAATAGAAACTTGAGGGTTTTGAGGAGCTTGAGGGAGAAGCGCTTCATTCACATTCTCCTCATCGGCCCTCCTAACATTGTTCCTTCTTATATTCATTTCATATAAGCACAACAAAAGGATTAAAAGAAAAGGACTAGATACAATTAAGATTCTTAGGCATGACCAATGAATAATAAAAGAGTGAAAGTTCCTAAGCATCTCATAGTTTCTCATTCATAAGTGTGGAACGTTTCACACCCATGAACAAGAGTCTAATTGACGTGGTTTCATGAGACATCAATCCTAACATTATTCTCAACCTTATGCTCTAATACCAAGTTTGTCATGACCTGAGAGCACCCCTAGTCGGGCACGGCGTACTCGACCGCTGGCAAGTCTTATATAAGCGCTTAACATACATCATTGCACATATTATAGAACAATAGAGGAAAATTTAAAAATATTACTTTGGAATTTCAACTTCACTTCATATATTAATATATAATCTATACTTGTCTCACAATACCATATAGACATAGGAATTAAGAATTTGGGACTTAGACCTTACATCCAATACAAAGTCTAGAATGGAAAATACAACATAGTATCTCAATAGACAAAAAAACTAAAGATACAATCATAGGTTTAGTGTCCAGAGACTTGAGGACTCACCGAATTGGAGAAACCAAATCCAAGTATTCTTGAGAAATTTCCTCGAATCGCCTCAACAGCCAAAACCTACATTGTTTGGGAAAAAGTGGAGAAAATATTGGTTAGTACAACACACATACTAAGTATGGCTACTGTCACGACCGGGGAGCACCACCTAGAAGTAACATGATGTACTTGACATGTCGGAGGTATTGTACAATCCCATAGCCATCATTCATTGCATTATCATAGGAAATTTAGCGGAAAATTTAGAACTTTTCATAGCACATCATATGCTAGAAACATCACTTCATATAAACATAAAATATGTCATAATACATAGTTAGGCTCTATGTCTTTTTTACAATCTTAGACTCAACATCAATATAGTAGAATAGGGACACGACCTTTAACAACATATAATAATAACTAAGCTATTACATAAAATTGAATGATAACTTGACATAAGAAATCGTTGAATCTTAAGGATCCCTTTCTTGAGCTTGGGAAAACATGTATCAAGCCTTTCACTTGAAGATACATCCTCTAGTCATCCATCACCTATACTTTATGTAAAAAATGAAGAATAATGATATTTGTACAAGAATGTACTAAGTATGACAACAATGCAAAAACATGCATTTAATGAGGACATCTTGTTAGAAACTATGCATCACGTCTTTTTGTAAAAGTTCTTGAACATCAATACAATAAGCACCATATAGCTCACATATTTAATAGACATGCACAATAGTCACAACATCACATAAAGACACCTAATTCATTTAAGGAACATTTAGCATTTCATAACATTATCTTTCTTTTACCTTAAGTCCTTAACCCCGAAGTAACCCTCAAGTAATACTTAATACAATGCATGAATAGTGTCCCATTGCACTATCCACACTCAAGCATCACCTTAAGGTAACCAAGGTGAACATTCACATAACCTTCATTAACATCAAACACATATACACATTCATAGAAGCATAACATTTCATGAAAACACACACTTCCCACATATCTCAACATAATGCATGAACCTCATATAAGACTCATTTCAAGACAACATACATGTAATGATTTCCAATATTCTTATAGTAAGGCAATGGTCAACATTAGCATATTTGGACTTCATTCCATTAAGACGTCATAAGACCTTACTCATAATCACAATATTAGCCTACTAATGCAATCTACATGTGAAGCCCCATAACATCACACATACTATGTAAACTCACAAAGAGACCACAAACACACCATTTACTTCATACATCAATATGATAACTTTAGCCAACTACATAAATATCAAGTAAGACCTTCATCATATGTCAATTAAGACCAACATCATACATATAAGGTAAGACCTCATCATATAGTAAATAAGACCAACATTATGCGTATAAAGTAAATCATCATCATATAGACACCATAGGACTCATACTATGCATATTATCATACAAATAGGTCAATACCATAATGTCATGCATAAAAGACATATACATATACATATATATATATATAACACCTTCCTAGAATTCCCTGTAAGAGATATTTGTGCAACGCATAGGTAAAGTCTCATACCCTTACCTACACTAAGCAACTTCCCTTTGGGTATCCTAGTTAGGTTTCATTACTTTACTTCCATTGTCCATTTTACTTTAGGGAAACCCTATCCTTAATCCAAATAATACCAGGTAAGTTAAATATGGGATCCGTTATCATGGAACATACACCGAAAGTAGGTGATCTACTTGCCAAGGTAGAACAGTACCATCATGCTAGCATATTAGGTGGATACCCTTGATAATACCTTCTGGGAAAAAATAGTTAAGGAAATAGGCGATATGTATTGGACTCTGTACATTCCCATTAGCATTGGAGTCCTCATCTCATGGGAAACCATAGGGTGAACTTGCCTCCAAGGGGAATCAACACCTCTCATTGTCAACTTCACTCGGTGCTAAGCTAAGTTACCTTATTTGAAATCCTTTATTAAAATTACTATATAACAGGCTTTAGAAGATTAACCCCTCATATTCATAGCTCAGAGTCTATAAATTAGAATTGTCCTTTCATAAACCTAAATCATGTGAGAATATCCTTTCATATAGACAAGCATAGTCTAGTTTATATTACAATTGAGAAAACCTTTCAAAGGACTCTACTTACTAGGTTATCATAAATGTCTCATTATGCATTCACTCATGTGTGTATATGTTCATATATGAGTAAACCTTTCACATACCACATTTAGACACTACACATATACATAATTCAATCATCATGCACTTGACATCATAGCATATACTTTCATGTTCATATCTTAATCATGCATTCATATTTATGTACATGAAGAATTACCCTAGGACCTATTCTATCAAGGTACACATGTGCAATGTATAGGAAAAGCCCCATACCTTTACCTATACTAGTTCACCTTTCAAGAAATTCAAGTTCACATACATTTTTCATACTTTTATGAACACATTATATGCATACTAGTAGACAGTAGTGCATATGAGAACTATCCTTTCATTCGACACAATGAATCTACTCTACTCATAGATATGTAAAAGTTTGAGTGTTTGTGTACATTGGTCAACATGATTATATAATGGAAATCAACATAGCATAGAGGAATCCACCCTCAAAGGATCATAATACATATTCATGCATAGACCTCCAAATCACTTGTGGAGTCGTTGCCGGACATTTCGAACCAAATTTTGATCGTACACATGTTAAGGTCCTTCCCTATAATTTGAGCACCTAACAACACGAAAAATATGCAAATGCACACTAGAACACACTAGCATGTCTAAAGACTAACTTTCGAACGTCTTGGACGTTTGACATCCAAGTCACTTCAAATTAGTCATACATACTGCAAAATACTTCATTAACATATTATTAAACTTTTTAGGCAGATGTGAGACTCTAGATACCTTAATTCATTTTGAGGATCCTTACAATATCCCTCACTTGGGAACATTTGTCCTGGAATGACAATTGAGATATTTTAAACCCTTACAAAGACTCAATGAACCATGTAACAACTCACAACATTCAACACATCATCATATAATAGTCAATGTATCAAATTACAAGTACACAATTTTCATGAAATATTTGCACTCAATGCACCATAAGAAAGTAGAAATCTCTATTTGCTCACTTCTTTATGCATCAAGCACATAGACACTTCTCATGTTTATAGGAGGAACATCCATATCCTAACCATGAGATTGTCTTTACATGTCTTTTCGTTAAGAGCTCAACATGTAGTATCATTTAAATTACACTTGGTTATGTTTGACATCATCAGTCAAGAGGCAAATAAGCAAATCATACTCAATGCACATAGATTATGGTAATGTAGATCAACAAGATTGTTATCACTTAGTCATAGTACCATCAAGTCCATATATAACATTACTATATTTTGTTTTTTTATGTTTAAGGAGGAATGACCTTCTCCTTAACATAGTCACATGTTATAATAAGTTCATAAAGAAGGAATGCACAAAGGTCAATTCATTTTAAAGAGAACTTCTCCACTTTTAACCAAAATGAAGTCCACATGGTAAATCACACCACAGACATCATAACCATAGGAAGTTATTTCAAATAATTTCAATTCTTAACAAGACAGTAGTTTTCATAAACAAGCACCAAGTAGGGAAATTCTTGCAAATTATAGGCAGCCGTCAAAAAAATTAGCTAGTCATACCATCACTTATCAAGAGTGAGCCTATATAAACACTTCCCAAATCACAAAAGTTACACATTTTTAAGAGACTCATCATTTTTCATTTAAAGGAGACTCAAATTTGTCATTGATGGCCTAAAACACCACACATAAAAAGTGACATCAAGCATTGTCCTTACATCACCTCATGAAATCAAATGCACATTTAGTATTAATGCACAACAACATGAGAAAACATGAGTTTGACCAAAAATTCATTTTCATGAAATGAAAACCTTCCAAAACCTGCATAAGATATGTCATTTAAGAAATACATAACATAAGGAGAACATGCAACTTAGTCTTATATGCAAAACTCCCATCATGAACAAACTACTAGGAACTCTTAGGTTTCAAGCTTAAGTAAGAATAGAAGGAAAAGATTGGGATATCCACAACCTTACTACTCTTATCATCATCAACCACTTAGGGTGAAACCATCTTAGAGAAAGTTATCCCAACCTTAAGAGGTACTACCCATACATCATCATTTCTCTAAGTCTAACACCTAAAGGAAACTCATGAATATCAAGTTAGGTCATACAACACAACCACATGAAGCCTTAACTGCACGATAAAAACCAATGGTACCTCCATCATTTCATCAAAGCATAGAACACATATTGGGACTCTTAAAGTCCACTACCATCTCTTTCTAAATGTTTAGGATAACCATCCTCTCTAGGTAAAACCTTAGGGGAAATCAATAGAGGAAACTTTGCCATAAAGGCCTCTTTCTTTTCTTTCAACACTAGGCAAGGTAACTTCTAGGTCATTTCAACCCACATCATCACCTTTTGGAGGAAACTTCCAACCAACCACACCTAGGTACAATCTAAGCACTTCCTCAAATACTCATACTTAAGATGAATCTTAAGAGAAAACTAGCCACTACAAGGTAGGTCAACATCAATCCTCTCCTTCTATTTAAGGATTAAGGGGTTCATACTACCCTCTAAGTCAACCTTTGGCAAAACATAATTCCAACCTATAGAACAAAACCCTTTCTTCCTTTTAACACAACTCTTAGAATAGGTTGACAAGGGAACTAACCGCCTAGTCATAAGGGTTCTCCTATTGGTAGCATACTCCACAATAACCTTAAAAGGTATAACACTCATCTTTCCTCCTTAGGAGGAAGCCTATACAAAATATTCCAATCCACACAAGGGCAACTATGAAGAATCATACACATAAAAGGGAAACATTTGAATGATTACATATATATGAAGGCACCATCAATCTTCTTCACTATTTACCACATTTCATGAAAGCATTTCAATCCTAAAAACATTAAACTATCATCATATAAACTCATATATCAACCTATCATTCCAAAGGGAACTATATTCAATTATAACAACTCTAAACAAGTTATAACCATATCATGACATAAATCTTCAACATAACACTTTATTTCTCATAAATCACATATATCGACATAAGCGACATCACATCATCATATATTCAAATTCACCTTCTTACATACTCATCAAACCATAAACAAAAGTAAGTATCAAAACTCACCTTTTCTCCCTTAAGATGTCACATCCTGGGAGCACCCCCTAGATATAACATGATGTACTTGACCTCTCAAAGGTATTATAAAAGTCCATAGTTATCATTCATCACATTTTCATAGTTTATTTAGTGGAAAATTAAAACTTTTCATTGCACATCATACGCTAGAAACATCACTTCGTATATATATAAAATATAAGTCATAATGCATATTTAGACTCTAAGTCTCTTTGTCATCTTAGAGTCAACAACATTAGGGTACATTAGGTACACGACCCTTAATACATAAGACATAAGTATACAATATTTTAACATTTTTCAGTAAGACATGAGTAAGAAATTCTTGGAACTGAAGGAACCCTTTCCTTGAGCTTGGGAATCATCTAACAAGCTCCTCAATGATAGACATCCTTTAAGCATACATAACCTACACTTTGTGTAAAAATTAGAGATGAATGAGATTACTACATGAATGCACTAAGTATGGCAACCATTCAAAAACATGCATTTAAAAGGGATATTTTCTTGAAATCATACTTCATGCCTTTTTGAGTAAATCTTCATTAAACCTTTAGAAAATTGCATTTATATCATTCACATACTTCATATAGATATATTCAAAGGACAAACATAACATAAGATCACATATAGAATTTATGAATAATTGAAGTCACTTAACAGTGAACTAATTTCCCATAACATTGAGCTTTCCTTTCTTTTATTCATTAACCTACCAAGTAACCCTCTAGTAATACTTGGTAAAATAAATCACCTTAAGGCCACAAGTAAAAAATATCTATCTATATATATATATCACACAAGCATAATATATCAAAGACACATTTAAGTCAAGATTTCTTTGGCTTTACATTAAACTACTTCCATTTGTACCTATTTTTACTTCTGTTTATATACATCATTATAAGAGCTTGTTCATGACCCCAATCTTGGTTTACTAATGCAATGAAAATATGAAGCCCCATAACCCCATACATTGTTAGTAAACCCTTCATGAGACCACAAACCTTAACGCTTAATACATCAACATAACACATAAGGAAAACTCCATTCATATCAACAATCTTCATCATATAGTCATTAAGACTCACATAGTACATATAATAATAAGACCATAATACATAGACTCATACCATGCACATATTCATGACAAACAAACAAATACCACAAAGTCATGCAAATGGACATAAGCATTATCATACAAATTAGGTCACCTTCCTAGGAATTCCTTAGAAAATACTTGTGCAATGTCTAGATGGGATCATTACTTCAACCTATACTGAGTAACCTATCTTATGTCCTCCTTGTTCGGATCCTATTCATTTACTTCCACTGTTCATTTTATTTTTGGGGAAACTATAGCCTTAACCGATACTAAGACCATGGGTGCTAAACATGAAATTTGGCGTTGTAGAGCCTTACACCAATGGAAGGTGTTCTTACCTAGCAAAGGTAGAACATTAACACATACTAGCATCCTAACTGATATCACATTGCTAGATCCTGTCTGGCAAACATAGTTATGGAACTTGGAGGTACACATGAAAACCCTCTTTATGCCAAGATGGGGCATTATGGTTATTCACATATGGAAACATCATTCCAACACTCTTTTGGGTCATGAGGCTATCCACCTCGTGAGGTTTATGATGACCTACCTTTCCACATTGTGAAGGAACACAGACTCATATTCAAGTTCACTCGTTACTAAGCTACGTTCCCTTGTTTGAAAAGCTATTATTACATTACTTTACAAAATATAGGGTAAGGAGATTCATCCCCTAATATGCTTAGCTCATAGGTCACAGATAAAAGTTCATCAACCTTAATCACGTGAGAAAATCCTTTCACATGGACTTAACATAAGTATTAGCATTATCTAGTTTATGATACACTTGAGCACACCTCTCAAGGTCCCTCTATGGACTAGATCATTATTCATGTGTGTGGGTCTACATATATGTGAGCAAACCTTTCACAAAATAGTTAATGTCACACATGTTCATACATCTACCAAGCCATCCTAGTAAATGATACATCACACAACATCATAGAATGGTTAACATAGCATAAAACTCATTTATTTAAAACAACATTCGTACAATAAGCTTTAGTCATTATGTACATATCATAGCTTTATGTCACATATAGCCTTATAAGACCTCATCATAGGCGGCAAGTACATATAACCTTAACATAGCCATTTACATGCTCATCACAATAGTAACATCACCTAGATTCACAACTGGAGAAGAAGACTAGGCACAAGTTACACATAAGGTGATCATCATAACTACTCCTTCATATAACCATCAATTTGCATTCAAGTCCATGGCAAAAACATATATAATGAAAATAAAGTAATCACCACCACCATAAGTGGACCATACCACACAATGCCATACAAGGCTTCATCAACTATAATACAATAACAAAATATACAGATGATCCATTCTTAACAATATCTCACCCTTTGATCATCATTGATCAATAAACCATGTTTATCAACAATTCATATATATGGAAGTGATTAAATGTACTTTAAGCATAGAAGAAACCATGTACAAGTCGCTACAAGATCATGATATAATTAGTGCAAAACATTACCGTCGTTCTAGAGAATAGATAGGCATAGATCATCAATCAATTTCCCTAGTCTTGTTTATCAATTAAGATTCATTAATAATGTACATGTATGGAAGTATCCAAATAAATCATAACTAAAATGATATCCTTCTACAATTGCCAATGAAGTCACTGTAAGTATGCTTTATACTATGAAATCATGAAAGATAAATCCACATAGGTTAATCCTATTCAATCATCATGCATTGATACACATTACATACTTTAAATACAATTAATGATCACATTAAATCATAGGCAGTAGCTATAGACAATTAATCATGATCGATTCAGATAACAACTAATCTATCGTCAAGATCACAAGTTACAATTCTATAGACTAGAAGAACCTAGTACAATTCATACAAGCCTTCTTTAGTTTGATCATACAAGATTTATATTCATAATTCAAACATTATATTAGCTTAAAATGGTAGATACAAACATCTTACATGATCGAAATCCACTTTTATACATTAAAGAACCCACATTACAGTGATCCCATTGATAACTAGGCTAGGTATGTTCAAACCTTATAGCTTGGTCCACATGGATTATTCATCATCAATTCAAAATCAATTGACATAAATAACCACAGAAATAACAACTTCAACATAATATAATCACAATTGAATCGATGACAAGCCAAGATCTAAAAGCCTATGCAAGGACTAAATCAATTTAGAGAGGGAACATGGGTTCATCATGAAATTGGATTAAAATCACATTCAAACAAATACATTAACATGAATTCATCCTGATTTATCTATTTAAAACATTTTTACAAAGAAACCATGGATAGATTGAAGAAGAAGAACTTGGATCATGAAACTTTCTTTGAAAACTTTGAGAAGAACTATCCAAGTGAAAGGTTACTTAGAGATGAAGGATAACCATACCTTTATCTACATGAATACCTCCAATATTGGTGAAAAAACCATAGGAATATATTATCCAAGCTGTTCTTGAGCGTCAACAACAATGGAGGTTTCTAGGGAGAAGATTTTTGGAGGTAAAGGTTTATTTCATGTCGAAGGTATTGGGAATGGGTTGTTCACATGTTTGATCCCATATATGCACCCAAATATATGGAAATTAATAAATTATAGTCATTTTAGGACGTGGGGTGAATTTCCCATTCACGACTTAAATAAAATATGCGCAAGGCAGTGTTGTAGGCCACCATCGATGGATCACCATTGACAGGATGTTAGTCAATCGACTGGCCGTCTGTGGCTTCTGTCAATTGGACCTTGGCCTATTTTTGGGTTGATAATTTACCAGGATAATTGTCCATTGATTATACCTCACCAACGGGCCGTTGGTCAACCAACTGACCGTCGGTTTGTTCCGTCGATTGACACTACCAAGGCAGTGTCACGACCAGCCTTGGGTCCTTCTTGTGGGCCCTTTAGAAGTCATACCCGGACATTTCCAATGTAATTAAAACCCTTTAACAAGTTTTAGACCTACCATATGACTTTCACCCAAAAAAATACACATAACACGTACAAATAGGCTAGGCCCCATCAAGACACACTTGGACGTCTCAAGGTCTAGCTTTCAAACGTCTTAGACGTTTGACCTCCAAACTTCACGAAACTGCATATACTACAATTAAACATCATTATAACTCATTTAAAGGCTTCATAAGCTCATGACATACAATATATTAGCACGCATAGATACATGAGGAACATAGGTGACTAGTCATCGAACGTCTTGGTCGTCCCTTAACGAGTGACTTCCAAATCACCTCAAACTTTACACTGCCTCTAAACCGTATTATAATTCATTTTAGGACCTTAGAACCTTAATAAAAAATTTTTAGTATCTATATACCCTAACTCATTTTGGGGGTCTTACAATATCTCCTACTTGGGAACATTCGTCCTCGAATGATACTTAGGACATTTTAATCACAACAAGGACTTCAATGCAACATAGAGCATTCCATCAAATTCATAATATTATAACATAGAATAAAAGTCAATGAAATTTTTTTTAAATAACACAACTTCAAATTATTTAAGCACTCAATGCACAAAAGCAAGAAAAACTTTCATTCACTCACTCTTTAATGCATTAAACACAAAGGATTTTATCATGTTCATAGGAGGAACATCTTTCTACTACTCATAACATGGTCATTACAATTCATTTTATTAAGATCTCATTTTTGCAACTATTCTTTAAGTCACACTTAGGCATATTTCAACAACACTCAAGAAGCAATTTTCATTCTTACTTCAATGCACATAGACTCGAATTAATTGAATCAACAAAGATCTGTATTAGTTATACCTAGGGCCACGAAGTTCATACTCAACAATTCCATTCTTAGTGGTGTCCATGGAGGAAGGTCCTTCTCCTCAACACAGTTACATATATCATGAGTTCAAACCTAGGCAAAGTACAAGGTCAATTTCCTCTTAAAATGAGAAATTCTCAACTTTTAAACAAAGGCATGCTCATGTTTCCTTCCTAGTGAAGTCTAAATGGTAAGTCACACCAAGCACATCACAACAAATAGGAAGTGATTTCACAAAATGTCAATTTCTAACATAGAAATAACCTTCACAGTAAGCATCATTTGAGAAAATAACACAAATCATAGGCACACACATGAACACTCAGCTAAACATACTTTCACTTTTCAAGAGTGAACCTACAATTATGCATTCAAAATCATACAAATCACATAGTTTTCAAGAGACTCAATATATTTCATTTTAAAGAGACTCAACTTTCCACTATAAGGCTAAACATTTCACAACATGAGTGACTATTACCATGTTTCTTATCTTATCTCCATGAACTCAAATGCAAGATTAGCATATCAAGATGCAAATCAACATGAGAAAACATGGAGTTTTATCAAAATTTTCCTTTCATTCACTTTGAAAAATTCATAATATCCTTAAGGTAATGTAAATAAATACCTACCAACCATATAAAGGTCATGAACCTTATAGTTGAGACAAGACTTCTATTATGAAAAAGTTCCAAAAATTATTAGATTCAAGTTCAAGTAAGAATAGAAGGACAAGGTAGAAATTATCTACAACTTTACTAGTCCATCACCATCCCCCACTTAGGGTACACCCAATTAAGATCAACTTAACCCAACCTTAACAGGATCTTAACTTCACAATCTTCATTTTCATAACTTAAAAGTGATTACCGTTTTAAAAGGATTTACAGTAAGTTAACCAAGGCATTCTAAACTTAGTACCTAGGCGATTTGTCCCCAATCTTTCAAGTTCGGTCATATTATGTAACCACATAAGGTTTTTACAATACAATAAACACTAAGTTTATACATCAATAGGGGAAGACAACTAGGAGACTTAGTCATAAGGACTCTTTCTTTTCGTTCAACATTAACGTAAGGTAACTTCTAGGTAAATAAAACTCACATTGTAACCCTACAGGGATAAGAATACTACCCTCAACTAAGGGAAAAATCAATTCTACAACATCAATGGACTTACAACAGAATAAGAAGTTAGAAACAACTCTACGACTCATCATGCCATAAGGTAATTCTAAATTGCAAGACTTCTTTTTACATTCATTATCATGCTCATATGCATCAATTCTATACACATTCAAGAACTTCCAATTAAAGGACAGTTTAGTCGATTTACCAAAAATCTCACAGTAAGAGCTGCCAAGTATTACAGTGAACATTGTTCAAAATTTAAAAAATGCAATATTTAGGCAATTGATGGTAAAAGCATGACAATATGAGATACAAAACATTACTAAGACAAGCATACGATCATCACACCTAGCATCAGACCTATACAAAGTACTCCAATCCATACTAGGCAATTTAAAAAGGACCACATATATATAATGGGAAACATTGAACACTTTTAAGCACATATTGTTCGGGTAGCATGCTTCCACAGGTAGTCACTAAGCATTTCAAGTTCAAATCATATCCTTAGGCTACCATCATGCAAAACCATATAGTAACACATTATTCCAAAAGAAACTCATGTCAACCATAATAACTTCTAACATGCTTTAACTATATCATGACATACATTTGCCAATATTACATGCTATTTCACATAAATTTCATATATAGCCATAATTGGTATCACATCATCAAAATATACAAAAATTCACCTTTACACATACTCATTCAACCATAAAACCAAGATAAGCATTTAAACTCACCTTTTCTCCGTCAAGCATAGAGAACAATCTCATCCAAGCAATCACATCTAAAAAGACCGTCGGACAAGAAAACATATAAGAGAGATCTTATAGTGTTCAGTTCTATGTCACGATATAAGAATGATTAAGAAGGAATCTTCATCGTCCTATAGCCTCTCCTACCATTTGATGTGTCGCGACTCACCACCACTGATAGAAGACTCTACTAGACGTGGCAACATGAGACTTCTTGGACCCTAAACCACTTTTAAAACCTTGATGCTCTGATACCACATTTGTCACATCCCGAGAGCATCCCCCAGAAATAACATGGATTACTTAACCTCTCGAAGGTCTTATACAAGCCCATAGTTACCATTCATCACATTGTCATGGTAAATTTAGTGGAAAATTTAAAACTTATCATAGTTATCATCTGCTAGAAATATCACTTCGTATATATTCATAATACATAATTAGACTCTAAGTCTCTTTTCTATCTTCGACTAAACAACATTAGAGTACATTATGGACACAACCCTTTTAATATATAAGACATAAGTATACAATATTTAAACATTTTACACTGGAACTTAAGGACTCCTTTCCTTAAGCTTGGAAATAATATATCAAGCTCCTCAATCATAGAAATCCTTTAAGCATCCATAAACTACACATTGTATAAAAAGTATAGAAGAATGGGACTAGAACAAGAATGCAATAGGTATGACAACCATGCAAAAACATGCATTTGAAAAGGACACTTTCTTGAAATCATACTTCATGCTTTTTTAAGTAAATCTTCATAAATCCTTTTAGACAATTGCATCTATATCATTCAGATACTTCATATATACATATTCAAAGGCGAAACATCACATAAGATTGCATATAGAATTTATGAATAATTGAAGTCACTTTATAGTGAATTAATTTCCCTAAACAGTGAGAATTCCTTTCTTTTATGCATTAACCTACCAAGTAACCCTCTAGTGATACTTGGTGCAATGCATCACCTTAAGACCACAAGGAAAACATACATATAACCCACATAAGGCAACACATATCATTAGACAAGCATAATATATCAAAGAAACATTTAAGTCAAGATTCCTTTGTCTTTACATTAAACTACTTCCATTTGTACCTATTTTTACTTCTTTTCATATACATCATTATAAGATCTTGTTCATGACCCCAATCTTATTCCACTATTGCAATGAACATATGAATCCCCATAACCCCATATATTCTTTGTAAACCCTTCATGAGACCACAAACCTTAACGCTTCATACATCTACTTAACACATAAGGACAACTCCATTCATATCAACAATCTTCATCATATAGTCATTAAGACTCACATAGTGCATATAAGAATAAGAACATATCACATAGACTAATGCTATGCAAATCTTCATGACAAATAGAGAAATATCACAAAGTCATGTATATGGATATAAGCATAATCATACACATTAGGTCACCTTCCTAGGTCTTCCTTAGGAGATACTTGTACAATGTATAGATGGGATCATTACTTAGACCTATGCTAAGTAACTTCCCTTAAGTCCTCCTAGTTTGGTCCTATTCATTTACTTTCATTATCCATTCTACCTTACGGAAACTATAACCTTAACCAACACTAAGACCATGGGTGCTAAACATGGAATTTGGTGTTGTAGAGCCTTACACCAATGGAAGGTGCTATTACCTAGCCAAGGTAGATCATTCAGACATGCCAGCATACTAAGTGATATCACATTGCTAGATTATATGTGGCAAGCATAGTTATGGAACTTGGAGGTACACATGAAAACCCTCTTCATGAAAAGATGGGGCATTATGGTTATTCACATCTGGAAACATCACTCTAACACCCTTTTGGGTCATGAGGCTATCCACCCCATGAGGTTTGTGGTAACCTATCTTCCCACATTTGGAAGGGACACACACTCATATCAAGTTCACTCGGTGCTAAGCTAAGTTTCCTTTATTGAAAAGCCATTATTACATTACTTTATAAAATATAGTCTTAGGAGATTCATACCCTTATATGCTTAGCTCATAGGTCTGATATGAAAGTTCATCAACCTAAATCATGTGAGAAGATCCTTTCATATGGAAATAGGATAAGAATTAGCACTATCTATTTTAGGATACATTTGAGCACACTTTTCAAGGCTCAACTATTGAAAAGATCATCATTCATGTGAGTGTGTATACATATATGTGAGCAAACCTTTCACATAGCACATAATGTCACACATGTTCATATATCAATGCACAAGTCTATATTTGGACCTATATGAGCAATCCTTTCATATAAACACTCCAAGAAACCGTGCATTCAAAATTCATCATATCATATACTTAACATCATATCATATAAGTCATATTCATAAAATGTTCATACAATCTATGCATGTCCTTAGAAGACCAACGTAGGAACTATCCCATCAAGGGGCACATGTGCAATGCATAGTCAAAGTCCCATAACCCTTGCCTATGCTAGTACATCTATCAAGTTATCCTAGTGTATGATAAATCCCACAACATCATAGAATGATTAACATAGCATAAGACTCATTTATTTAAGACTTAAAACATTCTTACAGTAAGCTTTAGTCTTTATGTACCTATCTTAGCTTTATATCACATGTAGCCTTATAAGACCTCATCATACACAGCAAGTACATATAACCTTAACATAGCTGTTTACATGCTCATCACAATAGTAACATCACCTAGACTCACAACTAGAGAAGAAGACTAGGCACAAGTTACACATAAGGTGATCATCATAACTACTCCTTCATATAACCATCAATTTGACTTCAAAGCCATGGAGAACACATATATAATTACAATAAAGTAAACACCGCCACCATAAGTGGACCATACCACACAATGCCACACAAGCCTAAACACCGCCACCATAAGTGGACCATACCACACAATGCCACACAAGCCTTCATCAACTATATTAATATAGAAAAGTAGATGGATGAGCTATTATTACCAATTCTCACCCTTTGATCATAATTGATCAATACACCTTGTTTATCAACAATATCATATATAGGGAAGTATCTAAATGTACTTTAAGCATAGAAGAAACCATGTATAAGTAATTATAAGATCATGATACAATTAGTGCAAAAATTACCATTGTTCTAAAAAATATATAGGCATAGATCATCAATCAATTTCCCTAGTCGTTTTTATCAATCAAGATTCATTTATAATGTACATGTATGACAGTATCCAAAGAAATCATAACCTAAACGAGATCCTACTAGAATTGCCAATAAAGTTGAATTCACTGTCAGTATGCTTTATACTAGGAAATCATGGAAGATAAACCCACATAGGTTAATCCTATTCAACTATCATGCATTGATACACATTACATCCATTACACACAATTCATGATCATATTACATCATAGGCAGTAGCTATAAACAATTAATCATGACCGATTCATATATCAACTAACCTAACGTCAAGATCACAAGTTACCATTCCATAGACTAGAAGAACCTAGTATTATTCACATAAGCCTTCTTTACTTTGATCATACAAGATTCATATTAATAATTAAAACATGATATTAGAATACAACAGTAGATACAAACAACTTAACATGGTATAAATCCACTTTCATACATTTAAGAACCAACATTACAGTGATCACATTGAGAACTAGGCTAGGCATGTTCAAACCTGCCTACCTTGATCCACATAGATTCTTCATCATCAACTCAACATCAAGTCACGTAAATAACAACAGATATAACCACTTCAATTTAATAGAATCACAATTCAATCGATAACAAGCCAAGATCACAAAGCTCATGCAAAGACTAAATCAATTTAGGGAGGGAACATAGGTTCATAATGAAATTGGATTGAGATAACGTTCAACCCAATACATTAACATCATTCATCATGATTTAACTATTAAAAACGTTTTTAGAAAGAACCCATGGATAGATTGAAGAAGAAGAACTTGGATCATAAATTTTCTTTTAAAACTTTGACAAGAACTCTCCCACTGAAAGGTTACTTAAAGATGAAGGATCACCATAACTTTATCTACATGAAGACCTTTAAAAATTGGTGAAGAAACCATAACAATGCATTCTCCAAGCTGTTCTTGAGCTTCAACAACAAAAAAGGTTTCTAGGGAGAAGATTTTTGGAGGGAAAGTTTTATTTCGTGTAAAAGGGATTGAGAAAGGGTTGTTCACGTGTTTGATCCCTTATATACACCAAAATACAGGTAAATTAATCAATAAGAGTCATTTTAGAATGTAGAGTGAATTTCCTATTCACGTCTTAAATAAAACAGTCGCAAGGCAGTGTTGTAGGCCACCATAGATGGATCACCATTGACAGGACTTTAGTCAATCGACTGTTCGTTTGTGGCTTCCGTAGATTGGACCTTGTCCTGAGTTTTGGTTGAGAATTTCCCAGGATAAGTGTCGATAGACTAGACCTGAGCAACGGGCAATCGGTCAACCAACTGACCGTCGTTTTGTTCCGTCGATTGACATTGCTAAGGTAGTGTCTCGACCAGCCTTGGGTCCTTCTTGTTTGCCCTTTTGCGAGCCCTTTAGAAGTCGTACGCAGTCGTTTCTAACTTTATACAACCCTTAAAAAGTTGTAGACCTCCCACATGAGTTTCACCGAAAACAAATATAGTTAACACGTCGAAATAGGCTAGGTCCCATCAAGACACACTTGGACGTCTCAAGGGCTAGCTTCCGAACGTCTTAGACATTTGACCCCCAAAGTTCACAAAACTCCATATACTACCATTAAACATCACTATAAATCATTAAAAGGATTCATAAGCACATGACATACAATATATAAGAACACATAGATACATGAGGCACAAGGGTGACAGGTTGTCGAACGTCTTGATCATCCCTTAACGTTTGACTTCCAAATCACCTCAAACATTACACACTACCTCTAAGCGATCCTATAACTCATTTTAGGACATTAGAAACTTATGACAAACATGTTAGGCTCTAGACATTCTAACTCATTTGGGGGTCGTACACAAGCATTGAGATATCTTCTCATCCAAACATTCACATCTAAAAGACCACCGGACAAGAAAACATAATATAAAAAGATCATATAGAGTTAATTTCTATGGTACCACACATGAGTAGTGAAGAAAGTGTAACTGTATCGTCCTATATCTTCTTTCTCATAGATGTGTTGCGACTCACAAGAGATAAACAAGACTATACTAGACGTGGTAATATGAGACTTTGGATCCTAAAACCACTTTTATAACCTGATGCTCTGATACCACATTTGTCACGACCGGGGAGCATCCCCTAGAAGTAACATGGCGTACTTGACCTCTCGGATGTCTTTTACAAGCCTATAGACATCATTCATCACATTGTCATACGAAATTTAGCCGAAAAATTCAAAACATTTTATAGCACATCATATACTAGAAACATCACTTCACAAAAACATAAAATAAGTCATACAACATAGTTTAACTATAAGTATCTTTTGCCATCTTAAACGCAACACCAATAGAGTAGACTAGGGATAAGACCCTTAACAACATATAATAAAAATTAGGCTATTAATAAACTTGAATAATAACTTGACGTAGGAAATTCATAAATCTTACGGATCACTTTCTTGAGCTTGGGAAAACATGTATCAAGCCCTTTACTTTAAGATACATCGTCAAGTCATCCATTACCTACACGTCATGTAAAAATATGAAAAACAATTTTATTAGTACAAGAATGCAGTAAGTATGACAACCATGGAAAAACATGCATTTAAAGAGGACATCTTTTTAGAACTATGCATCATGTATTTTTGAAAAACTTCTTGAACATCAACACAATTAGCATCATATAGCTCAAATACTTCATAAAGACACGTAAAATAGTCACAACATCACATAAATCCACCTAATTAATTTCAGTCTCATTTAGAATTTCATAACATCATATTTCTTTTACCTTAAGTCCTTAACCCCTATGTAACCCTCAAGTAATACTCGGTGCAATACATGAATAGTGTCCCATTCCACTATCCACACGCAAGCATTACCTTAAGGTCACTAAGGTGAACATTCACATAACATTCATTGACATCAAAAACATATAGATATTCATAGAATTATAACATATCATGACAAGAAATACTTCCCATATAACACAACATAATGTATGAACCTCATATAAAAATCATTTGAGGTCTGTCTTCTTAGGTAGAGATGACACTTTGCTGGTGATAATTGTCTTCTTAAGATATTTAGTGTCTCATCGATTGATTAAAGTCATACAATTTATTATATAGCAATAAATCCTTAAGTAGATTTCTATTGTTTAATCTTTTTCTCATTCATTACCCCTTTAGTAAGGCAAGTAGGTATGAGGCGAGTTGGAACGTTGCACACCGCTAGAAAGACTTCTAAACAAAAACATTAACAATGTACGCATAAATACTATTAAAAAATTACTTAGTTTTTATTCATACTTTGTTAATTTTTCATGTTTCCCACCACCCTTGTTATGGATTTAGCTATTCATGCCTGAGAGTTCACAATTCATAATTAGGTTAAAAGAATTCATGAACTTATAATTCAAATATATGTAAACTAAAATCATGAATTGTACTTTAAAGTGTACTTTCATAAACCAACTTCTGGAAATTTAATTGATAAGAGTTTGCAAAATAATTAAAAATAGTATACAATTTAACTCCCCTAAACGGAAAATACAATCCATATTCATAGAGTTTTATTGTAAATTGATTGAATTTGGTAGAAGGGTGTCTAACACATATTAGATTTGATACGTAGTCCAAATGTTCGGGCATGTATCCCCAAGGAAAAACCAAGGTCCCTTGAGGAGGTCTTTTGAATTTGGGGTCAAAGGTAGCCCAAGTCAATGTCCATCAATGGATGCAACCAACGATCCATTTTTGAATCGATGGGGCGTGGATTGCTTCCGTCAATGGAAACTTAGAAAAATTCATGGAGTCTTGTGTTGACAAGTATCAGACCCAAAAGAGGAATGTGCAACATAGAAGTGAAGAGTGCCCATCGTTTGATAAGCGGACCACTTGTTGTGGTCTCGTCTGTCAAGGGGCTGTTTTGCTGCACATTTTTAAAGTGGTTAAATGAATTAATTAAGTGGTTAGTTAATTATTTAGAGATTTTGGGAGGTCTAATTAATTTGGTTAATCAACTTATAAATCCCATAAGTTAATTAAACTAACCTAAGCCCTCATTATTCAAAAATCCAAAATCTCTTCCTTCTCTCTTCTTTCTGTTTCTTTAGTTGAAGAACACCATAGAATACAAGGTCTAGGTGGGTTCTAGGGCTTCAATAACCAATGTTTATCCTTAAATTTTCATCAGACAAAATGGTATTAGATTCCTTTCAACTTTGCGATTTCTTTCCCCAAAGGGTTCAATCAAATTGATTTCAAAAGTATGAAGTTCAAGTGGATCTTTTATAATCTCGAAATTGATGTTGTGATTTGGTTTCGTTATAATTTTATTTGGATATAATCAATATATTAATATGTATCATAACTCAATTACATTATTTCTTGATGGATTGGTCTAGTTTGTATAAAATGACCTATTCCCCTTATCCATAGATTGTGATCTTGATATGAATTGTGTAATGTTGGTTCCATTTAATTGCTTATTGATTGAATTACTGATAGATGATCTTATTGTATTAATTATGAGTATGTTAGGATGAATTATAGTCCTATCATCCTAGTTCTTGAGTAATTTTTCTAGATTATAACTTTGATCTAAGTCTCTTGTCTTAAAATATGAATTAGTAGTGGATTGTGATGTAGTGGTTTAATTGACTTCATTATCATATTGATTACTATTATGTTATGGTATTACACCCTTATTGGGTTGAGATAAGGGTTGAAGGTAAGGCCTTGATGATGGATTTTGAAGGGGACTCGTTAAGTCTTGTGATCTCAACTCTTTACTTCAACTGTTGTTACTTGATATTAAGTGATGATGTTACCTTAGTATATTTTATATTAGGATTGAAAAGGTTGGTATAATTTTGAATTTAAATGTCTTGACTATGGTTTGTGAGGTGTTGGCTAAGATGTAGATGATATAGGGATGCTGATAACTTAACAATGTGCCTTATGAGGATGTGAATGTGTAAATGTGCTAACCTCACTTATATGATTGTAATGAAAGTACTATATTCATGCAATTCTTATTGAGCTATATTGATGATGATTATACAAGGGATATACCTTATTACCTACACTAAGCTATGATGATTAATAAAGAAATTAAACAGATTTCAAAAGGGACTCTAGCTTAGCACCGAGTGAAGTAGAGTGAGGAGTGTCCCTTCCCACATAGGGAAGGTAGGATCACTAACGTACTCTTAAGATTGGAGAGTATAATTCATGTAGCATAAAGAGGTTGCCAACTATATCTTTTAGTTCTTGAACTATGTTGTCCCATATTAATACTAGCTAGTGCGTCCACGTTGCTATGTTGATGTTTTGATACTTTTTTGGCAAGTAGGTCCGCCTTCTTTTGGTGTCGGGTTCCATGAAACTGAATTCCACATTAGCTAATGTGGTCTATGTCGGTTAAGGCAAGATTTTACCGAAATGTAAAATAAACTAACATAATGAAGTCTATGTAGGATGACCTAAGGGGTTTACCTTAGTCTAGGTAGGGGTATGGGACTCTACCTAAACATTGCACTAGTTATCCTTGAGGGAAGTCTTAAAAGGATATTCTTATATATGAATATTCTTATAATTGTACATGCTATGTATATGATGATCTTGAACATTTGTGATACTACATGATGATTGGTTTCGCTTATGAATATGTGTTTGGTCTATATTTCTAAAGTATGATGATATGTACTCTTTAAATGACATGCTATGCAAAGTTGGGTTAGGCATGGTTCTTATTGAGTTTACTTGATTGAGTAAGGTTATGGGACTTTGTTTGGTCATTGCACTTGTTGAGTTAATGTGGGTTTATGGCTAATTTTCTTGGTTTTGTTATATTGTAATGAACTCTTATTCATGCTTGTGGCTATTATAACTTGATGATAGAGTTTCCTTGACTATATGGTCAATTATGTGACATTCATGTTGACTAGACTTAGCATTGTTGGTCTTGTGGTTTACATGTTTTTGACTTAATGAATATGTCTTAATGATTGGTATGGTGTTCATGATTATGCATATGGATTTTCAAAGTAAATTGCATACTTTAATTAATTATCCATTTTTAGCATGATATCATTATATGTGTGCCTATAGTCTCATACTTAGTACAAGTGGTGTACTAACCCTATTTTCATCTTTTTTCCCGCAACATTTTTGGTTCCAGTCATTGAAGGGATTTTAAGATGACTTCGAAGGAAGACTTGAAATTCTCATTCATCCAAGTTGGGTAGGTCCTCACTTTATGAGGGAAATGCCAATATCAAGCTTATAAAGTTGTTCATGTTTTATGTGGCTTTATTACATTTATGTATGGGACAGGCCCAAAATTTTATATCCTTGAGTCGATGTCTCTCTCAACCACCTCATTCTTACTCATAATTGTAAAGCGCGCCACACTTATGGATAAGAACCTATATGATGGTTAGGAAAATCTCATTTAATCAATGTCCAATATCGTGCCTCTCGAGTTTAGACTCTACGTGATTTTAATATCTAATTATTTTATTGTGATAATAGGCATTGAATACTCGAAGAAAAGTTACACGAAGACTTGATGAAATTATTGCCAATGCGGGAGCTCCTCCCCGAGGCATTAAAGTCCCTCCTCTTGAAGAAGATGTTAATGATGACCATGCCCCGGTCAATCCTTCTCCTTTGATAGATGGTGATATAAGGGATGATCTTCTCAACATGTACCAAGCCTTTACCACTCAAGCACAAGACGATACTACCCAAGCTCAAGCCATGACGACCAAAGCTAATCGGGAGGTTGTACCTTGAGCAAACCAATAAGTTAGCACCACGTCCTCCCATTTGAGGGATTTCACTAGCATAAACCCCTACTTTCTATGGGTCTAAATTTGAGGAAGATTCCTAAGAGTTCATTGATGAAATCTACAAGATCCTCTATGATATGGGGTTGACTAATAGTGAGAAGGACGAGTTTCCCACTTCTCAACTCAAAGATGTGACCCAATCTTGGTATGTCCAATGGAGAGATAATAGCACTTTAAGAGGTGGACCGGTAACATGGGAAATTTTCAAGAAGGCTTTTCTTGATTGATTCTTTCCTAGGGAGAAGCGGGAAGACAAAGTATTGCAGTTCATCAAACTTCATCAAAGAGGTATGATCATGCTTGAGTATTCCTTGAAATTCACTAAATTATAAAAATATGCTCCTTCTTTGGTTTCTGATCCTAGGGATGAAATGAACCACTTTGTGACGAGAGTGCCGGATAACTTGCAAGAGGAGTGTCATTTGGCTATGCTAAATGACAATATGAGCATTTCTCGTCTTATGGTTCAAGATCAAAAAGTAGAAGAGGCAAGGGCCAAGAGAAAGAGTAGAGATGTCAAGAGGGAAAGATTTTTTCATAGTGGTTCTTCAAAGGGTAGGTTTGATAACAAAGACAAGCCTAGTGTTACGTCCCACCACATCCTAGTTAAATTTTACGTCCGGAAGAGGCGGAAGGGGATAGAGTTGTGGAGAGGTTTTCGGAGAACTCTAGAACCTTCTATATTAATCAAGAAGACTAGAGAATTCCTTAGAATTTTCTAAAATAATTTAGATATTTTCTTGAATGATTCGGTATATTCTAGAAAGTGTAGACTTTTCTAGAATAGGGACGAAAGTGTAATTATTAGAAGGACTTGTAAGTATATTTGTTTTACACTTTAGACTCTAGGTAGTAGTATAAATAGGGGGCTCTCATTTCTAAATGATCCAAGCTTGAAACCAAGCAAAGTTGTAAAACAATCTTCCATGAATAATACATTCCTTCTTCTAAAGTTCTTTCTAAGTCTTTCTTTGCATGCTCTTAGCGATCTAAGTCTTAAAGATTTACTTGAGTTTACAAGATCGTGAAAGATTCGTGAGTAAGTTGTCATGTGCCGCACTGAGTCTTAGCAAAAACTCTAAGTCCGTGACACTAGGTTCAAAAAGAGTTTTTTTAATCAAGTTCCCTAAGACTCGTGATGATAGATTGTCTAACCCTAAGACTCAAAACGGAAAAGGTACTAGCTCACCAAACAAGAAGCCTACTTGTGGAAAGTATGGCAAGAAGCATTATAGTGATTTCCTTAAGGGAACGGATAATTGTTTTTGTTGTGTTTAAAGTGGTCACAAGGTTCGAGATTTTCCAAATGTGAAGGGGAAAGACAACGAGAGTGGGAAAGCAAGTGTTTCTAATGATGCTTCGAAAAAGAATCACTTTAATGCTCTCCGCTCTAAGGGTGAGAAAGAGACTTACCTTAACGTGGTGACTGGAATGTTGAATGTCTTTTCTATTGATGTATATGATTTACTTGATCCCAGCGCTAACTTTTCATTTGTTACTCCTCTAGTAGCTAAAAGGTTTGACCTTTTGCCTGATATCTTGAATGAACCTTTTATGGTGTTTACCCTGGTGGGTGAGTCGGTTGTTGCAAATATAGTGTATAGAAACTTTCTTAAAATGTTTCCCAATATAGTTACTTATGTTGAACTAATAGAACTTGATATGCTTGATTTTGATATCATATTGGGTATGGATTGGTTGAATGCTTGCTTTTCCTCTATAGATTGTAGAACAAGGGTGGTGAAGTTTAATTCTCCAAATGAGCCCGTTATAGAGTGGAAGGGAGGAAATTTTATTCTTGAAGGTCGTATCATCTCTTGTTTGAATGATTTTAGGATGATCTATAAAAGGTGTTTATACTATATAGTAAAAGTCCAAGATTTAGAATCCAAAATTCATCCCATTGAGTTGGTCCCCATAGTGAGGAAATTTTCAGAAGTCTTTCCCAATGATCTTCGCGGTATTTGTCCCAAACAGAAAACTAATTTTGGTATCAACATGTTACTGGACACAAATCCCATTTGAATTCCTCCTTATCGGATGGCTCCTGCTGAATTGAAAGAGTTATAGGCTCAACTCAAAGATCTACTAGAGAAAGGCTTAATTTGACCTTGTATTTCTCAATTACTAGAGAAAGGCTTAATTTGACCTTGTATTTCTCAATTAGGTGCTCCGTTTTTATTTGTGAAAAAGAAGGATGTGCCTCGTAGAATGTGCATTGACTATAGCCAACTCAACAAAGTCATTATTAAGAATAATTATCCTCTCCCTCGGATTGACGACTTGTTTGATCAACTTCAAGGGGAACACTACTTTCTAAGATTGTCTTGAGATCGGGATATCACCAACTTAGGACGAGAAGGAGAGGATATAACAAAAATGGCATTTAGGACTATATATTGACACTATGAGTTCATAGTAATGTCCTTTGCTCTCACTAATACGCCGACGATATTTATGGATCTCATGAATAGGGTGTTTCAATTACCTAGATTAATGTGTTATTCTTTTCATTGACGACATCTTGGTATATTCAAAAAATGAGGGTGAACACATGGACCATTTGAGGGTGGTGTTATAAGTGCTTAAGGAGAATCAATTATTTTTCCAAGTATAGCAAATGTGAATTTTTGTTGAGAACGGTGGCGTTTCTTGGTCATATCATCTCTAGTGAGGGAGTTGAGGTCTATTAAAGAATAATCGAGGCAGTGAAAAATTCACCTAGACCATTGACTACAACAAATATTAAGGAGTTTCTTGGGTCTAGCGTGTTATTATCTGAGGTTTGTGGATGGTTTTGAGTCCATTACATCTCCCTTGCCTACTTTGACCTAAAAAGCAACAAATTTGAGTGGTCGGAGGCATGTGAGAGAAGCTTCCAATTCATTAAAGATAGGCTTACTTTCTCTTAGGTGTTGACTTTATCGAAGGGTACCAAGGGCTTCGTTGTATATTGTGATGCATCCCGAGTGGGTTTTGGGTGTGTGCTTATGCAACATGAGAGAGTAGTAGCCTATGCTTATAGATAACTTAAGGTGCATTAGAGGAACTATCCAACTCATGATCTTGAGTTAGCAGACATGGTATTTCCCTTGAAAATATGGGGACATAACATGCATGGTGTTCATGATGATATGTATACCGACAACAAGACTCTGCAATATATGTTTATTCAAAAGGAGTTGAATCACCAACAATGAAGGTGGTTGGAATTGTTGAGATATTACGACATGAGTGTTCTCTATCATCCTGGTAAGGCCAATGTGGTTGCGCATGATCTAAGTCGTATGACCATGGGTAGTGTGTCTCATGTAGAGCAAGCCAAGAAAGACCTAGTGAAAGATGTTCATAGGTTGTCTAGATTGGGTGTTTAGATTAGAAATTCTTCGAATGGTAGTTTTATAGTCCAGCAAAACCCCGGGTCATCTTTAGTAGTTTAAGTGAAGTCCACCATTGATGAGTTGAAGGAATCTGTTCTAGGAAAGCTTAATGAGTCATACTACTTATTGGGGGGATGGTGTTTTGAGGTATCAAGGAAGGTTGTGTGTTCCCAATGTAGATGGCTTGAGGAACTAGATTTTTGAGGAAGATCATGGGTCTCGTTACTCCATTTATCCAAGTTTGACAAATATGTTCCATGACCTTAGGGAAGTGTTTCTGTGGGAAGGCTTGAAAAAGGACATAATGGAATTTGTAACAAAGTGTCCAAATTGCCAACAAGTGAATGTCGAGCACCAAAAGCCGGGTGGTTTACTTGAAGAGATCCAAGTTCATACTTGGAAGTGGGAAGACATTAATATGGATTTTGTGGTAGGTTTTCCTCGGACACAAAAGCAAAATGGACTCTATATGGGTGGTTGTGGATAGGTTGACCAAATTCGCTCATTTTATTACCGTCAAGTCTACTTACTCGACTGTGGATTATGCAAAGATCTTCGTAGATGAGATTATGTGTCGCCATGGTATTCCGTTATCCATAATATCGGATAGGGGTACATAATTCAAATCTAGGTTTTTGAGGTCCTAGTAGAAATCTTTGGTCGTCAAGTGAAGAGGTTGATGAACAAAGAAGTGGATTCCGTAAAAGTGTTACGGATAAACCACCTAGTTGAGGAAGCAACATGGGAGGCCCAGGCCGACATGAAGTCCCTTTATACTCATGTTTTTCCTAATGAAGGTTACTCATTCATATTAATAATGAAAATAATGACTAATTTTACGTTTGTTTGATTTTTGGTGAAATTTTGCAAAAAAAAATGTGCATTTTGTTGGTGTCATTACAGTGAAGTTACAGTAAATTGTGTATATGGACTTGAAAATTTGCAATTCTTCTTTCTTTGAGTTATGTGGTGCATTTTGATATGAGGAGTCTTTATGAAATGATATCGAGCATGTTGGTCAGCTGAGCTTTGGCCTAATTGACTCATATATAGTATGTTGAGCTCATGTTGTTGTGTGAAAAGGAAAATTCCTCATAATGTGATGTTTGAGCCATATAAGTGGTAATAGAAGTTTTCAATTTCTTTTTGTAAATGATATGATTGGTATTTTAACTCATGTTTTATGTATTGTTGATTGGTTTGGATGGTAGTCTTGAGCTTATTCCTTCCTGACAAAAGATTTTAGTGTCATTCGGGGACGAATGTTCCTAAGGGGGGAATAATGTAACACTTCAAAAGTCTAAGACGTGTTCTGGATCCTAAGATAAGTGTAAAAAGGTTTAGAAACTATTTCAAGATATATTTTAGTGTATATAAGTCATTTAGGAAGTTTAGGAATCAAAACGTCAAGGAACGTCCTTGACGTTTCCAAACTAGTTCAATGATGTACTAGTGTGCCTTGGAAAATTTGACTAAGGTTTAGCAGTCGGAAATTGATGAAATTTAGTATAAGGGTGTCTAGCATGTATTAGTGTTGATTCTTTGTCCAAAAGTTTGTGCACGGCTCCCCAAGGACCAACTTAGGGCCCTTGAGTTGGACCTTTGAATTTTGGAGTCAAAGGCTGCACAAGTCATTGTCCATAAATGGATGCAACCAATGATCCGCTGTCCAATCGACGTGGTGTGGATTGCTTATTTGGATGCAAAATTAACAAAATTCATGGAGGCCTGTTTTGAAAAGTCTTAGACCAAAACGACGAGTGTGCAACACAAAAGTGAACAGTGCCTGTCGTTTGACAAACGGACCGTTCGTGGTTTGGTCTCTCAAGGGGCTGTTTTGCTGCACATTTTTAAAGTGGTTAAATTAAATAATTAAGCAGTTATTTAACTATTGAGGGGTTTATGGAGGTCTAATTAAGTTCGTTAATGACCTATATAAAGCCCCTCAGCTAATTAAACTAACCCAAGCCCTCATAATTCCAAAACCCAAATTCTCTTCCTTCTCTCTTTTTTCTCTTTCTCAAGTAAAAGAACACCATAGAATACAAGGTCTAGTTGGGTTCTAGGGCTGAAATCACAAAAGTTTCTCCTTCAATCTTCATCAAACAAAAAGGTGTGAGATTCCTTTCACCTTTGGGACTTCTTTCCCCAAAGGATTCAATCAAATTGATTTCAAAAGTATGAAATTCAAGTGGATCTTTTCTAATCTCGAAATTGATCTTGTGAATTGCTTTGTTTATAATTTTATTTGGATATCATGAATATATTAATATTTATAATAACTGAATTATTTAATTTGTTAATGGATTGGTCTAGTTTATATAAGATGACTATTCCCCTTAACCCTAGGTTGTGATCTTGGTATGAATTGTGTAATTTTGGCTCAATAGAATTGGTTATTAGTTGAATTAATACAAGAAGATTTTATTGTATTAATTATGAATATATCAGGATGAATTATAGTCCTATAATGCTAGTTATTGAGTAATTGATTTAGATTATGAGTTTGACCTAAGTATGTAGTCTTAAGTTATGAAACTAGTGGTGGATTGTGATGTAGTGATTTAATTGACTTCATTACCATGTTGATTAATATTATGTGATGGTATTACACTCTTATTGGGTTTAATTAAGGGTTGATCGTGATATCTTGATGATTGATTATGAAGGAGACTTGGTAAGTCTTGTGATCTCAACTGTTTTCTTCAATTATGGTTGCTTGAGATTAGTTGATGATGTTACATTGAAGTATATCTTATATTAGGATTGATAGGGTTTGTATGATGTTGAATTGAAATGTCTTGATTATGGTTTGTGAGTTGTTGGATATGATGTAAATGATATTAAGTATGGTGATAACTTAACAATGTGCCTTATCCTGATGTGAATGTGTAAAAATGTGCTAACCTCACTTATATGAATTATAATGAAAGGACTATAATCATGAAATTCTTATTGAGCTATGTTGATGATGACTATACAATGGATAGAACCAATGACCTACATTAAAATATGATGATTAATAAAGACATTAAAGATATTTCAAAAGGGACACTACCTTAGCACCGAGTGATCTAGAGTGAGAAGTGTCCCTTCCCTCATAAGGAAGGTATGATCACTAACTACTCTAGAGATTGGAGACTATAATGTATGTAGCATAAAGAGGGTCCCAGCTATATCTCCTAGTTCTTGAGCTTTGTTGCCCCTATATTAATACTAGCTAGTGTATCCACGTAGTTGCTAGGTTGATGATTCGGTACTACCTTGACAAGTAGTCCGTCTTCATTCGTTTTAGGGTTCCATGACAACAAATTCCACATTAGCTCATGTAGTCTATGTCGGTTAAGGCAAGATGGTCCCAAAAAGTAAAACAAACTAAGGGAATGAACTCTAACTAGGATGATCTAAGGGGTTTAGCTTATTCAAGGTAGGGGCATGGGACTCTACCAAAACATTGCACTAGTTAGCCTTGAAAAAAGTCTTAGGAGGATATTCTTATATATGAATATGCATATAATTGCACATGTTATGTATATGATGATCTTGGACATAGCATACCAAACCTCCAATCCCTACACTTAAGTCATGAAGGGAAAAAGAAGGGGTTAGTATATGAAGTACTAAATATGGAATCCATGCAAAATCATGAAAAAGGGGTCATTTTGTATAGAAACATGCTTTCAAGACATTTTGATAAATACTTTCATCATAATATTTTAAGAGACACAATATAAGCCAACATTCACATATAAGACATATTAAACTATCATCAACATATATCATTTGATTTCATATTCATAAAGTAAGTCCATTCATCATCTGGAATCTTTACCTATGATTACTCTAATACCCACCTAAGTAACACATAAATCCACTGTTCATACACCCTCTTCAAGCATAACTAAGTGTTCCTCAAAGTCACCTTAGATAGGAACCTTTCTGTTCAACATACTTTTTCTAAGTGAACATTATTCATTAAACTATTGAAGAGAAAACTAATCAAATAGGGGACTTCACATAATGATCTTAGAAGTCGTGGGGAAGTCACTTTATCATCATAGAGGACTACCCGTTCCATGTGTGGATATCATCTCATACTATTACCTAGACGTCATAGAACCTATCCAATAACTAGAGTACACATCCACATGATGGTAACAAGAATTTAACTGGCATAGACCATAGTATCTAGGTAGATAATCCGGTGTCATAAGACCCTACACCGTCGAAGGTATTCTACTTTCCAAAGTGTTACAACCGGGGAGAAACCCCTAGAAGTAACACGACGTATTTTACCAATCGGAGGTCTTATACAAGACCATACACATTTTCATAGCATTGTCATAGAAATTTAGCAGAAAATTTAAAACTTTTCACAGCATGACATAATGCTAGAACATCACTTCATTTATAAAAAGAGAGCATAACAAAATGGTAGAAAATCACTTCATTTATAAAATCATATGTACATGTTTAGAAACTACGCCTCGTATTTCCATCTTAGACTCAAAGTATATAAAATAGAATAGGGACACGAACCTTAACAATATAAAAGAATGACCTATACTATTACATGAATTTAAAGAACATCTTGATATAAAAGTCCTTGAATCATAAGGACAGTTGAACTTCGGAATAGCTTTCCAAGCTCTTCATTATAGGAATTAGATATTCTATTCATCACCACCTTCACATTGTTTAAAAATATGAAGAATAATGTTATTAGTAAAAGAATTCACTAAGTATGATAACTATGCAAAAACATGAGTTAAGAGGGACATTTAGTTAGATATCAGGCAACATGTCTTTTTAGTAAAACATCATGAACATTGATATCATAAGCACAACATAACTCACATACATAATATAAACACGGACATTATCCATAACAACACATAAAGACATACTTAACATTTAAGGCACATCCAATATTTTCAGAACATTACCTGTCTTTTACCTTACTTCTTCACCCAAAGCAACCATCAGGCAATACTTAGTGCAATGCATCAATAGTGTCTCATTCCACCAGTCGCACCAAAGTATCACCCTAAGGTTACCAATGTGCACATTCATACAACGTTCATCACTTTAAACATATACTTTCATAGATACATAACATGTCATGAAATATATACTTCACATAAGAACCCCGCCTAAGACAACCTCAGGTCACACTAGTGCAATATACATGTAGCATCCCATAATACTAACTCTACAAAGTTTTCCTATGATGTTACCCTAGACCTAGGCTCATCACATTCACAAAGTCATAATACATGCAGTTAGACTTAGACATAAGACCAACATACTTCATAAACCTCATATAATATTCATTAACCCATTTCAGCATAGTGTTAACCCATATAGTCTTTATACATAACTCAAGACAACATGTAGGTCAATACCACCAAAAACATCATAATGAAGTAATAGGCAACATTTTACAGATTGAGAGTTCATTTCATCAATATAGAAAGTATAACCAATAACATGCATATCAAGTACGACTTTTATCGTGTACACACAGTAAGACCAATATTGTGCATATCATTACAAATTATTTGTTAACATCATCATATCATGCATAAGGTACATATACATATACATATAAATATACATATATATATATATATATAAATCCTTCCTAGAATTCCCTTCAAGAGCTACTTGTGCACTGTATAAGAAAAGTCTCATTCCCTCACCTACCCTAAGAAACATCCCTAAGGTAGTCCTAGTTAGGGTTCATCATCTTACTTTTATTTTTCATTTCACTTTCGGGAAACTTTTCTTTAAACCATCATTAGACCATGTTAGTTAATTATGGACTCTAGTTTCATCCCCTTACATTGAAAGGAGGGAATCCTACTTGCTAAGGTAGAACACATACATAATACTAGAATCTGGGTGGATCCACTTGCTAGGTTGCTGTGGGGGCACATAGTTAAGGAACTAGTGGGTTGTTACTATAAATGCTCTTTATTATAGATATCATTGTAATTTCCACCTCATGAGAGAATTTGGTGAACCTACCTTCCATTTTTGAAGGGACAAAACATTGTTTAACCTACCTTCTTTTTTATAAGGAACACCTCTCATTATCAAGTTCACTCGGTGCTAAGCTAACTTTCTCTTTTGCAAAATCCTTTAAGTCTTTATTAACATCACTTCATAATATATTCTTTTGGAGCTTAAATCCTTCTATAATCATGTATATACTTCGTAGGTTAATAATGAGAATTTTGTTCATCAAACCTAATCTATGTGAGAACATTCTTACACATAATCATAATATGGTTTAGCATAGAGTGAAATTAAGGAAATCATCCAAGAGACTCTAATTTACTAGATTATGATTCACATGCTTCATTCATACCTTCATGTGTGCGTATTGTACATAAATGAGGAAACCTTTCACATAAAACTAATTAACGCAACACACGTTTAAACTTCATCATTCACACTCTCTTCATGCATTATAACATATAAACATAAGAGAATAATCCTTCCAATAGACACCCTAAAATATTTTACTCGTAGTTATGCATGGAGTGTGTATACATATTGGTCATCATGATCACATAAGAGCAACAACCTAGCTATATAGGGAAGCACCCTTCATATGATTACAACATATATATATATATATATCATATACCTTAAGTCATGAGCGACTCACACATAGAACATTTAGGGACTATAGACCACACACTCACATTACATCATAGGAGATAAAAGAATATCCAACATTTGAATGGATGGATCCTAACATGCATAAGATCACACATTCATATAGGGCTACATAGGTAGGGGTCATTCTACAAGAGTATTCATCACACTTAATCATGTTGACCATACCTAACCCTAACAACATCATTCAGATATTCACAAGATCATCACCACACCTAGATCATAATGCTAGATTGGAAGACTACATAAGACCACCATATTTGTGATCATCATAAACACAATTGACATTACATATATTGACTTCAAGTATATTATCACAACATAATGAGAATGACAACAATGTAAACACTTCCATCATAAGTGGACCATACTATATAATGTCCATTCGAAGACTATAATTAGGAATTTAGATCAACTTACCAGTTCTCTAAGCTATGATCACCATTGATCAATTCTCGACAAGTCATAATCAATTGAAATAGATAGAATTAGGATTATGAAATACTACAATCTAATTACAATTGAATAATCATCTAATCAAGATCACAAGACTCACATTATAGGATAAATTGAGAGATTTAGAAAATTATGGTTCTTCATGAAATTGGATTGAAATTCATCTTAAAACTATTTATTAATCATAAATCCATCATTAGAATGATTGTGAAAATAATTTGGCAATAGACTTATAGCTAGATTGAAAGATAACAATTTTTTCCTTAGTATCGAACTCCTTAGATGAAAGGTTAAATAAGGATCAAGAGTTACCATACCTTAATTGAAAAATAGCCACAATAATTTTGAGAAGAAACCACTTAGAATCCATCTCCTAGCTTGATCTTGATCTTTGTTTTCAATGGAGAATCTAGAGAGAGTTTATTTTGAGAGGGAAAGGTCTTATTTGAAGTATGAATTTAAATTGGGTTTTATGTTTTTAACTAACTTAAAATACCCAAAAATAGGTAAAATATACGTCCATATTTTATTTGTGTGTGGGGTAAATTTTCCCAATTCACCCTATATAGGTTGTGTACAAGAAAATGTTACATGTCCAATCGACGGTGGCAATAGATGGGCCGTCATTTGAATGAAAGAACATCTTGTTTCTCCATTATTTGTGACTTACAGTCCATATTTTTGTGATTAAGCTCCCACGCCTAAGTAAAGAGCAACACCCTCAATCGACTAGGCGTCGTTTGACTCTGCCTAGGCAGTGTCTTGCTAAATTTAGGTTCCTCCTAATAACCCCTAGGGTGGTCCTTGATGATTTTTTCGATGAAGTTTCAACCCTTCATACATCTATATAGATTTTAGGGTCCTCTCCGATCATTTTAGACACCAAATAATACATAAAATATGCGAAGGCACACTAGCATAACACACGACTAGTTTCCAAAAGTCTTGGTCGTTCCTTGATGTTTACCTCCAAACATCTTCAAACAAACTATACAATTTGTGAGACTTTATTAACTTGTTAATAACTCTTAAAGCACATATGAGGCTATACATTATCCTTGTAATACTCCGAAAGTGCATGACTTGGTCTAGACCTCACATGATGAATTAAACATTAAAATATTATTTCTAAGCTTAACTTAATGCATTAAAACTAGTTAGGAAGTTTTACAGTAAAGATGTCAAGAAACATCCAAGACGTTCGAAAACTAGTGCAATTCAACTAGTAAAACGTTCTTAGGTTTCATGAAGGTTAGAGTGTGTTTTATGAAGTCTAAAACTTATAAAAATCACTTTAAATAGGTATATAAATGTATGTAGGGTAAAAACATCTTAGTTCGACCCCCCAAGGACCGCCATAGGTGTCCTTGAAGTGACCCCAATTTTAGACAACAAGCTGCCAAAAGGCGGTGGGAACCAGTACCCGTCGCAGACTGGGTACACCCATGGCCAAAAAATCATGTCCACGTCGCGGAAACGTAGCGCAATCTTCTGTTTCAAAAATTAATTTAGGAAAACTTGCGGGAACACCTCTGTGGCACTGACTTGTTTTTAGACAAAAATCTAAAATTTAGAATTCAAATTTGACTTCATTATTAGGTCAACTAAAGAAAGGGGTCCTTTGTGTATTTTAGGGGAGGGTTATATATTTATTTTGAATCATTTTTACCTCAAATTCACTCACTCAAATCAAATCCCAAATCAAAACCCAAAAGATTTCAACTGTCTCTACTTTCTCTTCCTCTATTAAACCCAATTGAAGGAACCAAGAAGCTTAAAGAAGAAGACCGAATTCCCTACGTTTCTACTCAAATTTTGTGAACTAAGTCTGTATAGGTATGGATTCTTCACTCTTGGGTTTCCTTTCCCCAAAAGTTCCTTTCAATGTTGATTTCCAAATTACCCAATTCGAAGGGTTTTGCCTAAAAAATGGGTTTTCTTCTAAACTTGAAATTGATGATTGATTATGTTTAATTGTGATTACCCATGGATAATTAAGTATATTGTTGAGTAGTTGATTATAATTAATGGTAATTTTGTGTAGATCATGTCCTTTCCCCAATTTCCTCTGTTGATGGGAATTGATGAATGTATTGATTGCTAGACTTGTTTTAACTATCCTATTTCATTTATAGAGTGACTAGGGTCATGTATTGTTGGGATTGAATATATTTCTTGACGAATTCATGATGAACCCTTTTCCTCTAACCCTATCTATAAATTGGACTTGTAGTTGATTAGGGTGGTTAGAATAGGTATTGTTATTGCTTTCACTGTATTATGATGATGATTAGTGGAATATTGGATAATTTGATGAATTGTGGGTAAGATCATGAAGAAGGATTTTGATGGTGAATCGGTAAGACTGTGTGATCTTGAACCCTTAGTTAAAATGTGATGTCTTCTACTTGATGATGATGGTTAATTAAATTATTACATGTGATTAGATATGCTAGGTGATAATATAATGTAATTGAAATGTCTTCACTATATGAATTGTGAGGTTTTGATTAAGGTATGAAGATATAAGGTTTATCGTGAATCACTTGTGTGCCTTACTATAAAATGATAATGATGGTGTGTTAATCTCACAAATTAAAGGTTGTAATGAAAGGACATTCTCATGCAACACGTAATAAGCTATGACTATGAATATAAAAGGGGTTAGTCTCCTAAGGCCTATATTAAGCAATAATGATTAAGAATAACTTAAAGACATTTCAAAAAGGGAATTTGGCTTAGTACCTTGTGAACTAGTCATGAGAGGTTTCCTTCACAATGTGGGAAGGTAGGTTCATAATGCTTCTCATGGGACAGAGATTACAATACAATCGTGCATAAACAGGATCTCAAGTATGTCTCCTAGTTTAGGAAACTATGTTTCCCCCATAATACTAGCTAGTGGATCCACCTAGAATGCTATGTTAATGTTTTGGTTCTACCTTGGCAAGTAGACCACCTTATTTCAGTGTAGGGTCTCATGACACCGAATTCCTTTTTTAGCTCACATGGTGGATGTCGATTAATGAAATTTCCTGAAAGTTAATTGAATGTAATAAATTGAACTCTAATTAGGATGACTTAAGGGGTTATTCTTAGTATGGGTAGGGGTATGGGGATCTACCTATGCATTGCACTAGATATCCTTGAAAGAAGTCCTACGAGGATGTTCTTATGATCTTATGACTTTAATGATATGCATATGTTGGATATACATGTTGATGATCTTATATGATGATAGTTTCAGTTATTAACATGTTATTGGCCTATATTTCTAGTTATGATTATGACTACTCATGGTGCTATGTTAAATGAGGTTAGGAATTATTTATGATCTATTTCTTTGTTTGTTTGACTATGTGGGGTTATGGGACTTCATATAGGCATTGCTCTTGTAGGCTTGAGAAGATATTATGAGTAAGGGTAATGTGTGATGTAATAATATGAACTTGTACATGATTTGTTATTATGGCATTGTTTTGGAGTTTCTTTGGTTATATGATCTTGATATGCTACTATTCATATTTATATGACCTTATGTGTATAATATCCTAGTTGACTTGACTTTATTGATGATGTTAGTTTTATGTTGCATATAGACTTGTCTTAATGATTATGTGTCATTGGCTTGCATGTTCTCTTATTTGCACATTAAGGATTTCAAAAGTGACTTAGCATGACTTGGACAAATTAAAATGTTCTTTTTTAGCATGATTTCAAATGGTTTATGTGCATATATCCATAGTTAGTAATGGTTGTACTAACCCATATTCTTTATTTTTCTACAAACAAATATATAGATTCGGCCATTGAGGTATCAAGGCTAAATGCAAGGAGACTTAGAAGTCTTTCCCATGTCCACTGATGATTCCACAATATTCGAAGATAATGCCTTCTCTCTAGCCTAGACGGATTTGATATAGTCTAGAAGGCATTATTTCTCTCTTATTGTTGAAGATATGGTTGTAAGACCTAAGTGGTAATAATAGATAGTTTGAGGGCTATGCCCGAATTATTAGATTTAATTTTGGATCATTTTAATGATTGACAGTATATTAGACTAAATTCTTATATGTTATGTATAATGTCTAAATCAGAAGCCTATGTAAGTTTCTTACGCAAGGAGTCTAAGTAAACAACCTAACAAGTATGTGAGAGGTCTGAGTAAACCTCAATATATAAAAGTTTTAATTTTTCAACATTTCAAACCTATGAGATGTAATTCCGAATTCTAAGAGGCTAGTCTTATTCCTATCCGAGGATGACGACGTCGGTTACGTCTAGGGGGTGCTCCCCGGTCGTGACAATCCTAGTTCATTTTGAGGGTTGTTACACAAATGTGGAACTAGGGCACATCCCATGTAGGAATATGGTTTAAGGGATATCAAAAGGCTTTTTTGTACTCTAGTCTCATATTTCAAGTGGAGCTACTACCCTAAGCATATCTACTTGGTGCTTTGCCTTGGTTCTCATAGAGTAAGTTCAATGACATGATTGTATAAGAGAAGGTACCATCTCAAAGGGATACAACCTTATAACACCATTTCCAAGAAATGGTCCATAAGGACTGCCGGTCAAGGTACATTACGATAGCTCATTGATGAAACGGATACCATCATATGTATATCCGATTCACTTTAATATAAACCTATCTTCATAGTCGAGGTTTGTACATTCACTTAGGGTTCTAGACATATCAAGAAAGGGAAACATTCTTAGGTCTACCGGTTCAAGATATGCTTTAGAATACCTCATTCATCATTCAAAGAAAGTCACAAACTTCACATTATACCTTCACATATAACATAACATGATACTACTACAACTCACATAATAATTACAACAAGGCCAGATCACAATAAGAAAAATAAGTAAACACTGCTATCATAAGTGAATCATTCGACAAGAGAAATGCTATATAGATTCTACATTTGAAAGGGAATTAAGTCAACTTAACCTCTTCCAACAGCCATGATCACCACTCCTTAACATCTCCAACAATTCACAATATAACAGCGTCATTACAATAGAAATCAAATGTACAACACATTATAGTCACAATTCCATCAACATTATATCATAAAACATAAACCCAATTCATAAGCAATGAACCCAATCCATAAGCTATATTTAGGGATTTGAGAATATCAAGGGTGTATGGAGATTTTCATTGCAAAACATCAATTTAACATCTATAATATCATATCTAATGATTTTGAAATCATTTCATGCAAGAAACCTTGAGTTAGAATGAAAATTTGACTTTTCCATGAACTTTGAAATATTTCAAATCACTTTGAAATTTGATCTAAGGTGATGTATAACTTTAAATAAAGAACTTTAATACCTTATTAGAAGAAATCCCAAGATAATTGAAGAAGAAATGGGAATCCAAAACCCTAGCTCACTCTTGATCTAAAGCTTCAAAGGAGTTTTGTGAGAACTTTCGGGAGGGAAGGGTTTTGATTCTAGGTAAAGTGAAAAACGAATTCTAATTAATCAATTAAATGTTTGAACCCTATTAATATACCAAAATAAATCTAAAACAAATGACCCAATATTTAATGATGTCATGGTAGATTTTACAAAACCACCCTTTGCTTAGTCGACTCAAATGCAGAGTTAAAGGTTGCCACTTACGACCCCACCTATGGACGTAGGTGGGTTGGATACCCATCTTGTTTCCTCATCAAAGGTGACTGAGATTCCAACATGGAAGCCTATCTAACTAGACTAAGTCAGGACCTACGCAAGTCATTCACACTTCGTAAGTGAATCTACTGGTTGTAGGTCGCTTCATTTAGACTGTTTTGTGGTTTTACGTATGGTCCTTCTCAAGAAAACTTAGGTTTGTCCTTGGGGTGTTGTACCTGCATGTTTAACCCCTAAACATGACCATCAAGGTACAATTTTTGTTACTAGTCTTAAACCTCAAACAACACATCCAATTAAACAACAACACATTCAAATAGACTAGCACACAAAGGATTAGTCTATAACGTAATGATCGTTCCTTGATGTTTGAACTCAAAAATAACCAAACTGACCAAAAAACTCATTGTAACATTGAACCATCAATCTAACGGACCCTAAAACTAATGTGAAACTATAGTTCATACTAGTTTATTTGGAGGGTTGTAACACAAATGTGATAAATGACTTTATGTGTTGTTGTGAATGGTATCCATGTCTACTATGATGTATGTGGGATCTATTGTTCTTATTGTATCAAATGTTCATGAAGTTTCTTTAAAATCACATGATGCATGGTTTCCAACTAAATGCCATCTTTAAGTCATATTTTTTATGGTTATCATACATAGTGCATTCTTGTACTAATATCATTCTTCTTCTTCTTTTTACACCAAGTGTAGGTGGTGATGGCTAAAGGATCATTTCTTAATGAAGAGCTTGGCTTACTATTCCCATGTTCGAGTGTTTCCTTAATAATTCAAGGATCTTTATGTAAAGAGTTTCTATAAATTCATGTAATATACTAGCAATGTTCTTTTTTGAATGTTAAGGGTCGTGTACCGATTATATTGAAGTCGTGTATAAGATGGCAATATGAGACTTAGTATCGTAACTTTGTATTAATGATTTTTAAATGAGACGACTTTTTAGTCTTTTCTTATATTATTAAAAAATTTAGATTTCACAATTTATATGAAAATGCGGAGAATGAATGCTTAGGGCTTTTATAAGATCTCTTAGGGGTAGAGTACAACGTATTACAACTAGGGGTGCTCCCAATTTGTAAAAAACATGGTATCAGAGCATGAGGTTATAAGAATGGTCTTATGGTTAATGTCTCATGATCCACACTAGTGGACTCTTTTTCATCAGTTTGAGTCACAACACATCTATGAGCGAGAGGCTATAGACCGATAGAAGTTTCACTTTCTTCATTACTCTTATGTTGTTCCATAAGTTTAAACTATATATAATCTCTCTCTATTATTGTAATACCTCAAATATAAATTAGGTGATGCTAGAGCCTAACATGTTTTTCATGATGGTCTAAGGTCCTAAAATGGTGTATAATGTGGTATGGGGGCACTATTTTGAGTTTTATGTGATTTAGAAGTGAAACATCAAGGGACGACTAAGACGTTCGACGACTAAGTAATCTATGTGCCTAAGGTGTGTTTATGCACCTATATGTGTGTCTAGTTAGTTAATGAGGTCCTTATATGAGTTATTATAATGTTTCAGGCAGTGCGTCAAGTTTTGTGAAGTTTGGAGGTCAAATGTCCAAGAATGTCCATGACGTTTGAAAGGTTTGCTTTGAAACCACTTTTTATGTCTATGCATGTTTCATTGAGATTTACGTCTTTAATTTGGATGAAATTCATGTGCGGTGTCCTAAACTCGTATACAAACCTAATAGGGATGGAAACGTCTGGTTGAAAGTCCCCAAGGATGAATTGTCCAATTTCATGATTTATCCATGGGTTCTTGCATCAAAGGTTTTATATCATTGAATATTTATTGAAATGTTGGTAGTTAAATGATTTTAACTCAATTAACCTATGAACCCATGTAATTCATTAACCCTAGTTTTTGACTACTTTATGGTTTAAGTGATTTGGACTTAATGCTTATGAATTATAGTGTTGTTTTCTATATGCTAATGAATGATGTAATAATTGTATTGAATTGATATATAGGTTATCTTAGATTGATAAATGTATACTGAATTGACTTTGTTTCATTAAATATAATAGTTTATGTATTGAATTATTGCTCATGGCCATGGGTAAGGGACTTATGATATTTAATTGGATGATTTAGCTTTGGATTGAAGTGGAAAAAATGGATTGGTGGTAAGCTGCCCTAATTTACTTTATTTTATGTTAATTAGACTTCAATAATGTTGTGATTTGTATGGTCCACTTATTGTTGCGGTGTTATGTGCCTTACTTGAAATTGATGTGGCCTTGTCGGCGTTACATTATATATTATGATGATCATGGCCTTGTTTGCACTTCTTAAAGTACTATGATGATTTGTGTAGTTGATTTATGTAAAGTACGAGCATATCTATCTACATGAGATTAATGTGAAAGTATGTGATCTTCTATTTAGGTGATCATGTTAGACTATCACTATGCTATCAGGTGAGTAGTCTTAGAGTTGATGCATGATAGTTCCTACTTGACTTTATGAGTCAATGATGGTTATATTGATGATTTTATAGCAATGTATAGGATGACATAAAGATGATCATGGTCATTCCTAAGTTCTTCAAAGAATTATAAGCTATATGAAAAAAAGTAAAGAATGTTGTTTCTTGTTTTGGTAGACTTGTGTCTCTTACTTGTTACATGTATGAATGATATGTGAATATGAGATGTCTTGACTAAGTAAGATTATTCCACCCTTTTTATGTATGAATGAATGATATGTGAGACCTTAAATGATGTTACAAAGGTCATGTATGTGGAACCTTAAGCCTAGTGGTAAGGTTATGAACATTGAATTCGAAAGCCGTAATGGTATCCTCTTTTTAATGAATGATAGACTTGGGTTTTATTGGCTGGAACGGTATCATATCATCCTTAGAAAATTCATAATGAGCTATTTTTGTCGTCATTGTAAGGTATCCCTAGAGGACCTCTTTGGTCGGGTAAATGTGATTGGGTTATGAACATGATATAAAATCCATTTGTATGAACCTTTAATGTAAATGAGTCTATGAGAACAAAGGCTAGCACCGAGTTAGTATATTATGAGAAGTAGCTCTACATGATACGGATACTAGAGTATAATGTATCCCTACTTGTGAATTAGACTAGAGTACAGAAAAGTTCTTCATATTCTTTAACCATGTGCCTACATGGCATGTGTCCTAGTTCTACACTTGGCAAGTAGAAAACCCTCATTAGAGTAGCTTATAATTCGGATTCCATGTCTAACTATCATGGTCTATGTCGGTTATTGACTATTCTGATCTTGTGGTATACCTACTAGGATTAGAAAAGTTCTATGAAGTTTAAATAGTTGTATGGGACGCTATCTAGATATTTCACAATAGGGTTTGAAGTTGTTAGTTAGAGTCCTTAGGACTTGTCCAAGACCATTACATGAATGTATTTATGGGATGAACGAGTCATAATGAACTAATGAATGTAATGACTTATGTTAAAAAATCATGTTAAACGAATAAGTACTTATCTAGAGTATTTAAGGGTTTTCTAGTTAAGGGGTAAAGGGGGTATAGGAATACCAACTTCGTATCTTCCCTAGATAAGTCTTAAGAATAACTCTAATTAGGGAAGTTGGTTGATTATGTAGAAACAATATAAGCCTTCGGTAGTCTTAAGGATTACTTAGGTAATCTTTAAGTGGTTAATCATGGACTTTATCTTTTTAATTTAATTAACTAAGTCTTTTAATAGACTTTGGAAGGAGAATGTCATATCATATATATGTGGTTGTATTGAGTGAGAATGATTCTACCTTTAGCAGCCTATACGATATCTTAAGTGTGTGTGTAAGGGATTGTATGGGTGGTCGCTTCACATCTCACTCAACTGAGACTTAGAATCACCTTTTGTAGAAAAATCTCATGATCATGTGCATGATGTCTTGGAAGTGTGTGTTCATCTCATTATAGGTGTTCTTAAGGATCATTTAGGTGTACCTAGAGAGTTTGTATGGGTGGTCTCTGTTTGTATTACTTATGTGAGTCTTCAGATAACTTTTAGTGAGAGGACTACATGTTAAGAGTGGCTAAAGTGAAGATAAGGAACTTCACTATACAGTGAAGAATCTTCACTGTAACAGTAAATTGGTTAATTGTAGAATTACCTTAAAAATGTACTAAATTGCTTAAATGTTATCTTATGTCTTTCTAAGGTGTTAAATGTTATTCTTATGGTTATATTATTATGTTTAAATAAAAATATGCATATTTCCATAAATGTCCATTTTCATGATTTTTATCCTTGATGTCATATTTAGTACATGTGGTTGTACTAATTCCATGTTTTTATAGATATATAAAGTGATTCATAGGTGAAGGTGCTTTTGGAGAGCTAAGCTTGGATTAGAAGATCATTCAAGTGAAGTTGAAGTATTTCCTCATTCAACTCGAGGGTATAGATATCTTTTATTTCCTTTATCGAAGTAATGTAATAGACTTAGTTGTACTATATTTCTATTGTTTATGGGCAATGTCCCAAAGTACTCTTGGGTCTAAGATTTCATGAAATGGAACTTAATATTTCCTATGAGTTTTATTTGAAAGAGTTTTTAAAAACTTATTGAATGTTTGTTAAAAGTTTTAATTTCTTGCTACTTTTCATATGTTTATATGTGATGAATGATATGAAAGGGTTTGCAAAAGACCTTCACGAGGTCATGTACACCGGTTGTACTCCGAGAGATCCATATTTTATAGGGTATGGTCTCGGGATGTGACAATCTTGGTATCTGATTATAGATTATGAAGGTGGTCTTAGGAATCAAAAAGTCTCATCAAATCAGGTCTAGTAGAGTCTTAACCATCGATGTGAGTTGTAACATATACGGGCAAAAGGCTATAGGACGATAAAATTACCCTTATTTTCTACTCCAATGTCATGTCATAGAGTAAAAGTTTATGAGTACTCTTTTCTTATGGTTTTTCTAGTGTTTCTAGGAAGATGAATACAAGGAGGACACTGTCTAGGAGAGTTGAGGATAATGATGTGAATGAGGAGAAACCTCCTCAAGTTGAGGTTCCTCAAGGTTATGAAGGTGATAAAGCACCTATTGTGGAAGGAGGTAATAATGTTCCAATTGTTCCCCCAGAATTGACTAATAGAGAGATTAGAGAGGTTTTGCTTGCCTTAGACCGAGTCGTGACTACTAAAGTGAATTAGAGTATGGAGCCTAGAGTGAATGTTGTGGAAAGCACTATGACATCTAGATTGGGAGACTTTGTGAGGATGAAACCTCCTATCTTTCTTGGCTCTAAGATAGGAGAGGATCCCCAAGAGTTCCTATATGGTGTGTACTAGTTGTTTAGTGCCATGGAGGTGACTTCTGGGAAAAGGAGGAGTTAACTTTGTACCAATTGAGGGAAGTTGCTAAAGTGTGGTACACACAATGGAAAGACAATAGTTTGATTGAGTTGGGTCAGTGGTAGGAGTTCAAAAGGGCCTTTTAAGGGAAGTACTTTCTCCATGTGAGGAGGAATGAAGATTATGAGGTTCATTGACCTTAGTCAGGGGAAGGAGAAGGTTGAAGAGTCACAAACTTAGTAGAAGTGCAAGGATCTTGAAGACGAGTGGGTCTAGTGATTAAGTCAAACAACCTAGGTTAAAAAAGAGTGATCAATCTTAAGATGAACCTAGTGGTCCTAAGGTGAAATTTGAGAAAGGAGGTGTTTCCCAATATGGCAAACCTACATGTACTACTTGTAGGAAGAGGCACTATGGGGAGTGTCTAGTTGGTACCCGAAATTGCTTTGAGTGTGGTAAGAAAGGACATAAGAGGAAAGATTGTCCTAATTTTGCCACTAAGATAAAGGAAGGCCAATCATGTTCCTCCAAAAAATTTGGGTGATGATGATGGTAAGTTATTGTATTTCTTCTAGTGTTATGAATTATTTTTAAGTGGGGCATTTTTGTGAGTAAAGGAGTTCTCATTTACTGTCTCATCTCTTCTTATTCAAATCAAGCTTGAGGGTGGAAAATCATAGAAGTATGGTTCATATGCATTGTGTTTAGGGGTGTTGTTGAAATTGAATTTCATTGATTCCTTGCATTGTGTATTTCATGAAGTTATGATTATGTTGTAAGATGTGTTTATGTGATTTTATCTTCAACATTAGCATGTTTCCATCATGAATTTCCTAAATGTTGCATTTTTGAAATAAAATGTTGAAAAATTCAATGTAAAGCTGCCAAGGATATCTACTCACTGTAATTTTTTTTGAGAAATTGACTAATTTATTGTTTGATCTAAAATTGTTGCAATATCGTTAGAACTAATTTTTATGAGCATGATACTGGATATAAATAGAGTTTTTGCTATTTGGAATGAAGGATGTGAGTTTTATGGCATAATGAGTTATAAATTTATTCTAGTTTCTTGTTGTGTTGTAAATCTCTAGATTATGTGAAATTGATGTTTTCCTAGATGTTTGTTTTGTATAAGATTATATGTGGTATTGTTATCAGTTTCTAGTAGAATCTCTATTCTTGGAAGTGGCAAGTGTAATTCGAGGATGAATTTCTTCAAGTGGGGGATATTGTAATACCTTGAAAATGACTTAGGTGAAGCTAGATACTAAACTATTTTTCATGATGGTATAAGGTCCTAAAATGGTCTATAATGTGGTATGAGGAAGTGTCTAGAGATTTAGCTGATTTTGAACTCAAACGTCAAGGTATGTCAAGACGTTCGGCGACTAAGTCACCTACTTGCCTCATGTGTGGTTATGTGCCTAGATGTGTGTTAATGCGGTCCTTATATGATTTATATAATGTTTATAGTCACGACGTCAAGTTTCGTGAAGTTTAGAGGTCAAACGTCCAAGAACGTCCATGACGTTCGAAAGATTTGGCTTGAAACAACCTTTTGTGTGTACGCATGTTTCGTCGAGATTTCAGTGTTAATTTTGGATGAAATTCATGTGGGAGTTCCTAAACTTATATACAAACCTATTCGGGTTGGAAACGTCGGGGTGAAAGTCCCCTAATTCCTTGAAGCCAAAACTGCCAAGACAGCCCCAAACGACAGAGGAAGTAGATGACTCGTGGTCCAGTCCACGCCCCATCGATAAATGTCGTGCATTAAAACATAGGTGTGGGAGAAGGGAAGCCAAGGATAAGCCTCAGTACTAAACCACGGGCCAACAGAACGGTCCGTTAGTTTATGGATGGTCAGTTGGTGGCCATCCGTCGATCATCAATCTCATGTGCGCCACTTACTGTTAACTCTAGGAGTGAATTGGTAAATTTACCCCATATACAAAAAAGATAAAGGGTGGTTACTAAAGGTCTTTTGGGTATTTTAAACATTATTATAATCCTTTAACACTTAAAAGAATTCATTCTTCAAAAATCAAAACCCAAAATCCCTTAGAAATTCTCTAGAACTCAATTGGACCCAAAACTTAAATAAGGGCTTGGATTGGAAAATTTAGTGGAGGTTCTTCTTTAAATTGGAGGATTAGATTTATTGAGGTATGGTTTTTTATCCTCGAAACTCTATTCATCATGGAACCCAAATTCAAAGAAGTTTTCTAAACTTTTCAAAGATGAATTGTCCAATTTCATGATCTATCCATGGAAACTTGCATTCTAAGGTTTTAAAGCATTGAATATGGATTTAATTGTTGTTAATTAAATTATTTTAAATCAATTAACCTTTGAACCCATGCAATTGATGAACCCTAGCTTTTGACTACTTTATGGGTTAAGTGATTTGGTCTTCATGCTTATGAATTCTGGTGTAGTTTTCTATGGGCGATTGAATGATGTAATAATTGTATTGAATTGGCATCTAAGTTGTATTAGATTGATAAATCTATACTTAATTGACTTTTTTTCATTGAATATCATAGTATATGTATTGAATTATTGCTCATGGACATGAGTAAGGGCCTTAATGTATTGAATTGGATGATTTAGCTGTGGATTAAAGTGGAGAGAATGGATTGGTGGTACCTTCCCTAATTCTTTTTATTTTATATTAATTAGACTTCAATTATGTTGTGATTGGTATGATACACTTATTGTGGCGGTGTCATGTGCTTTACTACAAATTGATGTGGCCTTGTCGACGTTACTTTATATATTATGTTGATCATGGCCTTGTCGGCACTACTTAAATTACTATGATCATTTGTGTAGTTGATTTATGTAAAGTATGAGTATATCTATCTACAAGTGATTAATGTGAAAGTATGTGATCTTCTATTTAGGTGATCATGTTAGACTATGACTATGCTATTAGGTGAGTAGTCTGAGAGTTTATGCATGATAGTTCCTACTTGACTATATGAGTCAATGATGGTTATATTGATGATTTTATAGAAATTAATAGGATGATATAAAGATGATAAGGAATATTCCTAAGTGCATCAAAGAATGATAAGCTATATGAAAGAAAGTAAAGAATGGTGTGTCTTGTTTTGGTAGACTTGTGTCCCTTAATTGATATACGTATGAAGATGTCTTGAATAGGTAAGCATAGTGCACCGTTGTCATGTATGAATGAATGATATGTGAGACCTAAAATGATGTTACAGAGGTCATGTATGTGGAACCCTAAACCTAGTGGTAAGGTTATGAACATTGAAGTCAAAAGTCGTAATGGTATCTTCCTTTTAATGAATGATAGACTAAGGTTTTATTGGCTGTAATGGTATCATATCATCATTAGAAAATTCATAATGAGCTATCTTTGTTGTCATTGTAAGGTATTCCTACAGGACTTCTTTGGTAGGGTAAATGTGATAGGGTTATGAACATGATATAGAACCCATTTGTATGAACCTTCAATATAAATGAGTCTATGAGCACAAAGTCTAGCAGTGGGTGAGTATATTATGGGAAGTATCTCTACATGAGACAGATACTAGAGTATAATGAATCTCTACTTGAGAATGAGACGAGAGTACATAAAATCCCTTCATATTCCTTAACCATGTGCCTACATGGGATATGTCCTAGTTCTACCATTGGCAAGCAGAACACCCTCATCGTAGTAGGTTAGAACTCCGGATTCATGTGTATCTATCATGCTCTATGTCGGTTATTGTATATTCTCATCATGTGGTATACCTACTTGCATTAGAAAAGTTCTAGAAGTTTAGATGGGGGTATGGGATGCTTTCTAGACATTACAAAATAGGCTTTGAAGATGTTAGTTAGAGTCCCTAGGTCTTTTCCAAGACCATTACTTGAATGTATTTATGTGATGAATGAAGCTTAGATGAACTAAAGAATGCAATGACTTATGTTAAGAAAACATGTTGAATTAAAGTATTTATAGAGAGTAGTTAAGGTTCATCTAGTTAAGATGTGAAAGGGGGCATAGGAATGGTCACTTCGTATCTTACCAATATAAGTCTTAAGAAAGACACTAGTTGGGGAAGTTGGTTGATTATGTTGACACAATCTAAGACTTACCTAGTCTTATGGATTTCATAGGTAATTTTGAAGAGTTCAACCATGGACGTTATCTTCTTGATTTACTTACGTAAGTCTTTTGATAGCCTCTGGAAGAAGAATATCATATCATTTATATGTTTTTGTATTAAGTGAGAATGATTCTATCTTAGGTAGTCTATAGGATCTCTTAAGTGTATGTGTAAGGGATTGTATGAGAGATTGCTTCAAAACTCACTCAAATGAGACATAGAATCACCTTTGGTAGAAGAATCTTATGTTCATGTGTATGATGTCATGTAAGTGTGTGTTGATCTCATTGTAGGTGGTCTTAAGGATCATTTAGGTTGGCCTGGACAGTTTGTATGGGTGGTCTCTCTTTTTATTACTTAAGTTAGTCATAGAATAACTTTTAGTGGGAGGACTACATGCTAGGAAGTGTCTAAAGTGAAGATAAGGCCCTTCACTGTACAATGAAGGATCTTCACTGTAATAGTGAATTGGATAACTGTAAAATGACCTTAAAAATGTACTAAATTACTTAAATGTTATCTTATGTGTTTATAAGGTATTAAATGTTATTCTTAAGGTTATATTATTATATTTAAATTAAAATATGCATATTTCCATAAATTCCCGTTTTCATGATTTTTATTCATTATGTCATACTTAGTACATGTGGTTGTACTAATTTCATGATTTTATTTATACCTAAAGTGATTCATAGGTGAAGGTTCTTTTGGATAGCTTATATTGGATTAGAAGATTATTCAAGTGAAGTTGAAGTATGTCCTCATTCGACTCGAGGGCATAGATGTGCTTAATTTCCTTATTTTGAAGTATTGTAATAGACTTAGTATTATTATATTTCTATTGTGCATGGGCAACGTCCAAATGTACTAGTGTGTCTAAGATTTAATGAAATAAGACTTAATATATCCTATGAGTTTTATATGGAAGAGTTTTTAAAGACTTACAGAATGTTTGTTAAAAGTTTTAATTCCTCTCTACTTTTCCTATGTATATATGCGATGAACGATACAAAAGTGTTTGTAAGAGACCTCCGAGAGGTGAAGTACACCGGTTATACTCTGAGAGTTCCATATCTTTTAGGGTGTGGTCTCGGACGTGACACTTATTTCCCTTGTCCAGTGGTCTTGTAGATGTGATTTCTAGGATGGGTGATGTTTCAAATCTTGTTTGAGAAGAAGGTGTGTTGTATGCTTATTATGGTGTTGTGAATGGATGAGTATATGTGAAGGTGAACTTAGAAGATTTTTTTTATGCCAACTATGGTTATGTGTAACCTATGAGATTTGAGGCATTATAAGGCAAATTTGTATTATAATTTAATACGAGCATGATGAGAGTTGTTATGGTTGAATGAAGTCCTTGTTGGGATAATGGGTTACTTTATTGTTATGTGCAATGATCGTAGATGTCTAAGGTTTAGACTTGAGGAAGTTTTGGAGGAATGTGGTAAAGGGTGAGAATTGAAAGTTTCTCTTTTATATGTTCTAACATTTCAAAAATCCAATACGTTATCTAGAGCCTAACATAAGTTTCATAAGGTTTATAAACTGTTAAAATGTCTATTTTAATGAATTAAGTCATTTAGGAAGTCTATAAACCAAAACGTCCAAGAACATCTATGATCCCGAAAACTAGTTCAATGACGTTCTAGCGCACTTAGCCTATTTTACTAGCTTTTAGGAGTCGGAAAATGATGAAACTTCATGGAATGGTGTATAAAATGTATTAGAGTTAATGCATAGTTTTAAAGTACGGTCACAACTCCCAAAGGACAAACCAAGTGCCCTTGAAGAGGACCCTTGCATTTTGGGGTCAAAGGACTGCCCAAGGCAGTCTGCGCGGACGAGTTCTGTCGATGGGGCGTGTGTCAATCGATAGGGCGTCGATGGTCACTCAGCCAAATTCTTGAAGGTCCTCTTTTCATAATCTCTTAACTTAGTGATGGATGTGCAGCACGGAGGGAGAAGTGGTCGTCGTTTCACAGACTGACCATAGATCATGGTGACGTCTGTGAGGGGTCTGTTTTGCTGCACTTTTTCACATATGTTAATTAATTAGTTTTCTTAGGTAGAAATTTAATTAGGGGTTAGGGGATTTGTATTTATGTTAGTTAACCCCCTATATGAATCCCTAACCTAATTAGACTAACCTAAACTCTAGTAATTCCCACAGCCAAAACTTTCTTCTTTCTCCCTCCCAAAGAAACCCCATCGATGACCAAGACAGAGGTGGGTTCCAGGGCTGAAATTGGTCAATTTTCTCCATAAATATTCAATAATTATTAATCTATGGGATATATTTCACCTTTGCGACCCCTTAAATCAAAGGGTTCCATCAAATTGATTTCAAATGTTGGGTTTTCTAGTGGGTTTTCATCCAATACAAAATTGATGTTGTGAATTGATTTGTTTGTAATTTATTTTTGATATTATGAATATATTTACATATATTTTAACTCAATTATGTTATATCTTGATAAATTGGTCTAATTTGTAGAAGATGACCTATTCCCATTAACCTTAGGTTATGATCTTCATTTGAATTGTGTTATATTGCTTCAATTAAATTGGTTATTGGTTGAACTATTATTACATGATGTTGTTGTATAAATCATGAATAGATTAGGATTAATTATAGTCTTATAATTCTAGTTCTTGAGAAGTTAATCTAGGTTATGAAATATGTTGTGAATTGACCTACGTATCATATCTTAATCTATCAACTAGTGATGAATTGTGATATAGTAATTCAATTGACTTTGTAACCTTGATGATTATTGATGAGTGATGATATTATACCCAAATTGGGTTGAGTTAAAGGGTTGAATGTAAGACCTTGATGATGAATTATGAAGGAGACTTGGTAAATCTTGTGAACCCTATTATTTACTTCAATTATGGTTAATTATGATTAAGTCCTGAATTTTATTTGATTATGCTTGTATTAGGATTTATAGGGTTAGTATGATGTTGAATTTAAATGTATTGACTATGGTTTGTGAGGTTTTTTCTAAGATGTAAATGTTATAAGGACAGTGAATGATTTACCAATCTGCCTTATTATGAAGTGATATGCAAATGTGATAAATTCACTTATATAAATTGCAATGAAAGGACTACACTCATGCCATTATATTTGAAGTATGATGATGATGATTATACAAGGGTTAGGCCCTATGACCTGCATTAAGTTATGATGATTAATAAAGACACTTAAGATATATAAAAAGGGACTAATCTTAGCAACGAGTGAACTTGACAATGGGAGATGATGATTTTCTCATAAAGGAAGATTAACCCTATATATCCACATGTTTTGTTGACACCCCAATGAGGGATACTCATCCATTGGATTCTCATGAGATGAGGCCCCAATTTCCAAGTGGTATGTAGAGGGAATATACATATCTCTTAGTTCTTGAACTATGTTACCCCCATAGGAAGGCTAGCTATTTGATTCACCTAGAAAGCTATGTTTATGTTTGGTTTTACTTTAGCTGGTAGACCACCGTCCATCAGTGTAAGATTTTATAAAACTGGATTCCACGCTTAGATCTTGTGGTTTATGTCGGTTAATCCAAGTGTTCCCTAAACTAAAATGAAGTAATGAATACAAGACAACTAGGGTGACTTGAGAGGTTGACTTAGCTTAGGTATGGGTATGGGACTCTACCTAGGCCTTGCAATAATTTGCCTTGAGGGAAACCTTCAGATAATGTTGTTAAGTATGTATATGCATATAATGGTACATGATATGTATATGATGAACTTGCACATTGTTGATACTATATATTGATTAGCTTCACTTATGAATATTTGTTGGTCTTCATTGTTAAAGTATGATGATATGTACTCTAAAATTCCTTTCTATGTGAAGTGCGATGTTGGTCATAATTCTTGTTGGGTTACTTGATTGAGTAAGGTTATACGGCTTTTCTTGGTCATTGTACTGGTTGACTTTATTGGGGTTCATGGGTAATAGTCTTGCTTTTGTTATGTAATAATGAACTCCTTTTCATTATTGTTTATGTTATAACTTGATAGTAGAGTTGCTTTGACTATATGTCCAATTTTATGATATGCATGTTAAATTGACTAGATTTAGCATTGTTAGTCTTGTAATGTACATGTCTATGAAGTAATGAATATGTCGAATTGATTGGAACGGTCTTATTGAATGTGCATAAGGCTTTTCAAAGTAAATTGCATATTTTAAATGAAATTTCCCCTTTTAGCATGTTTTCATGATATAAGCGCATATGGTCTCATACTTAGTACAAGTGTTGTAATAAACCCATTTCTTCCATTTCCCTAACATTTTAGGTGCCAGTCGTTGAAGGGATTTTGGAAACGATTTTGAAGAAGACTTGGAATTCTTAATCATCCAAGTTGGGTAGGTCGTAACTTTCCGAGGTCAATTCAACTATCAACCCTATGATGTTTCTTTAGTTTTTAAGACACTTTTGTTCTTACCTTTTCATCTGGATACTAAACATTGTATGACTTAGTTGTGTTCTTATTGTATTAATTTATGGGCTTGATATACTCTTGTGAGATGGTTATGAGATGAGACAATCTTGTGAGACTATGTTATGTTTTATATATCTATGTGAATTAAAAGTAGAAGACTAAGTAATATTTATATACGAAAGGTCTATGTATAATCGATGTATATATATTATATGTATGTAGAGTTCTACGTAAACTTCAATGTACAAGTAGTAAAAAAATAAAATTTCAGATTATTTTGACCTATGAATGTAATTATATAAGCTAAGAGGATAGTCTTAGTCCTCAAAGATAACGACCACGCCGATTACGTCAAGGGGGTACTCCAGGGTGTGAAAAACTTTGTATCAGAGCATGAGGTTAAATATTCTTGAGTCAATATCTCTCTCAACCACATTTATGTAGGTTCGTATTCATAATTGTGAAGCGCGCCACCCTTATAAATAGGAATTTATACGATGCTTCGAAAACTCTCACTTATTTGGAAGTCCAATATCATGACTCTAGAGTGTTTTTTCAATGTGATTTTGCATCTAATCCTCTTATTGTGATTATTTTCAATGAATACTCGAAGGAATGTTAAATGGAGAATTGAGGAAGTGATTGCCAATTCAGGAGTTCCTCCCCATGGTGATTAAGTTCCTCCTCTTGAAGAAGATATTAATGATGACCAAGATCCGATTGATCCTCCTTTGACGGATGGTGCAATAAGGGCCCAAATGGTCCAAGCTATTACTACCCAAGCAAAAGCCGCACTACTCAAGCTCAAGACATGACGACCCAAGCTAATTGAGAAGTTATACCGTGATCAAAACAACAAGTTGCTACCATGGCCTCTCCTCTAAGGGATTTCACTAGAATGAATACCTTTACTTTCTATGCGTACAAGGTTGAAGAATGCCTCCATAAGCTCATTGACAAAACATACAAAATCCTTTATGCCATGAGATTGACTACTAGTGAGAAGGCCGAGTTAGCCACCTACAAACTCAAAGGTGTGGCCCAAAATTAGTATGTCGAATGGAGGGACAAAAGGTCATTAAGGGGTGAACGGATGACTTGGGAAGGGTTTGATATGGATTTTCTCTATAGATCCTTTTCTAGGGAGAATAGGGAAACTAAAGTGGTGGAATTCATCAAAATTCATCAAGTAGGTATGAGTGTGCTTGAATATTCCTTGAAATTCACTCAATTGTCAAAATATGTTCTTTCTTTGGTTTCTGGTCCTAGGGATGAAATAAACCACTTTGTGATGGGAGTTTTGGATGACTTGCAAGATGAGTGTAATTTGGCTATGCTACATGAAAATATGAACATTCCTCGTCTCATGGTTCATGCTGAACAAGTGGAAGAGGCAAGGGATAAGAGAAAGATTAGAGATGACAAAAGGGCAAGATCTTTTGATGGTTGTTCTTCCAAGGGTAGACTTGAGATTCAAGACAAGTATACATTCAAGAAGAGGGTGTCTAATCAAGTTCCTTCCAAGTTCCTAAGGCTCGTTCACCGTACAAAAAGCCTAATTGTGCCATGTGTGGAAAGGGTCATCTTGGTTAATATCTAGTTAAAACGGAAAATTACTTTGGTTGTGGCAAGAATGGACACAATCTTTGGGATTTCCCTAATGTGAAGGGTCAAGACAAGGGTAGTGGGCAAGCAAGTGATTCTAATAGTGCTCCGAAGAAGAATCGCTTCTATACCTCTCAGCTCTAGGTAAGAAGTCTCTTGCTCACCTCTAGAGCGGAGAGCATAAAAGCGATTCTTCTTCGGAGCATTATTAGAATCACTTGCTCGCCCACTAACCTTGTCTTGACCCTTCACATTAGGGAAATCCCAAACCTTGTGGCCACTCTTGCCACAACAAAAGTAATTTTCTGTTTTAACTAGACATTAACCAAGATGACCCTTTCCACACTTGGCACAAGTAGGCTTTTTGTACGGTGAACGAGCCTTAGTAACTTGGGAGGAACTTCATTAGACACCCTCTTCTTGAAAGTATACTTGTCTTGAATATCAAGTCTACCCTTGGAAGAACAACCATCAAAAGATCTTGCCCTTTTGTAATCTCTAATCTTACCCGATATTTCGAATGAACCTTTTATGGTGTCTTACCCGGTGGGTGAGTCGGTTGTTGCAAAAAAAGTGTATAGAAATTGCCCTCTAATGTTTCCCAATAGTGTTACTTATGTTGAATTAGTAGAACATGAGATGCTTGATTTTGATGTCATTTTGGGTATGATTGGTTGCATGCTTACTTTGCTTCAATAGATTGTAGGACAAGGGTGGTAAAGTTTAACTTTCAAAATGAACCCATTTTAGAGTGAAAGGGGGAAAATTCAATTCCAAGAGGTCGTATAATCTCTAGTTGAAAGCTTGTAAAATTATATTTAAAGGGTGTTTATGCCATATAGTAAGAGTCCAATATTTAGACTCCGAAATTCCTCCAATTGAGTCGGTCCCCGTAGTGAGGAAATTTCCGTAGGTCTTTCCTAATGATCCTCCCAGTATTCCTCCTGAACGGGAAATGAATTTTGGTATCGACTTTTACCGGATACAAATACCATTTCAATACCTTCTTATCAGATGGCTCCGGCATAATTGAAAGAGTTGAAGGCTCAAATCAAAGATTTACTAGACAAAGGATTTATTAGACCTAGTATTTCTCCATAGGTGCTCCAGTTTTATTTGGGAATAAGAAGGATAGGTACCTTAGAATGTGCATTGATTATGGCCAACTCAATAACCTAACTATTAAAAACAAGTACCCTCTCCCCCGGAGTGACGATATGTTTGATCAACTCCAAGGGGCAAGCTACTTGTCTGAGATTGACTTGAGATCAAAATTTCACCAACTTAGGGTGAGAGGTGAAGATATACCAAAAACGGCATTTTGAACTAGATATGGTCACTATGAGTTCTTAGTAATGTCCTTTGATCTCACGAATGCCTCGGCAGCATTTATGGATCTCATGAATAGGGTGTTATGAAGTCAGCTAGATTCATTTGCATTGTCTTCATTTACGACATCTTAGTTTATTCGAAAAATGAGGGTGATCACATGGACCATTTGAGGATGGTGTTACAAGTTCTTAAGGAGAATAACTTATTTATAAAGTATATGATATGTGAGTTTTGGTTAAGGTCGATGGTGTTTCTTGGTCATATCATCTCTAGTGTGGGAGTTGTGGTTAATCTAAGAAAAATCGAGGTGGTCAACAATTGGTCTAGACCATTGACTCCAACCTAGAGTAGGAGTTTGTTGGATCTAGCGGATTATTATAAGAGTTTGTGGATGGTTTTGCATACATTACATCTCCGTTGACTACTTTGACCCAAAAGAGTATGAAATTTGAGTGGTTTTAGGGGAGTGAGAGAAGCATCAAATCTTAGAAGATAGGCTTACTTTTGATCCTGTGTTTACTTTAGGGGAGGGTACAAAGGTCGTTGTTGTGTATTTTGATTCATCCCGAGTGGGTTTAGGGTGTGTGCTTATGCAACATGGGAAAGTATTAACCTATGTTTCTAGACAACCTAAGGTGCATTAGAGAAACTATCATACTCATGATCTTGAGTTAGCAGTTATGGTATTTGCATTGAAAATATGGAGGAATTACTTGTATGGCGTTCATGTTGATGTGTATACCAACCACAACAGTCTTCAATATGTGTTTACTAAAAAGAAGTTCAATCTCCGACAAAAAAGGTGGTTTGAATTGTTGAAAGAGTACGACATGAGTGTTCTCTATCACCCCAACAAGGCCAATGTGGTTGCGGATGCTCTAAGTCGTATCACCATGGGTAGTGTGTCTCATATAGAGGAAGCCAATGAAGATCTAGTTAAATATGTTCATAAGTTAGCTCAATTGCGTGTAAAGTTGGAAGATTCTCCGAATGGTGGTTTTATGGTCCATTATAACTCCGAGTCATCATTAGTGGTTGAGGTGAAATCCAAATAACACATTGATCAACCATTGATGGAGTTGAAGGAATCGGTTCTTGGTAAGCTTTATGAGTCATTCTCCTAAGGGGGGATGGTTTCATTAGGAATCGAAGAAGGTTGTGTGTTCCCAATGTAGATGGTTTGAGAAACTTGATCCTTGAGGAAGCTAATGGGTCCCGTTAATCCATTCATCTGAGTTCGACTAAGATGTACCATAAACTTAGGGAAGTGTTTTGTTGGGAAGGTTTGAAAAGGACATAGTAGAATTTGTTGCTCAGTGCAAATTGCCAACAAGTGTAAGCCGAATATCAAAATCCGGGTGGTTTACTATAAGAAACCCAAGTTCCTACTTGGATGTGGCAAAACATCAATACGGATGTTGTGGTAGGTTTGACTCGGACAAAAAAGTAATATAACTCTATATGGGTGGTTGTTGTTTGGTTGACAAAGTCTGCCAATTTTATTCCCGTCAATTCTACTGGTGGAGGATTATTAAAGGATCTTATTCATAGATAAGACTGTATGTCACCATGGTATTCCATTATCCATCATATCGGATCGGGATGCATAATTCACTTCTAGGTTTTGGAGGTCATTCCAAAAAGGTTTGGGTACTAAGGTAAAGCTAAACACCGCTTTTCATCCCCATATGGATAGTCAACCTGAGCATACTATACGAACTCTTGAGGATATTCTTAGGGCTTGTAGTAGTGATTTCAGGGGAAATTGGGATAAACATTTGCCTTTGGTGAAATTTGCCTACAATAATAGTTTCCATTCATCCATATACATGGCTCCTTATAAAGCCTTTTGTTGTAGGAGGTGTAGGTCCTATTGGATGGTTTGAAGTGGGTGAGTCCTCACTTTTTGGTCCCGATTTTATTTATAAGACTTTAGATAAGGTTCATATAATAAGGAATTGCAAACAGTCGATAGTCTGCAAAAGTTTTATGTCGATCATAAGAGAAGGGAGTAGAGTTTGAAGAAGATGATAAAGTGTATTTGAAAATTTCATTAATGAAAGAGGTGGTTAGATTTGGCAAGACATAGAAGTTGAGTCCTCATTATGTGGGTCCCTATGAAATCTTTCAAAGGGTTAGTAAGGTTGCCTATGAATTGAAACTCTCTAGTAATTGGCTTCTGTTCATCCGGTTATCCATGTTTCTATGCTTAAGAAGTGGATCAATGATCCCGAGTCTATATATTGATTAGTTTAACTTATGAATATTTGTATGTCTACATTGTTAAAGTATTATGATATGTACTCATAAATGTCATGGTATTTGAAATGGGATGTTGGTCATGATTCTTGTGGGGATACTTGATTGAGTAAGGTTATGGGTTTTGCTTAGTCATTGCACTTGTTGACTTGATTGGGGTTCATGGGTAATTGTCTTTATTTCGTGATATTATAATGAACTCTTATTCATGCTTGTTGATGTTATGACTTGATGGTAGAGTTGTTTTTACTATATGTCCAATTATATGATGTGCATGTTGACTTAAGTATACTAAGCATTGTTGGTCTTGTGATATACATGTCTATGACTTAATGAATATCTCTAATTGATTGGTATGGTCATATTTAATGTGCATAAAGCTTTTCAAAATAAATTTCATACTTTAAATGAAATGTCCCTTTTTAGCATGTTTTCATGATATATGCACATATGGTCTCATACTTAGTACAAGTGTTGTACTAACCCAATTTTTGCCTTTTCCCTAACATTTTCGATTCCGGTCGTTGAAAGGCTTTTGGAGATGATTTTGATTAAGTCTTAGAATTCTTAATCATCCAAGTAAGGTAGGTCCTCACTTTCCGAGGTCGATGCCACTACCAACCCTATGATGTTTCTTTAGTTTTCAAGACTCTTATATTCTTAACTTTTTATTTGGATACTAAAAACATTCTATGACCTATATGTGTTCTTATTGTATTGATGTATGGGCTAGGCGCAATTTGATATACTCTTGTTAGATGGTTATGAGATGAGACAAGATTTTTAGACTATGCTATGTTTTATATATCTATGTGCAATAAAAGTAGAAGACTAAGTAATCTTCATATACGAAAGGTCTTTGTATACTCGATGCATATCTATTATGTGTATGTAGAGGTCTACGTAAACTTCAACGTACAAGTAGTAAAAAGTTTTGAATTTCTGCTAATTTTGACCTATGAATGTAATGATGTAAGCTATGAGGTTAGTCTTTGTCCTCAAAGATAACGACGATGCTGATTACGTCTAGGGGGTGCTCCCGGATGTGACAGTATTACTTCATCGTTGTACAGCTGTATATTGGAGTTCTTGTGTAGCATTACTCCTAAGAAGGGAAGATAGTGCGTTTATCTTGTAAGGTAATTGTGAAGTATGCTAGTTAATGGAAGAACTCGTATTAATAATTGATTTGTTTCTATATGAATCTACCCCAGGAGTGGAATAAGGGAAGAAGGGGCTTTATTCCATGATTTGGGATTGTGTTTTTCTCTATGATTAACTTGAAGGGTTCCATGTACCCCTCAGTTCGTGGGAAGCGAAAGAGAATTAATGTTGACAAACATTAAAGAGGCTAGTTGCATTTTACGATTGATCTTTAAATATAGTCATATGAGGAGAGTGGTTAGATAATACGTAGGCATGGTTGGTTTGAAAGGATTAAGCTAAAATTTTTGGATCCCATTTAAGAAAAGGGCTTTTTAGCCCGGCCTGAATAAGCCTGTTGATTTGTGGGGCTTGAGAAATATAGATAGGGTCTGCCCGTGGGCCAATATAAATTAATTTAAAAATATAATATTATATTAAAATTTAAAATTAAAGAGAGTCTAAACTCAAAACAATTAGGTTATTTTAATTTAGATATTTATATTTTTCATGGAAAAAAACATAATAAACACTATACACATAATTTTATGGGATAATTTCAGAGACCTCCCTCAAAGTTTCGCTTTATAACGTTGATCTCTCCTGTGGTTTACGATTTACGTCTACCTCCCTTATTTTCATTTACTTGTGACCGTTCTTTAAATCTATTTAAGATAAATATAAAATAATTTATATTTGATAATTTTATCCTTTTTACATTAATTTCTTCTTATTAATAAATATTATATAAAAACAACTTATTTAACAAATATTTTTAAAAATAAATTAGCACAAATATAATGTTTTCATTCAAGGTGGCTCACAATTTTCACCAAATATTAACTCTTCATATCTGTTTCACCTTTATCAATTCGTGTAGATTTTCCTCCTACAATAACGCATCATTTTCCAGCAACAATTTCTTCAAATAGAAGTGAAAAAGGAAGTCCTCAATAGAAATTCTATAAGAGCGATCAGATTTTGTTGTAGTTAAACATTTTCGCAAGCGAAAAAAAATATGATCCAACGAATAGACATAAATCATTTAAAATTTGATCTAAACTTGAATATATAAGGGTAAAATTGTCAAATCTTAATTTATTTATATTTATTTTAAATAGATTAAAAGAATGATTATGAGAACTGAAAACAAGGGAGGTTAATGTATTATTGTAAACCACAAGGAAGGTGAGTGTTATAGAGAAAAACGTGGAGGGACGTCTTTGAAATTATCCACAATTACATTTGTGGACTTGATTAAGAAGTAGTAACATTAGCATCAAGTAATATTGTTTTGTCAATATTTATGATAATATTCTTAAATAATAATTTATAATTTAATTTAATCATTATAAAAAATATTTTTTTTAAAAAAAAGTGGGCTGGCCTAGTAAGCTTGTAGCCAACATACTTGTGGGTTAGGAAAGCTGTTTATTGAACCAAGCAAAAATGGGCTAGCCTGGCCTGACCCGTACAATGTCAAAGCCTGTATGGGTTAGCCCGGATAAGTGGGCTAGCCCATATTGACAGCTCTAATGATAAGGGTATGATGTGATAAAGAGTTGATTAAGTTTACCCCAGTTGGGGGATAATGTGCTTTGATGGCAAGGTTTTGAGTTCCCTTAATATTCCTACATTGAGATTCCTAGAGTTTTTCAATGTTGTGAACAACTTCGGGTGATGGATATAAAGTTTAGTGACGTAGATACACATTTTGAATTACTTGAAATACTCACTTAATTGAGTGTAGTGAAGGTTTAGTGGGAAATGGTTCCTCCTTTAGAGTTGAATAAGGTGACGCTTAAAAGAGTTTGCACAATCTTGATTCCAAGAGGGAGATGTTGTGCTTGATTAGTAAGGTTTGCAAAAGTTCTCTTGGATGCGATAGGTTGCTCCTAGATGGGTTTAACCCAAGTGGGGGATGATTAGTCGAGTAGTAAGGTTGTTCATATCTCTATTTTTTCCTTCTATTCTTACTCAAGCTTGAGGCCAAATAGTTCCTAGAACCTTGTTTATGTATTAGATTCTTGCATTATAAGTATAAGTTGCATGCTCTCCATATTTATGCGTGTCCTAGAATACACTATGTTACGCATGTTTTGAAATATTCTTATTACATATAATTGGATTTTTGATAAGTTACATGTTTCTCATGTTGTTGTGCATCTTAATATGGTGAAGGCACATTTGACTTCATGAGGTGGTTGAATAAGCATGTTTGATTACACTTGTGATGTAAGGTATTTTGTCCCCATATTGAGGTGTTGAGATTTCCTACAATGCAAAAAGAAGAGTTCCCCATAAGAATAGGTGATTTTGTGTTGTTTCGATGTGTTGACATAGGCTCACACTTAAAGAGTGATGGTGTTGTAATACATTGAAAATCCAAGACTCGTGGTAAAGCCTAACATAGGTGTCATAAATTCTAAAAATTATTTCTAAGTCCATTTCTAATGAATATAGGTCATTTAGAAGGTTTAAAAACCAAAATGTCCAAGAACGTCTGAAAAGTTCTTTCAAAGGGATGCTAGTGTGCCTTAGCCTTTTTACTAACTTTAAGGAGTCAAAATGTATGAAAATTGGTGAAAAGGTAGCTAATGGGTGTTTGAGTTGTTTCATGGTTGAAACGTCTGCGTACGACTCCCCAAGTACCGACCAAGGGCCCTTGAGGAGGATCCCTGCAGTTCGATGCAGCAGTGCCTAGCAGCGTGCATCGACATGACAAACAACGGTCTGTGTGTGTCTTGATGAGGCGTCAAGGCCACCGTCGTCCCACACTTAGAAAGATTCATGAAGGTCCTTGTTTACCTAGCTACTGTTACACGCGATGGAAGGGGTTGATGACGCATTAGTGGCTCAACGGGGCGTCAAGGCCACCGTCATCTCATACTTAGAAAAATTGGAGAAAGCCCTCGACTACAAAGTCTTTAACCGAGAAGATGGAGTGCAGGACGGAGGGGGGGTGTCCATCGACTCACCGACGGACCGTCGATCGGGGTCGGTGAGGGGTGAGTTCCACTGATGAATTTTAAATGATTTCATTTGATTAAGTAAGTGGTTTAGGGGTTAGTTAGGGATTTAATAGAGACTAATTAAGTTAATTAATCCCCTCTATAAATACCCTTAACCCTCATTAACCTAAACACAACTCTCAAAATAAACTCTCTTCCTTTTCTCTTATTTCTCTCTCTACATGAACTTACCATTGAAGGCTAGAAAGAACAAGGGTTTGGGGGTTGGAAAAAGGGGTGAATTTTTCATCAAACTGTGGAGAAACATTAGGGTATGGGTTCTATTTATCATTGAGATTCTTTCCTCAAAGGGTTCCTTCAAAAATAGATTTCAAAGGTTGTGTTTTCTTATGTGTTCCATTCAATTACGAAATTGAAGTTATGGATTGAGTTGTTAATTAATTCTTAGGTTTATATTGAGCAGATTTATATGTAATTCAACTTGTTTATGACAATCGTTGATGGTTTGGTCTAATTGAAGAATATGATCCTTTATCCCTAACCCTGGGTAGTGATCTTGACCTATGTTATATGGTCAACATTCAATTGAGATGGTTGTTGATTAGATTACTATCCTATTGTAATATTATGATTAAATTAAGATGAATTATAGGTCTATCATGCCAGTTCTTGAGATGTAATTTAGGTTATGAATTATAATGTGAAATTCGCCTATGTACATTGTCTCAAGTTGTGATCTAAAGATGAATTGTGTTATAGAGATGCAATTGGCTTTGTGCTTCTATTGTTTATCGTTGTGGTATCATGTTACTCACCAAGTTGTGTTGAGTTATGGGTTGATGGTAAGACCTTGATAATAGACTATGAGGAAGATTTGGTAAGTCTTAGAATCTCTATCTTTATTTCCAATTGTGATTAATTGTTGTTAAGAGATGATATTACATGGGAGTATGCCTTATACTAGGATTATAGGGTGGTATGATGTTGAATTGAAATGTCTTGATTATGTTGTGAGGTTGATTAAGGTGTATGTTTTATAAAGAGGGTGAAAACTATCAATGAGCCTTAATATGTTATGAAATGCTACAGTGTTAACCTCACTTATATGAGTTGTGATGAAAAGACACATTCATAAAGTTATTGTTGAGCTATTGATGATGATGATCATACAACGGGTAGACCCTATGTCCTAAATTAGGTTATGATTGATAATTAAAGGCTTGAACACATTTCAAAAAGGGACTCTAGCTTAGCCCCGAGTGAACTAGATAAGGAAGTGTCCTTTCCCACATAGAGAAGGTAGGAACACTACATTACTCTTGAGATTGGAGTCTATAATGCATGGCGCATAAAGAGGGTCCCAACTAAATCTCCTAGTTCTTGAACTATGCTACCCCCATAGGAATACTAGCTAGTGGATCCACATAGTTGCTATGTTTAATATTTTGGTACTACCTTGACAAGTAGTCTGCCTTCTTCGGTGTAGGGTTTTATGACACCGGATTCCACACTAGCTCATATGGTCTATGTCGGTTTGGGCAAGATGTTCCCAATTGGTAAAACGAATTAAAGGACTTGAACTCTACCTTGGATAATCTAAGGGGTCTAGCTTAGTCTAGGTAGGGGTATGGGACTCTTCCTTGACATTGCACTAGTTAGTCTTGTTGGGAGTCTTAGGAGGAGGTTCTTATATGTTTATATAAATATAATATATGTATATACATGATGACCATGTCATATTGTTGATACTATATGTTGATTAGTTCGTTTATTAATATGCCTTGGATTATAATGATACTATAAGATGAAATGCAAGCCTAAATGCCATGATATGTAAAGTTGGACATTGGTCATGTTTTCTTGTTGAGGATACTTGATGGAGTAAGGTTATGGGACTTCGGTTGGACATTGCACTTGTTGACTTGATAAGGACTTGTTAGTAGTTGTATTGTATATGATTATATGTTTAACTGTTATTCATTCTTGTGATATTATTCCTTGATGTTATGGTTGTAGTAAATCATGATTCTACGTGTGTTGGGATAAGTGTTACTTGTTGAGACAGTAAGCATGTTTGGTTGATTAATATGACTTACTTGACTTTGCATTAAGCCCCTAAAAGGGGTAGAATGGCATGCTTCGTTAAAAAGTCTCTTTAGCATGTTTTGCTTGTGTATGTGCATAAGATCTCATACTCAGTACATGAGGAGTACTACCCCCGTTTTCTTCCCTTGTCCTAATCATTTTAGGTTCCGGTCGTTGAATAGTTTGGAAGGAAATATTTTTTAAGGCTTGGATTCTTCCTTTCATCCAAGTGGGATAGGTCCTCAATTTTTGAGGGCAATGCCATCTTCCAGCTTTGGACTTTGTAATAAGTTTATTGACTCTATCATTTCTTTCCTTGTTATTTGAATATTGTACTTTCTTATGAACTATACCTTGTCTTGTTGATTGACGTAAGGTCTAAGCCCATATTGTGACATCCGTTTGGATGGCATGGACAAGACAATCATTGAGACTAATTCTATATTTTTATATATATGTGAAATAAAAGTAGAAGTCTATCTATCTTTCTTATAAGGAGGGTCTATGTATACTCGATATGAATATATATTATGTGTATGTACGTGGTCTATGTGAACCTCCAGGTAGAGAAAATAACATTTTTAAATTTTTCCGCATTTTTCAACCTATGAATGTAAAGACATGAACTAAGAGGCTATTCTTAGTCCTTTAAAGGGACGACAACGCTGGTTATGTCCACTGGGTAAACCCAAATGTGACAAACTTTGTATCAAAGCATGTGGTTGAATACTGCTGACTTATGTCTCTCTCTCTACCACGTCCATGTAGGTTTGTATTCATAATTGTGAAGTGCGCCACACTTATGAGTAGGAACCTATACGATGCTTAGGAATAACTCTCATTCTTGGAAATCTTATATCGTGTCAACAGAGTATACTTATGGTGTGAGTTGGATCTAACTATATTATTGTGGTTATAGGAACATGAACACTCGACGGAATGCGACTCAAAGACTTGAGGAGGAAGTTGCTAATGCGAGAGCTCCTCCCATGATGAGCAAGTTCCTCCACTTGAGGAAAATGCTTATGTTGATCAAACCCCGGCTAACCCTCCACCAATGACGGAAGCAGTGATGAGGGCAATTATTGCACAACTGGCCCAAGTCATGACTACTCAAGCACAAGCCGCGACAGTTCAAGCCTAAGCTATGATGACTCAAGCCAATCGGGATGTCTCTCCTCGTCCTCATCGACAAGTCACTAATATGGTTTCCCGTCTAAGAGACTTTACTCGGATGAACCCTCCTACTTTCGATGGGACTAAGGTTGATGAAGACCCCAAAGAATTTGTTGATGAGGTCTATAAAGTGTTATATGGTTTAGGGGTGACTTCAAGTTAGAAGGTCGAGTTGTCCTTATATCAATTCAAGGATATGGCTCAAACCTGGTATGTGCAATGGAGGGACAATAGGCCGTTGAGGGGTGGTCTAGTTACTTGGGAGATCTTTAAGGTGACTTTTCTAGATCAATTCTTCCCTAGTGAGATGAGGGAGGAGAAGGTGATGGAGTTCATCAATTTTCGCGAAGGAGGGAAGAGTGTTCATGAGTACTCTTTGGAATTTGTTCAGTATTCCAAATATGCTCATTCTTTAGTCTCCGATCCTAGAGGCCAAATGATTCATTTTGTGATGGGGGTGTCAGAGAACTTACAAGAGGAGTGCCAATCTTCCATGCTACATGACATCATGAACATTTCCCGTCATATGGTTTATGAAAGAAGGGTAGAGGAGGCAAGATCTAAGAGAAAAAGTACAGATGCTAAGAATTCTAGGTCATTTAATGGAGGCTCCTCAAAAAATAGGCTTGAAATACAAGATAAGCCTATATTTAAGAAATGCAGTGCAAATCAAGTCCCTACCAAATTCCCAAGAGCTAGTGGTTATAGGGTGTCTAACCCTAAATTTTAGAAGGTACAAGGATCTAATTCACCAAAGGAGAAACCAACTTGTGGAAAGTGTGGTAAAAAGCACTATGGTGAGTAAGTTAAGGGGATGGATCATTACTTTAGTTGTGGAAAGAGTGGTCAGAAAATGAGAGATCTTCCAAACTTGAAGATTCAAGACAAGGGTAGTGGCCAAGATCAAGGAAGTGGTTCTAGTGATGCTCCAAAGAACAAATGCTTCTATGCTCTCCGCTCTAGGGGTGAGAAAGAGACCTTTCCCGACGTGGTGACTGGTATGTTAAAATTTTTTACTATTGATGTGTATGATTTACTTTATCCGGGTTCTACTTTGTCCATTATTACACCACTAGTAGCTAAAAAGTTTGATGGCTTATCTGATATTTTGCATGACTGTTTTCTAGTGTCTACTCCGGTGGGAGAGTCGGTTGTTACTAAAAGAGTCTATCAAAATTGTACGATTTCATTGACCAATAGTGTTTCTTATTCTCACGACCAAGGAGAACCCCCTAGAAGTAACATGGCGTACTTCACCTCTCCGAGGTCTTATAAAATCTCAAAGTTCTCATTCATCGTATCGACATAGTAAATTTAGTGGAAAATTAAAAACTTTTCATAGCACCTCATAAGCTAGAAACTTTACTTCATATACATATAAAATATAAGTCATAATACATATATATACTCTAAGTCTCTTTGACATCTTAGACTCAATAACTTTTGAGTACATTAGGGACACGACCCTTAAGATATATTACAAACTATACAATATTTAATAGACTTTACAATAAGTACACATTCGGATATACTTTGACTTGAGGATTCCGTTCCTTGAGCTTGGGAATCATCTATCAAGATCTTCATCATTCAAGACATACTTTAAGCATCCATACCATATACTTTGTGTAAAAAGTAGAGAATAATGGGATTAGCACAAGAATGTACTAAGTATGGCAACCATGCAAAAACATGCATTAAAAAGGACCATTTTCTTTGAAATCATACTTCATGCCATTTTGAGTAAATCATCATAAAGCATTTATCAATAGCATATATATATATATATATATATATATATATATATATATATATATATATATCATTTTATACTTCATAGAAACGGAATCAAAGGACAAACATCATAGAAAAGCACATAACATTATAGAAGTATGATATCACATAGACATAGTTAAGTCAATACCTTCATCATATAGTCAACAAGATCAACATCATGCATAAAGACTTATATCATGGACATCTTCGTAACAAGTAGACAAATACTACAATCTCATGCATAGGGAACATATACATAGTGACATGCATTAGAACACCTTCCTAGAACTTCCTAAGGATCTACTTGTACAATGTCTAGATGGGTTCATTACTTTCACCTATCCTAAGTAACCTCCCGTATGTCATTCTATTTAGGGTCCTAGTCATTTAACTTCCATTGTCCATTTTACTTTAGGGAAACTATAGCCTTAACCGACATAGACCATGTGATGTTAAACATGGAATCCGGGGTCATAGAACCCCACACAAAAAGGAGGTGGTCTACCGGCCAAAGTACAACAAAATGTGAAATACCTTTCTAGGTGGATCCACTAGCTAGTATCCTATGGTGGCAACATAGTTATGGAACTTGGGGGTACATGTGAAAACCTTTTTATTCCAAGATTAGACATTGTAGTTATTTACCTATGGAAACCCTATTTATGCGCGTTGAGGTGTTGTGGTTATCCACCTCATGAGATTTGTGGTGACCTACCTTCCTACCATGGGAAGGGACACACGCTCATACTCAAGTTCACTCGGTGCTAAGCTAAGTTACCTTCATTGAAAACCTTTATTATATTTTTACTTTATCAATCATAGGATTACGAGAGTCATCCCCTCAACCTTAATCACATAATGAATCCATTCACATAAACATAGCATATGTAAAGCATCATCTAGTTTAGGGTACACATGAATACACCATTTAAGGAACCTCTCTTGACAAGATCTTCATACATGTATGTGTGTATACATATATGTGAGAAAACCATTCACAGAACACATTAAGTCACACAAGTTTATATATCAATGAATGAGTCTATTGGCATAACTATATTAGCAATCCTTTCATATATACCCACTAACACACTATGCACATTCATACTTCATCCTTGCATACACATCATATTTATAACATGTTCATTTATTCATCTTTTATATACATAGAAACCAAACATAGGAACTATCCTACAAGGATACACATGTGCAATGCATAGACAAGGTCACATAGACTTTCCCATACTAGTACACCTATCAAGTAATCCTAGCAAGGAATACATAACACACTTCACATACATATACTTTGCTTGCATAGTAGTAGAACTTAGTAAATATGAGAATAACCTTTCATTTAGACACCATAACGTATACTACTTGTAACATGCATTTAAGTGAGAGTGTGTCTACATTGGTCAACATGATCACATAATTGCTATCAATAACTCCTTGTGGGAGACACCCTCTTAGACCACATTATATTTCCAAGAACATACCACACAACACATAATAGCATAGGAGTCAAGACAATATAAACATTATAACCAAGGCTCCTAAATTTAGATATTTACACTTTCATATAAGGGGTACATGGGTAGGGGATATTTACAACTTTAAAACATCAATGGCATCACCTACACAATACCCTAACATGAATATACGCATGCTCATACAATAGCCACACAACATAGATCACAACTAGATAGGAAGATAGGAACAATTTCATCATAAGGTGATCATCTAAATCTCTAAATCATATATTCATAAATATGTCTTCAAGGCCATGATCAACACATATATAATGACAATAAAGTAAAAACCGCCACCATAAGTGGACCATACCACACCATTCCATATAGTGCTTCATCAATATTACTATAAAGAAATAGAGAAGTAGAATAGTAGAGGGAATAAGCATTCTTAAATTTATCACCCTTTGATCATCATTGATGAAAACTAATTATTCATCAATAAGTAACATATATGGAAGTATCTTATTTCACTTTAACACATAAGAAACCATGTACAAGTCGCTACAAGAATATATTATATCATAATACAACACATCAATATACTATGAAAGTAAAATAACATATATCATTAGATAATTTCCCTTGCATTGGTTTAGATAATATTTCATACATATTATGAGTCTAAGGAAGTATCTAAACCTACATTTAACCATATAGAAATCATAATTACATACCCTCAAGATTAAGGTTACAACATAGGAATTTAGGCTTACCGATTTGCTAGATTATAGAAAACATTACCAATATTATGAACTCTATAAGGATTTGATCATGATTAATATTTAATGAACAATACTATCATTAGGAAGTAGCTAACTCGATAAGAAATCAAGAAGAAACCATGCTTGATCAAGATCCATCACACACTTAGCTCTTTGACTTCTTAGCATAAATGAATCTAGATCAATTCATGCAAGCCTTTCTTAGATTGTTCATTGAGGATATATAACTACAAAATTTATCCATTACATCACCCTAAGTCAGTATCTACAGCATTTCATACATAATCACAACCTTACAGAACTATTCCTCAATCGACTTCAAGGTAACACATAGAAAAATAGGCTATTCATGTTCAAATCTTCATAAATTGATCCTCATGGATACTTGAATAGAAATTCAAAATAAATTCATGTTTATAACATAATATAAAATAACTTCAACGTAATTGAATCATAATTCAATTGATAGAATTCAAGATCATAAAGCCCATGCAAGGCTAAATAGTTTTGGTGATGGAGCATGGGTTCATCATGCAATTGGATTGAAAACCACTTCAAAATCAGTAGAAAATCATCAATACGTTTGTATTATGCCTTCGAAACAAGTTTAAGAAAGAACCCATGGCACATTCAAGAAGAAAGTGTTTGATCATATTTTTCTCTTTTGAAATATTTGAGTATGGCTCGCTAGATTAAAAGATACTAGAGATGAATATAACCATACCTTATTCTAGTTTAAAACCTCTAAAACTTGATGATTCATCCATATAAAACCCATGTTGAATGTGTTCTTGAGCTGCACCAACAATGGTGGTTTCTAGAGAGAGTATTTTTGGAGGGAAAGGCTCAAAACATGTGACTTGATTTTAGAATGGGTTGATCACGTTTTGGATGAGTTATATAAGCCTAAAATTACTTAAATAAACCCATACTAATCATTTTAGGATGTGGGGTGAATTTCCATTCACCCCTTCAATTAACAGAACACAGGCTGCACATTACAGTGCACCATCTACGGATGCACCTACCGGACGTCATCCTTACAACGGACCATTCCTAGGGCTCCGTCATTGGGTAATTAGCCAAATATTGGCTTTATACCTTCCCAAGTCATGTCAAAGTCGACGACACCTGCTTTACGGGCCGTTGGTTGACCAACGATCCGTCGTTGGGTCTGTCAATAGACACTGCCTAGGCTGTGTCTTAGGCAGCTTTGGGTCCTTCTTTTGGGGCCTCTTGTGGGGCCCTTTAGAAGTTGTAATCGTATGTTTTCAAAGTGATTACACATATTAACATTTTATAGACCTTCCACATATATTTCATCGAAAACAAGCACCTACAAGACGTCCAAACATCCTTGGCCCCAACATGACATACAATGAATGTCTTAGGGGCTAGTTTTCAAATGCTTTGGACGTTCTTTGGTGTTTGTCCTCCAAACTTCACAAAGCTTAATATAAAAACATTAAAAATAATTTTAAACCATTTAAATACTTGTTAGACTTATTTAATACAAATTCATGCATAGACACATGAGGCGCATAAGCGACTAGTCGTCGAACATCTTGGTCGTCCATTAACGTTTCACTTCCATATCAGTTCTAACTTTGTACAATGCTTCTAAACCTTAAAATAATACATTTTAGAACCTTATAACATCATGAAACACCCTTAAACACATAGAAACACATATTAGGCATCTAGGTTACTTAGTCGTCGAACATCTTAGTCGCCCCTTAACGTTCGACTTCCAATACCTCTAATATTTTTTATACTCCCTATATACTATATTTTAAACATATTTATGACATTATAACTTTAAGAAAAACATGTCAGGCTATAGACACCTTATCTCATTTTAAGGGTCTTACACTTATATCGATCAAGTAGAATTTGATATGCTTGATTTTGATATTATATTGGGTATGGAATTGTTGCATGCATGTAGTGCATCCATTGTTTATAGAAAAACAGTGGTGAGGTTAAACTTCCCAAATGAACCCATTGTTGAGTTGAAGGGGGGAAATTCTATTCCTAGAGGTCGCATCATATCTGGTCTGAAATCATGTAAAATGATCACAAAGGGTTTTCTCTTTCACATAGTAAGAGTCAAAAATTTGAATTCTGAAATTCCTCCTATTGAGTCGGTCCCCGTAGTTAATGAATTTCTGGATGTTTTTCCTAATGACCTTCCCGGTATTCCTCCCGAACGTGAAATTGATTTTGGTATCGATTTGCTATCGGAAACAAATCCCATTTTAATCCCTCCATATCGGATGGCTCCAGACGTATTGTAAGAGTTGAAGGCTCAACTCAAGGATTTGCTTTACAAAGGCTTTATAAGGCCTATTATATCTCCATGGGGTGTTCCGGTGTTATTTTTCAAAAACAAGGATAGGTCTTTGAGAATGTCTATTGACTACCGCCAACTCAACAAGGTCACCATTAAGAATAAGTACCCTTCCCTCGGATTGATGATTTATACTCCAAGGGGAGAGTTACTTTTCAAAGATATATTTGCAGTCGGCTTATCACCAACTCAAGGTGACATGGGAGGATATACCGAAGATGGCCTTTCGGACTAGGTATGGGCAGTATGAGTTCTTGGTCATGTCTTTCGGTCTCACTATTGCTCTAGCAGAATTTATGGACCTAATGAATAGAGTATTTCAAAATTACCTAGATTCATTTGTCATTGTCTTAATTGACGATATCTTGGTATACTCGAAGAATGAGGATGATCATATGGGTCATTTGAGGGTAGTGTTGCAAACCCTTAAAGAACATCAATTGTATGCAAAATATAGCAAGTGTGAGTTTTGGTTAATATCGGTTACTTTTCTTGGGAACATCATTTCTATTGAAGGAGTTGAAGTAGACCTAAGAAAAACGAAAGCTGTGAAAAATTGGCCTAGACCATTGAATCCGACAGACATCACGAGTTTATTGGGTTTAGAGAGTGACAAACAAAGGTTTGTGGATGTTTTCGTGTCCATTGGGTCTCCTTTGAGTACTTTTACCCAAAAGAGTAAAACGTTTGAGTGGTTGGAGGCATGTGAGAAGAGCTTCCAATTATTGAAAGATAGGCTTACTTTTGCTCTGATGTTGACAATACCAGAGGGTACAAAGGGTTTTGTGGTGTATTTTGATGCATCCTGAGTGTGTTTGTGGTGTGTGCTTATGGAAAATGTAAAGGTGATAGTTTATACCTCTAGGCGAATAAAGGTACATGAGAGGAATTACCCCACTCTTGACCTTGAATTAGTGGCCGTGTTGTTTGCTTTGAAAATTTGGAGGCATTATCTGTATGGGTTTCATATGGATGTTTTTACCGATAATAAGAGTCAACAATATGTGTTTACCCAAAAGAAGTTAAATCTCTGACAAAAAAGGTGGCTTGAGTTGTTGAAAGATTATGATATGAGTATCCTTTATCACTCGCCAAGGCTAATGTAGTTGCGGATTCCCTATGTCGGATTACTATGGGTAGTGTATCCCATCTTGATGAAGTTAAAAAGAACCTAGCAAGGGAAGTGAATAGGTTTGCTATGTTGGGGGTGAGGTTTTAAAGTGCTCTGGATGGGGGTGCCATAGTTCATTGTAACTCCGAGTCACCTTTAGTGGTTGAGGTGAAGTCCAAACAACACCTTCATTTAGCCTTTGGAGTTTAATGAATCAGTTCTTGGCAAGTTGAATGAAGCATTCTCTCTAGGGGGAATGGTGTGTTAAAGTACCAGGGGAGATTATGTGTTCCTGATGTAGATGGGTTGAGGGTACAGATCTTTGAAGAAGCACATGGGTGGCGCTACTCAATTCATCCAGGGTCGACAAAAATGTATCATGACCTAAGGAAAACATATTCGTGGGAAGGTCTAAAAAGGTACATAGCGGAATTTGTCGCTAAGTGTCCGAATTTCAAATAAGCAAAGGCCGAACACCTACGGGTGGCTTACTACAAGAGATAGAAATTCAAACTTGGAAGTGGGAAGACATCAATATGGACATTGTAGTAGGTTTACCCTGGACCCAAAAGTCCTATGATTCCATAAGCGTTGTTGTGGATCTATTGACTAAATCCACTAGCTTTATCCTTATCAAGTCTTCATATTCGACGAAGGATTACGCAAGAATCTTCCTAGATGATATTGTGTGCCACCATGGCATTCTATTATCCATCATATCTGATCGGGGCACATAATTCACATCTAGATTTTAGAGGTTGTTCCTAAAAGGGTTAGGTACTACAGTGAAGTTGAGCACCGCTTTTCATCCCCAAATGGATGGTCAAGCAGAGAGTATGATACAAACCCTTGAAGATATGCTTAGAGAATGCATTATTGATTTTAAAGTGAGTTGAAATAGGCATTTACCTTTAGTGGAGTTTGCCTACAACAACAATTTTCATACATCCATTTCCATGGCTCCCTATTAAGCCTTGTATGGTAGGATGTGTAGGTATCCTATTGGATGGCTTGAAGTGTGTGAGCCATCACTTCTTTGTCCTAAGTTGATTTATAAGACTTTGGAAAAAGTTCATATCATAGGGAACTAGTTACAAACGGCCTATAGTCGGCAAAGGTCTTATGCCGATAATAGAAGAAGGGATTTTGAGTTCGAATAAGGTTATAAGGTGTATTTAAAAATTTCACCAATGAAAGGAGTGGTTAGATTTGGCAAGAATGGGAAATTGAGTCCTCGTTATGTGGGTCCTAATTAAATATTTATAAGGGTTGGTAAGGTTGCCTATTAATTAATACTTCCTAGTTATTTTGCTTTGGTTCATCTTGTTTTTCATGTTTCTATGTTGAAAAAGTGTGTCGGTGACCCCGAGTACATTCTTCCTATTGAGGGTCTTTGTGTCAAGGATAACCTCTCTTATGAGGAAGTACCGGTTCATATTCTTGATAGGCAAGTCAAGAAGTTGAGGAATAAAGAGGTGGTCTCCGTAAAAGTGTTATGGAAAAATCAATTAGTTGAGGGTGCTAAGTGGGAGGACGAGGCCGATATGAAAACATGTTATCCTCATATTATGAGAATTAAGGTTAGCCATTCTTTTGAATTATATAATTATGACCAAGATTTAAATATTTTGTTTTTGGGTGAAATGTTATAAAAATGGCATTTCTGAAAACCTCACACTAAGTTTTATAGTGAAGTCACTGTAGTATTGCTATTAAAAAATTGAAATTTTTCTATTTGCTTGCTTTGAGTTATGTTGTTCATTTTGATATGGTGAGTCTCCGTGAAATAATATGTACCATGTTGTTAAGTTTAATGTTGTGCTAATTGACTCATGTGATGTATGTTGAACTCAAAAATGTTGTGAGAAGGAAATGCCTCATGATGAAGTGTTTTGAGCCTTAGGTGTGGTAATATGAGTTTTGATATTTGCCTTGTAGGAGTGGCATGATTTATGTTAAATCGATATTGTTGATTGGTTGGGCTGCTATTTTTGGGTCTATTCCTTCTTTAAAAAAGAATTTTAGTGTCATTCGGGGACGAATGTTCCTAAAGGGGGATAATGTAATAACTTGAAAATCAAGACTCGTGGTAAAGCCTAACATAGGTATCATAAAGTCTAAACACTGTTTTGAAGTCCATATTTTATGAATATAGGTCATTTAGAAGGTTTAAGAACCAAAACGTCCAAGAACGTCCGGGAAGGTTGTTCAAAGATAAGCTAGTGTGCCATAGACTTTTTACTAACTTTTAGGAGTAAGAATTATACAAAAATTGGTGGAAAGGTAGTTAATCGGTGTTTGAGTTGTTTCATGGTTGAAATGTCTAGGCACGACTCCCAAAGGACCAACCAAGGGCCCTTGAGGAGGATCCATGTAGTTTGATGCAACATTGCCTGGCAGTGTGCATCAACAGGACAAAAGATGGTCTGTGCGTGGCTCGACGGGGCGTCGAGGCCACCTTCGTCCCACACTTAGAAAGATTCGTGAAGGCCCTTGTTTACCTAGCTATTGTTACTCGCGACGGAAGGGGTTGACGAGGCATCAGTGGCTTGACGAGGCGTTGAGGCCACCGTCATCCCATACTTACAAAAATTAGAGTAAGCCCTCACCTCTGAAGTCTCTGACCGAGACAAGGGAGTGAAGGACGGGGGGAGGGGGATTGTCCGTCAACTCACCGACGGACCGTCGATCATGGTCTCGTCAGTGGGGGTCGAGTTTCACTAATGAATTTTAAATGATTTCATTTAATTAATTAAATGTTTTAGGGGTTAGTTATGGATTAGAGATAGACTAATTAAGTTAATTAAGACACTCTATAAATAACCTTAACCGTCATCAACCTAAACAGAACTCTCAAAACAAACTCTCTTCCTTCTCTCTTATTTCTCTCTACATGAACTCACCATTGAAGGCTAGCAAGAACTAGGGTTTGGGGGATGGTAAAAGAGTTAGATTATTTATCAAATTGTTGATAAACATTAAGGTATGGGTTCTATTCACCTTTGATATTCTTTTCTCAAAGGGTTCCTTGAAAATAGATTTCAAAAAGTTGAGTTTTCTTATGTGTTTCATTCAATTATGAAATTGAAGTTATGGACTAAGTTGTTAATGAATTCTTAGGTCTATAATGAGTATATTTACATGTAATTCAACTTTTTTATTATAATTATTGATGGTTTGGTCTAATTGAAGAATATGATCCTCTATTCCTAACCCTAGGTAGTCTTGACCTATGTTGTATGGTGATCATTCAATTGAGTTGGTTATTAATTAGATAACTATCGTATGGTGCTATTATGATTAACTAAAGATGAATTATAGGAAAATCATGCTACTTCTTGAGATGTAATATAGGGTATGAATTATAATATGAAATTTGTCTATGTACTTTGTCTCAATTTGTGATCGAGAGATGAATTGTGCTATAGAGATGCAATTTGTCTTGTTATTCTATTGGTTATCATTGTGCTATGGTGTTACTATCAAAGTTTTGTTGAGTTATGGGTTTATGGTAAGACCTTTATGATAGACTATGAGAAAGATTTGGTGAGTCTTAGAATCTCTATCTTTACTTCAAATTGTGATTAATTGTTGTTAAGCCATGATATTACAATGGAGTATGCCTTATACTAAGATTATAGGGTGGTATTATGTATAATTTAAATGTCTTGATTATGTTGTGAGGTTGATTAAGGCGTATGCGTTATAACGAGGGTGAAAACTATCAATGAGCCTTAGTATTTTATGAAATGCTAAAGTGTTAACCTCACTTATATGAGTTGTGATGAAAGAACTTATACTCATACAATTCTATAGAGCTATTGATGATTATTATTATACAAAGGGTAGACCCTATGGCCTAAATTAGGTTATGAATGATAATTAAAGGCATAAAGAAATTTCAAAAAGGGACTCTAGTTTAACACCGAGTGAACTAGATGGAGAAGTGTCCTTTCCCACATAGGGAAGACAAGAACACTACATTACTCTTGAGATTGGAGACTATAATGCATGGAGCATAAAGAGGTCCCAAATAAATATCCTAGTTCTTGAACTATGTTACCCCCATAGGAATACTAGATTGTGCATCCGTGTAGTTAGTATGTTTTATGTTTTGGTACTACCTTGGCAAGCAGTAAACTTCTTTTTGTGTAGGGTTTTATGACACTGGATTCCACCCTAGCTCATGTGGACTACGTCAGTCAGGGCAAGATGTTCCAAAAAGGTAAAATGAATTGAAGGACTTGAACTGTAACATGGATAACCTAAGGGGTCTAGCTTAGTATGGGTAGCGGTGTGGAACTCTACCTAGACATTGCACTAGTTAGTATTGAGGGGAGTCTTAGGAGGTTCTTATATGTTTATTTTAAGATAATATATGATATTTATATATATATGATGACCATGTCATATTGTTGATACAGTATGTTGATTAGTTCATTTATGAATATGCCTTGGATTATAATGATACTATGCGATGAAATGCTAGCCTAAATGCCATGATATGTAAAGTTGGACATAGGTCATGTTTTCTTGTTGAGGATACTTGATTGAGTAAGGTTATGGATCTTTTCTGGGTCATCGCACTTGTTGACTTGATAAGTACTTGTGAGTAGTTGTCTTGCTTATTATGATATGTTTATCTCTTATTCATTCTTGTGATATTATTCCTTTGATGTTTGGGTTGTAGTAAATCATGATTCTAAGTGTGTTGGGATAAGTGTTACTTGTTAAGATAGTAAGCATGTTTGGTTTATTAATATGTCTTACCTGACTTTGCATTAATCCACTAAAAGGGGTAGAATGACATGCTTTGATAAAAAGTCCCTTTTAGCATATTTTGCTTGTGTATGTGCATAAGATCTCATACTTAGTACATGTGGAGTACTAACCCCGTTTTCTTCCCTTCTCCCAAATATTTTAGGTTCCAATCGTTGAAGAATTTTTAAGGAAATATTGTTGACGGCTTAGATTCTTCCTTTCATCCAAGTGCTGTAGGTCCTCAACTTTCAAATGCAATGCCATATTCTAGCTTTGGACTTTGTTATGAGTTTATTGACTCTATCATTTCTTTACTTGTTATTTTAATATTGTACTTTCGTATGACCTATACATGGTCTTGTTGAATTGATGTGAGGGTTATGCCCATATTGTGACTTCCCTTTAGATGGTATGAGATGACACAATCATTGAGATTATTTCTATATTTTTATATATATGTCCAATAAAAGTAGAAGGCTATGTAACCTTTCTATATAAAGGGTCTATGTATACTCGATATGAATATATATTATGTGTATGTAGAGGTCTATGTAAACCTCCAAGTAGAGAAAATAAAAGTTATAATTTTTTCCTCAATTTCAACCTATGAATGTAATGACATGAACTACGAGGCTAGTCTTATTCCTTAAAATATACGACGACACTGGTTAAGTCTAGGGGGTAAACCCGGATGTGACAGGCATACCTAGCCAATATTATTGATGTGTGACTATGAATTGTAATATCTTCTCTAAATGATGCATGTTATGAAAGCTAGTATTATGTAATAAATTGAATTTTTTGTCAGATAACATCCTAATATTGTGATGTGTTTGGTATGATCTTCCATTTTGACTTCATGAGGAAAGATTTATGAGCATGATTTGGTTAAAAGTTGAGAATTTATCCTTAAATTAATTGAACTTCTTGAAATGCTTGCATATGAGTTTTATGATGCCATGTATGTGTGTTCTGACTGGGAGAAGGTAGTCCATCCATAACTAAACATAGTAATGTCATGTGTCCTTGATAGTATGATGTCTAAATGAAAACATTTTTAGTTGATGTACATTTCCCATGATTTATGTGCATTTGGGGTATGAGTTACTTGTTTGTCTCGTGAGTTATAATATTGGTCATGCTTTGTGTGATTTGAAGGTTATTGCATATTGGACCCTATTATGAGATTAAAAGGGTAAAAACAATGTCATGGTTAGGAGAAGGTAGTTCCTGCTATGAGCGTAATAAATGTTTATGTATTTGATTCATTATGAGTTGGTGGATGAAGTTTCTACTTGCTTGTGTTGCATTGAGTTCATAATGATATAAAGTTGGTGTCCTTGTATGTTCGGTGCATTAACTATATTGTTGCATTAATGTAGTGGGTTGTGAGCTGCTAGTTTGGTCATTGAGTCCTTGAATGTTTTTTAAGTGTCATTCAAGGACATGTTCCCAAGTGGGTGATATTATAAGGACTCTAACAATGAAATATGATGAACTTGATACTCACATAATTTCAATAAGTTAATAAATTTTTAATTAGGTGAGAAATTACTTCTAATAGTTGGTTTTAAGAGTTTCAAGGTAAAATGTCAAAGAATGCCCAAGATGCCCGAAAACTAGTCTTTTGTGTGCTAGTGTGTTCTAGTATGTTTGCCTTGTTTTGAATTGCAGTTTGGAGTCTAATTGAAGAATATGATCCTCTATTCCTAACCCTAGGTAGTCTTGACCTATGTTGTATGGTGATCATTCAATTGAGTTGGTTATTAATTAGATAACTATCCTATAGTGCTATTATGATTAAATAAAGATGAATTATAGGAAAATCATGCTACTTCTTGAGATGTAATATAGGGTATGAATTATAATATGAAATTTGTCTATGTACTTTGTCTCAATTTGTGATCGAGAGATGAATTGTGCTATAGAGATGCAATTTGTCTTGTTATTCTATTGGTTATCATTGTGCTATGGTGTTACTATCAATGTTTTGTTGAGTTATGGGTTTATGGTAAGACCTTTATGATAGACTATGAGAAAGATTTGGTGAGTCTTAGAATCTCTATCTTTACTTTAAATTGTGATTAATTGTTGTTAAGCCATGATATTACAATGGAGTATGCCTTATACTAAGATTATAGGGTGGTATTATGTATAATTTAAATGTCTTGATTATGTTGTGAGGTTGATTAAGGCGTATGCGTTATAACGAGGGTGAAAACTATCAATGAGCCTTAGTATTTTATGAAATGCTAAAGTGTTAACCTCACTTATATGAGTTGTGATGAAAGAACTTATACTCATACAATTCTATAGAGCTATTGATGATTATTATTATACAAAGGGTAGACCCTATGGCCTAAATTAGGTTATGAATGATAATTAAAGGCATAAAGACATTTCAAAAAGGGACTCTAGCTTAACACCGAGTGAACTAGATGGAGAAGTGTCCTTTCCCACATAGGGAAGATAAGAACACTACATTACTCTTGAGATTGGAGACTATAATGCATGGAGCATAAACAGGTCCCAAATAAATATCCTAGTTCTTGAACTATGTTACCCCCATAGGAATACTAGATTGTGCATCCATGTAGTTAGTATGTTTTATGTTTTGGTACTACCTTGGCAAGCAGTAAACTTCTTTTTGTGTAGGGTTTTATGACACTGGATTCCACCCTAGCTCATGTGGACTACGTCAGTCAGGGCAAGATGTTCCAAAAAGGTAAAATGAATTGAAGGACTTGAACTGTAACATGGATAACCTAAGGGGTCTAGCTTAGTATGGGTAGGGGTGTGGAACTCTACCTAGACATTGCACTAGTTAGTATTGAGGGGAGTCTTAGGAGGTTCTTATATGTTTATTTTAAGATAATATATGATATTTATATATATATGATGACCATGTCATATTGTTGATACAATATGTTGATTAGTTCATTTATGAATATGCCTTGGATTATAATGATACTATGCGATGAAATGCTAGCCTAAATGCCATGATATGTAAATTTGGACATAGGTCATGTTTTCTTGTTGAGGATACTTGATTGAGTAAGGTTATGGATCTTTTCTGGGTCATCGCACTTGTTGACTTGATAAGTACTTGTGAGTAGTTGTCTTGCTTATTATGATATGTTTATCTCTTATTCATTCTTGTGATATTATTCCTTTGATGTTAGGGTTGTAGTAAATCATGATTCTAAGTGTGTTGGGATAAGTGTTACTTGTTAAGATAGTAAGCATGTTTGGTTTATTAATATGCCTTACCTGACTTTGCATTAATCCACTAAAAGGGGTAGAATGACATGCTTTGATAAAAAGTCCCTTTTAGCATATTTTTCTTGTGTATGTGCATAAGATCTCATACTTAGTACATGTGGAGTACTAACCCCGTTTTCTTACCTTCTCCCAAATATTTTAGGTTCCAATCGTTGAAGAATTTTTAAGGAAATATTGTTGAAGGCTTAGATTCTTCCTTTAATCCAAGTGCGGTAGGTCCTCAACTTTCAAATGCAATGCCATATTCTAGCTTTGGACTTTGTTATGAGTTTATTGACTCTATCATTTCTTTACTTGTTATTTTAATATTGTACTTTCGTATGACCTATACATGGTCTTGTTGAATTGATATGAAGGTTATGCCCATATTGTGACTTCCCTTTAGATGGTATGAGATGACACAATCATTGAGATTATTTCTATATTTTTATATATATGTCCAATAAAAGTAGAAGGCTATGTAACCTTTCTATATAAAGGGTCTATGTATACTCGATATGAATATATATTATGTATCTGTAGAGGTCTATGTAAACCTCCAAGTAGATAAAATAAAAGTTATAATTTTTTCCTCAATTTCAACCTATGAATGTAATGACATGAACTACGAGGCTAGTCTTATTCCTTAAAATATACGATGACACTGGTTAAGTCTAGGGGGTAAACCCGGATGTGACAGGCATACCTAGCCAATATTATTGATGTGTGACTACGAATTGTAATATCTTCTCTAAATGATGCATGTTATGAAAGCTAGTATTATGTAATAAATTGAATTTTTTGTCAGATAACATCCTAATATTGTGATGTGTTTGGTATGATCTTCCATTTTGACTTCATGAGGAAAGATATATGAGCATGATTAGGTTAAAAGTTGAGAATTTATCCTTAAATTAATTGAACTTCTTGAAATGCTTGCATATGAGTTTTATGATGCCATGTATGTGTGTTCTGACTGGGAGAAGGTAGTCCATCCATAACTAAACATAGTAATGTCATGTGTCCTTGATAGTATGATGTCTAAATGAAAACATTTTTAGTTGATGTACATTTCCCATGATTTATGTGCATTTGGGGTATGAGTTACTTGTTTGTCTCGTGAGTTATAATATTGGTCATGCTTTGTGTGATTTGAAGGTTATTGCATATTGGACCCTATTATGAGATTAAAAGGGTAAAAACAATGTCATGGTTAGGAGAAGGTAGTTCCTGCTATGAGCGTAATAAATGTTTATGTATTTGATTCATTATGAGTTGGTGGATGAAGTTTCTACTTGCTTGTGTTGCATTGAGTTCATAATGATATAAAGTTGGTGTCCTTGTATGTTCGGTGCATTAACTATATTGTTGCATTAATGTAGTGGGTTGTGAGCTGCTAGTTTGGTCATTGAGTCCTTGAATGTTTTTTAAGTGTCATTCAAGGACGAATGTTCCCAAGTGGGTGATATTATAAGGACTCTAACAATGAAATATGATGAACTTGATACTCACATAATTTCAATAAGTTAATAAATTTTTAATTAGGTGAGAAATTACTTCTAATAGTTGGTTTTAAGAGTTTCAAGGTAAAATGTCAAAGAATGACCAAGATGCCCGAAAACTAGTCTTTTGTGTGCTAGTGTGTTCTAGTATGTTTGCCTTGTTTTGAAGTGCAGTTTGGAGTCTAAAAGGATTTGTGGTGACCCTAGTACCTAGATGGTGGTTTTTCGGGTGAAAATGTCTGGGTACGACTCCCCAAGGACCACCCTATGGATCCTTGAAGAGGACCCAAATGTTGGCCAAAAGTTGTCAAAACAACCTTGACTAACGACCCGAATCTACGCCCTTTAAATTGATTGACGCCCCATATAAAGGGGGTGTGGCTCCAAACTTAGTTGTGACAGCGTAGACCCAAAATTTAGGAGCCTCAGTCACCATTGACAGATGACCAAGAAGGGACCATTAATCCATTGATGGTCCTTCAATGGTGGCCGTCAATGGCCACCTGCATACTGCCTAGTCTCAACCACTTATGGGGTGAATTAGTAAATTCACCTCATGTTCTAATTAAATAATGGACGTTATTTTACCTAATTTATTGCATTTTTAGATGATTAAAACATACAAACCCCAAAATTTCATTCTTCAAATTAAACCCTTCCCTCCCAAAATGGATTCTCAAAACTACATTGGAGGCCAAGCTCAAGATCAAGCGAGGCAATGGGTTTTCAACTGATTTATTCTTCAATTTCGGTGGGTATTCATTATATAAGGTATGGTAACTCTTGATTCTTGAATAACCTTTCATGCAAGGTGTTCTATTAAAGATTTTCCAAAGTGTTTCAATGATCAAATTTCCCAATTTCTAATCTAAACATGGGTTGATTGTTAAAGTGTTTTCAAAGTCAATATAATGATAAATTAATCTTTAAGAAAAGTAATTAAGATTATTTTCACTAAAATTCCTTGAACAATTCATGATCTCCATAAACTATCAATTAGCCTATAAAGTGGGTTTTATGATCTTGATTAGATGTTTATGGAATTAAAATTCCTTTGTAATGTATTATTGAATGTTATTTCTATCTTTAGATATTGATTATTAATTATTTAGGATTGGTCTATGTTGATCGTGGCTTGGAGAAGTGGTAAGTTGACCTTACTTCTTGCCTACAGTATTGGAATTGATGTTGTATGGTTTGATCCACTTATGATGGAGGCGTTTAATTCTTTTATATATCTAAACATTTTGTGATCATGGACTTTAGGAAAATAAATTTAAAGTTAATTCTTATTATGATGATCATGAGTATGAAGGTGTTTTTAGTGAAGGTTATGTATATAGTCCTTAATGTCAGTATAATGATTAAGGTGTATTGATAATGTAAAGTATAAGGTGAATGTGAATGGTAGGGTAAGGTGTGGTCTACATGATAGGTTACGTTAACTACTATTATGGAATGACCCTTACCTATATGACCCGTATATGAATATGTGATATTATACATGTTAGGAGTTGACTATTCAATGTTAATGTTGTTATCTCTCCTATAAAGAAGTGTGGGTGTGTGGTCTAGAATCCCTATAGGCTTTATATGTTAATTGTTCATGACTTGGGGTTATTGTAAATGTGTTGGGATACGTTAAAGGGAAGTTCCCTTAATGACAATTTTTTGCTATTATGCCATTATGATGACTAATATGTACACCCAAACACTCCCCACTTACGAACATGATTTGTTTGTGTTGTCAATTGGAAGGATAATTCTTATATGCACGTTTACATATTATTATGCATAAAAGTTATATGACAAGAAAGGTATGAACATGTGTTGCATAAAGATGTTTATGTGAAAGACTTTCTCACATATCTACAAACACAGGAATGTATGAATGAATAATGTTAACGATAATCTAGTTAAAGTGAGTCTCTTGAAAGGTTTCCTCAATTGTACTCTAAACTAGACTATGTTATGAATGTTATTATTATGTGAAAGGACATTCTCACATAATGTAGGTTCTACACTAAAAATCATTCTCATATTAGCAACCTCTGCAATATATGAAATATAAGGGAATTAAGTGCCTAAAAATTATTTTATGAATAATGTTAAGTAAAGGCTTAAAGATTATTTAAAAGGGGATTTGAGCTTAGCACATAGTGAATATGGAAATGAAACGAAGGCTTTTAAATTTAGTAAGTCGAACTTCCCACATGGGTTCCTTCTACATTAAGAAAGTATGGGTTCCCAATGATATGTGTTGTCTCATGAGATGGAAGCCTTCTACATTAGCAAGTCCGAGTTTCTAGTAGCAATCTCCTTTTTCCATATATACGTACCCCCATAGGTGTTAGAATAGTGGATCCACCTCGATATCTATTATGTATGTAAGTTCGACCTAGGTACGTGGAACCCCTCTTTTCAATGTGGGGGTAGAAAATTGGACTCCACGTAGCTCACATGGTCGATGTCAGTTATGGCAATAACTTTCGAAAGTGAAGACATGAACTAAGATAATAATATTAACTTTGATTTTAATTTCTTAAAGTTACTTAGAGTAGGTAAGACTGTCGACCCTACTTATGCATTACACAAGTGGACTTTAAGGGAGATTATGATTAGGTTCTTTATGTAATAAGGAATATGATTTATGTATGTTGATGTGAATGCATGTTAAGGTTGACTTTACATATGTAAGAACAAGAATTATGATTATACATAAGAATCACACTTATGGCTTCTTATTGGGTTTGATTAGTATATGATGAGATATGAGACTCCATGTGTATAATGCACAAGTAAGCTTGTGAAGGGGTTGTGAGGGTTGTTTACCTATGATATCAATTAAATGGTTTATGACCAAGATGTAATGAATAAAGGAGTTCCTATGTGACCATTCGTAAAGTATGTGGGTCTTATGTCTAATGATAAATGAACATGTTTTGACTTGATGAATATGATGTGCCTAGTATACGGTGGCTTCCTACGAACACTTGGTTTGAGTAGTATTATTTTATGTAACTTGCACATTGCACTAGTGTGGCTTGGGGTTGTCTTAGGTGATGGTTCTAATGTGAAGGTCATATGTATGATGTGTTTATGCCTTAATAATGTTTTTATGAAAGTTCACCTTTAGTGACCTAAATATTATACTTTTGTATGGATGGTGGAATGGGACACTATTCATACATCGCACAAAGTATTACTTGAGGGTTGCTTGAGGTAAGAAGTTACAGTAAAAGGGAAAGGTAATGTATTTTAGGTATTGAATGTATCTCAAATGTGATAAATGGCCTTATGTGCTATTGTGAAGGGTATCCATGTCGATTATGATGTACGAGAGCTACATTGTACTTATTGTATTAAATGTTCATAAAGTTTCTTTAAAATGAGATGATGCTTTGTTTCCAACTAAATGTCCTCTTCAAAAATTTTTTTGCATGGTTATCATATTTAGTGCATTCTTATATTAATACCATTATTCTTCATCTTTTTATACCAAGTTTAGGTTGTGATGGCTAAAGGATGTTTCCAAGAATCAAGAGCTTGGATTACTATTCCTAAGTTCGGGTGTGTCCTTAATGATTAAAGGACCTTCATATTAAGAGTTTCTATAAGCTCATGTAATAGACTAGTAATGTTCTTTTTGAATTGTAAGGGTCGTGTCCCGATTATATTGGAGTCGTGTGTAAGATGGCAAGATGGGACTTAGTATCCTAACTTTGTATTAATGGTCTTTAAATGAGATAACTTTTAATTCTTGTGTTATATTATTAAAAAGTTTTAAATTCTGCACATTTTTTATGACAATGTGATGAATGAATGTTAAGATCTTGTATAAGACCTCTGAGAGCTTGAGTACTCCGTCTTCCGATTAGGGGTGCTCTTGGGTAGTAACAAAGAACCAATTAATTTGTCACCACACATGGAAGCATGACACATATAAGATATATCAACTAACATGCTCATACAAGTTGCATTACAATATTACTGCACAATTAAGCCCATTTTCATGATATTTTGACTCAAACTTAAGAACACGTGCTAGTTACAAGGTCACACTATCGTGCATTTTTTAAAGTATGGCTACTCATATCGTTTCACTAACTTATTCGAACATAGATTCAAAAGACCAAGGTTGGTTTGTCAATTCTTCTCCTGTGTGTGACTAACTTTTCCTTAATATGGTCTTCATCCATCAATCATTGGTAACTTAAACCCCTAAGATAACTCTAAGACTCAATAAAGCAATAAACTGATCGTATTCGGTTCAAAGGGGAAATCCCTATTAAAATTACCAAAAACAAACTCTGAGGAACCTTAAAGAAAAAATTCAACTAGAAACTAACAAATAGACTCGATAAAGTAGTAAAGATCTATATACACAAGAGAATATTACCCCACCCACACTTTAAAGATAGGCATTGTCGTCAGTGCACAAATAAAAAAAAGTATAAGGTTAAGAATACTCCCTTGGAACTCTAGCCCTTATCTTCTCCTTCATCGAACAACATCAAGGTATTCCCCTCGTTAACGACAACATCCACCTCCTCATTAGCATCCATTGTCTCATCAGCAATAGCCTTTTTATCATCTAAAGGTTCCAAAAATGCAGGATCAGTTTTGCACAAAAATGTCACACTCTGAGTAAAGGAATAATGTTCAGCAATAGTTTCCATATCATTTTCAATAACAGACAGCCACCAATCCGCAATTGTAACTCATCCATACCAAACATCCTAGCCATAATATTATCGTCAAAGGCTTGACTCTCCAAGGCAAACAGAATTGATCCATGGGATGTGTCAAGTCCCTTAGTCTTAGTCATATAAAATAGCTTACCCGTCAGATCTGAGTGAAAGGAAATGGTAAAATCACACGCCTCTTCCTCTATCCCTTGGGCCCTCAGAAAATGGGTGATAAAACCCCCATAATAGAACCGGCACCTCATATTATTCCTAAACTTCATCATATTCTGCCTCAGGATCACCCAAACATTAATGGGCATTCCCTTCATCAGTATATAGAGAAGTACTACTTTATCCCTCTTAAACTTAGTCAAGTGCTTCATCGGAAGCAATACACTACAAACCGTCTTTGACCACACTCGAGCGACTCGATTGAAGTTAGAAAAGTGAAGGGTATTGTGCCTCCCATTGTCTTTGCTACGCCCCCACCTAGCTGTGGACACAATCCCACACAACATGTGTCTAATATCTCTATATAGGGGTTTTATTAGTTTATTATATTCGCCTGCATTGACGTTAGGGGTGTCCAACATTTCATTCAAAATTCTTGTTGAAAACTTCACATCCTTACCTCTAATAAGCACAATTTTATATTTTATTTTCATGACCCAATTGTCATAAAACTCACATATTCACAACGATTTCACTCACCTGAATGAACATACATAAATTGTAGGCCAAACTCCACAACAATTCTATAAATAGCCAAGAATTGAGTTTGCAACTTTACCTCGTCGACATACTCATCAACCATATATATGGGTTCCCTCTAATAATTAAACCACATCTGCCCATGCTATTCCACTACCTTCTTCCTGAATTTACGAGTAGGCTCTGGAGTCCCACAACAACATTCCTCACCCTTTCTACTTCTCTTTGAAATCGCCACATTTTTTGCTTTAGGAGACATTGGAACCTATTAAGAATACATTAAGAGAAAAACAAAAGGAAATGTTAGAAAAAGTAGGGGGTTTTGGTTGGGTAGTGGACAAAATAATAATACGGAGAGTTAATAGGAAGTGGATAAGTGGAGGATTTATAGTGGTTGGTGGGGAAAAGAAAGTCTTGTGGGTAATGGGGATTTTAACAGAGAAAAGTGGGAGTTTGAAGAAACAAGAAAAAAGAATACGGAGAGAATATGGGGGGTGGGTCGATTAAGAATAAGAGAATGAGGGGAAGAATTAAATTATTTTATAGATTCAAGGGGTAGGTCGGGTAAAATTTGGGTCGAAACCCAGAAAAAAATTAGTCAGTGAGGCGTTGGAGGCGCGATGCTCCATGAAGGCACCTAAAAATTGGGGTAGATCTTTTGGGCATGGTGCGCCGCGTCGCTTAGTATGCCAGCCTGCAAGTATAGGGAGCGCGACATGCCCATAGAGCTCCCAAACACTGTGTCTGATCCCCAAGGCTAAGTACGGTACATCTTCTAGTGCACCTGGCTACAGTAATATATTTTTTCTTTATTCATTTTTTTTCAGTGTTACAATTTTCTTTATTATTTTTTTCACTATTATAATTTAGTTATAAATAATGAAAAATCCTTTCTAGCTAAAACTAATCCATATTCTAAAAAATTAAACTAAGATACTAAAAATTATATCAAAATTCAAAGACGAATACTTTAATTAACTACACGGCACGATGTAGCTTTAATCATTCATCATTTAGCTTTAGAGCCTTGTGAGTCAACACTATTTCACTCTTTTCCCATTTACCAAGAACGTAGGGCCAGTCTCACCTTAAAGTTCCATAGCCCCATGTTGAGCCATTCTTACCACAATGAAAGGAACACTCCATATACACCTTATTCTTTCGGGGAATAACCTAAGTCTCGAGTTAAAGAGTAGTACCTTTTGTACCAAAGTGAAGGTTCGAGTAATTATGTTCTTGTCATGCAACCTCATCATCGTTTCTTTGTAAATCCTGGCATTCTCATACTCGTGGCACCTAAATTCTTCAAGTTTAAGGAGTTGATTTACTCTCTTTCTACCAGCTAGCTTGGAGTCCAAGTTTAATCTCTTAATAGCCCAATAGGCTTGGTGTTCTTATTCCGCCGGAAGACGACATGTTTTTCCAAATACAATGTGATAGGGAGAAGTTCATATGGGTGTATTACACGCACTCATACATGCCCATAACACATCATCAAGCTTCTTAGACAAATCTTTCCACTGCGCATTCACCATTTTCTACAAAAAAAAATTCACCTCTCTATTCAAAACCTCCTCTTGGCCACCGTTTTAGGATGGTAAGAAGTAGCAACACTGTGAAACATATCATATTTATCAAGAACCTTCTTAAAAAGATGGTTAATGAAATGCTTACCCCCATCACTTATGATTGCCCTTAGAGTTCCAAAGCGAGTGAAGAGGGGCTTCATCGTGAACTTCATCACCAGCCTTGAGTCATTGGAAGGAAGAGTGACAGCCTCAACCCATTTACTCACATAATCCATAGCAACAAGAATGTATTGGTTTCAACTTAGTTGGAAGGTACTCATTGAGTCAACACCCCACACATCAAAGATTTCTACCTCCAAAATGTTGTTAATGGCATCTAATGTCTTTTTGAAATATTATCCAACCTTTGGCATTAGTCAAAACTCTTTAAAAAAAGCAATAATCTTTAAATAGCGAGGGCCATAAAAATAGATTTTAGTACCTTATGAGTAGTGCGCTCTTCTGCTTGGTGACCTCATTATGGGCTAGCATAACAACATTAAGCATTTTGTGAACCCCAGACTCTGTAATGCAGCTTCCCACTACCCCTTTACACCTTGCTTGAACAATAATGGTTTATCCTAGATAAAAATCTTGGCATCATGATAGAGCTTTTTCTTTTGTTGGGTGGTTTCACACGGAGAATACTCTTCACTCACCATCAAATTCACAATGGTTACATACCATAGAACTTATGAGATATCAAGCGCCATTAATTGTTCATTCGGAAACTTTTCTAGGATATGTTTGACTTCATTCACATAGGAAAATTCATCCAATCTAGACAAGTGATACGCTATCTGATTTTCAGTACCTTTCCTATCTTTGATCTGAAGGTCAAATTCTTAGAAAAGCTATATCCAACAAATCAACCTTGGTTTCACATCTTTCTTGTCGAATAGGTACTTAATAGCTGCATGGTCAGTCAAAACCATCACTTTTGTACCTATAAAATACGATCTAATCTTGTCGAAAGCGAACACTAGATATAGAATCTCATTCTCAATCACTGTGTGAATAGCTTGTGTAGAACCAAGGGTCTTGTTTACACCAATAGATCAAGTGGAACACTTTATTCAATCTTTATCTCAAAAACTGAGTTCAAATGGTAATTCCAAATCAAGAGGAATTAAAATTAGATCTTCAATTAAGTTTCTCTTCAACATCTCAAAAGCTCTCAAGACATTGCATCAAAGTCAAACTTCATCTCCTTCCCCAAAAGACTGCACACAAGTCATGAAATTTTGGAAAAATCCTTGATGAGTCGCTGTAGAAACTTGCATGACCAAGAAAATTACGCACATCTTTTACAAAAACTCGATGGGGAAATTTCTCAGTAACTTCAGCCTTGGTGTTATCAACCTGCATCCAAGATTTAGACACCTTGTTCCCCAACACTGTACCCTCTCTAACAAAAAATTTACACTTTTTCACATAGAACTAAGTTAGTGTCTTCACACCTAGCAAGTACTTTATCTAGATTCCAGAGGCATACATGAAAAGACTTCTGAAAGACTAAGTAATCGTCTATGAACACCTCACCATATCATGAAAAATGGCCATCACACACCTTTAAAAAGCTTTGTATGTATTGCAAAGTCCTAAAGGCATGAGCTTTAAAGCATATGTGCCATAAAGACAAGTGAATTTGGTATTTTCCTTATCTTCAAGGGCAATCAAGATCTGGTTGTAACTAGAATCCATATCACTGAAACAATAGTAATTATTTCCTACTAGTCGATCAAGCATATGATCAATGAAGGGTACTGGTAGTGATCTTTCATGTTAGCATCATTTAGTTTCCGGTAATCTATATAAATTCTGCACTCGGTCCCTATTCTAGTAGGAATCAACTCATTCTTTTTGTTCCTTACAGTTGTTGTACCTCCCTTTTTGGGAACACAATGTATCGGAATTATCCACTTACTATCACAGATTGGGTACACAATTCTAGTATCTATCAATTTTATGACTTCCTTTCTTACCATTTCCTTCATCACAAGATTTAGTCAACGTTGATGTTGCGCCTTGGGTTTGTGGTCCTCTACCATCTAAATTATGTGCATACATAACACCTGCCTAATACTATGAATATCAGCCTTCTTCCATCCAGTTTCTTTCTTTCTCTATGTCACGACCCAAAATACACCCTAGAATAAAAGGCATCTATCAAGTCGAAACACGACATGACCTCTCGAAGGTCTTGTACAAGCCCTTAAACATCATTCATTGCGTATATATCAAAAGTAGTGTTGTTTTAAACCTTTTATTTCAAAACATAATGCAGAATCATTTCATATAATTTCTAACATGCCTCAAAAACTATCTATGACATCATGAGTACAAATATTCTTGGGCCACTGCCCATACAAGTCTAACATAGAACAGATCATTAAAGAGAACATATGAGTGATATCCTCGGATTCTATGAGGACTCACCAATCATCACAAGCCTTGGAAACTCTACCTTTCAAAGCAACTAAAATTCCTCAAAACCCTACACTGGATTATAATATAAGAAAAAGATGTGATAGTATGAAATGTAACAAGTATGGAAACTATTTGTGACGACCGAAATTTAGACACCAGACGACACCGGCGTCATTAACCTCTTAGAGGTCGCAGACAAGACTACATACGTCATCTTTATTTTATCTAGGCTAATTGTAGCGGAAAATTTGAACTTTTTGTTACTTAACACTCTTGTAAAACATTCTACTTAAACTCATAAACGTTCAAAATCAACCATCTAATATTAAGATCATCAAATGAAAGAAATAGTTGATAATTGCAGTAAATGTAGCTTTGCCAAAACGATACCAATGCAAAGTCTTAAATATAAGTGGAAATGAAACGCTAGAGGAACATGCTCCACCAGCTAAAGCCTACATCTAAACTATATAATAACAGTATACATCCTTGAAAGCATGAGGGCCTACCAAATCCGGATGAAAGCTCCACGTCCAGATAGCATCAACGTCGTACCATAAGCTCTAACGTTCACCTGTGTCTGCACCTAAAAGTAGATATTGTATGGGATTAGTATACACTTGTACTAAGTATGGGTATATGCAAGCATACACCAAGGACATGCATGAGTAAGAATAGGTCTTTGCTACAAACATGATTTATGAAGAGTCAAGTCAGTGGACTTGCCAAATTTGGATTACGAAAGTTAGTGGGCTTGCAAAATTTGGATTAGGAAAGTCAGTGGACTTGCCAAATTTGATTAGGCTAGTCATGCAATGAGAGTAATATACTTCATCATACGTATCATATTGCACACAGCACATAACATATTGCATATAGCACAGTACATATTGCATATGACACATAACATATTTCATATCATTCGTTCATATGCCATGAGACCTTGGAATCATGGACTTGACATTAAGAATTACAAAAATGACGGCTCAACATATGGCACCTCGACAAGGGAGCCTTCTTTTGCAAACACAGATTCAGCTTCATTCATTTATACGTACTTCATTTCATTCATTCATATACTAGCGTAACTACTAGTCATACCTATGATGTAGTTTAAGACTCTCATCGGGTTTGTTGTGCAATGATCAAGAATAACCTAGTGTCATTATTTGAGTCTAGCTCACCTCTTGATCATCCTATCCTAACACCTTTGGTATCATTCATTTTATTATGTGCATCATTTGAGGCTGGCCTCATTAATTCTTTGGGAACTTTAAACTTGACCGACATATATCATCTAAGCATCAAGAAATCCAATGTGTCATCCCCACATCGAACATATGGAATCACCGGTCAAAGTAAACCAAAACATGCTAGCGTATACAGGGAATTGAACCCTACTAGATCCCTATATTAGCAGTACTTGTTTAAAGACTATGAGATATAATAAGACCCATACCCGGCATGCCGTACAGTCTCATCTCATGAAAGTTACATGAACCTCCTCCCTTTCTGAAAGAAGGCACCACCGCTCATAACTAGACTATTAGTGCTCAGTATAAAGTTTTATTACATTGAACTTATACGTCATGGAAGTTGGCTTCTAGTATGAGGACATCATTGCTCATTAGATGATTTCTCATCTCATCATCAGTATTAGGTATACATTAATATCAATACTTTCATTAGAGTGTTCATTGATATTGGTCTCTTCATTAACTTTACGCTCTCATTGGTAATTACGTTTTGGTAACATTTGCTTAGACTCATTTGAGATTGCTCTCATCTTTCACATTAGCATCTTATCATGTTGCCACCACATTCAATAACTTAGAACATTTGTTTTTCATAATTACTCACCCCTTTTTCATGATTGTTTATTTCATCATATGCCAATGCATTTGGCCAGTTAGTGTGTTTCACACTCTTACTTAACCCTGCTACGGTTACATCCTTTCATTAAATATATCTTAGGTTCACTTGCTTTTAAATGTATGCTAGAATTATGGGTCTATAATACAATCCATGAGGCTTCATTCATAGTTCATTTAAATGATTCTTATCTTCTTATGATTTTGCGATACAAGACATATGCATCCGGGATGTATGCCAAGATCATCGATTTTGATCTATGTAGGCGACATTATTTGAACATTTATTCACGTATGGCTTAGGTATCAATACGGAAATTGGGCAAGGGAACCCAATTTTAAATCCCTTGGATAACACTTATATTTTTATATAATTCCACACGGCTTGGGAAGCCAAAATCGAGCCCCTACGTCTTCTTTTCATTTTCCCTTGATTTCTCTCCTTATTTTTTCGTTCATTGGGACTGAGAGGATGTGGGATAGAACCCCCACTACCTTATTTTCTTTTATTTTCCTTTTTCGTTACACAATTTTTGTTTTGACCAAGAAAGTGTAGGATCGAACCCCCACAGCCCCACTTTAATTTTCTCCTTAATTCCTTTTATTCTGCCTAGAGGCCGCGGGTTCGATTCCCACATGCCTCAAATTTTACTTTCTTTTAATTCTTCCTTAAGTATGACCTAGATGTTGTGGGTTCGAACCCCACACCTCTCATTTTTATTTTTATTATCTTTTTCATGTTTTTGTCAAGGCACACGGGTTCGAATCCCACATGCCACAATCTTTTTCTATCACTTTATTTCTAAGATTTTTAACATGGTTAGGTCATATTTTCGATTCTCAGTGACGTCACTTATTTTTATTTCATTTTATATAGCATGTTAAACCACTTATCATGGCCGAAACTCAACGACAAGATGCTTGAAATTATGTACGTTTTTCAGCTCATTTTCATCACTGTTTACACGTTATTTCTTAGGGTGATTCATGGATCATTTAGTACATTTTTAGGTGCACTTTCATGGTTTCATTTAGCTAATAGTTTCCATTCAAATCAGCCACATTATACTTCATATGAACATCACGATTTATACAAGTTTGTGCACGTAAGAATACAACCATAACATGTCATTTTCAAACTTCAAACCAAGAGTATATGTCACGGTTACACATTCCACACACATAAACACATAATTTTGGACAGCATGCTTACTATTCAAATAACTATAAACATACATTAATGAACGTAATCATCACAAAAACACATTACATCCCTAATTTCTACTAGCAAACATACCCAACATACATATCGATGGGAGCTAGTGACAGGGACATGCAACGGGGAACAACCCTAGTTTTCGGAATAGATTCTTCTGCTTCCTAAGGGTCTATTGGGAAAGGGAGAGTAAGAAAACCCATACCTTTTCAGCCTTGACAACTAGCCACAATCACACGTCCTAATCCATGCCCAAACCTCTCTTTCGAGCCTTGATTATTGTTCACAAATGAAGTTCTTTACATGTAATGCTTAGGCGTAAAAAATTTTCTTTTGTTTTTAATGGATGCAGCCAAGAACACATTTAGAACAGTAGGCTTATTTTATTTTTCTATTTTTGAATGGTAAAGTAAAAATGAAAAACGTTTTTAGAAGAGATAATGAATTAAGAGTGCACATTGAGTACACTCCTAGTGGAGGTCGTGTACCTCTTTCCTTGGGAGTGTTTTGTTTACTTATTCAACACAATTTTAATGATAAAATAAGATTATAATCTATATATTAAGTAACTTTATTGCAACTCCTTATGTTTATTCTTTAGTGAATGAACGTGAATGTGCAAAGAACAGAATACGCCATTAGTGATTATCGTGTCTTAAGATTAGGTGAGTAGTTTAGACTTAGTCAACTAGGACTCTTTCAAACTTTTAAATCTTATTTAATTATTTCAGTGAAATGACCATAATTCCATTAAAAAAATCAGATTATAAACCTCAATTTAATCCACTTAAATGTTGCTTTTGTTCGGGTTTGAACCCGTGACGTCCCCATTGCAGAAACGGGTCCCTCCGGGTCGACCCGACCCAAACCGCCCCCATTAATTAATTAATTAATTAATAATATAATTTTCCTTTTTCTTAAATCAGTATTTAAATATTATTTACAATATAAACAATCATGTTAAATCATTGTTCCCAACTAGGTTTCAAACCCAGGTGGAGCAAGATTTTGCTCAATGGGCAATTTCGGCCCTTTCTACCCAAAATGCCCCTCCACCTTATCAATTAAATAATTAATTACATATTTAGTATAATTACAATACTACCCTTAAGCTGGAAAAAGTCCATTTTACCCCTAGACCCTCCAAACTTAAGATTTCCCTCTTTTTAAGTCCGGTAAAGACTCATCCGAGTAAATCTTCATATTTGGGAGCCCTACATGGTTGGACCCAAGCTTTCCTAGATCAACTAACTCCCTAAGTTTGTTGGCTTGGATTTTTCAAGGGTTTAGAGGTCTGGTTGTACGCGCATCAATTCGTGCAAACCCAAACTAATTGTAGGCATTCTAGACACATTAAGCATTACATAGCATATCCATATTTAGGGTTGTTACACTATCATACAAAAACATCATATATCTCAAACGGTTAGTCAACAATAAACATAATTATATGAGATAAAAACATAAGAATAACATGAATATCATAAGAATAATAAATCATCATATAGAATAAAAGAGTTCGTACTTAACTCATTGTCCTCTTTACTCAAATGAACTACTTATAACCCACCTCCAAGTATACTTGTGCAAGGCTAAGGTAGCATCTCACACTACTACCAAATCTAAGTACCTATCTTTGGTCATTCTTGATCATAATCCACTTTCTTAATTAATACTTAGATTCATCATACAATATGAGCACTATGCCCCTAGGCCACCTCAAAGCACACTTGTGCAATACATGTGAAGCATCCCATTCTACCTCACACACTAAGCATATCTTAAAGTCACCCTATTCTCGTTCATTTTTGTTTAGGAGTCTCTAGTAGACGTAGTTCATATTGAAAAGGAACTATCATCTTAAGTCAATCATCACGAAAAGAAACTATAGTAACTATCCAAGCAGAACATAGATATCATAGGGGTCATGTCATAGGTAGGTTTAAGTCATACTTGTTCCATGTATGAATGGCATCCCTTACTACCATCCACACTAAGTACTTCTCTAGAGTAACCTAATTCATGCTAACTAAGGAAGGAAAAATCCATCCAAATCATCATGCAACCAATCGTGTGGATGCAAGATAAACATAGGGGAGCATGAATCCTAAACCCTAAGTTATCATGAGAAACTAATCCCAGGCTTATTCATGTAATGCACCTTGCATACAAGACAAGATATCATGAAATGCACCTTGCATGCAATTCAAGATAATATTAGGAGAGTATAGGCCTTTCCCCTAAAGCTATCATGAAATGATTTAGGCCTAACAAAGTCACGCTATCATGAAGGCAATCTAATCTACTTCGAGCTATTATTAAGAGATTACTCAATCCCAAGCTATCATGAGAACCATCATTCCCAATCTATCAAGAGAACCAATATTCCCAAGCTATCATGATCAAGCATCCTAGAAACACATGACCAAGCTAAAAATGAGAGAACTTACTTCCTCTATCCCAAGCTATCATGAGATTAATCACCTCAATCTATCATGATACCTACCATCTCAAGCTATCATGAGACGTACCATCTCAAGCTAACACACCTTTTTCTTATCTTACACGGTAAACTAAACAATAAGAGGCTTGTCACATCCGGGTTTACCCCCCCCCAGGCATAACCGGCATCGTCATCCTTTTCTAAGACTTAGACTAGCCTCTTAGTGTCATGCCATTACATTCATAGGTTGAAAAAATGCGGAAATATTTAAAAAATGTCACCTTCAAAAGTTGAAGAGATATCCTACCTGGATAAATGGTAGAATCCATGTCTTAAAAAATGTCACCTTCAAAACTCTTCAACAACCGGAACCTAAAATGTTTGGGAAAGTGGAAGAAAATAGGTTTACTACTCCACATGTACTAAGTATGAGATCGTATGAACAAACACAAGCAAAACATGCTAATAGGGAAGAAATGGGTTTAGTACTCCACATGTACTAACTATGAGATCTTATGCACATACACAAGCAAAACATGCTTAAATGTACAAAACATGCCATTTTACCTCTTTAGGGACTTAATGCAAAGTCAAGTAAGTCAAATTAATCAACCAAACATGCTTACTATCTCAACAAGTAATACTTATCCCAACATACTTGAAAACATGATTTACTACAACCCTAACATCAAGGAATAATATCACAAGAATGAATACGAGTTAAACATATCATAATAAGCAAGACAACTACTTACAATTCCTTATCAAGTAAACAAGTGCACTAACAAAGCAAAGACCCATAACCTTACTTAATCAATTATCCTCAGAAAGAAAACATGATCAATGTCCAACTTTACATATCATAGCATTTAGACTTGCATTTCATTATGTATTATCATTATAACCCAAGACACATTCAAAAATGAATAAATCAACATATAGTATCAACAATGTGCCATGGTCATCATATAGACATCATATATTTTTAAAACATAAACATATATAAGAACCTCCTTCTACGATCCCCCTCAAGGTTAACTAGTACAATGTCTTGGTAGAGACCCATACCCCTACCTAGACTAAGCTAGACCCCTTAGGTTATCCAAGTTAGAGTTTAAGTCCTTTAATTTGTTTTACCTTTTTTGGAACATCTTGCCCTAACTGACCTAGACCACATGAGCTAGTGTTAATCCGGTGTCATAAGACCCTACACCGAAAGAAGGCGGACTATTTGCCAAGGTAGTACCAAAAAATGAAACGTAGCAACTACTTGGATCCACTAGCTAGTATTCCTATGGGGGCAACATAAATCAAGAACTAGGAGATTTAGTTTGCTCCTCTTTATGCGCCATGCATATAATCTCCAATCTCGAGAGTAATGTAGTGTTCCTACCTTCCCTATGAGGGAAGGGAAACTCCTCTATCTAGTTCATTCGGTGCTAAGATAGAGTCCCTTTTTGAAATGTCTTTAAGCCTTTAATTTTCAGTCATAGCTTAATTTAGGCCATAGGGTCTACCCCTTGTATAATAATCATCATCAATAGCTCAATAAGAATTGTATGAGTATAATTCCTTTCATCACAATTCATATAACTGAGGTTAATACATTAGTATTTCATAGCATATTATGGCACACTGATAGTTTTCACCATCCTTATAGCACATACACCTTAATCAACCTCACAACATAGTCAAGACATTTCAATTCAATATCATACAACCCTATAATCCTAGTATAAGGCATACTTTAATGTAATATTATGACTTAACAACAATACATAACAATTGGAAGTAAAAATAAAGATTCTAAGACTTACCAAGTCTTCCTCATAGTCTATCATCAAGGTTTTACCATCAACCCATAACTCAACCCCACTTGGGAAGTAACATTATCACACAATGATAACAAATAGAATAACAAGGCCAATTGCTTCTCTATAACAGAATTCATCTTTAGATCACAACTTGAGACAAGGTGCATATGCTAATTTGACATTATAATTCATAACCTAAATCACATCTCAAGAACTAGATATAATTCCTCATAGTTTGATCATAATAACACCATAGGATAGTAATAAATAAACAAGCAACTCAATTGAATGATCGCAATACAATATAGGTCAAGATCACTACCTAGAGTTAAGGATAGAGGATGATATTCTTCAATTTAGACCAAACCATCAAAAATTACATCAAACAAGTTAAATTACATGTTAATCAAATAAATAAAACCCTATGAATCCATTAACAACTCAATCCATAACTTCAATTTCGTACTAGAATGAAACCTATAAGAAAACTCAACTTTTTGAAATCTATTTTGAAAGAACCCTTTGGGGAAAGCATCTCAAAGGTGAATAGAACCCATACCTCAATGTTTTGATGAAAATTGAAGATGAATCCACCCTTTTTCAGGCCCCAATTCATATCCCAGGAGAAGCTTCTACGGACTTCCAATTAGAGAGATAAAGAAGAGAGAAGGAAGAGAGTTTATTTTCAGAGTTGTCTTTAGGTTAATAAAGGTTGAGGGTATTTATAGTGAGACTTAATCAACTTAATTAGTCTCCCTTTAATCCCCAACTAACTCCTAAACCACTTAATTAATTAAATGAAATCATTAAAATTTAACAGTGAAACCCTACCCTCACAAATGAGACCCGGATCAACGGTCCGTCTGTGAATCGAAGGACAACCCCCCCTCCGTCCTTCACTCTATCGGATCGATCAAAGACTTTGCAGGTGAGGGCTTCCTCCAATATGTATAAGTGTGGACGACGGTGTCATCGATGCCTCATCGATCCACACACGGACCGTAGCCTGCATCTCTACGCTCCGTCGATGAGTCCAAAGACTATGCAGGTGAAGGGACTTTCTCCACCAGTCAAAGTGTGGAACCATGGTGGAATCGACTCCCCGTCGATCGACACACGGGCCATCTTTTTTCACATTAATGCAAAGTGTCAGGCAGTGCTGTATCAAACTACTGGGGTCCTCCTCAAGGGCCCTTGGTTGATCCTTGGGGAGTCGTACCCGGACGTTTCTACCATGGAATAACTTAAACACCTATTAGCTACCTTTCCACCAATTTTCATACATTTCCGACTCCTAAAGTTAGTCAAAAAGGCTAAGGCACACTAACATCGCTTAGAACCAACTTCCCAGACGATTTGGACGTTTTTTAATCTTAAACCTCCTAAATGACCTATATTCATTAAAAATGGACTTAGAAACAGTGTTTAGACTTTATTACACCTATGTTACGATTTACAATGAGTGTTGGATTTTCGAGATGTTACATTATCCCCCCCCCCCTTAGGAACATTCATCCCCAAATGACACTTTAATTATTTTGAAGGAAAGAATAGACTCAAAACTAGTAGCCCAACCAATCAACAATATCAAATCAACATAAATCATGTCATTTCAACAAGGCAAATATCAATACTCATACTACCATACATAAGTCTCAAAACACTTTATCATAAGACATTTCCTTCTCACAACACTTATGAGCTCAACATACATTACATGAGTCAATTAGCACAAAGTTCAACTTAAGAACATCCTACCTATTATTTCATGAAGACTCACTATATCCATATGCACAACGTAACTCAAAACAAGCATAAAGCAAAATTTCATGTTTTTAATAGAAATACTACAATAATTTCACTGTAAGTTCTTTAAAAATGCATAATGTGCAAAACTTTACCCAAAAATCAAGAAACTTTAATTTTTAATCATATTAATATTATTAAAAATAATTACTAACCTTATTTCTCAAAACGTTGAGGGTAACGGGACTTCATATCGGCCTTAGCCTCCCATGTTCCACTCTCAACTAGATGATTTTTCCATAACACCTTTACGGATACCACCTCTTTATTCCTCAACTTCTTAACTTGCCTTTCAAGAATTTGAACTGGACTTCTTCATAAGAGAGGTTATCCTTGACACCAAGACCCTCAATAGGAAGAATGGACTCAGGGTCACCGATACACTTTTTCAACATAGAAACATGGAAAACCGGATGAACCGAAGACAACTCACTAAGAAGTTTCAATTCATAGGCAACCTTACCAACCCTTTCAAGATTTCATAGGGACCCACATAACGAGGACTCAATTTTCATTTTTTGCCAAATCTAACCACCTCTTTTATTGGTGAAATTTTCAAATATAGCTTATCACCTTCTTCAAACTCCAAATCCCTTCTCCGATGATAAATATAAGACTTTTGCCGACAATAGGCCGTTTGCAACTGGTTCCTTATGATATGTACCTTTTACAAAGTCTTATAAATCAGCTCGGGACAAAGAACCGATGGCTCACCCACTTCAAACCATCCAATAGGAGACCTACACTTCCTACCATACAAGGCTTCATAGGGAGCCATGGAAATAGATGAATGAAAACTATTGTTGTCGGCAAACTCCACCAAGGTAGGCGTCTATTCCAACTCCTTTTAAAATCAATAATGTACGCTCTAAGTGTATCTTCAAGTGTTTGTGTCGTACGCTCCGCTTGAACATCTGTTTGCGGATGAAAAATGGTGCTCAACTTCATTGTAGTACCTAACCCTTTCTGGAACGACCTCCAAAATCTAAATGTAAATTACGCGCCCCGATCTAATATGATGGATAACAAAATGTATTGAAAACACACAATCTCATATAGGAAGATTTTTGCATAATGATCTGTCGAATATGAAGATTTGACAGGAATAAAGTGATCAGACTTAGTCTATCGATCCACAACCACCCATGTGGAATCATCGGACTTTTGGGTCCTAGGTAAACCTACTACAAAGTCCATATTGATTTCTTTCCACTTCCAAGTAGGAATTTGGATCTCTTGTAGTAAGCCACCCGGCTTTAGGCGTTTGACCTTTATATGTTGGCGATTTGGACATTTAGCGACAAACTTCTCTATTTCCCTTTTTAGCCCTTCCCACCAATATATCTCCCTTAGGTCATGGTACATTTTTGTCGACCCTGGATGAATTGAGTAACGGGACCCATGTGCTTCTTCTAGGATCTAATCCCTCAACCCATCTACATTGGGAACACATAATCTCCCTTCGTACCTTAACACACACACACCCCAAGGAGAATGATTCATTCAACTTGCCGAGAACCGATTCTTTCAACTCCATTATGGCTAAATCAAGATGTTGTTTGGAATTCACCTCAACCACTATTTTTCAGCCCCCAATTCAACTCCCAAGGTAAGCTTCTATGGAGTCTTCCAATTAGAGAGAGAAAGAAGAGTGATGGAAGAGAGTTTATTTTGAGAGTTCTCTTTAGGTTAATGAAGGTTGAGGGTATTTATAGTGATACTCAATTAACTTTATTAAGTCTCCCTTTAATCCCCAACTAACCCCCAAACCACTTAATTAATTAGATGAAATCAATAAAATTTAACAGTGAAACTCTACCCTCACAGACGAGACCCGAATCGACGGTCCGTCTATGAGTCGAAGGACAACCCCCTCTGTCCTTCACTCCGTCGGATCGGTCAAAGACTTTACTGGCGAGGGCTTCCTCTAATTTCTATAAGTGTGGATGATGGTGGCCTCGATACCTCATCGATCCACACACGGGCCGTAGCCTGCACCTCTCCATTCCGTCAATGAATTCAAAGACTGTGCAGGCGAAGGGACTTTCTCCATCAGCCAAAGTGTGGAAGCATGGTGGAATCGACGCCCCGTCGATCTGCACATGGGCCGTCTTTTGTCACATCAATGCAATTTGCCAGGCAGTGCTGCATAAAACTACAAGGTTCCTCCTCAAGGGCCTTTGTTGGTCCTTGGGGAGTCTTACCTGGACATTTATACCATGGAACAACTCAAACACCTATTAGCTACCTTTCCACCAATTTTCGTACATTTACGAGTCCAAAAGGTTAGTCAAAAAATCTAAGGCACTCTAACATCCCGTAGAACCAACTTCCCGGACGATTTGGACGTTTTGGTTCTTAAACCTCCTAAATGACCTATATTCATTACAAATGGACTTATAAACAACGTTTATACTTTATGAAACCTATGTTAGGCTTTACAATGACTGTTGGATTTTGAAAGTGTTACTAGGCAATTCAATGAAACTTCAAGGTATTCTAATTCATCATGTCTTGATCCATTTTAGGTGATTAGGTCAACCAAGTATTCCTCTATGTGAGAGAACTTTCTTCCCCTTCATGTTTATGTCTAGGTGTAAAATACAAAGAAACCATCATCATAAATACCTTCATAACAAATTTACCCCCAAATCCCTAGCATCAATCTCATAAAATCCCATAATAAATAATTACCTTCGATTCATTATGATCTATGCTCAATTTCATGCTTACTTCATTTAATTGGATCATTAGAATGTAAGTCTAGGCATACATGATCACATAGGTTCTGTTCCAAGTTTATAAGTCAAGACCATCCTAGAAAAATTAAGCCTAGTTCAATTCATATCTAGGTGACTCAATCAAGCTCAATTATCATAAAATACAATTGAATTAATAAGATCAACTTAGAACCTTTATCTTGCCTCTGATGGCCTAAAATCACCATGACCACCTTCAACATCAAATACTACAGTTCACCATGAAAACCTCATGAAAACATCATATAATCATCATCTGAACATAATTTAATACTACACACTAGATTGGGATCACAATCAAGCCTTACCCAGAATGTAATCACAACCCTCTCTAAATTGGGATTCTTTCGATTCAAAAATAAGAAAAACTAGGGGGGCTACATTAATGGAATAATTTATGGATGAATAATATTTACATACCTTATATTATAGCCTTAAACAAAGCTTAATTCAATGGAGAATTCGACCTAGGTTGCTTTCTCCCTTCTTCTCTTCTTCTTCTTCTATTCTAGAAAGATGATTTTGGAGAGAGTTTTGGGGTCTTTAGATGAGTTATTTAGAATGGTTAGCTTACAGTTTATGTAGTCTTTCATATGTGTATAAAAGAACATATTAACCAACCAATGTTAACCCCTAATTAACAACTAACCCAAACCCTAACTACAAACTTAACACTGAAATTTGGAAATCTTTCAACACCTACGATTTGATATACTCTCTGTGGTTTTGTCTCGTGGATTAAATCTGAAAATATAATTGTTTCAGGCCCCTACATTCTAAGTATTGACCTACTACTTCCATCAAGATACCGTTGTTTGATCAACAGGGCGTCGTTTGGCTCCGTAGATCATAACAAAGATAAGGACACAAAGTTTTCAAGGAAGCATAGGGGGGCTGTTTTGGGGGGTCTTGTTCCAAAAAGAGTTCATTATTAAACTTAGGTTCATTTTATATTAAAAGTTGTATTAAAAAACTAACTAAAAAACCCATAATACATTAATCAATCTACCAACTAAACTCCAAAACATCAACTGAAAACTAAGACTCCAGAAGCTGGCAGCACCTGCTATTTCCCATCCACGGATCATGGATGGGTATTAGGGTCGTACTGTACCTCCGTTAATTTTGTCTGGGAATCATAATTGAAGTAAAAAAAACCTAGAATAATTCCCCATACATTCTCCCTACGGGGTGTAGATTGATCTACTGAACGTACATAGCAATCGTAGTTCACCCAATTTGACAGTTTTGAGGACTCTTTTTGGGGTCCCCTTCAAGGACCTCTTCAGTGTCTTTGGGGGTCGTATCAAGAATTTTATACACTTAATATGTAAATATACATGTTAGGAACCCTTACTATCAATTTTATCTCCAAACACTACTTAAAACCTCATGAAACATACTAAGGTACAAAAGCACGTTCATGGCTAACTTGCGAACGTCTTCGACCTTCTTGGACGTTTTTACCTTCAAACACTTCTAAACTTTAAACACTAACTCTTAACTCTATAATTATTCATTTGAATATCTTATAAAGTCATGGCATAATTGTTAGTATTTATTTGAACCTAATTCATTTTCAGGTCCTTAGTGTCTGCTTTAAGATCCTCAATGCCGCATCAAGTTGTTCATCACACATTTCTGCAGAAAGTATAACAGGCAAAGTTTTGTTAGTACACAAATAAGAATATCTTAGATGAGACATTACAGTTTTGAGTTCCTACTTAGGGGCTTCCTCTATCGATGGCTTTGGTGGGGGGGGCAACTCGCAATCTGATGAATTCACTTGAGTCTTGTAAGTGTCTGCTAGTGCTAGATTCAAGCACGATTTAATCTATTGAGCCTCATTATCTTAGTCTATAATGACCCACTAACACTCTTTATAGGGGATCGTTAGTAACAACTACTTGTGATTCTACAATATTATCAACTACAATAATAGGAGACAACTCTTCATAGATAGAAGGCAATTTCAAAGCGCGGTAAATATCAAATACCTCAACCTTGTCATGAGCCCTCATAGTTAATTGACCAGCTGCTACATCAATTCTTCCCTACCCTTAGCCCAAAAAAGTCATCTCATAATGAATGGAACTTCAGTATCAGGTTCAAAATCTAAGACCACAAAGTCTACAGGAAAAATCAGTGAACCTAGTTGCACTAAGACATCTTCTACTACCCCCTCAGGCCTAGCAATGGATCTATCAGCGAGTTGGAGGATAACAGTAGTTCTTTTTGGACTACCAAAACAAAGAATTATATATAAAGATAAGGGAATCAAACTTATATTCGCCCCAAAATCAACCAACCCCCGGGCACGAACACTTCTCCCAACTATATATGTACAGTAAAACAACCAAGATTTTAAACTTTTTGGGTAGTATTTTTTGGATCCTTTAGTTGCACTCATCCATAAGTGCTACGGTTTCATACTATGTGCGCCTCCTTTTTCTAGCCACAACTTCCTTCACATATTTAGCATACTTCCGATTACCTTGCAAAATGTCAACCAAAAGAGATTCGTAACGACCTAAGAGTACTTCCTAGACGTTATCGACGTACTCGACCGTAGAGGGGTCTTATACAGGCCCTTAGCATAATTGTAACTACATAATGAACTTGTAATAATGCGGAATTCGAAACTTTTTACAATAGGAGTTCAAACTTCCTTTTCATAAAGCAAAATAGTAAGAATCTAATACCATTGTCACACATACACCATCTACTAATACTAGCTCAACAGAAGTCTTCAAATAGGGTTCTTAGCCCTTTAGACACAATAGTGTATTAGAACAAAAGTACATAATAGAATAATACTAAGTCTATTACATCAACAGAGAAATCATAAAGTGGAATCAAGTTCATTACTCCACGGATCTTTGAGGACCTACCACAATTCTTAGAGATAAACAGTCCAAGCTTTCTTAAAGCATGTAGGAGCAACCCAATTAGCTGGAACCTATACTCATAAGTTTAAAAATAAGGGAGAAAGGGTTTAGTTCAATTAATGCACTAAGTATGGAGAAATGAATAAAAACCATTAAAACATGAGAAAAGGAAAATCTACATATAAAATATGCATTTATAAGGTTTTTGAAATCCATTTACATCATCAACATAACAAATAAGACAATAGCCCAAAATTTCAAAAACTACAATGAAGGCATGACCTTAGCACTTCCTAGAGTCCACTTGTGAAATGTAGAGATAGAATCACATACTACCAACCCTCCAAGCATTCCGATAGAAACCACCTTGGCCACACATATTAGATTTACATTCATCAATACCAATAATCATTAGTAAAATACATACATTATGAGAAACATTTGGATATAAGGATATGTTCACTTTAACGATTATAAATAAAACTTACATATTCTCGTATTACTGTACGACTACAAAGAACTCCCTATAAAATCCATCAAAGCCTACTAGTGCAATGAACAAGTGAGCTCCCATACTCCAATTGAACTTAATCCACTTATGAGGATATCATAGGCTAGCGCATTCTTCATTCGTTACTTCATTATTTAGGGAAGATATGTCATAACCGACATAGACCGTGAGAGCTTGCATGGAATATGATGATGTAAATCCCCACACTGAAAAAGGTATTCTACTTCTCAAGGTTAAACCTACATACACGGTACTATGTGGATCCACTAGCTAAATCTTACATGGCACGTAGTTAAGGGATATGGAGATTGCTTTTAATGAATCAACCTATTGCATTAGCATAGGAGTCCCCATCTTGTGATTATTAGTAGGATTACCCAACCTGTTGCATTAAAGGAAGGGTTTTTTCCTCATTGGTTATATCCTCTCGGTGCTTAGTATACTTTCGCAGTATAATACCATTGTTTAATTGTATTTTCATGTGTGAAGAGAAATAAATCTTCATTCAATAAAACTTCACATAAAGTTCTTATATTCATTCGATGAGAATACACTTTTATCCTAAAATAACCATACATCTGTGAGTAGCACTTTAACAATCTCAATTTTGGGGTTTTATGAGGACTATACTTTCAATCAACACAAGAGATGAACTACCTTACACATAATTCATGACACACAATAGGTAAATTTCAAAAGAATGAAAACTTCTCAATTACCTTTCTTGCATCCTTTCATAAGTCATGTAGCAAATTCAAAGTATATGCACAATATTCTTCATCATATATACAAACCCTAGAATTTACCCCCTTTTTTTAAGGTTAGGAATAAAGTATAATGAACAACCCCATATACATCAGAAAAGGAATGAAAAGAATATTCTATGACTAGATGATCATCACTTACAATGCATCATGTTCATATGTACTCAATTCATCCATCAACATTCAAGAAATTAGGTTATAAAAAGGACATGGGTTCTTGGAAGATTTCCACAATAGAAATCATCAATTGATCCCAATATATATTCATAATTCAAGGCATATAAACATAAAGAAAAGAATTTTGGATTGAACCCATGGCTAGATCAACAACCCTAACTTTTTGTCAGAATATAGAATTCGAAAATAGAAGTTTTGCAGGGCTTCATGGAGAAAATAATTCGTGAATCCACATAACCATACCTAAATTGATGATTGCCCACGAGATTGAATTGAAAAACTTGAGAAATTGGTCTTCTTCTTCAAACTCCTAATTGCCCTTCAATGAGGTTGAGTAGAGAGAGATTTTTTATAAGGAAGTGGGAGTGATTTGGTTAATTGATTTGATTTGGTAAAAAAGGACTTAAATCTGACATTAAATCAATGTATAACGCTGACATAAAATACCCAGAAGACCCCTAACTTAATTGTGTCTTTTTGTGAACTTAAATTGACTTAAAAACGAAGCGATCGAATCTGGGAAGTTGTTGCGTGTCACGGGGGAACTTCCAAATCTTTTTTAGGAAATCCGTCTTGAGCGAGTGAACCCCGTGAAGACCCCCCCAGCACGAGGAAATTTTTGACTTCCTAGTGTTGAGGGAGTTACGCGTCTTTGCCTTTAATTCTTTGCCGGTCGCAGACTGCTTTGGCTGCCTACTTGCCAATGTGTGGGTCCTCCTCGAGGACCCTTTGAGAGGTCCTTGGGGAGTTGTAGCTAGACTATTTGACCCTATAAATATTATTTTACCTATTTAAAGTCTTTTTAAAAGTTTTAGACTTCATATGACACTCCCAAACCTTCACGAAACATAGAGACGTCTACTAGTTGAATTTGTCTAGTTTCCAGATGTTACGGTCTTTTTTTGAAGTTTAGGCTTTAATACATCTAAATAAACTTTATTACATTAATCTAGGTCTGGAAACATTATTTTAGTCATACTTAATAGGTGAGGCTCTATTCTAAGTCATGATACTTCCGGATTATTACATTATCCCTCCCTTAGGAACATTCGTCCCCGAATGACACCTAAAACATTTTATAGGGAGGGAAAACGATTCAATACTAGCAGCCCAACTAACAACAACAACAACAACGTAAAATAACTATGAATCACAGCTCATAGGAGTACTTCAGAACATCATTCAACATATAAACATGGCGTTACACATACCAACTCAATTCATACTTTACCACATATAAGAGCTCAACATTTCACATAACATATGAGGAACTACCTTCTCAATATCATAAGGAGGTCATTATGAACATCAAGAGTTACCATGAAATTTTCTTTCCAAGCAACATTAAACATGATTAATACAACTTCTCATGAACCCAACACGTAATACACTACATGCAAGTGCAAATAATCCATGAGAACAAATTTCATAAAACTCCCTTTAGCATTAACCTTGACAAAAATATGCACATATTAGCAAAGGAAGCGAAGTTAAATACTATTCATTGTTTTTTAGAGGAATTACTAACCTGAACCTTGTCTAGGATTTTGAGGAAAAAGATGAAGATGACGGGACTTCTTGTCAGCCTCGGCCTCTGATGTTGCTCCCTCAACTAGGTGGTTTCTCCGTAGGACTTTTACGGAGGCCGACTCTTTGTTCCTCAACTTGTTGACTTTGCGATCTCGTATTTCCACCTGAACCTCTTCAAAAGAGATTTTCTTATTCACATCCAACCCTTTAGTAGGGAGAATAGATATCGAGTCTCCAATACACTTCTTAAGAATGGAGACACGAAATAACGAATGAACCAAAGCTAGTTCACTGGGAAGTTTCAACTCATAATCAACCTTTCCAAACCGTTGCAATATCTTATAAGGACCCGCATACCGGAGACTAAGCTTCCCCTTTTACCAAATCTCATCACCCCTTTCATGGGTGAATTCTTCAAGTACACCGAATAACCTACTTCAAATTCAAGATCACTTCTTCTACTGTAGGTATAGGATGTTTTCTGAATACAGGCTGCTTTCAGCTTATCTCTTATCACACGAACTTTTTTGCGAAGCTTCATAGATTATCTCGGGACCAAAGAGTGAAGACTTATCAACCTCAAACCACCCAACCGGCGACCTACATCTTCTACCATAGAGTTCTTCAAACGGTTCTATAGGAATACTCAAATGGTACGTTTCTCTTAACCATCTGTTTGAGGATGAAAAGAGGCGTTAATCTTCAAATTGAGTACCTAACCCTTTTTGAAAAGACCTCCAAATACGAGAAGTGAATGGAGCACCTCTATCAGAAATGACAGACAAAGGAATCCCATGTAAGCTCACTATCTCATTAATGTATATTCCTGCATACACTTCTGCTGAATAAGAATAATTCAAGGGGATAAAGTGAACGTTTTTTTTAAATCTATCCACAACAACCCAAATTTATTCATTTTGCCTCCGGGTTAAAGGCAACCCAACAATGAAGTCCATATTAACTTCTTCCCACTTCCAGTAGGAACACCCAATACTTGGGTTAGACCTCCCAGCCTTTGATGCTTGACCTTAATTTGTTGGCAATTTGGACACCTAGCCACAAATTCCGCTATATCCCTCTTAAAACGTCCAACCAATAGACTTGTTGAAGATCACGATACATTTTTGTGGCACCCGAATGAATAAAATAGTAGGAACCATGGTCTTCTTCAAAAAGTTGTCTTCTCAAGTCATCAACATCTGGTACACACAATGTACCTTGGTACCTAAGTACACCATCACCCCTTGGGATAAAGATCGATTCCTTTAACTCCATCAATAGGGAATCCATATATTGCTTAGAGTTTACCTCACCACTAAAGACAACTCAGAGTTATGATGAACCATGAAACCCCCTTTTGGAGAATCTTCTAACCAAACATCTAACCGGCCAATATATGAACATCCTTCACTGTCTCTTTTTTACGCTCTTCTACATGAGCCACACTACCCATTTACATTTAACATAGAGCAACCGCCACAACATTGGCTTTTTTGAGGTCGTAGAGAACACACATTTCATAACCGTTCAAGAGTTCTAACCACCTTATTTGTTGAAGGATCACCTCCTTTTGAGTGAACACATATTGAAGGCTCTTGTGGTTGGTGAAGACATCCACGTGTACACCATATAAATAATGCCTCCATATTTTCAAGGAAAAAACTACTGCCGCTAATTCAAGATCATGAGTTGGGTAGTTCTTCTCATGCATCTTAAGTTGTATAGAGGCATATGCTAACACTTTGCCATGTTGCATAAAAACAAAACCCAAAGCTACTTGAGAAGCATCACAATATATCACAAACCCTTTCGTGCCCTAGGGTAAGGCCAATACAAGAGCGGAGGTAATCTTATCTTTGAAAATATTTCTAACATTTCTCCAACAACACAAACTTAGCCTTCTTTTGAGTCAATGTCGTCAATGGATATGCGATGGACAAAAATCCCTCAACAAAGCTCCTATAATACCCGGCCAAACCCAAAAAGCTTCGAATGTCAGTAAGGCTCAATGTTCTAGGACAACTCTTGACTTCTTCCAATTTCCTTGGATCTACTATTACCCCTTCACTAGATACAGTGTGACTGAGAAAAGAAACCGACCTTAACCAAAACTCGCATTTACTATGCTTGTCATAGAGTTGGGCATCCTTGAGGACTTGCAAAAGTATACTCAAATGGTTCACACGGTCACCCTCAATTTTAGAGTATATCAAGATGTCAACAATAAAGACAACCACAAACAAATAAAAACTCAATTCATAAGGTCCATGAAAGCCATCAGGGCATTTGTTAGACCAAAAGACATGAACTAGAATTCAAAATGACCAAATCTTGTACGGAAAGTCATCTTGAGTATATGAACTTCTTAGTTGATGATATTGACCTTGAATAATTTTTTTAAAAGTAGATTTCCCCTTGGAGTTGGACAAATAAATCACAATCCTAGGTAGAGGGTACTTGTATTTATGGTGACCATATTTAGTTGTCGGTAATCAATGCACATCCTAAATGACCCATTTTTTTTTCACAAACAACACCGGAGCACCCTATGGAGAAATACTTGGTTGTATGAAACCTTTGTCTACAAAATGTTTAAGTTGAATCTTTATCTCCTTCAACTCAGCCAGAGCCATTCGGTAAGAAGGAACTAAAATGAGTTTTATATCCGGCAATAAGTCAATGTTGAAGTCTATTTCCCGCTCGGGATGAATTTCGGGTAACTCATAGGAAAGAGTTTTGGCAAATCCTTCACTAGCGGGACCGACTCTAGTGGGGCAGTGAAAACTCCAGATCCTTGACTCTCACAATATCATAGAGACATCCCTTAGATATCAAGTTACAAAATTTAAGACATGAAATGATTCGATTTTTCGGAGCAAGGTTCCCCCCCCCCCTTCCACTCTAAAATAGGTTCATTTGGAAATTGAAACTTTACTAACCGAGTTCTAGAATCAATGGAAGCAAAACAATAATGTAGCCAATCCATCCCCAAAATAACATCAAATTCCAATGTATTTAGTTATACCAAATACACCAATGTGACTCTATTAGGCAATGACACGTTACAACCCCTATAAAATCATTTTAAAAGTATGGAATCACCCACCAGGGTAGAAACAGAAAAAGATTAATCGAAAACATCAGGAAGTACGCCAAACTTTTTGGAAACTAAAGGGGCTATAAAAGATAAAGTGGCACTAGATCTATTAAATCATAGACATTAATGGAGAACACTTATAACATACCGGTGACAACATCGGGAGACTCCTCTTTGTAACCCCTAGAGCGGAGAGCATAGAAATAATTCTTCTTAGAAGCATCGGGTTTTGTATTATTAGTATGATCTTGGGTGCTTTTCATTCTTCTGGGCATACGGATTCGATAATCCTTCAATTGGTGGCCACTTTTCCCACATCCATAACAAATGCCCATATTGGAAAGAAACTTCCCTTCATGCTTTTTACAACACTTGACACAAGTAGTTCTGTCCACCAAAGGGCCACTCTTATTTTCCCCTTAAGGCTTTGGGGTAGTCCTCATCCCTTGATTGGGCTTTGGAGAATTTGATGGACTTTGATTAGAAAACCTATTTTTGAACCTTGGTTTATCTTGTATCTCAAACATATATTTGGAGAAATTTTCCTATTAGGCTTTGATCTCTTTAACTGCTTACAAACATGTTTAAGCTTTTTCTCATCAATTTGTTTGTTATGGACCAAAAGACAAGAAATGTCCATGCTTAGAATTAGTATATCCAATCTACATCCATTCGCCACAAGCTCGGATATACCCATAACAAACTTATTCATCTTGGCCCTAGAGTACGCCACCCTGATAGAAGCATACTTGGATAGTTGAGTAAACATGAGGCTATACTCCTTCACACTCATATTCCTTTACTAAGATTGATGAATTCTTACATTTTTATCTTCCTTAGTTCCAAGGGAAAGAACCTATCAAGGAAAGTCATTTTGAAAGCCCCCTAACTAATCCGGCCTTCTCTAACCAGCCTCTCATCTTTCCATTGTTCATAAAAATTGAGCCACATCTTTGAGATAATAGGCAGCTAGTTTAGCCTTATCTTGAGATGTCACGCCCATGGATCTATGTCACACCCGGGTCCTAGACCCTAGATGAGACTGGCGTCGTTAACCTCTCAGAGGTCGCAGACAAGCCTCTTCTTAGCTTTCATCATAATCATACCGTTAAAATTGAAGAAAATTTAAAACTTTTAAACTTAATGAAGTGTACTTAAACTTCATATTATTTTTTTATAAGAGTGATATACTAATATCTCAAACTAAACATTCATCTATTAACAGATGGAACAACTGAAATGAAGAAATCATAATATTAATAATAGTTGCCAAACCAGCCTTTATACGAAAGGTTGAACAAATTGAAAGGAAACACTAGGGAAACCATCCATTAGCTATGCCTAATGTACTAAAGCTAGAATATAAAGCGTAGGCATCTTCGAACTCAAGAGGTCCTACAAAAGTCTTCAATCTTCTTCAAGGACCTGCACCTATAAGAATAGTAATTGTATATGGGTTAGTACACACTTGTACTAAGTATGGTTGTATTCACATAGACACATAAGGACTATTCATGATAAAGGAAAGCTCTTCTTATAGCAACATGCCATTTTTTGAAAGCAAAGTCACTTTACTTTTTAAATTCGTTATTTATGAATCATGCTATGAATATGAAATATTTTTTTGCATTTAAAGGACAAAACTCATTTTTTTTATAAACATAGGACCTTGGGATCATGAACATAATTTTACAACAACTCAAGCAAAATTTAATATTTTTGCTCCCTTCGGCCGAGAGGTCCATTCCAAGACTTAGTTTATTTTTTACTCTTTTTCTTCTTTTTGTTCTGTAGTTCAATGATCTCCTTTGATCCTATGTTTTACTTACGAGTGCAATGATTCATTGTAGTCTCATTCCTTCAATGAATCAAGTATGTAATCCAATAGACTAAGGAAATGATTTGGCTACTCTACTCACAACTTCTTTTTTCCATTCTTGTTAAGTTTGATATGAAGTCTTTATAAGGCAATCTTTATTGGCTATGCCCATTATTTGTTCATTTTCATAATATAAACATGTTGGGGCATATATTCATTCTATTGGCTATGCCCATTATTTGATTATTTTGTGATAATGTAAAGTTGTTGGAGCTCATATATTCAAATTATTGGCTACGCCCATTATTTTATCATTTGCATAATATGAAGATGTTGGGGCATATATTCATATATTTGTCTATGCCCATTACTTGATTATTATGCTTACTTAGTTCACTTGTGAACTTACTTTTCTTCTTCTTTGATGTCATGTTCACTTTGAATATAATTTTATTTCTTTCTCTCTTACTTTCTTAAAGAAATCTTTAGCATTTAACTGACTTAGATCATGTGCGCTAACATGAAATCCAGTGTCTTCCTCACACTAAAAGAGGTGGTTCACCGGCTAGAGTGAAATCAAGTCTAGAGCATTTAACCGACATAGATCATGTGAGGTAAACATGAAATCCAGTGTCTTTCCCAGACTAAAAAAGGTAGTTCATAGGCCAAAGTGAAACCGAATACTACCTAACAATCTTAGGTGGAATCCACTAGCTAGTACCTATGTTGGCAACATAGTTCAAAGACTAGGAGATTTGAGAGACTCTTATCCACCTTGATGGTAGTCTCATCTCATGAGGCTTACATGTGATTGCACAAGATCATTTCTAGTCTATCGGTACTTTGCTCAATTTCTTATATTTTACATCTTTTAGATTTAACTCATGCCTTATGGAAGCTTGCTTCTAGTGTGGGGTATTCTTCGTTCAATGGATGAATGTCATCCCTTTCTTTACTTGATGAATGTTAATTTAATCTGACATTATCATTATGGTGTGAATGAGACTTGTCTCACGATTTCTAACACCCTCTTATGTGAGTATCTTTAACATATTTGTTTTGGTGGAAGTGAGACTTTTCTCACTTCCTTTAACACCCCATTCAAGGTCAATTTCATAACTCATAAGCTTTTATGTTATTTCATTACTCACCTTAAACTATTCAACATTATTTCGTAGTCTTGTACCATTCTTTTGAAAGTTATAAGGACCTATTCAATGTGCTAATGTTCACAATTTCATTTAGATAGGGTATGTTGGGACTTGTCCCAATCATTGGCATACCCTAGGTTATGAGTTCATTGAGTTACATCTTGTCAAGTCAATCTTTTATATGTATTTGGCTCTACAATAAACATCATAATTTATAGTGGCCATGTAAGATTGGTATGATTTAGTCATTAGCCAACTTTATATCATATTTTTGAAATAATATTGCTAGTTAATCTATTTGCAAAAACCCAACTTTCACTAAACACTTGTCATGATGTTATCACTAGCCAAGTTAATTAACTTCATGTATATACTATATTAATATCATCATTTAAGCAGCAAAATTTTAATCATAAAAACAATTCAGCGCTTGATTTGGCCAAGCTATAAAGTTGATTTGGCATTGAAGATTCATTAATTAGCTTTGATTCACATCTTATTTCTTCTTGGAAACATTGCATTCCAAACACTTACAAACATATTACTATAAACACAAAGAGTAATTCGAAAACTTCATTCTTTTCAACAATAAACTGAATTCATAAACGACTTATAACAATTTCATCTTCTCGAACACAATTAGGCATTAATCATACGTATCTAACCTATAGTTCTCATTCGACAATATTAAATTATATAAACCTACACATAATGATCAGTTGGCACCACATACAAACAAAATGCTCGAGATTTTTCATTATACATACTACTAGAATCGGAAATATGAAGAACTAGGGAGATGAACATTTAAAACTTTCGTTGCAAATAACCCTAGTTTCAAATTTTTTGAATTCAAAACGTTTGTAAAGCCTCTTGGGAAAAGGAATCCAAGTGAGAAAAAACATACCTTACTGTTTTAATCTACGAACATCACCCCGTAGTTTGCACGAAAATTTTTGAAGAAAATGCCATGAAATCGCAAAAGGAGAACTTTCTTACGTTTGTTACTGTTTTTGGAGTCGTGAGGTTTGTACTAATCAGTCCTGAGTCTAAGTCTTAGGAATTGATATTGACTTATTTGATTTAGGCTAATTGACGTAATTAAATAAATAAATTAGCTATTTACCAAAATGCCCCTCCTAAATTTACTAAAAATAGGAAAGCAATTGACTTAGCCAAATCTAAAACATTCCTAAGGTGTCTTGGCTTGACCATGAATTTTTCATTAATTAATTAAGTTGCTAATATAATTAATTAAGTGACAAAGGTTAATTAGTAAAGTTCCCCCTAAGTCACTAGGACCATAACAAACCTCTTTGGACCATCCTAAGTTAGGTACTAGGTTGTTTCTTTAGTTAGTTACCCGACTAGTGTCACCCGGTTAGGTATTAGAATTTTGGGTACACTAGCTAGTTTATTTTAGTTAATCCTTGGTTAATTAGTTAGTTAGGTAAGTTAATTAGAGCCTACGACTGGTTAGGAAGCTAAGCCTCATGTGGCTTTACCCGCACATGCCTGCCCATAACCGCCCTAACCGAATTCGGTTGAGCTTGGTTGCTTGTCCCTTGGCCGGTTAGCACATGTGCTTGCACATGCGTTGCTGAACATTTCTTGTCCAAGGACCCTCACTAAGTCCTTGGTCACTTCTTAATCTACACGATCATTTTAAATTATCATGTGTCATGGTATCTAGTCTTGACACTTTGATGTCTCGTACCTAATATGTGTAAGCGATGAAATCAAAAAGTTTAGCTTAGGGTCTTCATTGCAGGTACAATTCCTAAACAAGCATGGATTGGAGCAACTGAACATCAAGGTGTATCTTAATACATAGAAATTGGCTAACACCCTTAAGACAATATTCTCCAACATGCCCAATATTACTAAATATTGAGCATTGAGATGCCTATGTACCCCAGTACATATTCTTAAACCCTAATAGACTCTTCACTAGACAAGTACATTTTCTGGAATGTTGCAATCCAGCACGTGGAATATTTCATCTGTAAACCTTTTTTGGGTCTTCTTCAACCTTGGAACCAAAAAATATAGGGGGATTCATCCTTGTGAAATCCCTTATCCTTGAAGTGGTGGTGCTAGCATTAGGATTCACTTTCACCCTAGCATATCTAGCAACTTGAGTAGCTAACACTTGAGTCAAACTATGGATTACATCCCTCATCTCAACATTGGACGTAGACCATTGTTCAATAGGAACTTGAGGGTTTTGAGGAGCTGGAGGGGGAACCGCCTCATTAACTTTCTCCTCTTAGGCCCTCCTAGCGTTATTCCTCCTTGTATTCATGGCCTATAATCAGATGAAAAGGATTAGAAGTAAATAGTTAAAATAGTTAGGACTCCAAGCACAATCATAGAATAATGAAGAGAGGAAGGTTTGTAATCATCTCATAGCCTCCTATTCATAAAGGTGGTGCGCTTCACATTGATGAATAACACTCTACTAGACATTGTGTGTGTGACACCAACCCTATTATTATCCAAAAACCTTATGCTCTGTTACCATGTTTTTAACGACCGGAGAGTACCCCTAGACTTTACCATCGTACTCGACCCTGAAGGGGTCTTATAAATGCCCTTAGCATAATCATTACTACATAATGAACTTGTAATAATCCAAAATTTAAAACTTTTTACAGTAAGAGTTCAAACTTCCTTTTTAATAAGAAAAATAGTAAGAATCTAATACCATTGTCACACATACACCAACTACTAATACGAGTTCAGCAAAAGTTTTCAAATAGGACTCGTAGCCCTTTAGACACAATAGTATATTACAACAAAAGTACATAATAAAAGATTACTAATTTTATTACATCAATAGAGAAATCATAAAGTTGCATGAAGTGCATTAATCCTTGGATCTTTGAGGACCTACCACAATTTTTAGAGATAAGAAGTCCAAGCTTTATTTAATGATGTAGAAGAGAGAGAAAGGGGTTAGTACAATTAATGAAGAAAGTATGGAAAATACATAAAAATCATTAAAACATGAGAAATGGACATTTACATATAAAGTATGCATTTATGAGGTTTTTGAATGCGATTTACATCATCCGACACCACATAAGACAATACCCCAAAATGTCCAAAACTACAATGAAGGCATGATCGTAGCACTTCTTAGGGTCCACTTGTGTAAAGTAGACTTAGCATTCCATACTACTAACTCTACCTAGCATTCCCATAGAAACAACCTTAGCCACACATTTACATTCATTACATACAAATAATCATTAGTGAAATACATACGTAATAAGAAACATATGGATATAAGGATCTGTTCACTTCAACTATTATACATACAACTTACAAATTTTCATATTACTTCACGGCTACAAAGAACTCCCTATAACATCCCTCAAAGGCTACTAGTGCAATGAACAAGTGAAGTCCCATACTCCCACTTGAACTTAATCCACTTATTAGGATATCATAGGCTAGTTCTTACTTTATTCTTTACTATATTATTTAGGGAAGATCTACCATAACCTATATAAACAATTAGACCTTGCATGGAATCCAGTGTCGTACAACCTCACACCAAAAAAGGGTGTTCTACTTTCAAAGGTAGAACCTAAATACTAGCTACAGTGTGGATCCACTAGATAAGTCCTATAGGGGCATTTAGTTAAGGTATAGGGAGACTGATTCTAAAGACTCTATCTATTGCATTAGCGGAGGAGTCCCCATCTCATGAGTATCACTACAATGACCCAACCTCTTGCATTAACGGAAGGCTCTTATCTTCATTAGACATATACTCTTGGTGCTTAGTATTATTTGCCAACTTACTACCATTTTTTATTTGTATCTACATGTGTGAAGAGAAAACCATCTTCTTTCAATACAATTTAACATAAAGATCATATATTAATTAGGTAAAATACACTTTCATCCTTAAATCAATATACATATGTGAGTAGCACTTTCAGAATCTCAATTATAGTGCATTCATGGGGAATATACTTTCAATCAACACAAGATATGTACTACCTTATACATAATTATTCCACACAATAGGTAAGGTTAAAGAGAATGAAAACCTTTTAGTTCCTTTCTTGCATCCTTTCATAAGTTATGTACCTTGCAAGCAAATTCAAAGTGTATGCACAATATTCTTCATTATATATACAAACCCTAGAATTTACCCCTATTTAAATGGTTAGGAATCAAGCATTATGATCACCTCTATCTACATCAAAATAAACATAAAAACAATATTCTATGACTATATAATCATCAATTACACTGCATCATGTTCACATGTACTCAATTCATCCATCAACATTCAAGAAATTAGGTCATAGGGTGCACATGGGTTCTTGGAAGATTTTCACAATAGAAATCATCAATTAATCCCAATATATTCATCATTCAAGGCATATAACATAAAGAAAACAAATTTGGATTGAGCCCATGGCTAAATCAAAAGCATTACTTTTTTTGTCACAATATTTGATTCGAAAAATAGATGTTTTGAAGGGCTTGATGGAGAAACAAATCCATAAATCAACATCCACATACCTGAGTAAATGATTGCCCACGATATTTATGTAAAAAACATGAGAAATTGGTCTTCTTCTTCAAGGTCCTAATTGCCCTTCAATGGAAGTTGAGTAGAGAGAGAATTTTTATAGAGAAGTGAGAGTGATTTGGAGAATTGATTTGAAGGGTAAAAATAACTTAAAACTGACAATAATTCAATATAACCTTCACCTAAAATACCCAAAAAAGGTGACACACTTAATTTTGTCTTTTTGTGAAGTCAAATTGACTTAAAATGATGTGACCGAATCTCGAACGTGGATGCGCGTCGCGGGGAACTTCCAAATCTTTTTTCCTAAATCAGGCTTGAGGTAGTTATCCTTGTTAAGGAACGCATGGCGAGGCATTTATTGTCTTCCAAGTGTTGCGGGCACGACGCGTCGTTGTTTTCAATTCTTTGTTGTCTGCAGACTGCTTTGGGAGCCTGCTTGCCAATGTTTCGGTCTTCCTCAAGGACACTTTGGGCGGTCCTTGGGGAGTCATAACTTGAATTTCTTGCCGTATATACATAATTTCACCTTTTTAAAGTCTTTTTCGAAGTTTTATACTTCATAATATACTCCTAAACCTTCACAAAACATTGTGACGTCTAGTAGTTCAATTTCACTGGATTTCGGACATCATGGTCTTTCTTTGACATTTTGGCTCTAATAATTCTAAGTAAACTTTGTTACATTATTCAATGTTTGGAAACATTATTTTAATCATTATTTAATATTTGAGTATCTAGTTTAATTCATGGATCTTTCGGAGTGTTACAAGTTTAATGTGAACCTATTTAAGAGAAACTTACAGAAACATTCATCTTCATTCTGCTTTTTGAGCCTTTGTGGGAATGAGGGTAGTAATTTCTTTGGGTAAGTGGGTACCTCAACATTGGATCTTTTTACTACCTCTTCCACTTTCTTTTCTTTGGTACTTACCTCAGCATCTCTCTTCTTTGTAGCTAGTCCTCTAATTGCAGCTCACTTCTAGTACATACAACATGCAATTGCTTTTGGTTGTTCTCAGTATCACCACCCAACCCACTTTGGGAACGCAAGTTCAAAGAATTATCCACTTGTGAACTTATTTCCCTAAACTCATTTGAGAAATCTGGATGTTTCTGATTTTCTCATCTTGCATATCAATCTAGTATTTAAATTGGTCCCAAATTCATCCATGAGATTTTAAATCTTCATTGGTCATCCCCCCTTCTGGTGCACTAGGATTTGACCCTTGGTTAGGATTTTAGTATTGCTGCCTAGCCCCTTAAGAATGGTATTGGTTAACCACTGGGGCTTGAATTTTGTTTTGGTCACAACCCCATGAGAAGTTAGGATGGTTCCTCAAACTAGAGTTGTAACAATTGCCATATTTTTGTTGAACTCCACTCCTTTGTGCATTATCCACATAGTTTACAGAATCCGGGTTTGCCTCACATTGCTCAGTTTCATGGATGCCACTACCACATACCTCACACCAATTTTCTACTTGTTGTACCATGTGTAGCTCTGCCTAATTTAGAGTCATTTGTTTGAAATGTATGAACATATTATGATGCATTGCATCTAATTAGGAATTTATGACAGTAGCTTGGTCTACATCTAAAATCCTTGCTGCCTTTAGGCTTGTAATTCTAGATATTTCGCCTCATACACTTGGTTCCCTTAAGAAGTTTATCCAGTAAGTTGAAGAACTCTTCACTTGTTATGGATATAGCCTCTCCACCTGTTGCACTATTAAGAAGAACACGAGCATTATATTCTAAACACTCAAAGAAATCATGAGCAAGTACCTCATTGGTTTGCATGTGGCGTGAGCAAGCATTCAACATTTGTTTGAAACGTGCCCATTCTTGGTACATGTCTTCCCCTTGTTTGTGAGAATAGTTTATCATCTCCCCCCTTAGCTTAACGGTTTTCTTGAATGGAAAAATTGACTCAATAATTTCTTTACAAGATCGTCCCAAGTAGTGATGGAATTTGGTGATTCAGAATGTAATGCTTTGCAGTTCCTTACAGTGAGTATGGAACATGGTAAGCCTCATATAGTCCAATGAGACGCCAATTGGGATGATGTATTCGTAATTTCTACAAAAGTCCTAAGATGGATTTGAGGATCCTCATTAGGGAGACAAGTGAACTGCCCATTAGAATGGAGGATCGGTACCATGCACTGCTTTAGTTCAAATCTACCTCTGGTGGAGGTTTCCATATACTAGATGATAAATTAGCGGTGAGTGGCACGACCATATCACGTACATACCTTGCTTGGATAATAAGAATAACATGGACTGATCATTGGTTATTCAAGTTCCCTCCATCATTCGAGTTCCTTTGGTTTTCCACATTTTTGGATTATTCAAGTTGCCTTGATTATCCCCATCAATCTTTACCTCAAGACCTAACCCTAATTCTCCATGTCATCTCAGGTTAGCCATTTTTATTCGTTGTCATAAGACTCATTCAGATTCAGTGTAAGGTTCAATAAAATCATCTTTCCGAGCAAGATCTATAAAAATAGTGCCTGCAATAAATAATCTAAGATCAAGTCACTAATACCTGAATATTCTAATCGTAGAATTAAGAAGATTGAATATAAATCAATTTGTAAGTCCTCAATAGCGCCACCAAAACCATGTTGATCCCCAATATACATGCAAGTGTACGTGATCGTGTGAGTAATATAATATCTTTAAGAAATGATTTCGCGTTCCCAAGGGACTTATGATCGATTTATACTTAGCACTTAATTCTACAACTAAAAATATAAGTAACTGTTTCAAGAGTTGATGATTGATTGTTAACTACGACTAATTATAAACTAAATAAACGTAACTAACCGTGAACGACTTTGAGATGATGTTTCAAGCTAGTAAAAGACAATTCCAGGGTTGCAGCATGTATTGAAGTTTATATATATATCATATTATTGGTTTAGAAATAGTTTCAGTTGACAAGTTACTAATTTTCAGGGTTGATAGTAAGATCGGGGCTACACACCTCTCGTCGCCTACCCCAGTTAGATATCTAACTACAACGTTGATCGGGGATAAATAAACTAAATGGTGAGCATTTAAATTTCCTCTTGTTTCATAACCAAGCAAGGTGTTCGTCTAGGCGTCACTCTTGAACACTAATCACCTCAATCTATTATGAAGACTAAGCACGCTATATTCTCTGCACTATCTAATCCCTCCTTTCTCGGTTTTAAGATTAGATATTATGTTTATATTAGGATGATCAAGCACAAAATAGTAAAACAAGAATATAAAAGTAACCTATATTGAAAACAAAAATCAATTCATATTCCCATAATATTCAACCATTGATTCGTAGCTACAGCCCTAGAACTAGGGTAATTAACCACACATACTATTGGAAAACCACAAAAGACAATTGTTCATGCATTTCAAGACAACAGACGAGTTAGACGATCAAAACATATTAAGAATTTGAATTCGTGCTCTTGCACACCAATTTAAAAGTTGAACCCTAACAATGGAGCCCTAATGATCAATTATAATAAAAGAAAATGTAGGAACCATTCCTACTCAAGTTAGGAATCTTATTTAATGTTTTATAAATGGAAAAGTCAGAAAAAGTGTGGCTTGTCACGTCTCTATCGCGCCTAGCAACACACGTAGAACTTCCTCTTGTGGCGTGATGCGCCTAGCTAGCAGCGCACCAAGACAACTCCTCTGAACTCCATGTTATGGCACGGCACACCTCTCAATACGCAACTTGTGTGCCCTCAGTACTTCTGGACTGGCACGTTGCGCCAAGCAGTACACCTCGGAAGTCCTGCAGATCTTTGTGGGTTGGCGCGATGCGCCTCTCAGTACGCCAGGACTTGGGGTCTTAACACATAGTTAATTTCTTGTGCGTCTTTTCTCCTTCTTTCTTCGTTCCAACTCTTATTTATTCGAGATTTCCTGAAATAACTGATCATGTGTTTATATGCACAATCATCAAAAGTAGAACACAAATCAAGCTAATAGACTCAAGATCATTCCTCAATTCAATCACTTTATGGGAAATTATTAACAATGTAGGCATATAAATATGCCTAAGATCAGCATGCTTCCACAAGAGTTTGAGACAGTTTCTTATGTCATGTGGAAGATTGGATGTATGCAAGTTTAGTTAGTCAAGTAGAGGGAGGGTCTTTTTGAGTCTCTCAATAGTTCGGGGACAAAATTAATAATTTTTTTTCCAGTTTAGGGATATCTTCAATTCATTTCTTCATAAAGGAAAAAATGAGTCAAAAATTCAACACGCGTGAACTATCATTCTTTTATGTTTCACATTTTGATTATTATTTGTTGTTTTCCTACCCGAATTATCACGTATATATGTATTATAACACATCTAGTTGAATAAATAGCGAGAGTTAAAATGGAAAAAGGAAATAAACCATAGTTTATGACATAGGCAACGCTAAGATGTATTTTAATGCATCAATTGTAGTAGTCCATATAAAAACAGACAATATGTATAACTGAGATGTGAAACTCGTAAAAACATGACAGTTTCAACATGATTTTGATCGTTAACTCAAATAATAACATAAAGTATGTATTCAAAAGCTTTATACTATATTATACATTTTTTTACGTATGTATTTGGTATGAATGAAAATATTATCCCTAGAAAAATATTTTCCTCCGTACTAAACATCATTTGCCAACATTTGACACGAAAGGTATTTAATTAGTGAACATAAAAAAACTAATTTAAAAGCATAAATAATATATAAGTTAAATATATAGAAATTGTCAATTTATCATAGTTTGACATATATTTTCTTTCAATCTCTTTTTTATATAATAAAAAGCTTATAAACTGGGAAGTTATTATAATAATTCATGTTATTAGGAATAAAACAAAAATGTCAAAGAAAACTAATTTCCAAAAAGAGATAGTATGAGAAGGAATAGGTCATCTTGTTATTTAACAATTATTTTTATATCAAAAAGGGAATATTTACATTTGTCTACATAAGAACATAGATCCTGGTTGTCTTAAGGATTTTTTTTCTTCAGCATTTAACTTATGGTCTTCTTGGTTTAGGAATACATAATTAAGAGGCAAAAGCTGGAATAAACCTACCTATTTCTCACGCTTAGTCTATGACTGGGTGTTTCTTATTGTATATTCAATGTTTATTTAATTTGGGTTCAGCTATCTCTTTATGTTTTCATATATTATTTGAGGTTGCAGGTTGTAATTTACTTCAAATATCTAATGTTTCTTGTGAAAGGTTGTTAGAGTGATAAGATATGGTGAGAAATGTCATGTGGTTGAGCTCGAAAGAAAATCCTATTGTTAAGGTCTATGGAGGAATCATCCATTCGTGGAGGCTACATAGAGATCAAGCATGACTTTCTAGTCCAATATCCTCACATGTTTGACTCTTCATGTAATTTTTGACTCCTTACTTTTGAGGATGAAATTCCTATATGTAGTTGATGTTGTAATGACCCTCTAGGTCATTTTTCCAGTTTTCCTATATTTTTAGCCTTTAGAGCCTTCATATAATATTCCCAAGTTATTTATGACTTGTTGAGACCGATAATTTGATAACAAGGTTAGTTGTTTGGTTTTCACGCAGGTTTTCCTAGTTTGGACCTTTTGAAGTTTAAACGGTTAACTTCAGTGAAAATATAAGGTAAAAAACCTTGTAATGTGATTCTAATGGTTTTTTTAGCACGTTAATATCGATTTTAGTCTAGATAGACATTTGGTTCAGGTGTCGAGACTTCTAGGCTCATTTCAAGCTATCTTATGGCATTTCCCTAAATGGGACTATTGGGTGTGAGACTCACTTTTCATCGATATGACCTCTGTTTGAAGTTTCATTTACCCATTGAGTCCAACATGTCAAATTTTTTAGAGTAGCATAGTTATTTATGTACATGAGGTTTTTAATGAATCTCGACCATTAGTGGTGTGCAAAAATCAAACCGAGCGATAAACCGAATTGATAAAAGTGTTATTGGTGTATGGGTTAACGTGTTTTCACTGATTTTATTTTAAAAAATTATTGGATTATTGGTTCTGTATTGGTTTTCAATGTTGGATTATTGCATAAATCGACAACCCATTAAGACTAGTAATTTACTACTTCTACTTGTATCAAAATTATATATTAATTTAAATATCTTACTAGTTACCATATTTGTCCTTTAACCTTAAATTTACACTTCACAATGACCTTGACTTCACAATTTTACAATATACAACACATTAAAATCTATAGTAAGAATCTTAGTCTTCTTATTGTTTCTTTGTATTACACTGGTATAGTTTTTTTTGGAAAAATGATCAAAAATGCTTTTAAGTTATTAGAAATGACTCAAAAATGCTCTTCTTCTACCTATTGGAGCAAAAATGCCCTTCCATCCACTTATTTGGATCAAAAATGCCCTTAGAGTTAAATTTCAACCTAATATATCCCTCCCTTCAACATATGTTGATGTGGCAAAAATAACTTTTTATATTTCATGTGTTGGGAGTACAATTATTTGTCCACGTGTAAGTAGACCTAATTTTATTCTTAATCATATCCATCAATTCAAACCCATTTCTAAAATACCCTACTTTTCTACCTTCGTCTCCATCTTCATCTTCCTTCTATAATATTATTCGGAGGATTAGTAAAAAACTATTAAATTCTTACTATAAATTCGAATCTTTGAAAAAAGGTTACAAGAAAATATATGTATCATCATTCTCTAAAAAAAAATTAAATCACTTACTACTTTTGTGGTAGTGAAGATAAGTGCACTTGAATTTGTACCCCAAAACGTATCAAAAGAATGAGTGAATTTGATGAGATGGGAAAAAAATCATACATTGAATCTTCCATGGAAGCAAGACACTCATTGAATCAAGCCACGTTTATCACATTTCAAGAAAATGGAGCCTCTAACAGTTGAGGAGGAGTTGAATCTCAAATTAGCTCATAAAAGACTTTGAATTTTTTTTGAGAAATGCTTGGAACATCATGTTCTTTTACTGATTGTTTTGATATTATTTTATTAATATTCCAAATAAATTTTAGAATAAAGATAATTTGGATTTGGGTTTGGGTTAATGGGTATGATTGTGAATGAAAGTGGGACTAATTATATGTGGACCAATAAAATAATGCCACATAATTAACTATAAAATGTATATTTGCCACATCAGCTTCTGTTAAAGGTAAGGGTAATTTAGGATTAAATTTAACTCTAAAGGCATTTTTTATTGAAATAGGTGGATGAAAGGGCAATTTTGATCCAATAGATGCAAGAAGGACATTTATGAGCCATTTTCAATACCTTAAGGGCATTTTGACCCTTCTCTCGTTCTTTTTTCATGTTTGTTATTATTTTTTCTATTTAATGAGCATTAGTAGAGTTAGATTTTTGTATTTTTGAATCAAATTTATTACAAAAGTCAGATTATTTGTTTTATAAGTATTTTTTATTGGTTATACCAAAAATTGAATTGTTAAGGAACAAAACCGATTAAGTGAACACCTATAAAGAAATATCTTATTAGTTTGATTATTGGTATAACATATTTTAAAATCAAAAACAGATAAACCGAATCAATAAAACATAAAACCAAATCGAACCTACTGATGCACACCCCTATCAATAATCGGTCGGGGCATTTGTCTCAACTTAAAGTTGAGTTGGTGTAGTCTTTTTGATGCATCAAGTTTTTCACCTTCTGTCCACATGCTTGGAGCTTGATTCGCTGGTGTGGCATCGCATTCCTGAATATCAGTTTCATGGTCTTCACATTTTAGAGAATTGACTCCCACGACTATGATGAAGGGTCAATGGACCCAAACAAGGATTGATCATCACGATCATGACCATACGGGACCTGTGATCATGAATGAGTAAGAGACTGACAACTATGTTTTGTTTCTGCAATTTTAGCGTGCATTTCCCCTAACAGATCCTCCAAATAAACTTATTGAATTCTTAAATGAAGGGGGAATCTATTGAATTGTTGTGTGTTGTTTGTAGATATTTTGAAGATGTTAGAAGGGTCGTTATTCTAAAGTTTAATCCATAATATATTTTGTAATTCATCAATTTAGGCATGTACAAGATCTTGTTGATCTTTTTTTTGTTGATTTATTTTTAGCTTCCAAGAGCTCGGATTGTGTTCATTTTTGGATCAGAAGTAGATTGAACTGGATGGAGCTAGAAATGGAGTCAATTTTTATTCCTCGTGTGGGTCCTACAATATCGATTTTTTTTTTGTTGATCTTTTTTTTATTGACACGATTTTTTTGTCAGGTTGGATTGTTGTGATTTGGGTGTCAAAATGAACATATTGATGTATGAATCACTATTTTGATAGTGTAGCATAATTCTTGGATGCTCTGAAGGGAAAAATCCAGAGTTTAGAGATTTAGAGTGCTAATGTTCATGTTTTGTTTTGATGTAGGTGAAAACATAATATTCTTAGGCCTTTCTTGTTGGTTGTTCTAGAATGGTAATTTTCTATTTTTTTTACTGGTTTTAGCATGATTACTTATTACTATCTTTATTGAATTGATTTTGGCTAATTTTATTATTTCGTGAAATGTTTTTGTTGAGCTTGATTAGTGTGATGTTATGATTGTTCTAATGAGTTGTAAATCTTTTAGGCTAGACTTTGTATTGATATTGTGATGTTATGATTGTTCTAATGAGTTGTAAATCTGTTAGGCTAGCCTTTGTATTGATATTGTTGAGCCTTACGTTAGGTTTGGTTAGTGCATTACTTAGATTTGAACTCAGTAGCATATGTCACATGATTTTGGGAATGAGTTGGGTAGAGATATGACCTTCAAAGAAAGGTGGTGTCCTTCGGATAACCATATTAGTATGTGTGATTGGCTAGATGAGTTGAGATGATCTCTAGCCTTAATGAGGACCCTATTACTCTTAGTTACACAGTTAACTCGAGGTGAGATTCTGGGACATGTAATATAGTGGCTTTATTATTTCAATTTAAAATTTTAAAATATGCTAAGATTCTGTAAGTAGATCCAATATGAGATTTTGAGAGCTGATAGGTGTGTCCATAATTATCTGATGTTAGATTTTGCGATTAACTTGGTTTTTTAGAAACTTCGATGTATGATTTTGGAGGATACTACATCTATTTCGTGGTTATTTCAATGTTATATTCATGAAGGTTTTCTTAGGGAAATTTGGATAACAGATTCTAGGGTAGGATTGGATTCTCTTATGTCAGATTTTTTAGGATGATCCATTCTAGGTTTTGTAATAGTTATTCTGATGTAAGATTCAAGAATATGCTAGATAATGTGTAGCTATTCTAATGTAAGATTATGGTAGAAGCCTATTTTTGGTGTGACCGACTCGATGTAACATTTTGAGAAGGCATGTGTCTTTTACTGAGTTGTTCCTTGTAGTGTAGATCTTGCACACACCCATTAGTCTTAAGGGGATTCAAATATATTATATTTGTGTATATTACTAATCTACCTTTTTTTGTCTTTTTGGCTAATGGGGGTTCAATTAGGATTTAGATAGTTTTGCTGCTTTCATTATACTTTTTGGTATCGCTACTGAGATTCTTGTATATCTATATCTTTATTACTGTCTATTACCATGTTATTTACTCGCTTATTATTGTGTTATTGCATCATGATCTCGGACGGCCTATGATTCCTTTTGAGTACCCCTTATTTGGTACTCATACTCCCACTTTGTATGTTTTTCCTCAATGCAGATTCAAGTTCTAGTGGACCACGTTGAATTTCGTGTTGTTGTAGATAGTGTTTCGGACATTAAGGGTGAGATTGTCGGCATTCGTGGTTGACTCATATCCTTTTGTACACTTATGACTATTTTTTTTTGTATTCTGAGATAATGTTTGTTTTCTCTATGTGTGTAGTCACGTACTCGATCTTTTGTAGTATCTTTTTACTAGCATCAAGTAGGTTTTGGGATGGACCATATATTATATTTTGTCCCTGTTTGGGGGCTGTATACGTCACTTGGTCTTATTTTCACTATTTTCTTTTAGGGCATCTCCAACCCAAACACCAAATTTGGTGTAATGAACTCCAACCCGCACAAAATTTTACATCAAAAAAGATTTTTTTTTCCTCTTCATTATTATATTATTATTATTATTTCATTTATATTTTCTTATTTTATAAAATAAATTCTTTCTAAAAAAATCACCATATATAATTTCATAGTATTTTGTTTTATAATCGTTCAATATAAAATATTTTATACCATAATTTTGTAAGTAATATAAATTGCTAGAAAATGTTATACATTATACATAATAATGGATGATACAGATAAAAGTGAAATCATTAATGAAATACAATTAATAAACATTACAGGATTGAAAAAATTATTTGAAATTTTACACAAATGTTCAACTTTCAAGATCACTATTTGTACACACTCCATTTCGATTTATGTAATGTTTTAGAAAAAATATTTTTAAAACTCGTGGTCTAAAACAAACCATAGATGTTCATATGTCTACAAGTCTTCTTATTAAGAATAAAATTTATATTTTAAAGTCAAAATGTTTTAAATATACTAACACATCATTCTTAAGAAAAATATGTCACATAAATTAAAGTTAAAATGACATAAATTTTCATAGTTTTGAGAATTAATTAAATTATATCTCTACTCTTTTTCAAATTACAAAAAAATTAGATTTACTATAAGACATGCGGATACATGCGTCATGATACATTGCTATTAAGGAAACTTGCAGACGCATAACTCACAGATGAATCTGAGAGGAGAGACCTATAATTGAGAGGGAATATGGATGTACCCCAGAGGAGAGAGATGTATCCTAGAGACGATAGAGATGTATTCAAGAGGGGACGAAGATGTATTTGATAGGAGATAGTGATACATCTGACAGAGGAGAGAGATATATATGATAGGCAATTTTTGTAATTGTTTTAAATGCTAGAAAAAATAGAAATTATAGTAAAATAATATGTGATTTTTGGTTTTAAAAAATTGTAATGATATATATATATATATATATATATATATATATATATGTCTTCTTTAATAAAATTCATTACGAATTAATTATTTCACCTTTATTTTGGCTCTAATTAATACACTTGAAAAGAAACAAGTGTGATAAAAATAAATAATATATATTAGATTGAAATTAAATAAAAAGATGCTAAAAAGTAATTTTACAAATATAAATGAATAGCATGATACATTTGCATTTAAGACAACCAAGGATAAAAATATAATTTGATTTTAACAAAAACCTATTTTAAGAAAGATAGTAAGAAAAATAAATAATCTAAAAGCATCTTTCTATATATGAAGTGAATGATGACCAAAGGTAAAAATGTAACTTCATGCAAACAAAAATCTACCAAAAATGATATCAAGAAAATTATATAGATCTAGAAATATATTTAGTTATTGTTGTTACTATTTACTCATTTTGTTATTATTCACTTTCTTATAAGTTATTGTGATATCTATTCATTACTCTACTTTACTATTACTTAAATATAATTTTTAATTATTTTTCTATTTATTATACTCATTAAAAATTTCTTCTTTAATTTAAAATTCATTATTTAACAATATAATTAAATACATTAACTTTTATTGCGGCTCCAATTAATATATCTGAAAAGAAATAAGTGTGATAAATTAACAATATATATTGAATTGAAATTAAAGAGTAAATAAAATTAGTTTCAATATTTAACAAAATATGCTTTAAAAGATGTTTAAAAAAATTTTACAAGTAAAATGAATTAGATGATATGTTTGCATTTAAAGTAAACAAAAAATGTTTACCAGATTATAAAAGAGTAGTTCTTCATTAAAATGCATAATCCATTTTTTACTTTTATTTGATTTCAGACATATTAATCTGAATAGTGGACTAATGTAAGTTTGATTTAAATTTAAAGTTGTAAGGCGAAAATTCGATATTGTTCTATTTAATAGAAATATGAGGTTTAGGACGATAAAGATAATATGGTTATTTCATATATATTTTATCATAAAATTCTATAAATTCTATTATTAAATTTGTCAAAATATCTTTTTCAAGTGGCTAAATTTCTTCCATGAACTACATAATTATTCTAGAAGCTATATATGATTTTTCTAGAACTAAATCTATGACAAAAATAAATAGACACTAAGTCATTCTTCACTTCATTCACTCCTTAATTCTCTCGTCTCTCATGTCTGCCAATAAATTTTTTCGCCTTTTATTTCTAATTTGCATCCTAAATATTCATGCTCAGTATAGATCTCTTATTTGAAAGACCAATAACACAGTATTTTCAATATTAAGAACTTTTTTTTCATCAATGCCCTCCATAATGACCCTACTTTTGTAAAACAATTATAAGATAGAAGTAAAATTCACTGTTTCTTAGTGAATACATCACTTTATGAGACTTGTCCATATAACAAATTTTCAGCAAATTTCAATTGATCCAAATTTTCCAAACATTCTAATGCATATGATAATGAACCAGTTAACATATTAAATCCGAATATCAATCCTTATTTCAATTCTCAAAAGGCGTGATCCATAACGCATGCAATCAAAGCAAATCATGTATCACAAAGATCTACCACCTAAGACATAGAACAATAAAAACATGGCGGCGTAATATTTAATTGAAAAATGTACTCTATGAATGAGTGTATACTAAATCAGCTATGTTGTTAGTTATTTCGTTGCTAAGGCATATATATATATATATATATATATATATATATATATATATATACACACACTAAACAATTTTAGGTGTTTTTTTGTTTATTATATATGAGTTGAATTTTGTTTTACTTTCCTTTTTTATGTAGGTTTGTCTGCTCCACATTTTTCATAAGTGAAGAACATAGATCTAGGTCTACTGTTGTTTTTGTTCAACTATTCCAATCGGAAGTTTCATGGTATCTATGAAGCTACAAGCTCGAGAAAAATGAATATCAATCCATATGGCTGGACTTTAGGAGGTTCGGGAAAAGCTAAATACCCTACACAGGTTTTTATATCATGTTTTATTCATATGTAATTTATTCGGTTGTGTTTGATGCTTTTCTTTTTATGTTTTCTCTTATTTATAAAAATGAAGGTTCAGCAATGTTCGTGTCTGCACTGCAATCATTGGTGGAAACTTTGTTTAAGCTTATAATTTAGGATAATTATTACAATAATCAGCATCATTTCATGTTTGATCTAGATCGTGTTTAAACTACTAATCTTATCTCTGAGTTGTTGTCTTTTGTATTGACTCCAAGAAATATCTTTGAAATCAAATAAGTAGCTTGAACATGATCTCGCACAAACATGAAATGATGTTGAGCATTGCAATAAAGGAAAACACCAACACAATCAAATATGAAGAAAACATGTGCAAAAATTTTAGTTCTTCCAGAACCGTCTAACGTGCAACCATGTGGATTGATATTCATTTTTTCCAAGCTTGCAACTTCATAGATACTATAAAGCTCCTGATTGTTGTAGTTGAACAAAAATAGCAATAGACCTGGATTTATGTTCTTCACGTATGAAAAATATGGAGCAAGTGAACCTATATTAAATAAGGGAAGTTAAGCAAAACACTCAAATATAACAGGAAAAAAGACATCTAAAACTATTTAGTAAGCCAGCCACATATATATATACCACCAAATAATAGCCAAATGACTATTTTAGTATACACACATTCATGGTGCACATTTTGCAGCCAAAGATCACGCTACCAAGTTGGTTTTTAGTCAAAGTTAATATTTGTCTTCTTCAATAATCAATTGTGGTGACTAGTGCTTGCAAAAGTTGTTCATACTAAAGATATTCATGAAAAGTTATTGGCATCACTAAAGTCGTATGTACTATGTACAAGACCTTCACAAAAGCTTCCCTTTTAACCCTTCAGTCACAAGTTACATCCACTACAAATTCCTTTTATATTTCTCCATACATATCTTATGGAGAAAAAAGACAAGGCCAACACTATTTAGAATTTCATGAAAAACGTGGCTTCCAAAAGAGAAGGCATAGGCTTTAGAATAGAAGACGAATGGTAGAGAGTCTATACTATAGAAAATTATAGCTAGAATTACACATAGCTTTTACTAGGACGAAACTTCAAAGAAGTAATATTAGTACCCAAGTGCAACCTCTTGTGCAAAGAGGAGATCACCATCTTTGTCACATTAATAACGCAGACATCGCCATCTTTGCTTGACAATCATTTAAATGACAAGTACAGATTTAGATTAATGAATCAGCAAACTAAATGTCGCAGCAGATAGGAATGCAAATGAGGTGGTTCTAATAAAGCCTATGCGGAATGGAGAAGGTAAAAATTTAGATGGATGCGGGGTGTTGTTGGAACTAATCTTTTTAAAATTTAAAGGTGGGAGGGGTTTGAGATAAGAGACAACTAGATGTCTGAAGTTGAGCGGATGACATAAGCAAACAAATTTTCAAGATATTCTGAATATCACAAAAAAATTTAAATTTTTTTAATTCAAACTTTAGTTCTTTTATGTTTTATTTTTCTTTTTTATTTCTGATTTTTTGAGTCCATAAATGCAAATTCAAGTCAAAACAAGAACAAAATGGAAAAGAAGTAAATAACTATATGCTTTCCTTTCATAGTTTAGATACTAAAATTTAAATTTTCTCATGGTTAAAAAAAGTCACACACTGTTTGCAAGATCAACTCTTCTAAAAAGAATGGTACAGTAAACATTCACCATCTACATCATTTCTATCAGCTATTAATGAGGGAAAAGGCATAAGTACCATACTGGAGTACGACCGAAGTTCCAGGGACACTTTATTTTTACCCTATAATTACCCTATATATTATTTTACCTCCCTGAACTATTTTAAAGTGTAATAAACACACCCTTAAACATGATCAGAAGGATTTACTTTTTCCAGTGGGGAGAAGGTTTTCCCTTAATGCAGTATGTGTGTGAGAAAGAGGAAGATGATTTAGTATAATAAATGGATGGTAAATGCCGGAAAAAATTCATCGGCGACTTCTGTACGTGGTGAAATGTGAAAAAATCAATTTAAGCTCTAGAAAATGAAAAAAAAATAGAATTCAACTCTATTTCACAAAGAGGGAAAGCAAAATTATTAAAAAGATATCAACTTAAGTTTAATGTTAATTAATTAACTGTCCAAAGTAATAGTATTCTACCTTTTTTACACCCCTAACATGCCTCCCAGTGAGTGAGCACTCTTTATACCACCTCAGCATTGAATGATGAATTATCACACATTAAAATGGTTCAAAGGGTAATAGGACACACACACACACACACCCATAAAGGAAAGGTGTGTTCGTGAAACTTCGGTCATAGTTTGTTTTTATGTTTTGTTTACGGAAGGAAAAAAAGTCAACTAAATCTAATTTTAGAAGCTAATATAAATAATATTTCATATTATATGACACTAATTTTGTATTACCTAAATATAACAAAATGCAAAAAGAAAAAAAGTCTTTATCAGGAAGAGGCAAGTTGAAAATTATGTGGGTTAAAAGTTCAAACACCCGCCCCATTGTCACCCCTAGTTGTTAAACATCAAAATCTATGTATGGGAGGGGAGACACTCATCAAAATGAAGGCATGTCAAGAGTAGTTAAATAACTTATTCATGCAAAAAAATCAAAAAAAGACATGGTGTTTTTGAAAGATGAGAACACTTCAAATTAATTTGATGAAATCTTATACTAACTCCAACGATGAGGGGAATAGGTTAATTTGATGAAATCTTATACTAACTCCAACGATGAGGGGAATAGGAACCAGATGTTATTCTGTTTTATGTCCTCTTTCATTCCTCATTTTGGCCTATATCATCATGAAACTTCAAATGTCAAATCAACTCAATGATTTATTCAACATCCATAAAAAAAATACTTTGTCAAAGATTCACAGTTGAAAAATTGATGTCAAAATCTTTTAGCTTCTACAGTGCATATCTAAGTAAAGTATTAGACAGTAAAGAAGATGGTAATTGAAATTCAACATTACTAGGAGACACAAAAGGATAAAGATCTTACAATGCGCGATATTTCCCATCCAATCTGATTGTCATAATGGAAGATGGTTTATTATAGAGACTTTTATGCCGAATTTCTTTCATGTATTAATGTCCCAAAACGCAATCAATGTCTTATAGCCTGTTTTACTGACACGTGTTCGGATACTTACACAATGTTTTCAATAAGAAAATTTACACAATCTCAATTTAATAGCTTCATTAACTAAAGCCATACTTTCGAATACCTTTCTGTACAGTAGTGAATAAAAATGGTTTGTCCCATTTTGAGAAATATTCTGATCTTGCAATGTGGAAGACAGGATATATTAAACACCAACATAAATATGATAACCAATAACACCATCCCTTTGTGTTCCATATTCTGGCGGCACCATCTGTGCATGTGGAAGCTAAGAACTCTAAATATAAGTTGTATAGATATAAAAATATTAAAAGACATTAAAATCTTGATCAATTAAATCATAGGAAAATAATTCTTATGATTCCATAATCTATATATGAAGTATCATATCTGCAACTTCAATAAGAGGAACAATGAATTCAAGATTCTTAAATCTTTTGAAACTTTTTTTCTATGAAGATTTCATGATCATATTAAAAATCAGATTCACACTTCAAAACTTAAAGAGTATATAATGAATGCAAATCCATGCATAAAAGCATGTATTAGGGTTTTTTGATCGGGAATGTATCCTTCTTGAAATATCAACAAGTTTAGTTCTTCTATGACATTTCACACTTCTTAAATATAACCAATAATGGATGAAGTATCATTATGTATCCAAATTAAGTTAATGTAGATTTACATACCATAATATTCACCTCAATGATATAACCCTGCAAATTAGGTCGCCGTTCGTCTCCTTATTGACTGTCAATTCAACATGAGAATAAACTATTTTAAACAATCTGATAAGATAACACAGAGTAAGAGCAACAATTTGACAACCTTGTGTGATGCGTAATAAATGAACAAAAAAGATAAAATCCACATGGGACTATAATTGGATGAAGAAAAGAACTTCTTTATGATCTTTAAAGTGAAAAATCTATATCAAAATTGTTAAAAGACACAAGACTAAGATCCTTCGCTTAATTTTTTCCATCACTTAGTTTCCTTAGAATATAATTGATGTTTTCAGCACTTAAGTTTGAGAAAAGTAAGACAACAAGATGTATCACTAATCAACAGAATTGCACAAATTATAGGTCCCAGAGCTCATATCAGGTAAATTCTCACCTACGATAAATAACGGATGATAATGTACAACTATAATTTGAGTAAATCTAACAATACCTTAAATCCATGTCTCTGAAAAACTTGTGAACTTTTGTTTCACCCACAATAATGTGTATGGTTGGCCACTCAAAAGGTCTAAAATGTCCATCCTTCCAGATTCAAAGTAGTATAAAGTTAGAACAACAAGGAAATATCCTCGTGAAATATAAGAGACATAATTTTTCACAAAATTGCTTACAACTCAGCATGTATCTAATTTGGAGCCATCAACACTAAAGGCCGTGCATTTTTGTGGACCAACATCTTGGAGAGGAAACTCCTTGCACACAAATCTTATATTATCTTTATGACCATATAACTCAAAAAAACCTGTAAGAAACAGAAAACAATATATCCTCTTCCCAAGGTAAGAAATAAATAAAAGGCAAGACAATAATCATATTAAAAACTCAGACCAATCATATGTATGGACCTTTGTTGGGTGACAAACTTAATCAGTAATGCGAAAACATAACTATCAGCCAAAAAAAGACCTAGACCTGAATAACCTATGCTTTAAAAGTGAGAGCTGCAAAGACACATGTCCACACAGGAACATAGTACTGTGTTAAATTTACATTAAAATATATACATAATATAATTTTTTTCTTTTATGAATAGATGAAAAATTATGAATGCAACATTTAGGATCGTCCATCCACTACTACTAGCATCACTAGCAATCAGGTCCCGAGATGTTCTTATCAACATATACAAATGATACCAAATTAAAATACCCCCTATCATATATCATGCTCACCTTCCGTGACCTTCAATGTGGTTTTTGACCTACCCCCGAAATCTAATGTGGTTTTTGACCTACCCCCGAAATCTAAATCATCTTTTTAGATGGATAATGCCTAGATTAGGTCTTAAAAAGGGGCTGGCCATAAGAAAAAATTAACTCCAGGTTGGCATGACCTTGAGGTTCACTTAAAATCAAAATTCTCTCTGGACTAATTAATTACTTACATACTCTTTGGGGTGGCCGGTGGTTTGAGCTTGGTACTTCCATGTTGGAGGTCTAAAGTTCAAAACTCTTTGACAACGAAAGCAAGGGGTTTGCCTTTTGCATCGAGCTCGTCGCACCAGGCTTACCTAGTGCAGGTTAACTCTCCTATGTGGTTTGCGAACAATTACATAGAAACGGGGGTTTTGCAGCCGCTACCCTTTGGGTGCGCACAGGGTAAAACTCCCACTCATATGCAATATAGCTCGCAACTACATAGGAGAGGTAACCCGCACTAGGCAAGCCTAGTGCAATGAACTCGACCCAGAAGGTAAATCCCTCACTTTCGCTGGCAAGGGGTTTCGAACATGAGACCTCCAACTTGGAAGTCCCAAGGTCAAACCACTGGGCCAACCTGAAGGATATGTAAGTAATTAATTAGTAGATATATATGGAAATTATTACTACTCACCTCACTTTTAATTGTTATAATTTTTTTTGAAGTCAAACTATAAAACCTTTTACTAACATTAATGATGTTTTTTTTCATAATGTAAATATGAAAAGAATGCAATTTTATAGTACATTTCATGTAGTTTTTGAATATCCAAATTTTGTTAAAAATGTCAAAAAAAAATTTGTGAGTAAACATATTATTTACAAAGTAAACATTACAAAACAAAAAATAGCGAGTATGGACATAAACTCCATCCTTGCGAAACCAAGTTCTCACATCTACTAGCTATATCTATGGGTAAATATTTAAACTGATTAATCTATTAGCTATTCTTTGATATCCAATGCATCTTCTATGAATCTCCTAAATTATATGTCTGGTCAAGTAGCTTACTGACTAATGTTTTTGTCAAAAATTCTGATATTGCGCTCTAGCCATAAATGATAAATTCTGTTTGTCATTGCCATCCTCTATACAAGGGACTTGTTCCTTCTTCCTTTCATGTATTGCACTGCCCAATTTAACTCACTAGTCTAGTTCATCGCATTTCTTGCTATTTCCTGCTAATGTGGTATACTCCTCCACACCTCTTCTGCATATGTTCATTGAAAAAAATATGCGACCATGATTTTCATCTACTAATCGACATAAGGGACAGGTTAGTACTTGAATGATTCCCCACTTTGTGAATCTGTCTTTTGTAGCATGTCTTCTTTTCACTGACAAATACATGATGAACAACAACTTAGAGGCTCCAAAATTTGTCTACACTAGTGATCTCCATTCTACCTTATCCTTTATACCTCTCATCCGTCAATACACTTTACTTATGATGTACTGTGTCCTATTATTCATGTCCCCTTTGGTAGATCTTGCCTCTCGTAAATATTTTGCAGTCTTTAGTATCTCATGTACCATCCAAGAAGTTGTTTAAGATGTATATTCCATACACCTTTTTTCCTATAGTAACTATGTATCCATACAACCCATGGTTTATCAGTTTTCCACAAGAACTTGCAACTGCTTCTTTATTCCGTGTATATATATGTCAAGAAAATTCAATCCTCCACTTGCTTTTGGCCAAAACATCTTGGCCTATGCCATTGAAGCTTCCGTGGAACTCTCAAAGTTTCCAGTCCATAAAAATTTAGTGTCACATTTGTTGAGTTTTAAAGGTGTGAACAGGAAAGGAAGAGTTGTGACTCTCCTGAAAGGATCTCACTTTGACAGAGGGTTGTGGTCTTAATAAAAGGTTGTGTCCTTTCAAAAGGGTTGTGACCTTTTGAAAGGTTGTACTTTTTCCAAAGTGTTATGACCTTTCTGCAATATTGTTTCTTACCTAAGAGTTGTAACCTTTTCCCTTTGTTGGCTATATATAGAGAGGTTGTCTCTCATTTTTCAGCATTGAATTCTTACCTTCTTTTGCATACTCTTACAAAATAAAATCGATCGATCGTGTTTGTATGTGTGATTAGTTGCTGTCATTTTCAGTTCGTTAATATTATTGAAGTTTGAGGTACCGATGCTTCTTTAATGGTTAATCCATTTTATCTTGTGAGGAATTAATCTGCAACAACATGTAATTAAGGGGATTAGATTTCTTAAGGACACACAGTGAATTCTCTTGACTCGGATAGTTCTTTGTACTTTTCTTTTATATTCTATTATTTTTTATGGTTTGCTAATCTGATTGTAGGAATTAACAATCTTAAGAAATATATATTGATGAAATTTTGTGTGGTAAGGAAATTACTTTTATTTGTTGTATTCTTTTTGTTGGAAAAAAAAGAAGAAAATTATTTATTATATGATAAAAGAGTTCTGGGATGAATTAGTACTTCCTTAATATGTTTGGATATATTTTCTGTAATAAGTTTTCCTTGGATGGGTAAGATTATTTTTATTTTCTGCCCAAGTGCATAATATGTGTTTTAATTTTTTTCTTCTATATTTTTGGTTTTACATAATTATGAGAAGAAGTAAATGAAGAAATTTTTTCTTCTCACAATATCTAAAACTGTAAAAAGAAATTGAACATGATTGTTGTTTTAATTTTTGTTTAATTTCTTGTTGAAATTTAATGTCTTCTTGAGGAAAATAGGAATATGATGAAAACTGAGAAAAGGAGGAAAAATAGCAAGGAAAGTGACTTGAGTGGAATCATTGCTATGACAGATAGAATATGATTCAGTGCGAGTAAAAACCAACTTCTATTTTTATTTCCCTTGGTTATTATTTTTCCCCCTATCCTTTATAAGTCATGAGATTTATCTCATACATATTATGATAGATGGTCATTATGTGATGATTTTTACTAATATGTATTCTGTCAAGAGGGGAAAATATTTTTTTTGTAATCTTATACACCATGTGAAATTTGTTTGTGTTTGACTTATGGAGACTAAACTCTTCTTATTTTTTTTACTCCTTTGGTTTGAAAAAATATAAGAACTTTAAAACCGAATCAGATTGTGCATTGGTTTGAAGAATATGGAAACTTCGTCAATTTTTTAGATACTCTGTTTGAATGAATATTCTAACTTGAAGAGTAAAAAATCTTGGTCACGAATATTAAGGCTAAATCATTTGAAAAAAAAAACATAAAATCTTTATCATTAGCTAGAGACAATATTGTATTTGATGTTTCTTGAGATTAAAACATTTTTGATTTTCTACTATGTCTGGATGTGAAACTGATTCGAAGAATATAAAAACATCATGAAAATTCAAAGTTCATTCGGTTACCGATTAGAAGAATATAAAAACTTCATAATTAAACTAGAAACAAGTTCTATAAAGATTGACTCTTTATTGTTAGTATTCTAAATATTAAGTGGTCTGTCTAGTTGTGATAGAAAGGAAAAAAATAACACTAGTAACATAAAATTAGTGATTTTTGTGTCTGCAATAGGTGTTTCTATGGATTAAATATCCTAAAGAAGGCTTCTTGTTGCAAATATGATATACAATTTGAAAGCATGAGAATAAAATATGTGGAAAATAATTTCAAATACTTGAAAAATATTTTGAGAACATATCTACATTGTGGGGTTTTTTACATGTGATAAAGACAAAATTAGACTTACTATCTAATTTAAATTTGAAAGTAAAAGATATGAAATTTAATGACATTATTGTATTATGTTAGACCTACAAAATTCTTGGAGAATATTTGATATTGTGGTCGCTGAGTCTCTCCTTACTAGTATATCATGTGACTAGTATAAAACCACAAAAATATATTACTAGTTCAAAAGAATTGTATTTTTTGATGAAAAAGTTTCACTTAAAATATTGTGATTTTTTATGAAAAGATATGTCTATTAAAATATTTTATTTATAGACATGAACATTAGTGAAAAGTGACATGTTATGTTTGTATTGTAAAACAAACATTTGATAAATATTGCCCTTATTGGACCAATGATACTATGGTCATGGGTAATTCTATAACAAATTGAATGTCATGGAAAAGTCCTTCTAAAAAGAACATATAACAAGGTGTTTACTGTAAAACAATGTTTGTATTTGAGAAAATTATAAAAAGGTAAAGAATAAAATATTTCTGGGAAAAGGTTACCTCACAAAAGGTCTTTTAAAACTTAGTATTTTTGTTTGTTCTTACTTGTTTGACTCAAATTGTTTGTGACATAAATGATTGAAACATGTCAATTACAAAACCTTGCAAAAACTAATCAACTTAGAAGTTTTGCATAACATCTAGAATATCTTAGAATTGGTTTACACTGACATTTGTGTTATGAAGTTAACACCATCTCGTGGGGGAAAATGCTTAATAGATTTTATTGAGAATTGCACTATATAATGTTATGTCTATTTGCTTAATGATAAGGATGAAGTAATAGTAACATATTAGGTAATACAAAACTAAAGTTGAAAATCAGTTGGATAAAAAGAATGTCATGATTAGAAGTGGTAGATGTGGAGAATATGAATATTCTTTTGCAGAAATATATTTGAAAAATGGAATCATCTATTAAATAATTGCACATACTCACCTCAATCTAATGAAATTGTTGACAAGGAACAAAAATAAATGTTGAAGGAAATGTTGAATCTCCTACTTATAAGTTCAGGTTTACCACAAAACTTGTGGGGGATGCTATCATTATAGCAAAAGAGAACAACAATTTTTTTTTGTATGTTCAGAAAGAGAGAAACAAAAAGTTTTATTTGCTAATAAAGGGAGCAACAAATAAAAAACTTTTATTTGTTAAGAAAGGGAGCTACAAAAAGTTTTGTTTGTTAAAACTTTGTTGTATCTCGATAGAAAATTGTTTGTGGTCCCTTAAAGTATATACAAGCAATAACTCTTTAAAGATACTGATCTAACAATTTCTCAAACGGGTTAAAATAGAACAAACTGTGCATTGTATGTTCATTGGATATGCTACAAATATTAAAGCATGTTGATTTATGGTTCATACGTTCGAGCCGTCAGATAGTCAAGGAAAGGGCCTAAACAATCTTGGAAAGAACTAAAGGAGAATGTACTTAATAAAGAGAGTCAGAGGCGTAATATATGTCAATGAACAAATTACTTCCTCCGGGTTTTATTTTGTAATATTTCTTCTTAAAAATGAGTTCATATAGTTGAAGAATATATGTGTTTTGTGGACTCTTTTTTTTTTTTTTTGGAAAGAGGCTGCCAATTATAAGATAGATTCAATCTTGAGTAACCATACTTGAGAGTTGGTTGATCTTCCTCCAGGAAATAAACTTTTGAGTTCAAAGTGAATCTACAAAAGGAAAAGAAAGTTAATGAAATTATTGACAAATATAAAGCATGACTTGTTTTTACACAATAACAAAGTCTTAATTATTTTGGCATATAATATCCTCTAACTAGGATTACATCAGTTCGGATGTTGATTGCGCTAGTTGCAAATGTGCCAATATGAAGGTGAGAATATTTTTTTAGGAATAAAGTTACATATAACAACCCGAGGACTTTGTGGTTTCTGATAAAGAAAAGTAAGTATGTGACATTGTTAGGTCACTTTATGGACTAAAAACAAGCATCCAAATAATGACATGTGAAGTTTGACCAAACTATTTTGGCAAATGAATTCAAGAACGTGATAAATGTTTTTACATTAAAGACATCTTAATCACAAGGTGATTGTATTTTTTACGTTGATGACATGTTGATCCTCCAAAAAGATATTTATGACATAAATGCTACTAACATATTCTAGAAAGTAACTTTGATATGAAAGACATTGAAGTTACCGATGTGATTGAAAAGGTACTTGACAAGTTCAAGTATTTGGATTTCAATATTTTCAAGACTCCAACACATGTAAGATTTGTACTTCAAAATATTGAAGGCTCAAGTGACCTGCAATTTATGCTAGAGTATTGAGAAGCATAATATATATCATGAAGCGTACACGATCATATATAGAATGTGCTATTAGCAAACTGAGTCGGTTCACAAGTAATCTCAATCAAACTAATTGGATGGCAATGAAAAGAGTTTCGAGTATTTTAAAACATACTTAACAAACTATTGATTTGTATTATAACTAGTATTCAACAGTGTTACAAGAATATATTGATGCAAATGAATCACCAGATCAAATGAAATAAAATCCACGAGTGGATATGTCTTTACTCTTGGTTGAGGAGCAGTCTCTTGGAAATCTTCCAAACAAAAATGTATTGCTCTCTCTACTATGGAATCTTCGTTTATTAGTCTAGATAAGACCGGTCAAGAAGTTGAATGACTCCGAAATACATTGAAAGATTTTGTCCCAAATCTTTAGGTCTAGTATGCATACACTGTGAGAGTTAGTTTTCAATAGGTTGGGCATGGAGAATGATGTATAACGAAAGGTCTCGTCATATATGACGTATACATAAAATCATTAGCGAACTACTCTCTAGTGGAATTATCATAATTGATTATGTAATGTCAAAGGATAATGTGTCGGATCCACTTATAAAAGGCCTAACTAGAGAGGGAGTTGATAGATTATCAAAGGGAATGAGACTATGGCCGAGGACAATACATTGTGGCGGTAACTCTACCTAGAAGATTGAAGATCCTAAGATCTAAGTTCAACGAGATCAAACAAAGACATTAATGACTGTTCAACATTGTCAAAATATTTTTTGTGGTCCATTCTCATGATAAGACAATGTTCAGTAACAAGGATAAAGACATTTTGACTTTTTAATAGTTTCGTCTAAGGTTGATACAGGATATATCAAATGGTGAATCTAGAGGATAACGCATTTAGAAATAACCTATATAAGTGTGAATTGTAAGCCGCTAGGAGAATTCGGTAAGTCGAGTTCTCTAAGAACATATTAACTAGATGTATTCATGGCTAAAATGAAAAAAAAAAATGAGAGCCAAAAATAGTTTAAGGGTTGATTGTTTGGCTTATGTTGTCTAGGCATCCACCAAAGCTTGATGGTTCAAAGATATCAAATCTACCGATTGACCGAGTATATCCAATATATGTTCACTACGAAAAGTTTAAAGGGAAACCTACTTATCCAAATGCGATTAACCCTTACTTACGATCACACGATTTTTCATGCATATGTTTTTAAAAAAATGGTCATTTCCTATTCATGTGGGGGATTTTGGGTTTGAAAAGTGTGAACAAGAAATGAAGGGTTGTGACTTTCCTAAAGGGTTGTCATTTTGACGGAGGATAGTGAACTTTACGAAAGGTTGTGTCCTTTCTAAAGGTTTGTGTCCTTTTCAAAGATTGTGACTTTTCAAAAGTATTGTGACCTTTCTGCATGGTTGTTTCTTTCCTAAGAGTTGTGACCTTTCCCATTGTTGGCTATATATAGAGAGGTTGTCTCTCATTTTTCAGCATCAAATTCTTCCCTCTTTTGCATACTTTTACAAAAAAAAAAGGATCGATCGTGTCTTTATGTGTGATTCGTTGCTGTCATTTTGAGTTCGTTGCAATTATTGAAGTTTGAGGTGCCGCTACTTATTTAATGGTTAATCTGTTTTATATAGGGAAGAATTAATCTGCAACCGCGGGTACTTGAGCGGATTAAATTTCTTAAGGAGACATAGTGAATTCTTTGGACTCGAATAATTCTTTGTGTTTCTCTTTCATCTTCTATTATTTTTTCTGGTTTTCTAATCTAAATACAGAAGTTAACAACATTAATGTAATCTAACTTAACTTTGAAAATTAATCAAACTAACTTTCGAAAATAAAAAAAAATGAACGGAGGGAGTAATTTCATTCTTGTATTAATGAATATCTTAAAAATACATACTTACCTTACTAGTTGATTTAAATACAACTTGATCTTATAAAATGACTGAAATACACGCCTAGATTTTCATAAAGTTAAAAAGTGTTTTCAACTCTTCTTTTGGCTTATTATTAAGTGTCGCACACTTCTACAAGAGTTTGAGACAGTTTCTTATGCCATGTGAGAGATTGGTGTATGCAAGTTTAGTTAGTCAAGAAGAGGGTGAGTGTTTTTGAGTCTGTCAATAGTTTGGGGACAAAATTAATAATTTTCGTCAAGTTTAGAGATATCTTCAATACATTTCATAAGAAAGGAAAAAACAGTAAAAAATTAAAAACACGTTAGCTGTCATTTTTTTTTTGTAAAATTTCACATTTTGATTATTAGTTGTTTTATTTTTTCTACCTAAATTACACGTATATATGTATTAAAACAAATCCAGATGAGTAAATAGCGAGAGTTAAAGTAGGAAAAGGAAAGAGAAAAGACATAAAGTTACCACTGAAACTGTCTCGAATTTTCAAAAAGACACCTTAACTTTGTGGGTTTCCTATTGCCGCACTGAACAATTTAAGAGTATATAAATATCCCATTTTTTACCTAATCCCAGTTGCAAGAAAAGAGGTGCAATCACGCACCAATAGTTGTTTGGCACGTATTAAGTTCTTTTACTTTTTAATTTTTAGTTTCATTTTCATTTTATTATTTTTATTTTTATCAACTTTATTTTCATTTTTTCCCTCTTTCTTCTTGAATCTTCATTACTCAAATCCTTTGTTCTTTGTTGCAAATCCTCCAAAAGTAGCAGCCATAGTAACCTTCAATGTAATCTTCATGATGCTTCCATGTTACAACACTATTTTCGTCATCAAAACATCACTAAATAAAATCAATCCAACTCTCAAGTTACTAAAGCAAGGTAATGAGACAAAAAAAAAGATGGAGTTTCATAGTATTCTCTAATCAATGGACTTTTTTTTTTTAAAAAAAAAAAGATAAAGTAAGAAAAAGAAACAAAGAAAAACAAGAGACAAGAAAAAAAAGTGATGAAATGGATGAAGTAAATGGATCTTCTAAGTTGAAGAAGATGAAGAAAAGGTAATTGGATTTTGGAATTTGGGTGAAGAAGATAATGGGGAAGACGATGTAAATTAATTAAATAATTAATATTAAAGAAATATAATGACATATGACACTTTATAGCTGGTTATGGCAGTGAAAAAATTAGGTCACGCGCCCCATTTGCGTGATAACAACCCTGACGACAAAATGGGTCAAAATGACCCATTTATAAAGATAGTAAATAGTTCCATGGTGTGATAGGACACTTTCAAAGTTAAGGTGTCTTTATGCAAATGTGGGACAACTTTAGGGGTGACTTTATGTCTTTTCTCAAAAGGAAATAACCCATAGTTTATGATGTAGGCAATGCTAAGATGTTTTTTAATGTATCAATTGTAATAGTCCATATAAAAACTGACATTATTGATAATTGAGATACGAAACTCGCAAGAACATGGTAGTTTCAACATGATTTTGATCATTAACTCAAATAATAACATAAAGAATGTATTCAAAAGTTTCAGACTATATTATATACTTTTTCGGTATATTTTGTTGGTATGAATGAAACTATTACACCTTGAAACTAGAAAGAATATTTTCCTCCGGAGAAACACCCTTTGCCTTTATTTGACATGAAAGGTATTTAATTAGTGAACGTAGAAAAAGTAATTCAAAACATAAATAATATATAAGTCAAATATATAGAAATTGTCAAAAATTATCATAGTTTTACATATCTTTTCTTTCACTCTCTTTTTTATAAAATTAAAAACAATGAATTTTTAAATTAGGAAATTATTATAGTAATTCATGTTATTAAGAATAATATCAAAAATTTCAAAGTCAACTAATTTCCAATAAGAGACGGTATGAGAAGTAATTGGTCATCTTATTATTTAACAGTGATTTTTATACAAAAAAGGAAATATTTACATTTGTTCTGCATAAGGCTAGAACGTAGATCCTGGTGTCTTAAGTATTTTTTTCCCCCGCATTTAACATCTGGTCTTCTTGGTGTTGAGGAAGACATAATTAAGAGTCTAAGAAACAGGATAGATATCACGTGTCAAGAGAGCAACAACAGATATTAAGTGGAAGTGTAGTTCTGCAACTTGATTTACACTTACAACGATATAACACAGTGTAATGGTATCTATTCTCTCGTCTAGATGCATATCTCGTGCAACCTTGTAAGCTGCTGGGCATTTCTCTTAGCTCTTTGTTTTGTTTTAGCAATATCTGATAAAGTCATAGCTGGAACCAATTTTAAATGGACTAATCTCTATCATTGATGATGTATTCTGATTACAACAAAATTGCATCGTGTCCAGTAATACCACCAATATCTTTGGCTCACTACCTTAGATATTCCTTTAACAAGTGATCTGTCCTTTCCATTTGACCATTTACTTCTTGGTGGTTATCAGAAGAGAACTTCAAGTTGGTCCCTATCAAATTGAATAATGTTTTCCAAAACCTACTAAGAACATGTTCTCTCTGTCACTTAAAATATCAATCACTAATCCAAAGAAATTAACCACATTTATGTAAAATAAGTCAATAGTTATTTCCGATGAAAAACAAGTTAGGTGAAACAATAAATATTGAATGCTTTGAAAACCTGCCTACCATCACCAATATTGATGTTTTACCCTCAACCATAGGAAAACCCTAAATGAAATCCATGCTTACCAACAACCATGTCCGTTCTAGAAGAGGCAAAGGCGGCAACAACACTACCTCTTTCTCACGCTTAGTCTTGTCTACTTTGCAGCTATGACATTATACATTATTAATCTATGATTAGGTGTTGCTTAATTGTATATTAAATATTGAATAAATTTGGGTTCAGTTATCTCTTTGCGTTTACATATATAATTTGAGGCTGCAAGTTCTAATTTACTGTTGATGTCTAATCTTGCTTGTGAAAGGTTGTTGAAGTGATAAGAGATGGCGAGACATGTCATGTTGTTGCGCTCGAAAGAAATTCCTATTAATAAGGTCTATGTAGGAATCATCCATTCGAGGAGGCTACCTAGAAAACACACATGACTTGCAAGTCTGGTATCCTCACATGTGTAAAATAATCAAATATACAAGATATATAATTTAAACACATCATTTGTATAATATTTTATGAAAAGTTTGTATAATGAAATAATGTCATAATATTCAAAAAGTTAAGTCATTTGATTAACAGTGTTGCACTAAATTTGGTGTAAAACTATCTACACCAAATTTTGCGTGAAAATTTATGTGGGGTGGAGATCAAAACACGAAATTTTACACCAAATATAGTGTAAAATTTGGTGTTGGGGATGGTCTTAAATCTACTTTGTTATGTTTTTTTTCCATTGTATATTGATTTTGAACCTCTTGAATATAATTTTAGAGATTGGCTTAGTGGTTGAGTAGTTCAAAAACTCACTTTGAAATTCCAAATTGAAATCTTAGGCATTACATTTTGATTTTTGACCAAAATAAGTCATTATTAAAACAATACACTTTTTTAAATTTTACTAAACTAGGATAAATGTAGTTCTGAGTAACGTTTTATGTAATATTTACACAACAAAAATTCAATGACCAAAAGACAAAAATCTTACATAGTAAACATATATAAAATGTTATTGCCAATGAAATTTTATATTCGTTGCATTGCGACATGTTTTACAGCTAAAACGTGACTGACAAAGAAACGATGACTTCAATCTTATACATGCCTCATTCATTATTCACATTTCCCTATTAGAATGGATATATATATATATATATATATATATATATATATATATATATTCAATTTTACAGAAAAGTGAAGTGGTAGGATGACCAAGAGTATAAATGTAATTTCATTTTTAGAAACATCTATTTATGCATAAAGTGAATTATGATCAAGGGTAAAATGTAACTTCGCGCTAACAAAATTCTATCAAGAAAATTAAATAGTTCTACAAACATCTTTTATTTATATATATATATATATATATATATATATATATATATATATATATATATATATATATATATATTCTATTTTACAGAAAAGTGAAGTGGTAGGATGACCAAGAGTATAAATGTAATTTCATTTTTAGAAACATCTATTTATGCATAAAGTGAATTATGATCAAGGGTAAAATGTAACTTCGCGCTAACAAAATTCTATCAAGAAAATTAAATAGTTCTAGAAACATCTTTTGTTATGGTTATTACCATTAACTTATTTTGTTATTACTACTTTACTTTCTTTTCTTTTGTGCATTATAGTAATATATATACTCAATAATCTACTTTACTATTACTTTAATTTAATTCTGACTTTACTATTACTTTAATTTAATTCTGATTATTATTATTTTTTCTTTTAATTATGCTTATAAAAAATGTCTACTTTAATAAAAAAATTCATTATGAATTAATTAATTTCGCCTTTTTTTGGCTCTAATTAATATACTTCAAAAAGAAACAAGTGTGACAAAAATTAATAATATATATAAGATTGAAATTAAACAAAAAGAAATATGTTAAAAAGTAATTTTACAAATATAAATGAATAGGATGATATATTTGCATTTAAGACAACCAAGAACAAAAATGTAATTTGATTATAACAAAAATCTATTTTAAGTAAGATACTACGAAAAATAAATAATCTAGAAACATCTTTCTATATATGAAGTTAATGATGATTAAATGTAAAAATGTAACTTTATGGAAACAAAAATCTACCAAAAATAATGACAAGAAAACTAAATAGTCCTAGATATTTCTTTAGTTATTGTTGTTACTATTAAACCATTTTGTTATTCCTTCACTTTCTAATAAGTTATTGTGATACCTACTCATTACTCTATTTTACTAATACATTAATTTAATTTTTAATATATTTTTATTCATTATACTTAATAAAAATGCCTTCTTTAATATAAAAAATCATTATTTAAAAATATAATTAATTACTTTCACTTTTATTTTGGTTCCAATTATTGTATCTGAAAAAGAAGTAAGTGTGATAAATTAACAATTTATATTTGATTGAAACTAAGGAATAAATAAAATTAGTTTTAATATTAAAAAAATATGTTTTAAAAGATGTTAAAAAGTAACTTTACAAGTAAAAAGAATAGGATGATATATTTGCATTTAAAGTAAAATAAAATTGTCTACTAGATTATAGTTAGTGGTTCTTCATTAAAATCTATAATCATTTTTCTACTTTTATTTCATTTCAAACATTTTTATCTGAATATTGGACTAATGTAAGTTTGATTTAAATTTAAAGTTGTAACGCAATAATTTGGTATTTTTTCTATTATATAGAAATATGAAGTGGAGGACGATAAAGATAATATGGTCATTTCATATATATTTCACAATAACATTCTATAAATTCTATTTTGAAATTCGTTAAATATTTTTTTCAAGTGGCTAAATTTCCTCCATAAGCTACATAGTTATTCTAGAAATTATATATATAAGATTTTCTAGAACTAAATCTATGACACAAATAAATAGACACTAACTCATTCTTCACTTCATTCACTCCTCAATTCCCTTCCCTCTCATGTCTAACAATAAATTTCTCGTCCTTTATTTCTAATTTGCATCCTAAATATTACATACTTCAATATAGATCGCTTATTAGGAAGACCAATAACATAGTATTTTCAAAATTAAGAACTCCATTTTCAATCAATACCCTCCATAATGGTCCTACTTTTGTAAAACAATTATAAAACAGATTTAAAATCACTATTTCTTAGCGAATACATCACTTTAAGGACTTGTCCATATAACAAATTTTCAACAAATTTTAATTGATCCACATTTTTTCAAACATTCTAATGAATATGATAATGAACCAGTTAACATGTTAAATCCAATGTCAATCACAATTGCAATTCTAAATTGGCACAATCCATAAGGAATGCAATCAAAGCAAATCATGTATCACAAAGACCTACCACCTAAGACGTGGAACAATAACAACTCGGCGGCGTAATATTTGGCTGAATAATGTACACTATGAATGAGTGTATATTAAATCAGCTATTTGTTTAGTTGTTTCACTGCTAAGGCTAATTTACTAAACAGTTTTACACATGTTCTTTTGTCTGTTATATGTGAGTTGAATTTTGATTTACTTTCCTTTTGTTGCTTAGGTTTGTCTGCTCCACATTATTCATATGTGAAGAACATAGATCCAGGTCTACCATTGTTTTTATTCAACTACAGCAAACAAAAGTTTCATGGTATGTATGAAGCTACAGGCTCGCGAAAACGAATAGCAATCCATATGGCTGGACGTTAGACGGTTCTGGAAGAACTGAATATCAAACACATGTTTTATGTCATATATTGTTCATATATAATATATTTGGTTTTATTTGATGATTTTCATTTTATTCTTTCTCTTATTTATAAAAATATATATTCAAAAACGTCGGGGACAAAATTAATAATTTTGGTGAAGTTTAGAGATATCTTCAATACATTTCTTAAGAAAGGAAAAAAAGAGTCAAAAATTAAACACACGTGAACTATCATTTTTTTTTTTGGAAAGTTTCACATATTGATTATTAGTTGTTTTGTTTTTCCTACATAAAATACCATGTATGTATGTCTTAAAACACATCTAGTTGAAGAAATAACGAGAGTCAAAATAGAAAAAGGAAATAAATCATAGTATATGACATAGGCGATGCTAAGATGTGTTTTAATGTATCTATTGTAATTGTCGTTATAAAATTAGACCATATTGATAATTGAGATATGAAACTCGTAAGAACATGACAGTTTCAACACGATTTTGATCGTTAACTCAAATAATAAGATAAAGTATGTATTCAAAAGTTTCATACTATATTATACACTCGTTTTTTTTAGTTATATGCATTTGGTATGAATGAAAATATTATGCGTAGAAAGAATATTTTTCTCTGTAAAAAACATCCTTCGTCTCTATTTGACATGAAAGGTATTTAATTAGTAAACGTAGAAAAAGAAATTTAAAAACATAAATAATAATATAAGTAAAAAATAAAGAAATTGTAAAAAATTAATAGAGTTTACATATCTTTTCTTTCCATCTCTTTTATAAAAAAATAAAAATAATGATCTTTTAAGCTAGGAAATTATTATATTAATTTACGTTATCAAGAATAATATTAAAAACGTCAAAGTAAACTAATTTCCTAAATGTGACAGTATGAGAAGGAATTGTTCATCTTATTATTTAAGAGTTACTTTTATACGACGAAAGGAATATTTACATTTGTTCTGCATAATGCTAGAACGTAGATTCTTATTGTCCTAAGGATTTTTTTCTCCAGCATTTATCATCTGGTCTTCTTGGTGTTGAGGAAGACATAATTAAGAGTCTAAGAAGCAGGATAGATATTATGTGTGAACAGAGCAACAACCAGATATTAGGAGGGAGTTTAGTTCTGCAACTTGATTAACAGTTAAAAAGATGTAACACAATGTAATGGTATCTATTCTGTCCTTTAGATGCCCATCTTGTGCAACCTTATTAGTTGCAGGACATTTCTCTTGGCCTTTTGTTTTATTTTAGCAATATCTGATGGATTCATAGCTGGAACCAATTTCAAATTAACACATCTCTATCATTGATGACGTATGCAAATTACAACAAAATTGCATCGTGTCAAGTAATACCACCAATATCTTTGCTCACTGCCCATATATTCCTTTAACAAGTGTTCTCTCCTATCCGTTTGACCATTTATTTGTTGGTGGTTAGCATAAGAGAACTTCAAGTTTGTTGTCACACCCCGAGCTACCCCCGAGATGCAAACAGGGAACCTAGGACCACAAGTGATCCCAAGTTAACCCTGCTGGCATGATCACGATCATACAATCGACTTAGTCATAACAGTATTGTAACCAATCCATGCCTAAATGACATCGAAGTCTATCATTTATAGCTTTACAAGATCTGCTGAGGTAAATTATGAGAGATTGTGACAGGGTAATTTTTGTATGCTCGTGTAGCTATAACCGGGTCACCGACTGGAGTAGATACTAAGAATGGTTTTGAGAGAGTTTCTGGACTAACACTGAATTGGACTGTTATACTGAGTTACAAAAGACAAAGTCATGTCTGTTGTCTTTCAACTTAGTGAACCATATGTGAGTCAAATCCTTAAGCTGGTTGGATGCCAATTTCACCCTATAACTATCAGTTACTTTAATAACTCCAAATATTTTATTGACCTCATCAATGAACTTCTGTGGGTCCTCACTCAACTTGGGACCCTGAAACTCAGGTGAATCTTTCTAAACAAATGTCGAATACTAGATGCCACTGCTCCACCATTGTTATTAGTTGGAACTCGAACCTTCTGATTTCCAAGTTGTCATACTTTTAGTCAAATGCTTAACTGGCGTTCTAAAACTCTATAGTAGAACTTCCTTATCTGGTACTAGATGAACTGCGTTAACAATGCGTGCATTAGAAGTCCATGCCTAAGCTCTAAGTGGAGGCATGATATGAAACGTAGAACGTCAAGTTAGGGTGGAATAAGATCAATACTTACGCACTATAAGAGTAACAAGAAAGTGAATTTTTTCCTAAAACACTTTGTAGCCTCCCTCTATTAGATGTGATGCACTTCACACCCATGAAAAGGACTCTACTTAGTGTGAATCTTGAATCTAGTGCTGTGATACCAAGTTTTGTCACGCCTCGAGATACCCCCGAGACGCAGACACGAAAACTAGGACCACAAGTGATCCGAGCTAACCCTGCTGGCATGATCATGAACATACTAAAGAATATAAATCGTTGCGAAAAATCATAATTTTAAACTCAAAAGATGGGGAATACCCATATTAGATAACTGAGATATTTGAAACTGATGAGTTTAATACAAAGAAAATATTAACACAATACTAAGCTGAAACTAACTATGTCTGAAAATAGCCACTAAACAGGACTAGAAATACTAGGACAATCCCCAACAAAATCTAGCAAAAATTGTTACAAAAAGACTAAATACTGAAAAGAAACTCATGACTATTATACTCGGAGAATGAGGATTCACCACCGAATCTTCTGAACTGAAGATCGGAAATCTATCTATGCGTGATCTGGATGCTGAAAACCTGAACCTACATCACGAGAAGATGTAGCGCAGGAATGAGTCAGTACTTGAACGGTAATGAGCATGTAGGATAGAATAAAGCTGAAATAAACATAACTGAACAAGCACAAAAGTAAGTATAATAAACTGTAGATGATATGCTGATTTCTGAGCAAACTGGATGCAATGACCAATTTATAACATGCTGAGACTGAATACTGAATATAGTGATAATGGTCTATGCAGAGAATATGACTGAACTATAGGAGCCACTAATAACCGATAATAAAACCACATGAGCTAAATGTGGAGTCCGATGTATACGCCCCATTGAAAGGACCCAATATACCCTGCCAGAAATATTAAGACATGATGGCGTGATCACTAAACTTTTTGCCCACAGAGGGGACTTACAACCTACTTGGCTAGTAGTTCTAGGACTAATTGGGTACGCTCAACCCTAGTCCAACTAGGTATTATGCTACTCCCAATGAATTATATAATCAACTAATTATAACTCAGTTTCTGTAAATACTGGATAGCTCAAAAATGAACATGCAAATTGAGAATGCAACATTTAATCTGACAATGCTGTATTAAAAACTGAGGAATGTATAACTGAAATATCTGACCTAGCATGTGTAATTCAAAAACTAAAAATATACAAAGCTAGGGTTCTGAAATTCATGTGATAAACTGAATAATAACGTTGAAATCTTATTTGGAACATATAACTAAGTAATTCATGAAGTTATGTTGAAGTTCAAAAAACCTTAGGTCTAATCATAATATCGGAATTAAGAATCTGACTGAAAACTAGGGACCGAATGGGTTAAAGGAACCCACTAGTGGAATCCCACATACCTGGTGATGAAATTCATGGATAAACACTTAGATTTCGGGGCTGGAACTGCTGGAACCTTGCTGCGTTCTTGAACTAGGGTTCTTGACCTTTTTTCACCTTTCTTGCTTCTAATTTTCTATGTTTTGATTTAATGATTTGGCTTAAGTTAGTTTAGTTATTTTTCTAGACTTAAATTGAATAAATCTTATGATTTAGGGTCAAAACGACGTATCTTAGGGTTTAAAAAAAGCGGGAAAAGACCAAAAGACCCCTAACGTAAAAGCTGTCGGAGTCACAGACGGAGTCGGCTGATGGATCGTAAGTCGACTAACAGACCGTACTAGTCGACCGTCTTTTGTGACTAAGTTGAAAGTCAGCTGGTTAATCGACCGAGTCAACTGACGGAGCGTAAGTCGACTAACGAACCGTACTGGTCGACCGTCGTTTGGGACTAAGAGTTGAAAGTCAGTTGGGGAATCGATGGAGTCGACTGAGGGACTGTAAGTCGACTCACGGTCCGTACTAGTCGACTGTCTTTTGCGACTGAGAACTGGAAGTAAGCTGATCAATTGACGGAGTCGTATAATGGACTGTAAGTCGACTGACGGTCCGTATTACTTGACCATCGTTTGTGATTTGGAACTAGGAGTCAACTGACCTATCGACGGAGTTGACTGACGAACCGTAAGTTGACTGACGGTCCGTAGTTGTCTCCATCGCTGGCACCCGCAACTTTTGAAAATCTGCATATTTTTTGATACGGGGTGTTACATTATCTCCGCCTTGAGAACATTCATCCTTGAATGAAGACTAAACTAGCTGGAATAGAGGGACAAAGTTGCAAACCTACTACTAAACACTAAGCACTGACTTTCTGACTTGATTGAGTTCCGAGAACATGCAAATATGCTTATTTGCTGAAATGCAAGTACAAACTGAGGGAACATGATTCTAAGACTGAATTTACGCATGAATGACTAGAAAACTGAAGAGGAACTATTACCTCAAGTTGGAGTTGAATCGGAAGGAGAGAGGTGAGAATACTTGGCTTTCATGGCTGCTTCTGCTCTCCAAGTATCTCCCTCTACGGACTAACTCCTCCACAAAACCTTGAATGAAGCGAGTTCTTTGTTTCTCTATCTCCTAACCTGACGGCGAAGAATCTCAACTGGTACATCCTCATAAGAAAGACTATCTTTCACCGCCACACTTTCTAATGGAACTACAGAGGCTGGATCACCCACACACTTTTTCAAGAGTGAGATGTGGAAGACCAAATGTACTGCTGCTAATTCTGCTGGCAACTCTAACTCATATGTCACCTTTCCAACACTTTTCAAGATCTTTTAAGGGCCTACATATCTAGGATTGAGCTTCCCTTTCTTTCCAAATCTCAAAACCCCTTTCATAGGTGAGACTTTCAGAAAAACCCAATCATCAACTTGTAAATCTAGTTCCCTTCTCCTTACATCTTCGTAAGATTTCTGACGACTCTGGGCTGTTCTAAGTCTATCTCTAATGAGTTGCACCTTCTCCATAACATAAAAGACTGAAGCTAGCCCTATCAAAGCTGCTTCACTACTTCAAACCAACCAACGGAAGATATTCATCTACGCCCATACAAAGACTCATAAGGGGCCATCAAAATGCTGGAATGGTAGCGATTGTTGTAGGCGAACTGAATCAGAGGAAGGCGATTATACAAACTAACCTTGGAATCGATCACACAAAATCTCAACATATCCCCTAGGGTATTAATGGTACTCTGTCTGTCCATCCGCCTGTGGATGAAATGTTGTACTAAGGTTAACTTGAGCACCAATGTCACGCCCAAATTCTGGAATCCGAACGCGGGCGGCGTCATTAACCTCTCAGAGTTCGCAGACAAGCCTTTTCTTAGCTTTCATAACATTTATTTAGTTAAATTTGCAAAAATATTTTAAAAATTTAATATACTAATTAAGTATACTTATACATCATACTTAAGGTTGATAAAAACATACGATATTCTAAAATTATTTTATCACATTACAGAAATAATCTAAAGAGTGCAAATCTAATGTTATCCAATGATAGTTAATATCCCATATAGGTCTTATTACAAAATAATCCAAAGAACATAATGGAAACAGCGTATTCTTAAAACTATTAAAAATCTACGTAAACTAGAATATGAAAGATAACATCCCCGAACATGAGGACCTACCAAGACTTGGAAAAAGAGTTCCAAGCTTCTTCAAATCGACCTCCTTAACTTCAATGTCCAGAACCTACAGTTGTAGTAAAATAAAGTAATGGGATTAGTACGCCACATGTACTAAGTATGGGTATATGCACATAACACATAGAGACATGCATGAAAATTAATCATTTATCATATCTTTAGAAAACATGCCAAGCCATATAAAAATCTTCAATGTATATACCATATAACATATACAATATATGGATTTCGTTTACATCAAACATGATTATAATTATAGGCATCTTATCATAAATTCACATTATCAATTCATATTCAATACATCATATAAACATAACATACAAAACACTTACCAATGATCCCATCCCCAATATACAAGTGAAATGGTCATGTGAAGCCCAATAACCCCAAACAACCAAGTAGATAAGATAGGAGACCATAAGTAAAGCTTTGCTTCATATAACAATATAACTGAATAATATATTCATTATAAGGATCAATATTCATGTAAGAGTAAAGTCATATATCATAAAAGTATATCTTTTTCATCATCATATTACTTAAGAACAATTTCCTAGGACTTCCCTTAGAGTCAACTTGTGCAATGTCTAGCTAGCCTCCCCATACCACTATCTATACTAAGCCAACTCCTCAAGTCACCGTAGTCAACGTTCGTTTACTTGTCTTTCATTTTACATGAGGGAACATACGCATTAAACAACATAGACCATGTGAGATAAACATGAAATACGGTGTCATGAAACCCCACACCGAAAAAAGGTGGTCTACCGTCCAAAGTAGAACCTACATGACATAGCTTTCTAGGTAGATCCACTAGCTAGTATCCTATGGTGGCAACATAGTTCAAGAACTAGGATATGTATTAGAGACCCATAGTTCCACATTACAAGGTAGCCTCAATCTCATGAGAATCATTGTGAACCTACCTTCCCCTAGGGAAAGGACATTTCCTATATCTAGTTCATCGGTGCTTAGCTTAAGTCCCTTTTCTTGAAATAACCTTTAATTTGTTTTTCATAATAAACTTATCGTAGGTCATAGAATATTATCTCCTTGTATAGCATGCTCATGAGCTCTTTTGGATTATATGAGAATAGTTCTTTCATCGTAACCCTTCATACGTGAGATTTACTTGGCATAATCATCTAGTGTAAAGCATAAAAGGGATTATCATAAATTGCATATTCATATTCTTATCATAATCTCACGATTTACATATTCATAGCCAGAATATTCACATAGCAACATCATGCATACTTTGATAACATAGCATGAAGACTTATAGGCTAACATAAACATCTTAGAGTAATCACAATTTGAGATGACTTACCTCTTTTTTTCAATATACCATTGCCAGAGATATAAAGACATGTTGGCATGATCAATAAACTGATTGCCCACAAAGGGGATTTACAACCTACTTGGTTAGTAGTTTTGGGACTAATTGGGTACGTTGAACCCCAGTCGAACTCGGTGTTATGCTACTCCAAATGAATTATGTAATTAACTGATTATCACTGAGTTTCTATAAATACTGGATTGCTCAAAGTTTTCTAATTTTCTAAATTTTTATTTAATGATTTGACTTATTTAAGTTTTAGTTATGTTTCCAGGCTTAAATTGACTAAAATCTGATGATTTAGGGTCAAAAGAATGTATCTTAGGGTTTAAATGAAGTGAGAAAAGACCAAAAGACCCCTAACTTAAAAGTTGTTGGAGTCACAGGCGGAGTCGACTGACAGATCGTAAGTCGACTGACGATCCGTAGTGATCGACCGTTGTTTGTGACTGAGAGTTGAAAGACAGCTGGCGAATCAACAGAGTCAACTAACGGATTGTATGTTGACTGATGGATCATACTGGTCGACTGTCCTTTGTGACTAAGAGTTGAAATTCATCTGGGGAATCGACGGAGTTGACTGACGGATCATAAGTCGACTGACGATCCATACTGATCAACCATCATTTGCGATTGGGAACTTGAAGTAAGCTGATTAGTAGACAGACGGACCGTATGTCGACTGACGGTATGTACTAGTCGACTGTCGTTTGTGACATGGAACTAGGATTCATCTTACCTATCGATGAAGTCGACTGAAGGACCGTAAGTTGACTGACGGTCCGTAGTTGGCTCCGTCGCTGGCACCTGCAACTTCTGTAAATTTGCTTTTTTTTGGATACGGGGTGTTACATTGGTCCCCCATCAAATTGAATAATGTTGTCCAAAATCTACTAAGAACCTGTTCTCTCTGTCACCCACAATATCAATTGATAAACCAAAGAACTAAACCATATTATGTAAAATAAGTCAATAGCTGTTTCAAATGAACACAAGTTAGGTGCAACAATAAACATTGAATGCTTTGAATTTTTTTTTACCATTATCAATCTTTTACTCTCATCTACAGGAAAATCCTAAATGAACTCCATGCTTACCAATAACCATGTCTGTTCCAGAAAAGGCAAAGACTGCAATAACACTACCTCTTTCTCACGCTTAGTCTTGTCTACTTTGAAGATATGACAGTATAGATTATTAATGCATGATTTGGTGTTACTTTGTATGTTAAATGTTTAATTGATTTGGGTTCAGCTATCTCTTTATGTTTTCATATATAATTTGAGGCAGCAAGTTCTAATTTACTTAAGATCTCTATTGTTGTTTGTGAAAGGTCGTTGAAGTGATAAGAGATGGCGAGACATGTCATGTGGTTGCACTCAAAAGAAATTCCTATTTCTAAAGTATATGGAGGCATCATCCATTCGAGGAGGCTACCTAGAGAACATGCATGAGTGAGTCCAATATCCTCACATGTGTAAAATATTTAAACATATCATTTATCTAATGTTCAATTAAAAGTTTGTGTAATGAAATAATGTTATAATATTCAAAAAGTGAAGTGGTGTGATGAATAGTGTTACACCAAATTTGGTGTGATTTTCACACCAAATTTGGTTTGAAAATTTGTGTGGGTTGGAGATCAAAACACAAAATTTTACACCAAATATTGGTTTTTGTGTAAAATTTGGTGTTGGGGATGGTCTTAAATCTACTTTGTTATGTTTTTTTCCATTGTATATTGATTTTGAACCTCTTGAATGTAATTTTGAGGTTGGATTAGTGGTTGATTAGATCAAAACTCACTTTGAAGTTCCAAGTTGAAATCTTACGCATTACATTTTGATTTTGACCAAAATGAGTCATTATTAAAATCAATACACTTTTTTTAAAATTTAACTAAACTAGGATTCATGTAGTTCTCAGTAACGTTTTATGTAATATATTATACAACCAAAATATATATCATAGCCACCAAACAATAACAAAATACCTAGTTTAATTAAGTATATACGCATTCATGGTTCACATTTTGCAGCCAAAGATCACGCCTCCAAGTTGGTTTTTAGTCAAATTTAATCTTTGTCTTCTTCAATAATCAGTTGTGCTGACTGGTGCTTGCAAAAGTAATTGATACACTAACGATATTTATAAAAGGTTCTTGGCATTACTAAAGTCGTATGTAATATGTACAAGACCTTCACAAAAGTTTCCCTTTCCCCCCATCAGTCACGAGTTATATCTACTATGCATTCCTCTTATATTTCTCCATACATATCTTGTGAAGAAAAATGACAAGGCTAACACTATTTAGAATTTTGTGAAAAATATGGCTTCTAAAAGAGAAGGCATAGGCATTAGAACAGAAGACGCATGAAAGAGAGTCTATACTTCATAGAAAATTATAGCTAGAATTGCAAATACCTTTCACTAGGACAAAACTCCAAAGAAGTAATATTAGTACCTAAGTCCAACCTATTGTGCAAATAGGAGATATCCATCTTTTTCACGTTAATAACACATACATCGCCATCTTTGATTCGCTAGAATTTAAATGACAAGCATAGATTTTGATCAATGCATGAACAAAGTAAATACCGCAACAGATAGGAATGAAAATGGTGTGGTGCCATTAAAACCTATGAGTAATGGAGCAAGATAAAACTTATGTGGATGCAGGGGGTTGTTGGAACTGATCCTTTTAAAATTTAAAGGGGAGACGGGGTTGAGATAAGAGACCACTAGATGTCTAAAGTTTCATGGATGACATAAGCAAAAAAAATTCAAGATAAAATTCTGGATATCACATGTCTTTTTTTATTCAAAAATATTGTTCTGATCATTCAATTTTGATCTGAAACTTATTCTTTAGTTCTTTTTATGTTTTATTTTTCTTTTTGTTTTTGATTTTTTGAGTCCATAAATTAGCACATAAATGTACAGTCAAGTCAAAACAAAAAGAGAATGAAAAAGAAGTAAATAACTATATGCTTTCCTTTTATAGGTTAGATATAAACATTTAAATTTTCTAAGAGATAAAAAAAGTCACACGTTGTTTGAAAGGGAAACTCTTCTAAAATTGAATGGTATAGTAACCTTTTACTATCTACATCAATTCTATCACATATTAATGAGGAAAAAGGCATGAGTACCATACTGAACTACGGCCGAAGTTCCAGGGATACTTTATTTTTACCCTATTATCACCCTTCATACTATTTTACCTCCCATAACTATTTTTAAGTGTAATAAACACACCCTTAAACGTGATAAGAAGAATTTCACTTTTTCTGGTGGGGAGAAGGTTTTCCCTTACTGGAGTATATGTGTGAGAAAGAGGAAGACAATTTAATAGAATAAATTCATGGGAAAATGCTGGAAAAATTGTCAACGACTTCTGTACGTTGTGAGCACGTGAATAATAAATTTTAGTTCTAGAAAACGAACAAAAATAGAATTCAACTCTATTTCACAAAGAAGAAAAAAATTAAAAAGATATCAACTTAAGTTTTAATATTAATTAATTAAGCGTCCAAAGTAATCATATTCTACCTTTTTTTCACCCCTAACATGTCTCTGAGTGAGTGAGCACACTCTTTGTACCACCTCATCACCGAAGGATGTAGTATAACACTCTAAAATGGTTCAAAGGGGTAATAGGACCCCATAAAAGAAAGGTGTGTTCCTGGAACTTCGGTCATAGTTTGTTTTGTGTTGTGTTTACGGAAGAAAAAAAAAGGCAAATAAATCTTATTTGAGAAGTTAAAATAAATAATATTACCTATTATATGACATTAATTTTTTAATTACCTAAATATAACAAAATGAAAAAAAAAAGGCGAGTTGAAAATTATGTGGGCTAAAGGTTTAAACCCCTGCCCCATTATCACTCCTAGTCATAAAACTCCAAAAGTTGTGTATGGGAGGGGAGACTTTCATAAAAATGAAGGCAAGTCAATAGTAGTAAAAGAACTTATTCATACCAAAAGTTCAAAAAAAGACATGGTGTTTTTGAAAGATAAGATCACGTCAAATTAATTTGATGAAATCTTATACAAACTCCAACAGGAAGGGGAATAGGAACCAGATGTTACTCTGTTTAGGTCCCCTTTCATTCCTCATTTTGGCCTATATCATCATGAAACTTCAAATGTCAAATTAACTCAATGATTATTCAAAATCCATGTAAAAAGATATTTTATCGAGGACTCAAAATTTCAAAATCGATGTCAAATTCTTTAAGCTTCAACAACTCATATCTAAGGAAAGTATTAGACAGTAAAGATGATTCTAATTGAAATTCAACATTACTAGGAGACAGAAAAGGATTTAGGTCTTACAACGCAAGATATTTCCCATCCAAACAAATTGTCATAATGGAAGTTGGCTTATTATAGAGACTTTTATCTCCAATTTTCATCCATGTACTGATGTCCTAAACAGCAATCAATGTTTTATCCCTATTTTATTGACACATGTTTAGATAGTTACACAATGTTTTCAATAAGAAAAATTATACAATCTCAATTTGATATCTTTATTAACTAAAGCCAGTGTTTAGAATACCTTTTTGAATAGTAGTGAACAAAAATGGTTTTGTCCCATCTTTAGAGAACCTGCAGAGCTCAATATTCTCATCCTGCAATGTTGAAGACATGATATTATAACATCAACATAAAAATGGATGACCAGTTGTCAGACAGATAAGACATCGTATTATTCAGAACTTACTACATTTCATGACAAAGTTACTGCAACACCATCCCTTTGTGTTCCATATTCTGGCGGCACCATCCATGGCCGTGGAAGCTAAGAACACTGAATCAAAGTTGTATAAATATAAAAGTAGGAAAAGACATTAAAATCTTGATCAAGAAAATCATAGGAACAATAATTCATAAGATTCCATAATCCATTTATTATATATCATTTCTGCAACTTCAATAAGAGGCACGGTAAATTGAAGACTCTTAAATCTTTTGAAACTTTTTTTTCAAAATTTCATGATCATATTCAAAAATCAGATTCACACTTCAAATCTTAAAGAGTGTAGCATGAATGCAAATACATGCATAAATGCATGTATCAGGGTTTCTTGATCGGCAATGTATCATTCTTGAAATATCAACATGATTAGTTCTTCTATGACATTTCTCAATTATTAAATATAATCAATAATTGATAAAGTATAACTCTATATTCAAATTCACTTAATATAGTTTTACATACCATAATATTTACCTCCAAGATATAACCCTACAAATTAGGTCACCGTCCGTCTCATTATTCACTTTCAATTCCACATGAGAACAAACTACTTTAGACACTTTGATAAGATCACACAGAGCAAGAGTAACCATTTGACGGCCTAAAGTTATGCGTAACAGATGAACCAAAAAGATAAAATCAACTTGGGACTATAAAAAGATAAAATCACTTCATTCTGATCTGTACAGTGAAAAATGTACACCTGAATTGTTAAAAGACAAAAGACTAAGATCCTTCACATCATTTTTCCATCACTTAATTTCTTTAGAATATAATTGAAGTTTTCATCACATAAGTGTGAGAAAAGTAAGAGAGCAGATGTATCACTAATCCACACAAGTGCACAGACCCTGAAGATTATAGGACCCCAGAGCTCGTATTAGGTAATTCTCACATATGATAAATAAAGGATGATTATGTACAACTATAATCCTAGTAAAGCCAACTATACCTGAAATCCATGTCTCTGAAAAATTGTTAGCTTTAGGTTCACCCACAATAGTGTGCATGGTTGGCCACCCAAAAAGTCTTAAATGTCCATCCTTCAAGATTCAAAGTAATACAAAGTCAAGACAACAAGGCAATATCCTCATGAAATATAACAGACTTAATTTTCCACAAAATTGCTTACAACTCCTCCTGTAGCTAATATGGAGCCATCAACACTAAGGACCATACATTTTTTGTGGAATAACATCTTGGAGAGGAAACTCATTGCACACAAATTTTATATTATCTTTATGACCATATTTCTCAAACAACCTGCAAAAAACAGAAAACAATATATCTTCTTCCCAAGGTAAGAAAAATAAAAGGCAAGTCAATAATCCTATTAAAAAACTCAGGCCAGTCATATGTATGGTCCTTTGTAGGGTGACAAACTTAATCAATAATGTGAAAAGATAACTATCAGCCAAAACAAGACCTACACTTGAATAACCTTTGCTTCAAAAGTGGGTCAGCACAATTGAAAGCTGCAAAGACAGATGTGCACACACAACATAGTATTATGTTAACTTCATATGAAAATATGTACACAATGGAATATTTTATATAAATAGATGAAAAATCATGAATGCAACCTTTAGGATCGCCCAATCATTTATACTCGCATCACCAACAATCATGTTCCGAGATGTTCTTACCAACATATACTAACGATACAAAATTAAAATATTGCCCAGTCATATATTGTGCTCACGTTCAATGACCTTCACTGAGGTTTCTGACCTACCCTCAATACCTAAATCCATCTTTCTAAATGGCTAATTCCTAGATTAGGTCTTAACAGGGGGCTGTCCATAAGAAAAAAATTAACTCCAGGCTGTCATGACCTTGAGATTCACTCAAGATCTAGATTCCCTCTAGACTAATTAATTACTTACATGCTTGTTGGGGTGTCCCGGTGGTTTGAGCTTGGTACTTCCATGTTGGAGGTCTCATGTTCAAAACTCCTTGCCAACGGAAACAAGATGTTTGTCTTCTGGGTCGAGCTAGTTGCACTAGGCTTGTCTAGTACTGGTTAGCTCTCCTATGTGGTTTGTGAGCGATTGCATAGGAATGGGATTTACCTTATGTTCATCCAAAGGATAGAAGCTAGGAGTTTTAATCATATAAATTGTTAAAAATGCAATCTATAGTACTTGTCATATAGTTTTTGAATATCTAAATTTTTGTAAAAAATCTCAAATTTATGAATGGTGCGCCTCTGAGATGTCTGAGGATGGAAAGCAGTATTGAGCTTTACCTGCGAGCCTAATATCTTCTGGAAGGATCTCCAAAAATGCGAAGTGAACTGAGCTCCTCTATCCGAAATAATAGACAAAGAAATCCCATGCCACCTCACAATCTCATCAATGTAGTGTCTCGCATAATCCTCGGCCCTATAAGTAGACTTCATAGGGATAAAGTGGGAAGACTTAGTCATCCTATCCACAATAACCCATATGGAGTCATGATGTCTCCTAGTCCTCGGAAGACCAACCACGAAGTCCATGTTAATTTCCTCCCACTTTCAAGTCGGAACCTCAATCATCGGAGTGAGACCACCAGGCTTATGGTGCTCGGCCTTAACCTGCTGAAAATTAGGATACCTGGCGACATACTCAGCGATATACTTCTTCATGACATCCCACCAATAGATTTGCTTGAGGTCATGATGAATCTTGGTGGAACCTAGCTGTATCGAATACCTAGAACCATGGGCCGCTGCAACAATCTAGGTTCACAAATCATCCACGTCTAGTACACACAGCTTGTCCTGGTACCTAAGTATGTCGTCACCTCCCAAAGCAAAGGACTCATTCATCTTTATCAACACTGAGTCCTTGAACTCCATCAACATAGGATCTCGATGCTGACCCTTCTTGACTTAAACTACCAAGAATGATTCAGAAATAGGATGAATTGATACACCCCCACTAGTAAAGTCAATCAACCGCACACCCAGTCTGGCCAGTCTGTGTACATCCTTCACTAACTCCTTCTTTTCATCATAAAAATGGGTTGTACTCCCCATGCTCAACCGGCTCAAAGCATCAGCTACAACATTTTCCTTCCCTGGATGGTAGTGGACACTCGTATCATAGTCCTTCAACAGCTGCAACCATATCCGCTGACGTAGATTAAACTCCCTCTGCGTGAACACATACTGGAGACTTTTGTGGTCTGTGAACACATCCACAGACACCCAGTACAAGTAATGCCTCCACATCTTCAATGCAAATACCACAACTGCCAACTCCAGGTCATGAGTGGGATAGTTTTCTCATGAACCTTGAGTTGTCTGGACGCATAGGCTATCACCTTACCACCCTGCATAAGAACACAACCCAAACCAACCCTAGATGCATCACAATAAATAATGTAACCCTCACCACATTTAGGCAATGTAAGCACTAGGGCTGAAAATGACTGTCCTTGATCTCTTGGAAACTCTTCTCACAAGTCTCCGCCTATTCGATCTTGGCTTTGTTCTTAGTTAAAGCTGTCGGTGAAGGAGCAATGGAAGATATTCATGAAATCCAGTGTCTACCCCACACCGAAAAGAAGTGGAATCACTACTAGAACTCTATGTTGGCATGATAGGTTCCACGACTAGGAGATACAAAGAGACTCATACCCTCCTAAATGGACAGTCTCATCTCATGAGATTTACACAAACCTCTGCCTTCCCAAAAGAAGGAATCACGACTCATAGCTAGCCTATCGGTGCTCCGTATAAAGTTCCATAACATTCATCTCACACATCATAGAAGGTGGCTTCTAGCATGAGGGCATCATTGCTCATTAGATGATTTCTAATCTCATAATTAGTATTAAGTGTCCATTAATCTCGATATTTTTATTAAAGTGTTTCTTAGAGATTGGTCTCTCTATTAGTTTTACACTCTCATAGGCGATTACGGTTTTTGGTAACACTTATTAGGCTAATTTGAGATTGATCTCATCTTTCATATAAGCATGTTATCATGTTGTCACCACATTCATTAACTTTAACATATTATCTCTTCATAATTACTCACCCCATTACATGAATGTTCATTTCATCATATGCCAGTGCACTTGGCCTTTTAGTGTGTTTCACACTCTTACTTAACCCTTCTAGGGTCACATCATTTCATCATATAAATCTTAGGTTCACTTATTTTTAAATAAAATGCTGGACTTATAAACTCATACGTAAAAGCCATGAGGCTTCATTCATAATTCTTCTAAGTGACTTATACTAACCAAAGATTATGTTATACAAAACTTATGCATCTTGTAAATATGCCAAGGTCTCGAGTTCGATTCCTATAGGCGGCATTCATCAATTTTTTATTCATGTAAGACTTATGTATCAATAAGAGATTGGGAAAGGGAACCCGATTTCAAATCCCTTGAGCAACACTTAGTATTATATTAATTTTTGATATAAAATTTTTTCTTGGGGAACCAAGGTCGAGCCCCAACACCTACACTTCTTGTCTTCTTTATTTTCTTTCCTTCATTTTTCGTTTGAGGACGAGAGGGTGTGGGATCGGTACTCCACAACCTCATTTTTAGTTTTTTTTTTAATTATTCTCATAATTTCCTCACCTATCTAAGATGTTGTGGGTTTGATCCCCACACACATCATTTTATTTATTTTTCCCTCTTCCATTTCTTCACTTGAGCCTCACCCTATTTCGAATCCCCCTTACCTCATTTTTACTATTGAATTTTCATGTTCAATCCCTGATTACCTCCCACATTTAAATTTTTTTTGAAACCTAAATCCTCAATGCTGCCTATGTCAAATCTGGTCACGTTTTCAGTCCACCTTTTCTTAACATTTATATGTTAGATTCTTAGGCAATTCACTGGATATTTTGTACATTATTATGTATTTTGGCCAAGAGTTTTCACTCTATTCATCAACATCACACCCCCATGAACATCACAATTTATACAAGTGATTGCATACAAAAACGCAAGGACCTAACATGCCATTTTCACATAATTTCAGAAAAGACGTACTTAACAATCACATAAATCCAAGAATACATACATGAACATAATCATCACAAAAACATGTTACATCCCTAAATACTACCAGCAAACATACCCAACCTACAACAACCGATGGGATCTAGTGACATGGATATACAAAGGGGAAACATTCCTAGTTTTTTTATTAGAATACGACAGAATCCTAGGGGTCTCTAGGAAAGGGACCAAGAGGAAGAAACCCATACCTTTTTAGTCATTCAACACTGTTCCAAACCTGATCCATTTTGTTGCCAACTCCCACGAATACAATGCTTCACTGGCAAAACCTCACGCGCAACCCGTCGAGAAAAATGTTTTTGCTTTTCATTTTTAGTTTAGTTTTTCTTTTGAGTTTTTGCGTACAAGTTCTTCAAGAGTGATGAAATTTTGATTCTGTTCTTTTACTGATGATGAAGCCTGAGAATGAGAGTGGAGAGACGTGAGAATGAGAGTGGAGAGAGGTGAGAGTAATTTCAGGAGTAGAAGTTTTATGTAAAGAGTTAGTCAAACTAGGACTCTTTATTATTTAAATAAAAAATCTGATTTTCTAAGGCTTAAGTGAAATGACTAACATGCCCTTACTTAAATTAGATAATTAAAATACCAATTAATTAAACTTAATATTGCTTCCATCGAGGATCGAACCCAGGTGAAGCTTAACTCGTGAACCGGGTCAATCCGGGTCGACCCGACCCAAACTGTCCCCTAATTACATTAATTTATTACTTAATTAAATACTTAGGGTAATTACATAACTACCCTTAGCATGGAAAATACCATTTTACCACTAGACCCTCCAAACCTAAGATTACCCCTTTCAAGTCTGGTTAAGACTTATTCAGGTGAATCTTAATATTCAGGTGCGCTACATAGCTGGACCCAACCTTGCCTCGATCAACTAACTCACCAAGTTGGTTGGCTTGGCTGTTGCATAGGTTTTTAGGTCTTGTTCCGCGCGCATCAAGTCGTGTGAGCCCGTTTAATGGAGGTATTCTAGGTACGTTTAGACATTACTTCGCATAGTTATTTTCGGGTTAATACAATAACACAATGTAATGGTATCTATTGTATCCTTTAGATTCCTATATCATGCAACCTTGTAAGCTGCTTGACATTTCTCTTTGCTTTTTGTTTTATTTTATCAATATGTGATGGAGTCATAGCTAGAACCAATTTCAAATGGACTCATCTCTATCATTGATGACCTATGCAGATTACAATAAAATTGCATCGTGTCAAGTAATACCACCAATATATTTGGCTTAATACCTCAAATATTCCTTTAACAAGTGATCTATCCTTTTTGTTTGACCATTTATTTGTTGGTGCTTAGCATAAAATAACTTCAAGTTGGTCCCTATCAAATTGAACGATGTTGTCCAAAATATACTAAGAACCTGTTCTCTCTGTCACTCATAATATCAATCGGTAACCCAAAGAACTTAACAATATTTATGTAAAATAAGTCAATAGCTTTTTCCGATTAAACACAAGTTAGGTGCAACAATAAAGATTGAATGCTTTAAAAACCTATCTACCATCACCACTATCGATGTTTTACCCTCAACCATCGGAAACCGCTAAATGAAATCCATGTTTATCAACAACCATGTCCTTTCAAGAAGAAGAAAAGGTTGCAATAACATTACTTCTTTATCACACTTAGTCTTGTCTAATTTGCAGAGATTACACTATAGATTATTAATCTATGATTGGGTGTTGCTTAATTGTATGTTAAATGTTGAACTAATTTGGGTTCAGCTATCTCTTTTATGTTTTCATATATAATTTGAGGCAGCAAGTTCTAATTTACTTTAGATCTCTAATGTTGCTTGTGAAAGGTCGTTGAAGTGATAAGAGATGGCGAGACATGTCATATGTGTAAAACCCCATATCTAAAACAGACCAGAAATCAGCTTTTTAGAAATCTTCAGAAGCAACCGATTTTTACCATCGACGGACCATAGTCTAATCTACGACTTGTATTGCACATCCGTCGTTTGAGACTAAAACCCTCCTATGACGCAGCCCAGAAAAAATTAACCAATTATCAATCCACGGACGGACCTATGGTCCGTAGGTCAGACTATGATCCGTAGTATGTGTCCGTCAATAAAGACCCCATTTACCCACTCTCTAACAAGAACCACAATTTACCAATACAGTCTGTAGATGGACCTACTGACTGTAGGTGAAAATTAGCAGATAGTTAGGGGGGAAATGCAGCTGGGTCAACTTCAATTGATTAACTCTTAGAAATAATGAATTGTGTGTCCCATTACCAATGAAATGATAGATAATTTATTTAGCTTTACATAGCCACTAAGTTTGCTATAATCAGACCTTCGAGTAAAAAGTTACGCCCATTTTAGTAAAAGCTTGCCAAATAGACCCAACCTACGGACTCAAACGATGGACCGTCGATTGAACAATGGCCTGTCAGTCCAGGTCATCATTTTGTCTGACAATAATTAACTCGGGGGCCTTTTTGTCTTTTTCCACTTTGTTTAAACCCTTATATATGTTGTTTTGACCCTAAATCATCATATTTTAGCCAGTTTAAGCCTATAAACATAACTAACACTTAACTAAGTCAAATCATTAAATCAAAACATAGAAAATAAGAAGCAAGAAAGGAGAAAAAGATCAAGAACCCTAGTTCAAGAAGCAGCAAGGTTCTATCAATCCAACCTCGAAATCTAAATATTTCTATATGGATTTAATCACCAGGTATGTGGGATCTCACTAGTTGGTTCCTTTCACCCATTGGGTCCCTAGTTTTTAGTCATACTCTTTATTCCCATATCATGATTAGACCAAGGGTTTCTAAAACTTCAACAAAACTTGATGAATTAATTAGTTATATGTTCCAAATCAGACTACCAGGTTATTACTCAGATTATTGCATTAATTTTAGAACCCTAGCTATGTATTTCTTTTGCTCTTGAATTACACATGCTAGGTCAGAATATTTCAGTTATTCGGTTATACATCCTCAGTTATTAAGACATCATTATTAATGAAAAATGATGCATTCTCAGTTTGCATGTTTAGTTTTTAACTATCCAGTATTTTAAAAAACTCAGTCATAATCATTTAATTACAAAATTCGTTGGGAGTAGAATTATACCGAGTTGGACTAGGGTTCAGCGTACCCAATTAGTCCTAGAACTACTAACCAAGTAGGTTGTAAGTCCCCTCTATGAACAATCAACTTTGTGATCACGCCAGGATGCCTTTATACCTGTGGCATGGTATATTGGGTCCTCTCGATGAGGCGTATACATAGAACTCCATATTTAGCTCATGTGGTTTTATTATCGTTTATTAGTAGTTCCCACAGTGCAGTCAGACTCTCTTGCATTGACCATATTTAAAGTTCAGTTATTATTAAGTCTTAGTATGTTATAGATATGGTTATTGCATCAAGTTAGCTCAGAATTCAGTATATCATGTTCAGATTATTATACTTGCTTTTGTGCTTGTTCAGTTTTGTTTTATTTTAGCTTCATTCTATCCTACATGCTCAATACTTTTCAAGTACTGATGCATACATGGCTACATCTTCTCGTGATGTAGGTTCAGGCTCTAAACATCCAGATCACGCTTGGATTGATTTCCGATCTCTAGTTCAGAAGATTCAGTGGTAAGTCTTCATACTCCGAGGACAATAGTCAAGAATTTATTTTTAGTATTTAGTCCTTTAGTTTCAGTTTTTGCTAGACTTAGATCGAGCATTTACCAGCATTTCTATTCATTTTAGAGGCTATTTCCAAACATAGTTAGTATCAGCTTAGTATTAACATAATAACTTCCTCGTATTAAACTCGTCAATATTTCAAATATCTCAGTTATAGAATATGGATATTCCCCATCTTTTAATTTTAAATTATGATTTAGCTTCTGTATCTGTTTATTATTTTTAGTTTGGGAAAACTTATGGTCCTAGGTCCCATGTTCGCGTCTAGGGGGTAGTTTGGGGCATGACAAACTATATATGAGAGAATAAGGTTTAAGTGTCCTAGGATGTGTGAAAAGCTGCACTTAGTGCAATAATACAGATTGAATGCTTAGAAAACCTGTCTACCATCACCATTATCGATGTTTTACCCTAACCATAGGAAAACCCTAAATGAAATCCATGCTACCAACAACCATGTCCGTTCTAGAAGAAGCAAAGGTTGCAATAACACAACCTCTTTCTCACACTTAGTCTTGTAAACATTGTAGATATGACAGTATAGATTATTAATCTATGATTTGGTGTTGCTTAACTGTATGTTAAATGTTTACTTAATTTGGGTTCAACTATCTATTTTATGTTTTCATATATAATTTGAGGTTACAAGTTCTAATTTACGTTAGATCTCTAGTGATTCTTGTGAAAGGTCGTTAAAATAATATGAGATGGCGAGACATGTCATGTGTGTAACACCCTGTATCTAAAGCAGACCAAAAATAAGCTTTTCAGAAATATGCAGGTGGAACTAATGGTTACCATCAATGGATCATAGTCTGATCTACGGCTCATACTGCAAATCTCTCATTTGGGAATGAAACTCTCCCATGACGCAACCCAGAAAATATGACTAAGTGGCGATCCACTGACGGACCTACGGTTCGTAAGTCATACTACGATTTGTATTCTATGTCCCTCAATCAAGGAATTGAAAGAGCGGTTGAAAGACATTTTAGACAAGGGTTTCATCAAACCTAGTATTTTACTATGGGGTGGATTAATGTTGTTCGTTAAGAAGAAAGATTGTTCTCTCAGAATGTGCATTGACTATAGACAGTTGAACAAGGGCACAACAAGGAATAAGTATCCAATCCCCAGGATTGATGACTTATTTGACCAACTTCATGGTGCTATCCAAGATAGACCTGAGATCGGGTTATCATCAACATATGGTCAGAGATAGTGACATTTTGAAAATAACCTTCAGATGTCGATATGGTCATTATGAATTTGTAGTTATGTTGCTTGGACTAATTAATGCTCCTGCAACTTTCATGGATTTGATTAACAGACTGTTCAAATAGTACATGGACTGATTCATTATCGTCTTTATTGATAATATCCTCATATAGTCTAGGAATGAGGAATAATATACGAGTCATCTGAGAGTTGTTCTGCAGACTCTTAAGGATCTCCAGTTATTCGCTAAGTTTAGAAAATATGAGTTCTAGTTTCAATCAAATTCTATCCTTGGTCACGCTGTATCTAGCGAGGGTATCCGGGTGGATTTGCAAAAGATAGAAGCAATAAAACAATGGCTCATACCTACCTCTGCTACAGATATCAGAAGTTTCTTAGGTCTAGCGGGTTATTACAGATGGTTCATCGAAGGATTTTCATTCATAGCCTCACCATTGACTACGTTAACTCAGAAGATGGTCAAGTTCCAATGGTTGGATGATTATGAGAAAAGTTTTGCAGAATTGAAAAATAGATTGACTACAGCTCCTGTCTTGACTTTACCAGAGGTTTCAGATGTTGTGTGATATATTGTGATGCATCCAGAGTTGGCCTAGGTTTTGTGTTGATTCAATGAGATAAGGTTATAGCTTATGCTTCAAGACAATTTAAGGTGCATGAGAAGAAATATCAAACTCATGATCTCTAGCTTGAAGAAGTGGTGTTTACACTCAGATCTGGAGACACTACTTGTATTTTGTGTTCACGTAGATGTATTCACGTAGATGTGTTTACTGATCATAAGATCTTTCAATAAGTGTTCACCCATAAAGAGTTGAATTTTTGCAAGAGGAGATGGCTTGAGTTCCTTAAAGATTATGATAAAAGTGTGCATTACCATCCTAGTATGGCAAATGTAGTAGCTGGTGCTCTTACCAGATTATATATGGTTAATGTAGCCCATGTTGAGCTAGAAAGGAAAGAGATAGTGAAGGATGTTAGGCTTGCTCGCTTGGGAGTTTGCCTTATGAGCATGTCAGACAGTGTATAACAGTCCAAAATAGGGAGAATCTTCTTTGGTAGTGGAGGTTAAGGAAAACCAAGACAATGACCCAATCTTTCTTGAAATTAAGGGTGCAGTCCTTAATTAGAGAGCGACGATTTTCTCATAAAGCGGATATGGTGTACTTCGATACCAGGGTAGACTGTGTGTTCCTGATGTGGGTAAGTTGAGAAAGCATATCCTTACAGAAGACCCTAACTCCAGTTATTCTATTCATCCAGGTGTCATCAAGATGTACTGCGATCTGGAGTAAGTCTATTGGTGGAATGGCATGAAAAGGGTTATCGCAGACTTTGTGAGTAAGTGCCACAATTGCCAACAAGTCAAGGTAGAACATCAGAAACCAGGAGGTATGACTCAAGATATCGATATCCTACTTGGAAGTGGGATGTGATCAATATGGATTTCATCACAGGTTTACCTCGTACTCGTAGACAACATCACTCCATTTGGGTGATAGTTGATAGGATGACTACGTTTTGTCGCTTTTTAGCGGTCAAGACTACATATTCGGCAGAGGATTATGCCAAGCTTTACATTAATGAAATTGTGAGGTTACGTGGGGTTCCCTTGTCTATCATCTCAAATTGAGGTCCTCATTTTACCTCTCATTTATAGAAGTCATTTCAGCAGGATCTTGGTACTCAAGTTAATCTTAGCACAATATTTCATCCACAGACGGATGGACATGCAGAACGTACCATTCAGACCCTAGAGCATATGTTGAGAGCTTGTGTGATCGATTTCAAGGGTAGTTGGGATAATCATTAATGTAAATCTTGGCATAGTCCTCTACCAAATATGTAGTCTTGACCGTAAAAAGCGAGAAAACTTTGACATCCTATCGACTATCACCCAAATGGAGTGATGTTGTCTGCGGGTACGAGGTAACCCAATGATAAAATCCATATTGATCACATCCCACTTCCAAGTAGGAATATCGATCTCTTGAGTCATACCCCCAGTTTTTTGATGTTCTACCTTGACTTGCTAGCAATTGGGGCACTTACTCACAGAATCTGCTATGTCTCTTTTCATGTCATTCCACCAATAGACTTCAAGCATATCGCGGTACATCTTAGTGGCACCTAGGTGAATAGAATATCTGGAGTTATGGTCTTTCGCAAGGATATTCTTCCTCAACTCACCCACATCAGGAAAACACAATCTACCATGGTAGCAAAGTACACCATCTCCCCCTTAGGAGAAAACCTCCACTCTCTGATTGTGGACTGCACCCTTGAGTTCAAGTAAGATAGGATCACTGTCTTGCTTTTTTTTTAAACTCCACCACCAAAGAAGATTCTGGACCATTCTGAAATGTTACACCACTATCAGATATGCTCATAAGGCAAACTCCAAAGCGAGCAAGCCTGTGAACATCCTTCACTTGCTCCTTCCTTTTTTCCTCAACGTGGGCAACACTACCCATATATAATCTACTAAGAGCATCTGCTACTACATTCGCCTTTTCAGGATGATAATGCAAACTCATATCATAATACTTGAGGAACTAAATCCATCTCCTCTGGCAAATATTCAACTCTTTCGGGGTGAACACATACTGAAGTCTCTTATGATCGGTGAACACATCTACATGAACACCATACAACTAGTGTCTCCATATCTTGAGTGAAAACACCACTGCTACAAGCTCGAGGTCATGAGTTGTATAGTTTATCTCATGCACCTTAAGCTGTTTAGAAGCATAATCTATAACCTTACCTCGTTGCATCAACGCAGAACCAAGACCAACACTAGATGCATCTCTATAGATCACATATCCATCTGGTAGAGTCAAGACAAGAGTTGTAGTCAATTTAGTTTTAATTCTGCAAAGCTTTTCAATCATTTGACCATTGAAACTTGACTATCTTCTGAGTCAACAAAGTCAATGCTGAGGCTATAAATGAAAATACTTCCGTGAACCTTCCCGAATAACCCACTAGACCTAAGAAACTTCTGATATATGTAGCAGATGTAGGTATGGGGCATTGTTTCACTGCTTCTATCTTCTGTGAATCCACTCAGATCCATTTGCTAGATACAATGTGACCAAGGAAAGCAACAGATTGCAACCAAACCTCACATTTGCTAAACTTAGCGAATACGTGGTGATTCTTGAGAGTGTGTCGAACAATTCTCAAATGACTCGCGTGTTCTTCTTCATTCATAGAGTAAATGAGGATATCATCAATGAAGATGATAACGAACAAGTCAAAGTACTATTTGAACACTCTGTTCATCAAATCCATGAAATTTTCAAGAGCATTGGTTAGTCAAAACGACACAAATACAAATTCATAATGACGATACCGAGTTCTGAATGCTATTTTTGAAATGTCACTATCTGTGACTCTAAGCTGACGACAACCTGATCGCAGTCTGCCTTTGAGAAGTGACTAGCACCCTGAAGTTGGTCAAAGAAGTTATCAATCGTGGGGATGGTATACTTATTCTTTATTGTTACCTTGTTCAACTGTCTATAGTCAATGCACATTCTGAGATAACCATCTTTCTTCTTTATGAACAACACTGCTGCACCCCATGGCGAAATTTTAGGTCTAATGAAACCCTAATATAGAAGATATTTTAATTTATCTTACAATTTCTTGAGATTTGTTGGATCCATTCCTGTAAGGAGGAATAAAAATAGGTTGGGCATCTGGAAGGAGATCAATTCCAAAGTCGATTTCCTATTTGGGAGGGACTCGGGGAAGATCTTCTGGAAACACTTTTGGAAACTCACAAACTACTGGAACTGACTCAAGAGTTGGGGTTTCAAGGCTAGAATCTTTAACCCGAACTCGATGATAGAGATGAACCTTATATATCATCTTTCTATCCTTAAGGTAAGAAATAAATCATCCCATAGGCGCTAAGCTACTAGCCTTCAATTCTAAGATTGTTTTATTTGGAAACTGAAAACAAACAATCCTCGTTCTACAATACTGAGGTATAACAGGAATGTAACCAATCCATGTATAGAATTACATTGAAGTCTACCATTCCTAACTCTACAAGATTTGCTGAGGTGACTTTCTTAGATAGTTTGACAGGGCAATTTCTGTATACCTGTCTAGCTATAACTAGGTCACCAACTGGAGTAGAGACTGAGAAAGGTTCTAAGAGTTTCTGGACTAACACTGAATTGGACTGCTACGTAAGGAGTTACAAAGGAAAGAGTAGCCTCTGGATCTAACAATGCATAAACATCAACGTCAAAGACACATAACGTACGAGTAACTACATCATGAGAACCTTCGTAATCTTGGCGAGCCTGAAGAGTATACAACTCTATTCTGGCGTTAACTGCCACCTGTACCAGATGAGTTACCCTGTTGAGTAGGGTGACTTGTTGGTGCTACTAAAGTTATAGACTGAGCTCTACCATTACCACCTCCTTGACCCTGTCTAGAAGGATAGTCACTTAACCAGTGACCAGAGTGACCGCACCCAAAATATCCTTCTTTTCCTGCAAGACACTCGCCTGGATGGTTCTTACCACATTTAGGGCAACTGGGGTAAGGTTTTGTGCCTAAAACACTTCCCTTAGACTTAGAGACCGGTGTTCTACCCTTCTCGTCATACCTGTTCTTAGAGGATGGAACACTAGCTGATGAAGGGATTGTAGCTCAAAAATTTCTATTGACTCTACGAGTGATTTCCACCACCCAATTTCTGCTGAGAATAATCATAGTTCCCAGTCCTAGCCTTCTTATTTTCCTTAGCTTGTTCCGTAAGCTTATCACCCTCAACCTGTTGAGCATGAGTCATAAGCCTAGAAATTTTCATATATCCAAGTAACATAGAATTTCTTCACTCAGTTTTCACCAAAATCTGACACTTCATACAAGAACTTATTCATCTGAGTCCTGGAGTCAACAACCATGTGAGGAGCATACCTGGAGAGTTGGTTAAACATCAGCCCATACTCTTGGACCGTCATGTTACCCTGCCTCAAGTTCATGTATTCTTGAGCCTTTGGCTCTCTCAACTCTATTGGGAAAAACCTGTCGAGAAAAGTCTCACTAAAGCAAACCCAAGTGATAGGAGCCGCATTTGCACCCCTATTCTCCTTCCACTGAGTGCACCAAATATGAGCAACATCTTTCAACTAGTATGATTCCAACTCAACCCGATCATTCCCAGTGACTTGCATTACCTCAAAGATTTTCTTGATCTCATCCAATAAATTTTTAGGATCCTCATTAGTCTATGATCCTAAGAAATCAGGCGGATTCATCCTAACAAAGTCACGAACCCTTGCTGCTATTGATACACCATTTTCATTCACATGAGCATGAACTTGATTGTTCTGGTTAGTCATACTCTGAGCCAACATCTATATGGCATTCCTGAACTCAACATTAGAGACTTCTTGATCTGGGACAGGAGGAGCTGCGTTTGCATTCCTGGCATTCACATTCCTAGTGTTATCTCTACGAGGAGGCATGATCTGAAACGTAGAGCGTCAAGTTAGAGTTGAATAAGATCATATCTTACGCACGATAAGAGTAAGAAGAAAGTGAATTTTTCCTAAAACACTTTGTAGCCTCCCTCTCATCAGATTTGGTGCATTTCACACCCATGAAAAGGACTCTAATTAGTGCGGCTTTTCATACATTCTAGGACTCTTGAACTTAGTGATTTGATATTAAGTTTTGTCACGCCGCGAGCTACCACCTATACGTGGACACGGAACCTAGGACCACAAGTGATCCCAAGCTAACCCTACTAGCATAGTTATGAGCATACTAAAGAATATAAATTGATGCAGAAGATAAATAATAATTTATTTTGAAAAGATGGGGTATACCCATAGTCTATAACTGAGATATTTTAAAACAATGAGTTTAATACAAAGAAAATATTAACTCAATACTAAGTTGGAACTAACTATGTCTGAAATAAGCCTCTAACTGACTAGAAATACTGGGGCAAGCCCCAACTAAGTCTAGAAAAAACTTAAACTAAATGACTAAGTTACTTGAAAAGAAACTCATGACTGTTGTCCTCGGAGAATGAGGACTCATCACTGAATCTGCTGAGCTGGAGATCGTAAAATCAATCTATGCGTGATCTAGATGTTGAGAACCTGAACCTACATAACGAGAAGATGTAGCGCATGTACGTGTCACTACACGAAAGGTACTGAGCATGTAGGATATAATAAAGCTAAAAAAAATATAATTGAACAAGCACAACAGCGAGTATAACTGCATGTAATGACCAATTTATAACAATCTAAAACTGAATACTGAATATACTGATAAATGGTCAATTCAAGAGAGTCTGACTAAACTGTGGAGCTACTAATAACCGATAATAAAGTCACATGAACTAAATGTGGAGTCTGATGTAAATTCCCCGTAGAGAGGACCCAATATACCCTGCCAAAGGTATAAAGGCATGCTGGCGTGATCACTAAAGTGATTGCTCGCAAAGGGGACTCACAACCTACTTGGCTAGTAGTTTTGGGACTAATTAGGTATGCTGAACCCTAGTCCAACTCGGTATTATGCTACTCCCATGGATTTATATAGTTAACTAATTATGTTTGAATTTTTTGTAAATACTGGATAGCTCAAAACTAAACGTGCAAACTGAGAATGCAACATTTAATCAGATACTAGTGCATTAAAAACTGAGCCATGTATAACTGAATAACTGAAATATTTGACCTAGCATGTGTAATTCAAAAACTAAAGAAATACAAAGCTAGGGTTCTAAAATTCATGTGATAAACTGAATAATTACATTATAATCTAATTTAGAACATATAACTAATAAGTTCATGAAATTCTGTTGAAGTTCTAGAAACCCTAGGTTTAATCATGATAAGAGAATTAAGAACTTACTAAAAACTAGGGACCCAATGGGTGAAAGGAACCCACTAGTTAAATCCCATATTCCTGATGATGAAATTCACGGAAAAACACTTAGGTTTTGAGGCTGGAACTGCTGGAAACTTGTTGCATTCTTGAACTAGGCTTAAGCTGACTAATATCTGATGATTTAGGATCAAAACGACGTATCTTAGATTTTAAAAGAAGTGGGAAAAGACCAAAATACCCCTGAGTAAGTTGTTGTCGGACCAAACAACAACCAGGACAGACGGTCCGTCATTTGATCCACGCTCCGTCATTGGGTCCGTAGGTTGGGCATGTTCGACAGGCCTTTACTAAAACAGACATAACTTTTTACTCGGAGGTCTGACTTAGCAAGGTCGATGGCTATGGAAATCTTATTCAATTATAGATATGTGGATAGGTCATGGGACATCTAATTCATTTTGTACTAAGATTTATGATCATTTGAAGTTTACCCAACTACACCTTCCTCTTAACTATCTTGTAATTGCAACCTATAGTCAGACCTACGGACCATGATGGTCATCCCTGGCTCTTGTAAGAGAGTGGGTGAATGGGGGTCTCGATCGACGCTCATGGACTACGGACCATCGTCTGACCTACGAACCGTAGGTCCGTCCGTCGATCGAGACTTAGCCAGTTTTTTTCCGACTGAGTTTTTGAGAGTCTCTGATCCCATCGACGGTTTTGCAGAACTAACTGTGGGTCAGTCTATGGTTTGTCCATGGTCACGTCAATTGCACCTGCAGATTTTTACATATCCTCACCTTTTTCCTTCTGATTCCACTACAACTTGAGGTAATAGTTCCTCTTCAGATTTTTAGTCATTCATGCTTGAATTCGGTCTTAGAATCATGTTCCCTCAGTTTTTACTTGCACTGTAAGCGTATTTGCATGTTCTCGGAACTAAATTAAGTCAGAAACTCAGTTCTCAGTGTTTAGTAGTAGGGGTTGCAACTCTCTCCCTCTATTTTATCTAGTTTAGTCTTTATTCGAGAATAAATGTTCCCAAGGGGGAGATAATGTAACACCCCATATCTAAAACATACCAAAAATTAGCTTTTCATAAATTTGTAGGTGTAAACGACAATTACCATCGACGAACCGTAGTCTGATCTACGACCCATACTGCACATCCGTCGTTTGAGACTGAATCTCTCCAATGATGCAGCGTAGAAAAATTGACTAAGTATTGATCCACGAACAGACCTACGGTCCGTAGGTCAAAATACGATCCGTAGGTCAGACTACGATGCATAGTCTGTGTCCATTAACCAAGACCCGATTTTCCCACTCTCTGACAAGAACCATGATTGACTTGTACACTGAAAATTAGCAGATAGTTAGGGGAAAATGCAATTGGGTAAACTTCAATTGATCATAGCTCTTATCAAAAAATGAATTAGTTGTCTCATCACTTATGACATGATAGATAATTGAATTATCTTTCCATAACCACCAAGTTTGCTAAAAGCATACCTCCGAGTAAAAGGTTATGCCCGTTTTAGTAAAGTTCAGTCGAACAGACCCAACCTACATACCCAAAGACGGCCCGTCAGTCTAGGTCGTCATTTGGTCCGACAACAATTAACTCTGGGGTCTTTTGTTCTTTTTCCACTTTGTTTAAACCTTAATATATGTCGTTTTGACCCTAAATCATCATATTTTAGTTAGTTTAAGCCTAGAAACATAACTAAAACTTACCTAAGTAAAATTATTAAATCAGGATTTAGAAAATTATAAGCAAGAAAGAATAAAAAGGTCAAGAACCCTAGTTGAAGAACGCAGCAAGGTTCCATCAGTTCCAGCCCCGAAATCAAAATATTTCTATAGTGGATTTCATCACCAGTTATGTGATATTTCACTAGGTTCCTAATTTTCAGTCAAAAGCTTGATTCCCATATCATGATTAGACCTAGGGTTTCTAGAACTTCAATTGAACTTCATGAGTTAATTAGTTATTTATTCCAAATCAAATTACCATGTTATTACTCAGATTATTGCATGACTTTCAAAACCTTGGCTTTTAGTTCTTGAATTAACCATGCTAGGTCAGATATTTCAATTATTCAGTTATACATGTCTCAGTTAATTATGGATCATTATCAGATTAGATGGTGCATTCTCATTTGCATGTTAAGTTTTGAGCTATCCCGTATTTACAGAAACTCCATCATAATCGGTTAATTACAAAATCCATTCAGAGTAGCATACTACCGAGTTGGACTAGGGTTCAGCGTACCCAATTAGTCCCAGAACTACTAGCCATGTAGGTTGTAAGTCCCCTCTGTGGGCAATCAGCTTAGTGATCATGCCATCATGCCTTTATACCTCTAGCAGGGTATATTGGGTCCTCTCAATGGGTCATTTAAATCGGACTCCATATTTATCTGATGTGGTTTTATTATCGGTTATTAGTAGCTCCTATAGTGCAGTCAGACTCATAGACCATACTTACAGTTCAGTTAATATTTAGTCTTAGCATGTTATAAATTTGGTCATTGCATCCAGTTAGCTCAGAATTCAGTATATTATATTTAGATTATTATACTTGCTTTTGTGCTTGTTCAATTATGTTTTATTTCAACTTTATTCTATCCTACATGCTCAGTACCTTCCAAGTATTGACACATATGTGCTCTACATCTTCTCGTGATGTAGGTTCAGGTTCTCAGCATCTAGATCACGCTTAGATCTATTTTCGATCTCTATTCCATCAGATTTAGTGGTGAGTCCTCATTCTCTGAGGACAATAGTCATAAGTTTCCTTTTAGTATTCAGTCCTTTACTTTCAGTTTTTGCTAGACTTAGCTGGGTCCTGTCCAAACATTTCTAGTCATTTTAGAGGCTATTTTTAGACATAGTTAGTTTCACCTTAGTATTGAGTTAATAACTTCCTTGTATTAAATTCATCAGTATTTCAAATATCTCAGTTATAGATATTGGTATTCCCCACCTTTTTATTTTAAATTAAGATTTAGCTTCCGCATCTGTTTATTATCTTTAATATGCTCATGATCATGCCAGTAGGGTTAGCTTGGGATCACTTGTGGTCCTAGGTCTCGTATCTGCATCTCGGGGGTAGGTAGGGGCGTGAAAAATGTGGTGGCGCTCGAAAGAAATTTCTATTGCTAAGGTCTATGGAGGCATCATCCATTCGAGAAGGCTACCTAGAGAACACACAAGACTTACGAGTCCAGCATCCTCACATGTGTAAAACAATTAAATATACAAAAAATTTAATTTAAACATATCATTTATATAATATTCAATTTAAATCTTGTATAATGAAATAATGTTATAATATTCAAAAGAAGAAGAGGTGTGACGAATAGTGTTACACCAAATATGGTGTAACACTATTCACACACCAAATTTTGTGTGAAAATTTATGTGGATTGGAGATCAAAATACCAAATTTTACACCAAATGTAGGTTTTAGAGTAAAATTTGGTGTTGGTCATGGTTTTATATCTACTTTGTTATGTTTTATTTCCATTGTTGGCTTAGTGGTTAAGAAGTTCAAAACTCACTTTGAAGTTACAAGTTGAAATCTTAGGCATTACGTTTTAATATTTGACCAAGATAAGTCATTATTAAAATCAATACACTTGAATAATACACTTTTTTAAATTTTACTAAACTAGGATAAATGTAGTTCTCTGTAACATTTTATGTAATATATTACACAACAAAAATTCAATGACCAAAAGACAATAATCTTATATAGTAAACAGAGATAAAACGTTATTGCCAATGACATTTTGTAATTCGTTACATTGCGAAACGATGAGTTTAATCTTATACATGCCTTATTCATTATTCACATTTCCCCTATTAGAATGGATATATATATATATATATATATTCTATTTTATAGAAGAGTGAAGTGGTAGGACGACCAAGGGTAAAAATGTAATTTTATTTCTAAAAATATCTTTCTATGTATGAGATGAATTATGATCAAGGATAAAATGTAACTTCACGCTAACAAAAATCTATCAAGAAAATTAAATAGTTTTAGAAACATCTTTTGTTATGGTTATTGCTGTTAACTCATTTTGTTATTATTGTTTCACTTTCTTTTCTTTTTTGCATTATAGTAATATATATATATATATATATATATATATATATATATATATATATATATATATATATATATATATATATATATATATATTCATTAATCTATTCTACTATTACTTTAATTTAATTCTTCTTATTATTATTTTTCCTTTTAATTATGCTTATAAAATGTCTACTTTAATATAAAATTCATTATAAATTAATTATTTTACCTTTATTTTAGCTCTAATTAATATACTTCATAAAGAAACAAGTGTAATAAAAATTAATAATATATATTAGATTGAAATTAAAGAAAAAAAGATATATGTTATAAAGTAATTTTACAAAGATAAATGAATAAGATGATATATTTGCATTTAAGACAATTAAGAATAAAAACGTAATGTGATTATAACAAAAATCCATTTTAAGAAAGATAGTAAGAAAAATAAATAATCTAGAAACATTCTTTTATATATGAACATAATGATGATCAAAGGTAAACATGTAACTTCATGGAAACAAAAATCTACCAAAAATGATGACAAGTAAACTAAATAGTCCTAGAAATATCTTTAGTTATTGTTGTTACTATTAACTCATTTTGTTATTCCTTCACTTTCTAATAAGTTATTGTGATATCTACTCATTACTCTATTTTACTATTACTTAAGTTGATTTTTTAATATTTTTTTAGTCATTATACTTAATAAAAATGTCTTCTTTGATATAAAAAATCATTATTTAAAAATAGAAGTAATTAATATCACTTTTCTTTTTGCTCTAATTAACATATCTGAAAAGAAATAAGTATGATAAATCATGTCATATCATATATATACTAGTTCTAGAAACGTGTCTTGCAGGTTTTACCTCTGTTATTGTTGTTATTTATATAGGCCCAAGATATAAAATTGCTCAATATTGTCTGATGTACTCCTATATGTCTTTTTGTGCATACAAAATAAACTTGTTTTAGTGTTTACTTTTTTGCCTAGAACATAAATATCAACAATTTTTTTGGTGAATGATGAGCAACTTGTAAGGCTAGAACTAAGCCCCAAGGCTGAAACTTCTTGGGATATAAATACTCCAACATTCATTAAAAATAAAAAATGAATGAAAGACACAAACCAATTAGAAAAATAGTGACCAATAAAAAAATATTACAAGAACTATTAGATTACGTGTTTCTCCTACAACCATGAAAATAAAAAATGAACGGAAGGCACAAATCAATAAGAAAAATAGTGACCAATAAAAAGTACTTCAAACAGAAGAACTATTAGATGGTGAAAACAAAGTGTGTGGATTAATATTTTTTATCCAATTTAAAAAGGGAGAAATTAAGTACACGAAAGGTTTGTGCATGAATGTGTTTAATGGTAGAAGCTGAAAAATTTTAACAATCAAATTCATTAAGAAATGGAAAATGATAAGTTGTAACATCAAATCATGTATTTGGCCTAGTTTAATTGTCATTATTGATTTAATTTTTAAATTAGTAAATGATTTTTAAATTAAAAAATTGGTGAAAGACATTTTCATAATCTAACTTTAACCTTAAAATCTTCCCATTTAGATATATATATATATATATATATTGAAAAACCTCAACCCGATGACGTGCCAACACCACAATCCAACATTCACTTTCATTTTTGAAAATTTCACAAATACCCCTCCCCTGTATTCAGACGTATCCCCTCCCATCCATCGTAACTCTTCACTGCCACCCCTTCGCTCTTTCAAATAACCCTCCATTAATTTTTCCTCCTTCACATGCTATAACCATTCCTTTCTCCAGAAATCTCTCGATCCTTTCTTTACTTCTTCCATCTGCGATCTTTCTCCTCTTGTTCCTCCACCGCAACGGAACAACGGCCCCGCCATCCAACAATTTCCTGAGCTTACTCTAGGTACGATGCTCTTAACATTACATTATTTGAATCACTTTTGGATTCCGTTGTTCTCTTCTTCATTCTTTCTTGCACGTAGGCTTTATTGATTTTACATAGTAGAAATCGATATTATTTGCTCCAATTTCATATCTATTCCAATGCTCTCCTACATACTCTTTCTTTCATTATGTTTGTATTGTCATCAGTCTTACATAACCTTAGATGTTTGAGCGATACCCGTAGTTTATACTGATTTCGCTTTTTTTTTCACCTCCACAAAAATGTCCATTACTTTTTAACCCTCTGCTGTTGTCAATATATAAATCCAACTGATACTTATTAGACTGGTTTCCCAGTTTGGATTTTTGGCAATTAGTTTCCAAAATACACAAATAGTCACCACAAACATCTGGAACAATGAAACTGATTTGGGTTGTTGTACTGAAAATACTGAGATATTTAACACCCTCTAGAATCTTTATAGAACACTAATAACATTAATAATTATACTCAATTCGGTTGAATTATAGCGTCAACACATAGATCAAAATTGTTACTGTGATAGTTGATGTTAAACTAAAGGGAGATTTGCAACTTTTAATTGGTAGTCAACTTAATGACTGCAATAACTGTGACAGAATGTAAATTTAGAGAACTTACGGAGATTTATTAGTATACTCTAGCAGTGTGGTGAACAACTTCTATGGCGGGGCAAGAAAAAGAAGGAGGGCAGGAGGTTGTATGATTTCAAAGTGCTTGTTATACAAGTCTGAAGACATGCATTAAGAACTGAGAAGGATGGAAGTACTTCTAGCAGTTGGGATCAACTGCATGTGAGGACGTGAGGGTTCAAAAGAGTTTGACAAAGAGGATGCTGAGGAAGAAGCTGGGAAGACATTGTTTCTATTTAACGTGTAACAACTAAAGCAGTATTGACTATCCTCGACGCGGACGAGGACACGGATGACCAGAAATACATACAAAATATTGTTTACCAAAAAATCTTTCAGAATGTACGTGCAATAACAGTGGTAGGAGAGGAGGTATTTCTTATCGATTAACCATTCAATAGGCTGATTATTATAACAAAGTGTGAGAAAAACTGCCATATCTAACTTCTATTAATTACTCATGCCACTCAGATAACTAACCATACAAATAGGAATTTGTGACGGAGATGCAAGGTGAATACCTCAGCACATTACCACAGTTCAGTATCTAAACGCCATAGCCAAACCTGAAAATTCATTAGCAGTTGCTAATACAAAACTAAGAGTCCAGTAGCTTACACAATTTATATTGTGCCAGAATTTGTAATAGAAACTGAAATGAAAGACTTGCATGTAGGTGTAACCAATAGAACAACAACTAGAGCAACTTCACAATGGAAGATGATTTTTGTGGTTCATTATTTGAATCTTGTAAGCTGAAAGAATAATGTTAAGTTTGAATATTTGAGCTCTAATATGTAGTTTCTTCCTATCAGTGAAATTTACATGATATGAATCGACCACTAACTAAAAAGATTGATTTCTAATTTTGTTGTCACTTTCAATGAGATTAGTTATTCTATGTTCTAATCCATTGTTAGAGAATTGATTCAAATGAGATGTTACCAAAGTTTTTAAGTTGTATTTGCTATTTTATTTGCTTGTAGTGTAAAGAGTTATTGATGTTTTGGATTTTTATTCCTTTTTAAGTGTTGCTATTCCAAATCAATGTTCTATGTCCCCATAAGGATTCCTTAGTTATGTTTGTTTGTTTCTCAAGTGGGGCTGCTTCTTGCCTATGAAATATCATTTGAATAATATTATGTTAATCAGCCCGCCTTCATTCATTATGTTGATGTTAGTATACTTTTTTGTCATAGAACATAATTGGCTTGCTTGACATTATTTCTATTGTTCAAGTTATATCTATCTTGATCACATTTCAGTGTTCGCATGCTAAACGCCATAGCCAAACCCGGAAATCCATAAGCAGCTGCTAATACAAAACTAAGAGCTCAGTAGCTTACATAGTTTATATTGTGTCAGAAGTTTTAATAGCAACTGAAATTAAAGACTTGCATGTAGGCGTAACCAATAAAACAACAACTGGAGCAACTTTACATTTGAAGATGAATTTTGTGCTCCATTATTTGAATCTTCTAAGCCGAAAGAATAAAATAGTTGTTAAATGGAGTAATCGGCCTTTTCTTCAATGGTTCTTTAATGGTATGTTGCACTTTGTTTGTTCTATTTTTTTCTTTGGGGATGAAATGATACAAGTGTTAACTCTTGTGAATTCATGTGCATGGCCTAGTAGCAACATACTATTTTGTTAGTTGAGGCTTTAATACAGAGAAATATTTCCATTGAAATTAAGCATTTGAAGAGATCAATGGCAGACAATAATTGTTTTCATTTGTTTCTTCCATTAACTTATTCTCCATCTAAAAAGTTTATAATTTGTTGTCCATAATTCCTACTTCTTCCAGACTGTTGAACTACCTAATAGACAAAGATTTATTACCTTTCTTAAAGGTTGGAGACAATATGAAACTGCTATATTCCTATTAGAAGTTCCTTCTGTTGAGAGGTTTTTGTATGTTATATTATTTAACAATGACTTTTATTCATGTATTAAGTTAAGTGGTCTTCTAGGAAGGTTTCATCATACGATGAAAGGAAGAAAAATCTATTAAATCACCATTTAGGGGGGAAAATGAAAATGTGATCCAGAGCATCACAAAGGTTAACATGAAGAGGAAATGCATCTTACTAAATAAGGACAAAGATGAAGACTCTTAATTAATCATTAACTTTTTCCTATTGGTGTCACTCTACGTTCGGAGAAATTTGAAGTGGCTATTACAGAATACCATCGTACCATACAAATGATTTATGGTGTATGCTGAATCAAACCAATTAATACTGGTATAGAAGGTGGAGTTTGCTATTACAACTTATGGCACAAATCTATGTGGTTAATATTTGAATAACAACATTACAAATGGGAAACATTTCAGTCTACTGTCTGCATAATTACACATTGTCAAAGAACACAATATATTACATCTTATAGTACCGACACTTGATTATATACAATTGGGAAAACCTATAATGAGATCTTGGGATAGGGAATTACTTGATAAGCACCAACATGTCGACATCTTTTTAATATAAATACTTTTCTAGACCAATCATCATATATTATTATAAGCGAGAACATTTTAAGTTTTAAGTTAGATTACGAAAATGCCCTTCACTAATTTTTTAAATTTAAAAATCATTTACTAATTTTAAATTAAATCAATAATGAAAATTAAACTAGACCAAATACATGATTAGATGCGACAACATATCTTTTTTCATTTCTTAATGAATTTGATTGTTAAAACTTTTCAGCTTGTATTATTAAACACATTCATGCACAAACTTTCATGTACTTAATTTCTCTCTTTATAAATTTTTTAAATTTAAATATCATTTACTAATTTTAAAATTAAATCAATAATGACAATTAAACTAGACAAAATACATGATTAGATATTACAACATATCATTTTCCATTTCTTAATGAATTTGATTGTTAAAACTTTTCCGCTTCTACCATTAAACACATTCATGAACAAACCTTTCATGTACTTAATTTCTCCCTTTATAAATTGGATAAAAAATATTAATCCACCACACTTTGTTTACATCATCTAATAGTTCTTCTGTCAGGAGTACTTTTTATTAGTCACTGTTTTTCTTATTGATTTGTGTCTTCGTTCATTTTGTATTTTCATGGTTGTTGGAGAAACACATAATCTAATAATTCTTGTAATATTTTTTTATTGGTCACTATTTTTCTTATTGGTTTGTGTCCTTCATTCATTTTTTTTATTTTTAATGATTGTTGGAGTATTTATATCCCAAGAAATTTCAGCCTTGGGGCTTAGTACTAGCCTTACAAGTTGCTCATCGTTCACCAAAAAAAAATGTTGATATTTAAGTTCTAGGCAAAAAGGAAAGACAAAAAAAAAAGATTATTTTATATGCACAAAAAGACATATAGGAGTACGTCTTACAATATTGAGCAATTTTATACCTTGGGCCTATATAAATTATAACAATAACAGAGGTCAAACGTGCAAGACATGTTTCTATAACTAGTATATTATTATAAGTGGGAAGATTTTATGTTTAAAGTTAGATTATGAAAATTCCTTTAACCAATTTTTTAAATTTAAAAATCATTTACTTATTTTAAAATTAAATCAATAATGACAATTAAACTAGGACAAACACATGATTAGATGTTACAACTTATCATTTTCCAGTTCTTAATGGATTTGATTGTTAAAATTTTCCAGCTTCTACCATTAAACACATTCATGCACAAACCTTTCATGTACTTAATTTCTCCCTTTATAAATTGGATAAAGTCACTATTTTTGTTATTGATTTGTGCCTTTGTTCATTTTTTATTTTCATGGTTGTTGGAGAAACACATAATCTAATAGTTCTTTGTAATATTTTTTTATTGGTCACTATTTTTTCTAATTGGTTTGTGACCTTCATTTATTTTTTTATTTTTAATGATTGTTGGAGTATTTATATCCCAAGAAATTTCAGCCTTGGGGCTTAGTTCTAGCCTTACAAGTTGTTCATCATTCACCAAAAAAATGTTGATATTTAAGTTCTTGGCAAAAAGTAAACACTAAAAAAAGTTTGTTTTATATGCACAAAAAGATATATAGGAGTACATCAGACAATATTCAGTAATTTTATATCTTGGGCCTATATAAATAATAACAATAACAGAGGTCAAACGCGCAATACATGTTTCCAGAACTAGGTACACTTAAATGTAAGAAAAATGGACTTGAAATGTTTTCAAATTCGCTCAAAGGCCCTCAACAAATGACACATCCAGTTGCGACTGCAAAACAATGATATGATATAGAATGTAAACAGATTTACAATACAATTACTAATTAGGACAATACGGTGATACTTGTATTAAAGACAACCAACTGAACTCAAACGTTATAGTGTATTCATAAATGGAATGATTGACGGCCAACCATGAACTGCCATTGGTCCACAACATGCGAAAGTGCAATGATGACACACTACTGCACAGTTCTAAGAGATTTACAGATAAATTATGATGATTTGACAACGGATTTTGTAGCCAATATAATTTCATATTAAACAATCATATAATTCTAGTACACACTGGCCCGCGCAAAGCGTAGGTTGTTTCCTTAGTATATATATATAAAAGAGAATCTTAACCCTGCCTATGTGGCTCAACCACAAGACAGAATTCTCCTTTTTATTATTTTTTTCCAACAATAGCCTTCCTTACCAAACATTCACACCACAATTCTCCATTTAATTATTTTTGAACCAACAAAAGTCTTCCCTCCATGCAGTCATACCCGTTTGAAAACAATGTACACCTATCTAAACAACATGTATCTTCCCCACTCTGACCACACTGCCACAAATAACTCCCCCATCAATTCAACTACCAAACCCTCTCCCTCCCTGCAAACAACCTCTAATTCCGTTTTCTATTCTTCTCCTTCACTGTATCTATGCCCAACTTCCTCCTCACCACTGAATAAATCCTGCACAATCCAAAAAAACATTAAAATCCTCATATAAACACCTCCAATGGAAAGAAATCCCTACTGTGGACCTCCAATACACATTTGTTCCAACACATATGCACTCTCAATCCAGGTATATTTTATGTAGCATATACTTTTAATTTAAGCATAACATCAACTGTTTCTAATGTCAACACTGGCCACATCTGCCTTTAATTACATTCCACCATGACACCCTCAGATAATTTATTTTCTTTCACATCTTCCACTTTCTGTGTTCGAAACTTCTATTTGTTTGCCTATTGTGCCTAAAGCACCATACTATGACTACATACAACGACAGTCACTACTCTCATATTCTTTTTTATGTCCTTCCAAGAATGGTTATGTGGACGCAATTTTACAAAAATCAGGGAACATAATTAATTCAAACAAATCCCAGTACAAACCAGGTATAGAATCATACATTTGTGAATTACCCGTTACATCCGCGTGAGCGCTACTCTCTACAATGGTGCCTCCTCATGCATTACATATTCCCATCCACCATCATTGTTGAATGTTTCCCTATTCGTAGACTATCCACTTTGTCACCGCACAGTGCACCCATTATGGACCCGAATCATCTGTATTGTGCTACGTAAACGGTCCCTAGGATACCTAAGCAACTACCCGCTCAAAACAGACAAACAAACACAAAGTAATCATTCAATCGTTATGCCCACGTTATGGCCACAATAAATTTAAATTGGACCATCTTACCTCCTCCTATTTTTCTTTTTTTCCATCCCCTAATATTGCCCCCTGATTTTTACAAGAGAAGTAGTATACTTTCTGTCCGGCCAGGACTTCTTCTAATGACGGACGTTTAAATTAAGCCAGACCATATAACCTACTCATGTTGTTCCTCTTTTCCTCACCTAATTTTGCCGCCCTTTTTTTACAACATAACTATTATGGTTTGTCTCCGACTAGGACTCCTTATATGGACGCACCTAAAGTACCTGCTGCTATGGACCCAACAGAAAATGCTTACAAATTAACTCAATCCAGGTATAAAATCATAAATTTAAACCTGTCATTATTTATTTGTTGTTTCACCCTTACACCCTTCCCCTGAATTTTCAATCACCCCTTACTTCATAAACTACTTTCACATATCTATAAACATACAGCAATATGGTGAACGATGAAAAAATCAAAGCCATTTTTTCAAACTAAACACGTCACACAGTTATTCCAAGTGACACCCACATTATAACTTCTGCTTTAATTTTATTTTATCACATTTACTATTGCCTTCTTATCTTGAATCATTATCAGGACTACCTACAACCCCCGTCGAATGGACATACAATCCCCTATGGATATTACGAATCAACTGTCTATGGAGACAACACGCCCAACGGAGGGCCTTCATTCATTCCTGATTCTTTGAAGACCCACCATGATTCAACTATCAACGGTTTTGAAAGCAATGCCTTATGTTTTACTAAATTATAATGCCCTGATTACCTCAACTCAGCCCTCATACTACCAATTATTTATTCAATCGTCAATTATTTACACTTTCAATTTTAATTTTCTACTAAATTTGTCAATGTGCAATTTAGAATTTTCAGCAAATTAGTGTACGTTCTGGTTTAATTTTTAATTTAAGTCGGCCTGTGAAAGTCCATGTGTGTTAACCATGAACATCATCTTTTATAACATTGTACCTCTTTCAACAACTCAAGCCGCAACAGAGTATGCATAAAATATGTTGCCCAGACAACTCCAACTTTGAATTAGTTCTTTTACATTTATTAAATGTATATTATCAACATTCAAGAATTTGAAGATTCACAACATAAGATACTAAATATGTTGCCCGGACAACTCCAACTTTGAATTAATTCTTTTACATTTTAAAATGTATAATATGAACGTTCAATAATTTGAAGATCCAAAAAACAAGATACTATAATGAAATCATGTTGTGACTCATAATCACAAAATTTGAACTTTGACAGTATAAAGTTCAGCCTTCATACAGTTTGATTGCTCAACATAGGCGAGCATGCCTAAGCATCTAGCTGCCTTTACGAGGTTTTATAAATAAATTGAAAATGACTTGACTAAATTTAAAATGTTTGATGTACTTTAATCTTGGTGCTACTTATTTTTTGTGGCACACATCTTCGGCTAAACTTAATACGTTATATTCTAAAAACAATATTGTTTTAATCTAATATGAAGAGGTAATGAATATTGATGTTCACTTGATGTGCGTATTTAGCTTTTGCAATACTATGATATACTTCTGTTTTAAACATCATTCGGAATGCTACCTAATCAAGCTATTGTTTACGAATATATGACACTGATTTTTGTGTCTGTTTTCACAATTGTTTGCTAATGATATTTTAACTGTCGAAGGCCAATTTGTATCAATTTCAATAATTAAAATAACAATCTGGGGGAGAAGTGTACTTTACCATGCCAAAACTACAATTTTGTTGGGACAATATTTATACACATTTGATGTTAATGCTATCTCCAGTGCAAAGTTCACAGGCTTGAATTTACAGAAAAAATTGAAATATACTGAAATCATGTTCTAACACAATAATATATATATATATATATATATATATATATATATATATATTTATAGTTAATATTTTATCCGTCAAACTTCATCATGATCGTGAAATAATCCTCATCGAACATGAAAGACAAATTCATGGACAATTATATCTTGTTTTTTTCCTAGCTCTACCAGTTATTTGGTGTCCAATTATTTGGTGTATTTAAACATGCAGTCCAAAAAATCAAACGGGTACAAATAGAGTGTTTTCTTAAAACTGTTTAATTATAATATATGGAAAGACCCATGCCTATTCAAGTCCAATACAAAATGACATACTAACACACATGTAAACCTAAATATGTCTATTATATTTACACCTTACAATTCTTTTATTAAATTGCATATCATATAAATTGTCCAACAACACATGCTTTGTTTCAATTGTATACATAAATATATGTAGATACCCAGGGCTACTAGAGCCCTATACAGAATGAAATATAAACCTGCTAATTAAGCCTACAAATGCCCTCTTAAATATTTTAGACGATGTTCCTAACGCCTTTTAATAAATAGGACGTAGGGTCCTTCACGGATGTTTTAAATGGTGTCTCTTTGCAAGCGGGGTTACAAAACAATGCGTCTCTTCCAAACATTGCAAACCTCTTTCAAGTTCCTTCTCTGTCTATTTAATGCCTACCAATCTCCAGTCACCCATTATCGATCACATCTCTCTTTATTCCCAAAAAAGAACGCAAATTTTTTTCTTCTCTCATATAATTGTTATGGCATATACACTTATTGAAGATTTGGATACCTCAAGGGATAAATGGTTGATTAAGGTGCGAGTTTGCAGGATATGGGAATTTAAAAACTACAAGAGAAGCAAAGAGATGATAAGTTTGGACATGATACTTATTGACGAAAAGGTAACACCCTTTCACTTTTACGTTATACGACATTGTTGGATGATCTTGTTATTGGGGATCCACTTACAAATTGACATGTGACAAGGCACTTTGGTACATATGGTAATCTATAGAAACAAAGTCAAAAGTATTGGTGAATACAGACCCACACTTTTCTACGGCTCACTGCGATACAAAAAATACAGGATGATACTGTTAATATCCCGTCAAATGGCTTCCAGTTTATTAAGCAAAACATTATTCGCTCAAGGGATAATAATAACACCTTCCTAATAGGTATATTTATGCATATCATTTATGTGACACATTCATGTACATATGTACTTAATATCGTCCATCTTGAACTTGTAGATGTGGTAGGATGCATATGTCTAATAGGTGATCTTGAGAGTGTTGGTTCGAAGTGGAATAAACGTGACCTATACATTCTTACTGATCCGTAATTCACTAATGTCATAGAATCATTTTCACTTATATTTATTAATCCCAAAAAGCACTCATAACATTAACATATCATATTCTTTTGTTTAGTATGGATAGGTCTGCCAAAGCTAAAATACGATGTGGGGGGACTTTGGAGAAGGATTTTACTCATACCTATTCCCCCTCCCCCCCAAGTCCTAAGCATACATAGTAATCATTACGACAACAACATTGAAGGAATTCAGAGGTAGGTACTATTACAGACCATATCCGTGAATTACCCTTTAGACATCATTACATCATCCTGACTTATAATGTTTGTTTATTCTGTATCAGGTGAAATTACTTTTGCCACCACCGCTGCAAGCAAAATGTATGTTTATCTTCCAATGGAAAACGTCACTTCATTGAATCAAAAGTTTGCAACCAAAACCGTTCAGATACAAACAATTGAGAGTGCAAATGGAAGGAACATACCCATTGACGAGGCAATGTTCGAGAATAGGATGACTATTTCAGAGTTACTGGATTCGGACTAGAGTCACGACATAGATGTTAGTGCCCTAACAACTTTTCCAAAATTATGCTCAATACAATAAATAAACCCACTTCTTCAGTGTTTTATCTGTATTTTGCTAGGTATCATCACACTACGGGCACAAATCACTGAAATAGATACCTTTTTTAATTGGCATTACATATCATGAAACTTATGCAACTAAAAAATAGAACCGGCGGATGGTGTGTACACATGCCATAAGTGCTTGAAGAAGTGTGATTTCCCGTTGGTTAGGTATGGAAACACTAAAAAATCTACCACACGTTAGCTTAGAAATAAACACTAATATTTTCACCAAATACAGTTACAAGATACACATTAAGGTAAAAGACAATTGTGGGGAAACAACATTCGTTATTTTTAATGGCGTCGCTGAAAAGTTGATTGATACTTCTACTTTTAAGTTGCTTAATCGGTCAACCAAAGATGATAAGGATGTCCCATCACAAATTGAGAGCCTTGCGGCAAGGACTTTGTATTCAAACTAAAATTGACCAACTTCAATTTGAAAGAAGGGCTGGAAAATGATATAGTCACAACAGTGTTTGTGCCGGATGAAGATTTGGAATCGCAACCCCGCATTAACAAAGAAAAAAAAGGTGTAGTTATCATTCACAGTTCAATACATACCTACTTTGTACATACATTATTGATCTCCAGATTTAACCTCGAACGTACACCGATATAATGATTATTTTCCATTTATTCCTACAGGATCAACTCCTAAAGGAAGAAATAGCAAAATCACAGGAGCATGTTGCTGGAGGTTCACATAGTAACAACTCAGAAGAATATCTCGATGAGGTGGAAGACACTTCAACCGGAAACACAATAGTTTATGCAAGAAACCAGAACAACAACCGCAACCAAATATTTTCAACTACAAACACAAAAAGAGGAGAAACATGATCGTGCAGAACGACAAACATACCACAGGACTAACCAAAATAGAGTCACAACTTGATATTCCACATGAGGATGTTTCAGAGCCTTACAACTTTCAACAAAAATCTAAGGTAACGTAGTATTATTAAGCCAACTGTGGAATAAACAGAAAAACTTAAATTGGTAATTATGTTTTAGTTGTATTACATTTATCAGGGTCAAGGAAAAATGAAAGACATAAACACTCTGAACTAAGGGAAATCAGATGGATCTAAGACCAGTGATTAACTAGAAGAAGATCAGGGTGATGCACCAGAACCCATTTTGAAGAGAAGGGTCTCAACTCGAAAACTAAAAAGGAAGAGAAGCGTATACATAGTGGACGACGAAGAAAGCTTTAATCCCACAAAGACAAATGCCAAATAGAGCCTTCCCCTACTTTAATGTAGATGCTATTAGTTCACCAAAGTTGTAGAGTCTTTCAGTATGTGTATTGACTATGTATTAGTAACTACAATAATGGATTTCACAAAATATAATGTTGTATATGTAGATTATTGAATACAATTATGTTATTTTGTATTGTTAAACCGAATGTCAATTAATAATGTTTACTACATACTACATGCTATTATATCCGTCATTCAATGCGTGAGTGGTAATGATTAGCCAGATTATCGTTTGATCAACTACCATAGTAAACACAACCTCACCACTCCTTCTACAAGTAAATGAAACCACAAAACCAACATAATATGAAGTTCCAAGGACATAGCGGGGTCCATACCCATCGGATATACCATAGCATCAATAAAAATTTAATAACAAATGAAATTACACTGACATTATTAATGAAATGACAGAAGAAGTTCATAGAAGATGATCATATATATGTTAAATCACTCTTTTTAATTTCATCAATTTTGATTCTAAGAAGATATACTAAGGTAATGCATTATTTTATTATATCTTTGTCATGGATGATTTATGATTCTCAAAGATTTCTGTAGTTTGTTGTTGTCCTCATCTTCAATTGCACTTGCTAATGTTGTTTAAGGTCAATTTTACTTCAACAATTAAAATTAAATTTTTCAAAGGATTAAGTACTGAATGGTCTCAGGCATATCCAACTATTTGGGATGTGAGATTTAATTTCCGATTACAGCATCTTCTTAAAACATATTGATTGATCCTTCCTAGTAAATGATTATTTATTCATGTAAAGGTGTATCTTACAATCTACTTTGACAAGTGGAGCTCAAATTTTTTATCCTAATTGCAATGGATCTCCAAAGGCGGTGGAAAATTCACTGTATTTACTTATGTGGCAAGTTTAATATTGATTTTTTTATCTACACCCACAAAAATGGTATGCATGTAATTAATGAATCATATATTTTGTTGAAGCAGCTTCTTGTAACGTAAATCTTGGGATCTCAAATTAATTTTTAATTCATCAACTTAGTGCAATAAAAATCATGAACTTTCAATTCCATTATATATTTACACTATAGCTTATTTTAATTTAACAGCTCAAAAATTGACATCGATACATATTTTCAAAGTACACAATCAATAACAAAAGTTTATTTAAGGTGAGAATTAAGTATATGTAATATATAAGTTTATTCTACCATAAACTATGTAAGTTATTTTTAAAAATAATAGTTGCATCTTTCAGAAACCAGATTACATTAAGTACATGGCGAACAATTTCATTTATTTTATGAGTGAAAGAGCACATTAATATGAATGGAACAGTACTGGCACAACCGCTTCTGCAAGTTATATTATTACACAGTAAAATTCAAAGGATGTCTTTGGCATAAACAGAAACTGTCGACTGTCAGTTATTTTGGTGACTGTACCTGCTCCATAAAACAATTTAAAATGCACCTCACATATAAAATATATATACAAACGGTAACAAGCACAGAAGAAATGATGTGTACGTTGTCAGACTAAGTCACAGACTCATGTCTTTCACTCCAATCAATTGAAATATCATAAAAAATACTGTGCAATTTGATTACAACACACTGTAATTACATAGCCTGCAATTCAATCTGACCCATACTCCACAAAAGTCACATCCATTAGTGTACAATCTCCATCTTCGTCTACAACCACAACAGTGACACATTGCAATTGGGATTGGATTGATAATTCTATCTAAGTGTCGAAGGTAATGGGAAAAAATCTCCACATTTTAACTTCGTAATCCATATCACTATTGTAAAAATCGTGGAAAAAAGAAAACCCTACAGAGATACAAGTAGACACAAGTTACTCTTACACAACAATATAACAAAGGTCCAACTCAAACCCGTTGAACGTCTGGACAATACAAATATATTCTACCATACAACAATAAAATGTTTCCTATGTGCAGATAAGTAATTCACCCCCAGACTTGCCTCTGGAATGAAAAATACATCCATCGATAGGGTGAAATGTACCTGATAATGGGTCATTTAACTATATTGTCTCTGACTTTTATGCTACTCATTATGCGAATACAGAGGTCTCTGCTACCTAAAATTATAAACTGCAAAACTACGGAATGAATGAAAATAAATGGCTATGCTCAATAATTCCCTAGCATTAAGCATAATGACAAAAATACAACACAATAACCAACAATCAAGTGGATAATATACAAAAAAAAATTACTAATTTAAGTATAGTATGAACTAATAAGTACAAAGTATGTTAACTAAGTTCAGTCGGTAGGTGTACAATGTTATCTTTACTGTATCCATATTATGGACAAATAACATACTTTTAACTATTGTGTGAAATAGGCCAAATGGAATTGATCACAGACAGTTAGAGATTTAAAAGACTGTTAATTTACCCACAGAGATTATATTGCTTAAAAAACTACAACCGAATTTAGCACTGCATGATAGGATGCTGCAACGATGATTTCCAAGATTTCAAAATGAAAAAGATGACCCTACAAAGATAGAGGACATAAACCATATCAAAAGATTCAGGGGCCATTATGCTAGATTTAAGAGAAAGCTCACATTAATCAGCCACAATACAAGTATGAACCAATTAAGAAAATGCAACAACTACTACACTTTGTGAAAAGATTTAAAAATTTGATGAATGTATCAAACTTTGCGCCACGAGAAATGATGCACCTGATGAATAGTAAGTTGATATTGTTCAATGTTACTATGTAACCCTCCTCAATGAAAAATGGACCTTACTTGCTAATACATAACCATGTAGAACAATAACATAAAACTAGCCAGAGGATACATTAAACCTATTATATTTAACCCAGTACGATAACACTTTACAGGTACCATTGGGCACAACCATCTAAATCACCAGTAGGGGGGAGAAGAACAGGCTCAATTTCCATGTATACACCAATTGATCACATCAGTCTAATTCCAATCCAGAATTCCAGTACGTGTCTTCTGCCTCGGACAATGGTATTATTGCATACAAATCATTCAATTAATTGAAAACTAAATTATGTGGCAAATGAATATTCGACGCCTTCAAAATTGGGACCGCCAGCATACACCTGTCAACATTGTGGCGCCATTTTAATGTATGAGGAATAGACGGACAAAAGTAAAAAAAATGAGACAACCAAATTCACATTTTTTTTATGGAAGGCCTAGTTCAGCTACCATTACTTATTCAACCTCCAATCTACCTAAAAAAAACTAATGGGCACAGAATTTGGCCAACTGGGTATAACTTTTAGAAAGCGTATTCGAATGTATAACTCCATGTTTGCATTTACATCAATGGGAGGCCGAGTAGACAAATCAATCAACCGTGCTAAAGGACCTTACATATAAAGGATCAGTGGTAAAAATTATCATCACATTGGCTCACTATTATCGGAACATGGTAAAAATCCTCAGTTTACCCAGCTATATATATATGATACTGAGAATGAGATCGATAATAGAATCAATACTATGCGCCATGAAGAAGTGGAACCACAAATTGTAAGGGGAATATCTAAAATGCTTTATGACCATAATGTTTTGGAAAAATCATTCCGAATGGCAAGGGATAGATATCGAGAACAACCAGAATCTGTATTCTGCCTGCGCCTCCTAACTGAAAGGAGCACCGATGGCCGACAATACAATAAACCAACAGCTTCAGAAGTGGCAGATTAATAATTGGTTAACTTACAGATGCTAACTTTCAGCGTGATGTTGTTGTAAAACGTCGGAAAAATGATCTGCAAAGAATCACATATTTACACCCATCTTTCATGGTCATGAATTACCCATTAATACAACCATATGGAGAAGATGGATATAGACTTGGTATTCAGTTGGTGGGTTTGTGTAACAAATCATTCGCAAAGAACAGCTTAAGCATGAGGCAATGTTATTGTTTTCGAATACAACGACTTAATGAAGGACACACACTTCTACAAGCTTGAAGATTGTTACATAAATACATTGTAGATGGTTACATGGAAATAGAAGAAGAAAGATTTCTGTATATCCAAAATAATCAACCAAAATTATGAACAGATCTTTTTGGGGGGTTGATGGATGCTATTGTTCAGAGAGATTCTGATTGTTCAAGGGTTGGGAAAACAATTATACTACCTTCATTGCACACTGGAGGACCACGATACAGGGCACAAAATTATCAAGATGCAATGTCAATATGCAGGTGGGTTGGTTACCCAGATTTGTTCCTTGCGTTCACTTGCAACCAAAAATGGCCAGAAATAAATGAAATGCAAAACTTGATATCACAACAGAATGATGGAAGCCGTGTGGACATCATATGTAGATTTATCCAGATCAAGTTGTTTCAACTAATGCAACATCTTAAAAAACAAAAACCCTTTGGAATAATTGTGGCATATAAATACCGTGTATTACATATTTTAGATTACATTATAACTTACTCGTACAATACACAACATCAAAAAAGATCATTTCAATAATATCGAGTACGCATTCCAGTATACACATATATATTACATTAATTAACAAATGTCCAAATTGTTTAACAAAACAACTCTTTACGCATGTATATATACAATTGAGTTCAAGAGAAGAGGATTACCACATGCGCATATACTACTCTTCCTTCATGAAATATTAAGAACCCCTTCAGCAGATCATATTGACAGAGTAATATCAGTAGAAATCCCTGATGTTGCACAAGACCAAGATGGCTATAATGGTATAAAAAACTTTATGATTCATGGACCGTATGGTGACTTAAATCCGAAAGCCCATGTATGAAACAGGGCAAGTGCACAAAAAATTTTCCAAAGAAATGCAATGACCATACCAATTTTGATACGGACGGAAACCCTATTTATAGGAGAAGGAACACAAGTATTGAAGTTACAAAAAATGGAGCCAAATTAGACAATAGATATGTTGTTCCATACAATAGGAACTTGCTTGTCCAATTTGATGCACATATAAATGTTGAATCATGCAATTAATCAAGGTTAGTGAAGTACGTATTCAAGTATGTTCATAAAGGGTCCGATAGAGCAACAACAATAATAGAAAATAATGAAATTACAACAGACACAGATGAGATAAAAACACCTGGACTGTAGATATATATCGGCTACGGAAGCTTGCTGGAGGATTTTTAAATTGACATACATCACAGGGAACCGACAGTTGAGAGACTACCTTTCCATTTAGAGGGACAAAACACCATAATATTTGAAGAATCAAGGAAGGCTGAATGCGTCCTGAGCAGACCAGATATAGAAAAAACAAAATTCACAGAATGGTTCGAGGCAAACAAAGAAAATGCAGATGCTAGAGAGCTAATATATTCAGATTTTCCAACAAGATGAATATGGAATGCAAGAGAGCGACAATGGACCAGGAGGCAGAAGGGAAGAGCGGTTGGGAGAATCTACTTTGCACACCCTGTCAGTGGAGAACATTTTTATATGTGCATGATGCTTAATTATGGCAAAGGATGCAGTTCCTTCCAAAGCATAAGAACAGTCAATAAAATAAAGCATAAAAAATATCGACAGGCCTTCTACGCATTAGGTTTATTAGATGATGATAATGAATGGAATGACTGCTTGGTAAGGCTTCGGGTTGGGCCACTGGTAATGAATTAAGACATAGTATCTTTCGTTCTTCCGGCCAAGACCAATTCCTCCTAAGGTCATGATCAAGTCATGACGAGCTAGACTGATGACGCTCTTTCAAGGACAAAATACCCTGGATATGAGTATGACTCTGTAGAGTAATACAACAGATTATCCATGTTCAAATATAGATGCGGTCCGGTTCGAGCATTTCCAGTTTCATATCCATATCTCGTAGATCCTGATTCTTCTATTACATAATACCTATCAGCACGCTGGGTTTTTGTGGAAGCAGTTAACCAGACTGCAACCACATTCGCCCTCGTGGTCACCCTTCCTGAGGAATTTTACCAAAAGGGTTTATGTGCTCAGATTCACCTAAATTCTTATCATCTATATCCCTTTTTGGTTAGGATGGTAAATACTTAGGACTGATAAGGAGATCCTTTTCATGAAGACCACCAAATACCTATTGATCAACCAATATAAAACTGAGAGTTGGAGGACCAAACAACCACCTAGGTGTAGTTGAAAGGTTCCAACCTGCTCCCATATTGTAACACTTCCACATGTACCTAAACTAGATTAATTCATAATCTTCGTTTGATCGTTTCCAAGAAGTGGCAAACATAGAAACATCAAATAGTTGATCAATGGTCACATCTGGTGATAATGCTACAGTATGATACCAAAAAATCCAAGTCAACCACTATTTAATCCAATTAAGGATAACAACTCTCCTTGTAACGATTCTAATGCATTGTCAAGTGTCAGATACAAGACAACTATTGAAGAATAAGTATGAAATATTATCAGAAGATATAGCAGCGATTCAGAGAAAGAGATTACACATGAAAGATTTACAATTAAATGATAAACAAATTGAGGCGTACACATTGGTTGAGATTGAAAGCATCTATTGAAGATGGGCAAAAGTTAAAAAGACATAGATGGCATGCCACTTGCATATTCGTCATTACTTCGTACTGTAGGCAACCGCCTAATAAATAAGTAGCTCAACTATGACACAGACGCCCTTAAACGGGAGCATGAAAAATCCTACACACAATTGACTAACGATCAATGTCAGGCTTATGATGCAATCATAACATCCGTATGGAATGAAGAAAGCATAATAATATTCATTCATGGACACGATGGTAATGGCAAGAATTTTCTATGGAATACAATGATTTCACACCTCCGATCATAATCAAAAATAGTTCTACCTGTTTCAACTTCTGGTATAGCAGCTTTGTTATTACCAAATGGAAGGACAACACATTCACGATTTCATATTCCATTGGATGTCACTCAAATGACATTCTGTGATATAAAACAAGGGAGCCAACTAGCTTAACTTTTAAATAAAACTTCACTGATTATCTCTGATGAAGCGCTAATGGCAAATAAATTATGTTTTGAAGCGTTAGCCAAGACCTTGAGGGACATACTACGAGACATGTATGAAAATAGAGCAGACAGGCCTTTTGTTAGCCTAACACTTGTATGTGGTGGAGATTTTTGACAAATACTAACAGTTATTCCAAAGGGAACAAGATCTGGCATTGTTGATGCAACCCTTAATTGCTCTCACTTGTGGCCCTTTTTCTCTATTTATGAATTGAAGGAAAATATGCGTTTGAGTCGTGGAAAACTAACAGGTACGACGGCCGCAAAAATATCAACGTTTGACAAATGGTTGTTGCAAGTAGGATAGGGATAAAATATATGATAAAGAAAATAAGGACATAATTAAACTGCCACATGATGTTTGCATTGAACCAACTGGCGATCCTATCAGATTCATTGTGGAAGCCGTATATCCATTGCTATTACAGAAGTACAACGACCCAGAATATTTGAAAGAAAGGGCAATACTCACACCTAAAAATGAACCGGTACATGACATAAATGAAATAATTATTAAGATGATACTCGGGGAAGGAAGAATATATTATATCTCAAATAATGTCTGCAAAGCAAGCGTAAACACTAACGAAGAAGATATATTGTACCCAACTGAATTTTTAAACAACCAGCGCTTTCCAGGGATCCCGAACCATGATATACAATTAAAAGTAGGAATCCCTATTATGCTTCTGAGGAATCCAAACAAAACATAAGGCCTTTGCAATGGAACAAGATTAATCATCACACATCTTGGTATTTGGTTAGTGAGCGCTAACATCATTTCAGGTAAGAACCTTGGTTCACGTGTCAGAATTCCAACAATTATTTTGTCACCTAATGAAACAAAGTTGCCATTCAAGTTACAAAGGCGACAACTACCATTTGCCACATGTTACGCTATGACAATCAATAAAAGCCGAGGACAAACACTAAATCAGGTAGGCCTGTATCTACCAAAACAGGTATTCACTACATGGACAATTGTATGTAGCCGTATCCCGAGTAACAACAAGAGAAAGATTAGTTGTGCTAAATGCGGATGGGGAGACAGAAGACCAAGCATTCGTTAAGAACATTGTTTACAAAGAAGTCTTCCAGAATGTATGGCCTAGAGTGGTAGAAAGAGAAAAAATATTTTTTTTAATTTGTGTTTTTCACGGGCTATCAAAAAGTACCTTTCAAATATACAATTCATAACAACCATTTCACAATGTCGTACATTCAGATAAGTAGAGATACAACTAATGAATCGTGAGGGAGATGGAATCCAAACAAGACACCACAAAAGGTACAACATCAGGCATACATAAGAACGAGATCAAACAGGTATGCTTAGTAAAAATGACCTCTAATTTTTCAAATAATTTTTAGGTAATCGCTCTCATATCTTTATCAGAGTAGCCAATACAAACATGTAAGATTCGGCGTAGTTGTAATTTACATATCTACTGTATGACTTTGTATAAATACATAACTTGCACTTGCTGCGGAAACGTATGTACACTTACGATGCCATCTGTCTATAAAGAACATGAAATATTATTAAATATGATTATTTGTTTACATTTTAAGCACGACGTCATACTTCTACGCTGCAGGTGAAGAGGCACTAAAGCAAGTATGTCGTACGGAAAAAGGACAATTGAAAATACAGACGACATGAAGTACAAAATACAAAAAAACAAAACAACTATAACGTCAATAAAAACAAGTACTACAATAGAAAAACTATTATATACATGAATTAGTTTAATTACATATACATCATAAATAAAACTTTCAACAGAAAAAAAGTACAAAACGTGCATACTAATAAGCATTGTATATACATTCCATTACGAGCATATGATGCATACAAATAAACACATCAGTTTAAAAAAAACAGGCCAATAAATATACCTAAAACTAAATATATTACGGAAAAACAATAAATTACAACCCGCGCGAAGCACGGGATCTTTACCTAGTTAACAATATATATTTGATTGAAATTACAGAACAAATAAAATGAGTTTCAATATTAAAAAGAAAATGTTTTAAAAGATGTTTAAAAAAAAACTTTACTAGTAAAGAGAATAGGATGTTATATTTGCATTTAAAGTAAACTAAAATTTTTTAGTAGATTATAAAAGAGTAGTTCTTCATTAAAATATATAATCATTTTTAAACTTTATTTCATTTCAAACATATCAATTTGAATAGTGGACTAATGTTAGTTTGATTTAAATTAAAAGTTATAAGGTCAAAATTTTGTATTTTTCTATTTTATAGAAATATGAGGTTGAGGACGATAAACATAATATGGTCATTTCATATATATTTCAATATAAAATTATATAAATTCTATTTTTAAATTCGTTAAAATATTTTTTTTCATGTGTCTAAATTTCCTCCATAAGCTACATAAATATTCTATAAATTATCTATATAATAAGATTTTCTAGAACTAAATGTATGACACAAATAAATAGACACTAACTCATTCTTCACTTCACTAACTCCTCAATTCTCTCCCCTCTCGTGTGTACCAATAAATTTCTCGCCCTTTATTTCTAATTTGCATCCTAAACATTATACACTTCAGTACAAATCTCTTATTAGGAAGACCAATAACATAGTTTTTCAACATTAATAACTTCATTTGCAATAAATATCCTCCATAATGGTCCTACTTTTGTAAAACAATTATAAGACAGAAGTAAAGTTCACTATTTCTTAGTGAATACATCACTTTAAGGATTTGTCCATATAACAAATTTTCAACAAATTTCAATTGATCCACAATTTTCAAATATTCTAATGAATATGACAATGAACCAATTAACATGTTTAATCTTATGTCAATCACAATTGCAATTCTCAAAAGTCGCAATCCATAAGGAATGAAATCACCTAAGACAAAAACAAAAACAACTTGGCGGCGTAATCTGATTGTGTTTGATGCTTTTGTTTTTATGCTTTCTCTTAATTATAAAAATTAGAGCCGTCAATATGGGCTAGGCCTGTTGGGACGGTTTGGCCTAACCCGGGATTTAATAGGGTTGGGCTAAGATTTTTGGAGCTCATTTAAGAAAAGGGATTTTTAGCCCAGCCTGAATAAGCCTGCTCATTTGGGGGGTTGGAGAAATATCAGTAGGGCCGGCCCGTGGGCCAATAAAATTAATTAAAAATATAATATAATATTAAAATTTAAAAATAAAGAGAGTCCCAAATCAAAACAATTAGGTTAATATTTCTATTTATATATTTATACTTTTAATTGAAAAAAAATAATAAATATTAAAGAAAATGCACAAGTACCCCCTAGACTATGACCAAAAATCCCAGAAACACACCTTAACTAAACTAAGGTACTATTGCCCCTGAACTTTTTTTTTTTTTTTTGTAATTTTATGCACCTTTTGTTTTATGTGGAACTCTATGTGACTCCACTCAATTGAGGCGCGTCGAAGATATTTGGATGCCACGTAAGCCAAAGAGGTACACAAAATTATAAAAAAAAAGTTTAGGGGGGTAATACGACCTTAGTAAGGTGTGTCTTTGGAATTTCGGTCATAGTCTAGGGGGTACTTTTGCATTTTTTCGAAATATAATAAATATAATTTTATTTGTGAATTTGATTAACAAGTAGTGACATTAAGGTCTCATTTGTTTCTATTAAGATTAAGACATCTGAATTTGAATACGCATTTAAATATTAAGATGTGCATTAAGATCTAGATATGTAAATTTGAATAAACATCTAAATGTTAAAATATTGTCTTTGAATCTGAACACTAAATTATTGGGACAGTTTGTTTTCAATATATGAATGCACATATGAAATTAAACGTTATATCAATAAAATATTATCAAAACCTTGTTAGTAAAATAGTTTTTTTTTTTCATATAAAATAATATTTTGAACTTTTTTTACCATAACAAGGTAATATGATTTATCTTTTAACAACTCAACATAAAGATACATCATTAATATGATTATTGTTTGCACTCAAATTCTTTGAGAATCTAGTATAATGCAATTTAAAATAGTTTATATAGAGTAGTAAATATATAGTTTAGGAAAATATTTTATTTTAGAAATTTATTACTGTTATCGATCAAATAACTAACACTTTCTTATTTTTTGAAGCTGTGCTAAATATTATATTATGGGAGTTCTTATCAATTCAAATATATTGATTAATTGATGAAAATAAAAGATCTATATTATGTTAATATGAGTAAAGGAAATGATTATGGCAAGCATGTAATCAAATATTAATTAAATAAGAAAACAACTTTTATGAGTTGTTGTGATTTAGTTGAATTAAGATAGGAGCCTTATTTTTTAGTTTGGATAGTGTTATGGATGTGTTACAGATCTGATTTATTCAGATATATCCAGACCCATTAAGAGACTTATAAGAAAATAAAACAAACAAACTTAATGAACTGAATCTGAATAATTAAGATTCAGTTCTTGAAGACAAACAAACTTAATGAGGCAAATCTGAATGATTAAGATTCAAACCCCATTAAGTACAAAGAAATGAGGCCTAACATAATATAATATTGTTTTGTCGATATTTATGATAATATATTTAAATCATAATTATAATTTATTTTAATAAGTATAAAAAAATATATTTTTTTCAAAAGTTGGCTGGCCCGGCATGCCTGTAGCCTACGTACTTGGCTGGGCCGACCATTTTCTGGCCCACACAAAAAATGGGCAAGTCCGGCCTGACCCGTAAAATATCAAAGCCTGTATGGGTTAGCCCGGATGGGGTGGGCTAGCCCATATTGACAGCTCTAATAAAAATGAATGTTCAAAAATGTCTATGTCTGCACTGCAAACCATTGGTGTAAACTTTGTTTAAGACTATAATTTAGGATAATTAATACAATAATCAATATCATTTCATATTTGAGCTAGATCGTGTTCAAGTGGTTAATCTGATCTCCGAGTTCTCATCTTCTGTATTGACTCAAAGAAAATATCTTGGAGATCAAATTAGTAGCTCGAATACGATGTCGTTCAAACATGAAATGATGTTGAACATTGCAATAGCTATCCTAGATCATAGTCTTAAACAGTGTTCCCGCCAATGGTTTTTACTGCAGACGTGGATGCATCTGAACCTTCATTTATAAATACGAGAGCATATAAAGGAAAACACCAACATAACAAAATATGAAGAAAACATGACATAAAACATGTGCACAAAATTCAATTTATCCAAAAAAATCCAACGTGCAACCGTGTGGATTGATATTCATTATCCTCGAGCTTGCAACTTCATAGATACCATAAAGCTCCCGATTGTTGTAGTTGAACAAAAACAACAATAGACCTGGATTGATTTTCTTCACATATGAAAAATATGGAGCAAGCAAACCTACATTAGAAAAAGGGAAATAAAAAGATACACTCACATATAATAGGAAAAAAGCCATCTAAAACTATTTAACAAACCAAATATATATATATGTATATATATATTATATATATATATATATCTTAGCAACCAAATAATAGCCAAATAACAAATTTAGTATATAAGCATTCATGGTGCAATTTTGCAGCCAAAGATCACACCGCCAAGTTGGTTTGTAGTCAAATTTAATCTTTGTCTTCTTCAATAATCAATTGTCATGACTGGTGGTTGCAAGAGTAATTCATACACTGACAAAATTAATGAAATGTTCTTGGCATCACTAAAGTCGTATGTAATACGTACAAGACCTTCAAAAAAGCTTCCCTTTCCCCCCTTCTGTCACGAGTTACATCTACTACAAATTCCTTTTATCTTTCTCCATACATATCTTGTGGAGAAAAAACATTAGGCTAACACACCCTTAAACCTGATAAGAAATATTTCACTTTTTCCGATGGGGAGAAGGTTTTGCCCTTAATGGAGTATATATGTGACAAAGAGGAAGACAATTTAGTAGAATGAATTGATGGGTAAAGGTGGAAAAAATTCTTCAGCGACTTCTGTACGTGGTGAGCGGTGAAAAAAATCGTTCTAGAAAATGAAAAAAAATAGAATTAAACTCTATTTCACAAAGAAAGAAAGGAAAAAGTTAAAAAGATATCAACTTATGTTTTAATGTTAATTAATTAAGTGTTCAAAGTAATCATATTCTAACTTTTTTCACCCGTAACATGCCTCCGAGTGAGTGAGCACACTCTTTGTACCACCTCATCACCGAAGGATGTAGTATAACACTTTAAAATGGTTTAAAGGGGTAATAGGACCCCATAAAAGAAAGGTGTGTTCCTGGAACTTTGGTCGTATTTTGTTTTCTGTTGTGTTTACGTATGAAACAAAAAGGAAAATGAATCTAATTTGAGAAATTAAAATAAATAATAAAACCTATTATATGACACTAATTTTTCCTAACTATAACAAAATGAACAAAAAGTGAGTTGAAAATTATGTGGGTTAAAGGTTAAAAACCCCGCCCCATCGTCACTCCTAGTTTTTAAACATCAAAAGCTATGTATGGGAGGGGAGACATTCATCAAAATGAAGACATGTCAAGAGTAGCAAAAGAACTTATTCATACAAAAAGTTCAAAAAAAGACTTGGTCTTTTGAAAGTTGAGAACACGTCAAATTAATTTGATGTAATCTTATACAAACTCCAACCGGAAGGGGAATAGGAACCAGATGTTACTCTATTTTAGGTCCCCTTTCATTCCTTTTTTTGGCCTATATCATCATGAACAAATGTCAAATTAACTCAATGATTTATTTAACATCCATGTAAAAAAGATATTTTATCCAAAATTCATGATTGCAAAATCGATGTCAAATTCTTTTAGCATCAACAGTGCATATCTAAGGAAAGTATTGGACAGTAAAAATAATGGTAATTGAAATTTAACAATACTAGGAGACACATAAGGATAAAGATCTTAAAACCCAAGATATTTTCCACCCAAATTAATTGTCATAATGGAAGCTGGCTTATTATAGAGGCTTTTGTAGTCAATTTTCATCCATGTACTAATGTCCCAAACCGCAATCAATGTTTATTGCCTATTTTATTGTCACGTGTTCGGATAGTTACACAATGTTTTCTATAAGAAAAATTATACAATCTCAATTTGATAACTTTATTAACTAAAGCCTGACTTTAGAATACCTTTCTGAACAGTAGTGAACAAAAACGATTTTGTCCCATCTTTAGAGAGCCTGCAGAGTTCAATATTATCATCCTGCAATGTTAAAGACACGATATTTTAATATCAACATAAAAATGGATAGCCAATTGTTTGACAGATAAGACATCATATTATTAAGAACTTACAGCATTTCGTGACTAAGTTACTGGAACACCATCCTTTTGTGTTCCATATTTTGGCAGCATAATCTGTGGACGTTGAAGCTAAGAACTCTGAATCTAAGTTGTATAGATATAAAAGTAGGAAAAGACATTAAAATCTTGATCAAGACAATCATAGGAATACTAATTCATAAGATTCCACAATCCATGTATTATGTATCATTTCTGAAACTACAATAAGAGGCACAGTAAACTAAAGACACATAAATCTTTTGAAACTTTTTTTAAGATTTCATGATGATATTCAAAAATCAGATTCACACTTCAACGCTTAAAGAGTATAGCATGAATGCAAATCCATGCATAAATGAATGTATTAGGGTTTCTTGATCTGGAATGTATCTTTCTTGAAATGTCAATACGCTTAGTTCTTCTATGACATTTTTCACTTCCTAAATATAATCAATAATGGATAAAGTACAATTCTGCATTCAAATTCAGTTAATGTAGATTTACATCCCATAATATTCACCTCCAAGATATAACCCTACAAATTAAGTCACTGTTCGTCGCATTATTCACTTTCAATTCCACATGACAACAAACTACTTCAGACACTTAGATAAGATCACACAGAGCAAGAGCAACCATCTTACAACCTGGTGTGATGGGTAGCTGATGAACAAAAAAGATAACATCCACATGGGACTATGAAAAGATTAAAGCACTTCATTATGATCTTTAAAGTGAAAAATATATACCATAATTGTTAAAAGACACAAGACTAAGATCCTTCACTTCATTTTTCCATCACTTAGTTTCTTTAGAATATAATCGACATTTTCATCACTTAAGTGCGAGAAATGTAAGAGACTAAGATATATCACTAATCAACACAACTGCACAGACCCTGAAGATTATAGGTCCCCAGAGCTCATATCAGGTAAATTCTCACATATGATAAATAAAGGATGATTATGTACAACTATAATCCGGGTAAACCTAACTATATCTTAAATCCATGTCTCTGAAAAACTTGTGAGCTTTAGGTTCACCCACAATGATGTGCATGGTTGTCCACCCAAAAAGTCTAAAGTGTCCATCCTTCAAGATTCAAAGTAATACAAAGTAAGGACAAAATGGCAATATCCTCATGAAATATAACAAACTTAATTTCCACAAAATTTCTTGCAACTCCTCCTGTGGCTAATTTGGAGAAATCAACAATAAAGTCCATACGTTTTTGTGGACTAACATCTTGGAGAGGAAACTCCTTGCACACAAATCTTATATTATCTTCATGACCATATAATTCAAACAATCTTCAGGAAATAACAAACAATATATCATCTTGCAAAGGTAAGAAATAAATAAAAGGCAAGTCAATAATAATATTAATAACTTAGGCAGGACATATGTATGGTCCTTTGTAGGGTGACAAACTTAATCAGTAATGTGAAAAGATATCTATCAGCCAAAACAAGACCTGTACTTGAATGACCTTTGTTTCAAAAGTTGGTCAGCACAACTGAAAGCTGCAAAGACACATGTCCACGCACAAACATAGTGCTATGTTAAATTTGTATGAAAATATGTACATAATGGATTTTTTTTATCAATAGATGAAAAATCATGAATAGAACCTTAAGGATCGTTCATTGATACTCGCATCACTAGCAATCAGGTCCCGAGATGTTCTTACAACATAAACTAATGATACCAAATTAAAATATTCCTCTATCATTTATCATGCTCACGTTCAATGACCATTACTGAGGTTTCTGACCTACCCTCAAATTCTAAATCCATATTTTGAAATGGTAATGCCTAGATTAGGTCTAAACAAGGGGCTGACCATAAGAATGCAATTTATAGTACTTTTCATAGAGTTTTTGAATATCTAATGTTTTTGTAGAATAATTTTGATATTGCGCTCTAGCCATAAATAACAAATTGTGTTTGTCATCTCCATCCTATACACAAGGGACTTGTTTCTTCCTCCTCTCATGTATTGCACTGCCCAAATTATCTCGCTAGTCCAGTTCATTGCATTTCTTGCTATTCCCTGCCAATGTGGTATACTCCTCCACACCTCTGCTACATATGTACGTTGGAAAAAAAATGTGATCATGATCTTCATCTACTAATTAACATAAGGGACAAGTTACTACTTGAATGATTCCCCACTTTGTCAATCTGTCTTTTATTGCAACTCTTCTTTTCACTGCGAAATACATGATGAACAAATACATAGGGGCTCCAAATTTTTTCTACACTACTGATCTCCATTCTACCTTCTCCTTTGTACCTCTCATCTGTGAATACGCTTTACTTATGTTTTACTGTGTCATATTATTTGTATCCCCTTCCATGAATCCTGCCTCTTGTAAATATTTTGCAGCCTTTAGTATCTTTGGTACCATCTAAGAAGCTCTTTGAGCTAGTATATTGCATACACCTTTTTTTCTATAGTAACTATGTATTTATACAACCCATAGTTTATCAGTTTTTGGAATAAGTTCCACAACAACATGTCAACTACTGCTTTGTTCCTTGTATATATATGTATATCAAGGAAATTCAATCCTCCACTTGCTTTTGGACAAAACATCTTATACCCTGCCACTGAAGCTTTCCTGGAAGTCTCAAAGTTTCCAGTCGATAAAGATTTATTGTCACATTAATGTAATATAATTCTTTGAAAATTAATCAAACTGACTTTTGAAAAGTGCAACATGACAAATAAACATGAACGAATGGAGTAATTTCATTCTTGTATTAATGACAGTCTTAAAAAATGTATTTACTTGACTAATTGAATTTAAATAAAACTTTATCTTATAAAATGACCGAAATATACCCCTAGATTTTCATAATGTTAAAGAGTGTTTTCAACACATGTTTTTGCTTATTATTAAGTGTCTCATGCTTCTACAAGAGTTTGAGACAATTTCTTATTCCATGTGGAAGATTGGTGTATGCAAGTTAAGTTTTTCAAGATGAGGGTGGGTGTCTTTGAGCGTGTCAATAGTTCGGGGACAAAATTAATAATTTTCATCAAGTTCAATGATATCTTCAATACATTCTTAAGAAAGGAAAAAAAGAGAGTAAAAAATTGAAAAACTGTGAACTATCTTTTTTTTTTTGTAAAGTTTCACATTTTTACTATTGGTTGTTTGTTCTTTCTACCTAAATTATCACGTACATATTTATTAAAACACATTTAGTTGAATAAATACTGAAATTTAAAATAGAAAAAAGTAAATAAATCATAATTTATGACATAGGCAATGCTAAGATGTGTTCAATGTATCGATTGTAATAGTCAATATAAAAACAGACACTATTGATAATTGAGATGTGAAACTCGTAAGAACATGATAGTTTCAACATGATTTTGATCATTAACTCAAATAATCCGATAAAGTATGTATTTTAAACTTTCAAACAATGTTATAGACTTTTTTTTGAGGTATATATATTTGGTATGAATGAAAATATTATACCTAGAAAAAAAAATTTCCTCCATAGAAAAGGCCCTTCGCCTTCATTTGACAGGAGTGGTATTTTATTAGTGAACATGGGAAAAGTAATTTACAAATATAAATAATATATAAGTCAAATATAATAGAAATTGTCAAAAATTATCATAGTTTTACATATCTTTTCTTTCCATCTCTTTTGTATAAAATAAAAAATAATGAACTTTTAAATTAGAAAATTATTATAGTAATTCACGTTATTAAGAATAATATTAAAAATGTCAAAGTAAACTAATTTCCAAAAAGAGACAGTATCAGAAGTAATTGATCATCTTATTATTTAACAATGACTTGTATATGAAAAGGGGAATATTTACATTTGTTCTGCATACTGTTATAACGTAGATCTTGGTTGTCATAAGGATTTTTTTCTCCAGCATTTAACATTTGGTCTTCTTGGTGTTTAGACCAACAACCATATATAATGTAGGAGTGCAGTTCTGCAACTTGTTTTACATTTACAAAGATATAACATAGTGTAATGGTATCTATTCTATCCTCTAGATACCTATCTCGTGCAACCTTGTAAATTGGTGGACATTTCTCTTGCCTTTTTGTTTTAGCAACATCTGATGGAGTCATAGCCGAAGCCAATTTCAATGCTCTATCATTGGTGACGTATGCAGATTACAAGAAAACTGCATCTTGTCAAGTAATAGAACCAATTTCTTTTGGCTCACTGCCTCAGATAATCCTTCAACAAGTGGTCTATCCTTTCCGTTTGACCATTTGTTTGTTGGTGGTTAGAAGAAGAGAACTTCAAGTCGATCCCCATAAAATTGAACAAATGTTGTCCATAATCTACTAAGAACCTGTTTTCTCTGTCACTCACAATATCAATCGGTAACCCAAAGAACTTAACCATATATATGTAAAATAAGTCAATAGTTATTTTTGATGAACACAAGTTAGGTCCAACAATAAATATTGAATACTTTGAAAACCTGTCTACAATCACCATTATCGATATCTTACCCTAAACCATAGGAAAACCCTAAATGAAATTCATGCTTACCCACAACCATGTCCGTTCTTGAAGAGGCAAAGGCTGCAATAACATTACCACTTTTTCGCACTTAGTCTTGTATACTTTGCAGATATGACAATATACATTATTAATCTATGATTGAGTGTTGCTTAATTGTATATTAAATGTTGAATTAATTTGGGTTCACCTATCTCTTTATGTTTTCAAATATATTTTGGGGCTGAAAGTTCTAATTTACTTTAGGTCTGTAATGATGCTTGTGAAAGGTCGTTGAAGTTATAAGAGATAACGAGACATATTATGTGGTTGCTCTTGAAATAAATTCCTATTGTTAAGGTCTATGGAGGCATCATCCATTCGAGGAGGCTACCTAGATACTACACATGACTTGTGAGTCCAGTATCCATGTTGGACTTTTCAAGTATTTTTTGAGGATAAAATTCCTAGTAGTAGTTGATGCATCAAGATTTTCTCCTTATGTGTACTTTCTTAGAGCTTGATTCGCTGGCTTGGCATTGCATTCATGAAGATTAGTTTCATGGTCTTCGCATTAATATATTAAAGAATTGCCTCTCAAGACCATAATGAAGGGTCGATGGACCCAAACAAAGGTTGACCATCACGACCATGACTGGCACTGTGATCATGATGAGTAAATGACTGAAAACTATATTTTGTTTCTGCAATTTTAGCATGCATTTCCCCTCATAGTTACTCAAAAGAAACATACTAAAAGATCAAATGAAGGGGGAATCTATGTAATTGTTGGGTGTTGTTTGTAAATACTTTGAGGATGTTAGAAGGGTTGTTATTCTAATATTTAACCCAAAATATATGGTGCAATTCATCAATATTAGGCTTGTATCAGCTCCTGTTGATCTTACTTTTTGCTAAATTATTTTTAGCTACTAGGTGCTCAGATTTTTTCCAGAAGTTACTTGAGCTGGATGGACCTAGAAATGGAGTCAGTTTTTTCATTCCTTGTGTGCGTCCCACAATATCATTCAGATAAGATTTTTTGCCAAGTTTGATTGTTGTGATTGGGTGTCAAATGAACGTATTCATGCCAGGATCACTATTTTGACATTGTAGCATCATTTTGTGTATTCTCAGAAGGAAAAATCAAGACATAAGATATTTAGAGTGCTTATGTTCATGTTCTATTTTGAGGTAGGCGATAACTTAATATTCTTAGACCTTGGTTGTTGGTTGTTCTAGCACGATGATTTGCTATATGTTTGACTGGTTTTTAGCATGATTACTTATTATTTTCTTTATTGAATTGATTTAGTTTTATTTTTTTCATTTTGGGTAATGTTTTTGTCGAGATTGATTACTGTGATGTTATGGTTTTTCTTATGAGTTGTAAATATGCTAAGTTGGCCTTAATATTGATATTTTCGAGCCTTACGCTAGGTTTGGCTAGTGCATTTCTTAGATTTGACCTCAATGGCCTTCGGGGCGTGATTTTGGAAATGAGTTGAGTAGATATGACCTTCCAAGCTAGGTTGTATCCTTCCTGTATCCCTATTAGTTTGTGTGATTGGCTAGATGTAGGGACATGATTACCTAGCCTTGTTCAGGACCACTCCTAGTTCAGCAGTTGACTTGACGTAAGATTCTTAGACAGACAATATAGTGGCATCATTATTTTGATTTTTAAGATTCCGGAATATGCTAAGATTTTGTAGGTAGATCCAATATGAGATTTTGAGAGCTGCTAGGTCTCTCCATAGTCATCTGATGTTAGATTTTGGGATTAAATTTATTTTGTAGCTATTTGATGTAAGATTTCAGAGGATGCTATGCTTATTCAGGGGTTATTTCAATGTAATATTCACTATAGTTTTCTTAGAGCAATTTCAATGTATGATTCCAGGGTGGGATTGGGTTCTCTTATATCAATTTTTGGAGGATATAGGTTCCGTATGTATAGTTTTTCCGATGTAAGATTCATGAATATGCTAGATAATTTTTGGTTATTCTAATGTATGATTCTCGTAGAAGCCTGTTTTCGGTGTGACTGACTCGATATATGATTTTGAGAAGGCGTATGTGTCTTAGTTGTTCCTTGAAGTGTAGCTCTTGCATACACTCATTGGTCTTAAGCGGATTCAAACATATTATGTTTTGCATGATTATTACTGATCTACCTTTGTTTGTGCCTTCTAGACTTATGAGGGTCCTATTAGGTTCTAGATAGTTTTATTGCTTTCATTATAATTCTTAGTATCTCTACTGTGATTCATATCATTCTATGTCTTTACTACTGCCTATTACCATGTTATTAACTCGCTTATTATTGTGTTATTGCAATCATGATATCAGCCGACCTACGACGCCTATTAAGTACCCCTTATTTTGGTACTCATTCTCCCACTTTGCTTATTTTTCCCTAATGCAAATCCAAGTTCTAGTTGACCACATTGATTCTCGTGTTGTTGTAGCTAGTGTTTCATGTGTTAAGGGTGAGCTTGTTTGCATTCGTGGTTGACTCAAATCCTTTTGTACATTTATGACTAGTTTTTCTGTATTCCGAATAATGAGTTTTTTTATTGTATGTGTGTAGTTATGCACTCGATCTTTTGTAGTATCTTTGTGCTAGCATCCACTAGGTTTTAGGATGAACCATATATTGTATTTTTTCCTCGTTTGGGGGTTGTATATATAACTTGGTCTTATTTCCATTATTCATCCTTTGAGCATCCACAATCAAAACATTAAATTTGATGTTAACATCAAATTTAGTGTAATCAGCTCCAAACCATTGAACGAAATTTGACACCAACAAAGAAGTTTTTTCTCTCTCTTCATTATTATATCATTATTTCTTATTTCATTTATATTTTCTTATTCATAAAACAAATTCTTTCTAAAACATTCACCATATATAATTCATAGTATTTTCTTTTATAATTGATTAATATAAATTATTTTTTACCATAATTTTTTAAGTAATATAAATTGCTAACAAATATTATACATCATACATAATAATAGAGGATACAAATAAAAGTGAAATAATTAATGAAATACAATTAAATAAACACTACATAAAAATTAACACTAATATTCAACTTTGAAGATCATTGAGGTGCACCCATAAATGCTCTATTAATTCATTACATCGACCAAAATGACTTTCTTTATCCTTTATATTTTAATATCGAGTTAAAAATTGGTTAAATTGATAATTTTCATCTGTTGTAATTTCTACTGTCGGAGTTGGACCTTACAACACATCTTGAATTGATGCATTAAGATCAAGCTCATTATCAATTATCATGTTTTGCATTATAATACATGAAGTTATCATATCATGCATATAGCACTTCTTTTCTCCGAAAACGCGACGGTCATGCAATAATTTCCAAACGAGATTGCAAAACTCCAATTACACTTTCAACATCTTTCGACATGATTCTTGTTTCATTGTATAATTGCAAAAAGGTGACTGCTATTTTTAAGTACATTATATTGTTTGTTTAAAATGTATATGTTTGCATTTTTAATTTTTTTTTATATAATTTATACTAGAATTAACATAAATTTAATTTTTTAAACAAGTCATATTTAAAATTAATTTATAAAAATACCTAAAATTTATATCTAAAATCAATATTATAAAAATATTACTTAAAAAATAATTATATTTACAAGATATCTAATTAAAGTATATCATTTTTATAATGTTTAATTAAAAGTTTGTATAGTGAAATAGTATTATAATATTAAAAAAGTGAATTGGTGTGGGTTGGAGCTCAAAACACCAAATTTTACACCAAATAAAGAATTTGGTGAAAAGTTTGGTTTGGGTTTGAGATGGTCTTATATCTACTTTGTTATGCTATTTTTCATTTTCTTCCTCTCTCTTTGTCCTTTATCCTTGGATTCTGGGCTAAGTGTTAGTTTTAGGGGTAGACCTAGAGGTAGTCAATAAGGTTCATTTGAACCTTTTCGGCAAAAAATATACACACATATAAGATAATTTAAAGAATTTTTATGTCTATATATTGATTTTGAACCTCGTGAATGTAATTTTAGAGGTTGACTTAGTGGTTGAGCGGTTCAAAACTCACTTCGAGGTTCCAAGTTGAAATCATAGGCATTACATTTTGATTTTTGACCAAAATAAGTCGTTATTAAAATCAATTCACTAGAATAATACACTAGTTTGAAATTTTACTTAACTAGTAAAAATTTAGTTCTCAGTAATGTTTTATGTTATATTTTACACAACAAAAATTCAATGACCAAAATACAAAAACCTGACATAGTAAAAAGACATAAACCATTATTGTCAGTGACATTTTAATGAAGTGAATTATGATCAAAGTTAAAAAAGTAACTTCACGCTAACAAAATCTACCTAGAATGATATCAAGAAATTAAATACTTCAAGAAACATCTTTTGTTATGGTTATTATCATTAACTTATTTTGTTATTATTACTTCACTTTCTTTTATTTTATGTGTTATAGTTATATATATTCATTACTCTATTTTACTATTACTTTAATTTAATTCTTAATATTTTTTTCAATTAATTAGTTTTATAAAAATGTCTACTTTAATATAAAAATTTATTATGAATTAATTATTTTCACCTTTATTTTGGCTCGAATTAATATACTTGAAAAGAAACAAGTGTGATATAAATTAATGATATATATTAAATTGAAATTAAAGAAAAAGATGTTAAATAGTAATTTTACAAATAAAAATGAATAGGATGATATATTTGCATTTTAGACAACCAAGAATAAAAATGTAATTTGATTATAACATAAATCTATTTAAAGAAAGATAGTACGAAAAATAAATAATTCTAGAATCATCTTTCTATATATGAAGTGAATGATGATCAAAGGTAAAAATGTTACTTCACGCAACCAAAAATCTGCCAAGCATGATGACAAGAAAACTAATTAGTTCTAGAAATATCTTTAGTTATCGTTGTTACTATCAACTCATTTTTTTATTACTTCCCTTTCTTATAAGTTATTGTGATATCCACTCATTACTCTATTTTACTATTACTTTATTTTAATTTTAAAGATTTTTTCCCATTTACCAAGAACGTAGGGCTAGTCTCACCTTTAAGTTCCACAACCCGATGTTATTTCATTCATAACACTTGATAGGATCATTCCATTTGGACCTTAGTTTTTCGGGGAATAAGCTAAGTCCAGAGTTAAAGAGTAGTACATTCTCTCCCAAAGTGAAATTTCGAGTAACTATGTACTTGTCATTCAACCTCTTCGCCTTTTCTTTGTAAACCTTGGCATTCTCATACGCGTGGATCCTAAACTCTTCATGTTCATGTAGTTGACTCATTCTCTTTCTGTAGGGTAGATCAGGGTCCACATTTAATCTCTTAATAGCCCAATAGTTGGTTTTCTTATTTCGCCGGAAGATGACATGCTTTCCCAAATACCATGTGATAGGGAGAAGTCCCTATTGTGTATTATACACAGTCCTATATTACCATAACACATCTTCAAGCTTATATGACCAGTCTTTCCTCTGCGCATTCACCATTTTCTGCAAAATTTACTTCACCTATATATTTGAAACCTCCACTTGGCCACTCGTTTCAGGATAGTAAGTAGTAGCAACATTATGACGTATACCATACTTAGAAAGAAGGTTTTTAACAAGATAATTAATGAAATTCTTACCTCCAGCACTTATGATTTCCCTTGGAGTGCCAGAGAGAGTGAAAATGTTCTTCTTCATGAACTTGATTACCACCCTTGAGTCATTGGAAGGAAGAGCGACAACCTAAACCCACTTACTCACATAATTTACAACCAAAAGAATGTATTAGTTTCCACTAGATTATGGGAAGGGGCCCATGAAGTCAATACCCCACACATCAAAGATTTCTACCTCCAAAATGTTGTTTAGTGGAATCTCATGTCTTCTTGAAATAGTATTCAACCTTTTCCATTTGTCACAACCCTTCACAATAGCAATAGAATCTTTAAATAGCCAGGCCAAATAAAAAACAAATCGTAGTACCTTATAAGAAGTGCTCTCTCCTCCGTTTTGACCTTCATATGGCCTATCATGACAATTTTTGAGCACTTTATGAATCTCAGACTCTGAAATTGTTATGACAACAAAATGAACTGGGATAAGCTAGAGGCTCACATGTGTTTTAAAAGTTAAAAGCTTATTTATAAGGTGTGTCACAACTTTTAATTGTTAGTTTGAGGTCAAACGTCAAAGGATGACTAAGACATCTAGAAACTAATCTTTTGCGTGCTAGTGTTCCTTTGTATGTTTGCGTTGTTTTGAAGTTTTCTTTGGAGTCTAAAATGATAGGAGGGTACCCTAGTATCTAGATGGTCATGTTTAGGGTAAAAAAGTTTGAGTATGACCCCCTAAGGACCACACTAAGGATCCTTGAGGAGTACCCAAAGGTTTAACAGGAGGTTGCCAAAACAGTCTCATTGACGACCTCATTTGACGCCGCTTCAACCAATTGACGCCCCCTAAAAAGGGGGCGTGTCTCCATACTTAGATGTTGGATCTTATCCCCCAAATGAGGGAGCCTTTCACCAAAATGAAGGAACAGTAGGACGAGCTGTCATCCAGTTGCAAAAACAGTCTCATTGTTGTATTTCTTGCTATTCCCTGCCAATGTGGTATACACCTCCACACCTCTGCTACATATGTACGTTGGAAAAAAAATGTGATCATGATCTTCATCTACTAATTAACATAAGGGTTAAGTTACTACTTGAATGATTCCCCACTTTGTCAATCTGTCTTTTATTGCAACTCTTCTTTTCACTGCGAAATACATGATAAACAAATACATAGGGGCTCCAAAATTTTTCTACACTAGTGATCTCCATTCTACCTTCTCCTTTGTACCTCTCATCTGTCAATACACTTTAATTATGTTTTACTGTGTCATATTATTTGTATCCCCTTCCATGAATCCTGCCTCTTGTAAATATTTTGCAGCCTTTAGTATCTTTGGTACCATCTAAGAAGCTCTTTGAGCTAGTATATTGCATACACCTTTTTTTCTATAGTAACTATGTATTTATACAACCCATAGTTTATCAGTTTTTGGAATAAGTTCCACAATAACTAGTCAACTGCTGCTTTGTTCCTTGTATATATATGTATATCAAGGAAATTCAATCCTCCACTTGCTTTTGGACAAAACATCTTATACCCTGCCACTGAAGCTTTCCTGGAAGTCTCAAAGTTTCTAGTTGATAAAGATTTAATGTCACATTAATGTAATATAATTCTTTGAAAATTAATCAAACTGACTTTTGAAAAGTGCAACATGACAAATAAACATGAACGAATGGAGTAATTTCATTCTTGTATTAATGACAGTCTTAAAAAAATGTATTTACTTGACTAATTGAATTTAAATAAAACTTTATCTTATGAAATGACAAAAATATACCCCTAGATTTTCATAATGTTAAAGAGTGTTTTCAACACATGTTTTTGCTTATTATTAAGTGTCTCATGCTTCTACAAGAGTTTGAGACAATTTCTTATTCCATGTGGAAGATTGGTGTATGCAAGTTAAGTTTTTCAAGATGAGGGTGGGTGTCTTTGAGCGTGTCAATAGTTCGGGGACAAAATTAATAATTTTCATCAAGTTCAATGATATCTTCAATACATTCTTAAGAAAGGAAAAAAAGAGAGTAAAAAATTGAAAAACTGTGAACTATCTTTTTTTTTTTTTGTAAAGTTTCACATTTTTACTATTGGTTGTTTGTTCTTTCTACCTAAATTATCACGTACATATTTATTAAAACACATTTAGTTGAATAAATACCGAAATTTAAAATAGAAAAAAGTAAATAAATCATAATTTATGACATAGGCAATGCTAAGATGTGTTCAATGTATCGATTGTAATAGTCAATATAAAAACAGACACTATTGATAATTGAGATGTGAAACTCGTAAGAACATGATAGTTTCAACATGATTTTGATCATTAACTCAAATAATCCGATAAAGTATGTATTTTGAACTTTCAAACAATGTTATAGACTTTTTTTTGAGGTATATATATTTGGTATGAATGAAAATATTATACCTAGAAAAAAAAATTTCCTCCATAGAAAAGGCCCTTCACCTTCATTTGACAGGAGTGGTATTTTATTAGTGAACATGGGAAAATTAATTTACAAACAAAAATAATATATATGTCAAATATATAGAAATTGTCAAAAATTATCATAGTTTTACATATCTTTTCTTTCCATCTCTTTTGTATAAAATAAAAAATAATGAACTTTTAAATTAGAAAATTATTATAGTAATTCACGTTATTAAGAATAATATTAAAAATGTCAAAATAAACTAATTTCCAAAAAGAGACAGTATCAGAAGTAATTGATCATCTTATTATTTAACAATGACTTGTATATGAAAAGGGGAATATTTACAATTGTTCTGCATACTGTTAGAACGTAGATCTTGGTTGTCGTAAGGATTTTTTTCTCCAGCATTTAACATTTGGTCTTCTTGGTGTTTATACCAACAACCATATATAATGTAGGAGTGCAGTTCTGCAACTTGTTTTACATTTACAAAGATATAACATAGTGTAATGGTATCTATTCTATCCTCTAGATATCTATCTCGTGCAACCTTGTAAATTGGTGGACATTTCTCTTGCCTTTTTGTTTTAGCAACATCTGATGGAGTCATAGCCGAATCCAATTTCAATGGTCTATCATTGGTGACGTATGCAGATTACAAGAAAACTGCATCCTGTCAAGTAATAGAACCAATTTCTTTTGGCTCACTACCTCAGATATTCCTTCAACAAGTGGTCTATCCTTTCCGTTTGACCATTTGTTTGTTGGTGGTGAGAAGAAGAGAACTTCAAGTCGATCCCCATAAAATTGAATAAATGTTGTCCATAATCTACTAAGATCCTGTTTTCTCTGTCACTCACAATATCAATCGGTAACCCAAAGAACTTAACCATATATATGTAAAATAAGTCAATAGTTATTTTTGATGAACACAAGTTAGGTCCAACAATAAATATTGAATACTTTGAAAACCTGTCTACAATCACCATTATCGATATCTTACCCTAAACCATAGGAAAACCCTAAATGAAATTCATGCTTACCCACAACCATGTCCGTTCTTGAAGAGGCAAAGGCTGCAATAACATTACCACTTTTTCGCACTTAGTCTTGTATACTTTGCAGATATGACAATATACATTATTAATCTATGATTGAGTGTTGCTTAATTGTATATTAAATGTTGAATTAATTTGGGTTCACCTATCTCTTTATGTTTTCAAATATATTTTGGGGCTGAAAGTTCTAATTTACTTTAGGTCTGTAATGATGCTTGTGAAAGGTCGTTGAAGTTATAAGAGATAACGAGACATATTATGTGGTTGCTCTTGAAATAAATTCCTATTGTTAAGGTCTATGGAGGCATCATCCATTCGAGGAGGCTACCTAGATACTACACATTACTTGTGAGTCCAGTATCCATGTTGGACTTTTCAATTATTTTTTGAGGATAAAATTCCTAGTAGTAGTTGATGCATCAAGATTTTCTCCTTATGTGTACTTTCTTAGAGCTTGATTCGCTGGCTTGGCGTTGCATTCATGAAGATTAGTTTCATGGTCTTCGCATTAATATATTACAGAATTGCCTCTCAAGACCATGATGAAGGGTCGATGGACCCAAACAAAGGTTGACCATCACGGCCATGACTGGCCCTGTGATCATGATGAGTAAATGACTGAAAACTATATTTTGTTTCTGCAATTTTAGCATGCATTTCCCCTCATAGTTACTCAAAAGAAACATACTAAAAGATCAAATGAAGGGGGAACCTTTGTAATTGTTGGGTGTTGTTTGTAAATACTTTGAGGATGTTAGAAGGGTTGTTATTCTAATATTTAACCCAAAATATATGGTGCAATTCATCAATATTAGGCTTGTATCAGCTCCTGTTGATCTTACTTTTTGCTAAATTATTTTTAGCTACTAGGTGCTCAGATTTTTTCCAGAAGTTACTTGAGCTGGATGGACCTAGAAATGGAGTCAGTTTTTTCATTCCTTGTGTGCGTCCCAAAATATCATTCAGATAAGATTTTTTGCCAAGTTTGATTGTTGTGATTGGGTGTCAAATGAACGTATTCATGCCAGGATCACTATTTTTACATTGTAGCATCATTTTGTGTATTCTCAGAAGGAAAAATCCAGACATAAGATATTTAGAGTGCTTATGTTCATGTTCTATTTTGAGGTAGGCGATAACTTAATATTCTTAGACCTTGGTTGTTGGTTGTTCTAGCATGATGATTTGCTATATGTTTGACTGGTTTTTAGCATGATTACTTATTATTTTCTTTATTGAATTGATTTAGTTTTATTTTTATCATTTTGGGTAATGTTTTTGTCGAGATTGATTACTGTGATGTTATGGTTTTTCTTATGAGTTGTAAATATGCTAAGTTGGCCTTAATATTGATATTTTCGAGCCTTACGCTAGGTTTGGCTAGTGCATTTCTTAGATTTGACCTCAATGGCCTTCGGGGCATGATTTTGGGAATGAGTTGAGTAGATATGACCTTCCAAGCTAGGTTGTGTCCTTCCTGTATCCCTATTAGTTTGTGTGATTGGCTAGATGTAGGGACATGATTACATAGACTTGTTCAGGACCACTCCTAGTTCAGCAGTTGACTTGACGTGAGATTCTTAGACAGACAATATAGTGGCATCATTATTTCGATTTTTAAGATTCCGGAATATGCTAAGATTTTGTAGGTAGATCCAATATGAGATTTTGAGAGCTGCTAGGTCTCTCCATAGTCATCTGATGTTAGATTTTGGGATTAAATTTATTTTGTAGATATTTGATGTAAGATTTCAGAGGATGCTATGCTTATTCAGGGGTTATTTCAATGTAATATTCATTATAGTTTTCTTAGAGCAATTTCAATGTATGATTCCAGGGTGGGATTGGGTTCTCTTATATCAATTTTTGGAGGATATAGGTTCCGTATGTATAGTTTTTCCGATGTAAGATTCATGAATATGCTAGTTAATTTTTGGTTATACTAATGTATGATTCTCGTAGAAGCCTGTTTTCGGTGTGACTGACTCGATATATGATTTTGAGAAGGCGTATGTGTCTTAGTTGTTCCTTGAAGTGTAGCTCTTGCACACACTCATTGGTCTTAAGCGGATTCAAACATATTATGTTTTGCATGATTATTACTGATCTACCTTTGTTTGTGCCTTCTAGACTTATGAGGGTCCTATTAGGTTCTAGATAGTTTTATTGCTTTCATTATAATTCTTAGTATCTCTACTGTGATTCATATCATTCTATGTCTTTACTACTGCCTATTACCATGTTATTAACTCGCTTATTATTGTGTTATTGCAATCATGATATCAGCCGACCTACCACGCCTATTAAGTACCCCTTATTTTGGTACTCATTCTCCCACTTTGCTTATTTTTCCCTAATGCAAATCCAAGTTCTAGTTGACCACATTGATTCTCGTGTTGTTGTAGCTAGTGTTTCATGGGTTAAGGGTGAGCTTGTTGGCATTCGTGGTTGACTCAAATCCTTTTGTACATTTATGACTAGTTTTTCTGTATTCCGAATAATGAGTTTTTTTTTTTTTGTATGTGTGTAGATATGCACTCGATCTTTTGTAGTATCTTTGTGCTAGCATCCACTAGGTTTTAGGATGAACCATATATTGTATTTTTTCCTCGTTTGGGGGTTGTATATATAACTTGGTCTTATTTCCATTATTCATCCTTTAAGCATCCACAATCAAACCATTAAATTTGGTGTTAACATCAAATTTAGTGTAATCAGCTCCAACCCATTGCACGAAATTTGACACCAACAAAGAATTTTTTTCTCTCTCTTCATTATTATATCATTATTTCTTATTTCATTTATATTTTCTTATTCATAAAACAAATTCTTTCTAAAACATTCACCATATATAATTCATTGTATTTTCTTTTATAATTGATTAATATAAATTATTTTTTACCATAATTTTTTAAGTAATATAAATTGCTAACAAATATTATACATCATACATAATAATAGATGATACAAATAAAAGTGAAATAATTAATGAAATACAATTAAATAAACACTACATAAAAATTAACACTAATATTCAACTTTGAAGATCATTGAGGTGCGCCCATAAATGCTCTATTAATGCATTGCATAGACCAAAATGACTTTCTTTAACCTTTATTATTTTTATATCGAGCTAAAAATTGGTTAAATTGATAATTTTCATCTGTTGTAATTTCTACTGTCGGAGTTGGATCTTACAACACATCTTGAATTGATGCATTAAGATCAAGCTCATTATCAATTATCATGTTGTACATTATAATACATGAAGTTATCATATCATGCATATAGCACTTCTTTTCTCCGAAAACGCGACGGTCATGCAATAATTTCCAAACGAGATTGCAAAACTCCAAATACACTTTCAACATCTTTCGACATGTTTCTTGTTTCATTGTATAATTGCAAAAAGGTGACTGCTATTTTTAAGTACATTATATTGTTTGTTTAACATGTATTGTTTGCATTTTTAATTTTTTTTATATAATTTATACTAGAATTAACATAAATTTAATTTTTTAAACAAGTCATATTTAAAATTAATTTATAAAAATACCTAAAATTTATATCTAAAATCAATATTATAAAAATATTACTTAAAAAATAATTATATTTACAAGATATCTAATTAAAGCATATCATTTATATAATGTTTAATTAAAAGTTTGTATAGTGAAATAATATTATAATATTAAAAAAGTGAATTGGTGTGGGTTGGAGCTCAAAACACCAAATTTTACACCAAATAAAGAATTTGGTGAAAATTTTGGTTTGGGTTTGAGATGGTCTTATATCTACTTTGTTATGCTATTTTCCATTTTCTTCCTCTCTCTTTGTCCTTTATCCTTGGATTCTGGGCTAAGTGTTAGTTTTAGGGGTAGACCTAGAGGTAGTCAATAAGGTTCATTTGAACCTTTTCGGCAAAAAATATACACATATAAGATAATTTAAAGAATTTTTTTGTCTATATATTGATTTTGAACCTCGTGAATGTAATTTTAGAGGTTGACTTAGTGGTTGAGCGGTTCAAAACTCACTTTGAGGTTCCAAGTTGAAATCATAGGCATTACATTTTGATTTTTGACCAAAATAAGTCGTTATTAAAATCAATTCACTAGAATAATACACTAGTTTGAAATTTTACTTAACTAGTAAAAATTTAGTTCTCAGTAATGTTTTATGTTATATTTTACACAACAAAAATTCAATGACCAAAATACAAAAACCTGACATAGTAAAAAGACATAAACCATTATTGTCAGTGACATTTTAATGAAGTGAATTATGATCAAAGTTAAAAAAGTAACTTCACGCTAACAAAATCTACCTAGAATTATATCAAGAAATTAAATACTTCAAGAAACATCTTTTGTTATGGTTATTATCATTAACTTATTTTGTTATTACTACTTCACTTTCTTTTATTTTATGTGTTATAGTTATATATATTCATTACTCTATTTTACTATTACTTTAATTTAATTCTTAATATTTTTTTTCAATTAATTAGTTTTATAAAAATGTCTACTTTAATATAAAAATTTATTATGAATTAATTATTTTCACCTTTATTTTGGCTCGAACTAATATACTTGAAAAGAAACAAGTGTGATATAAATTAATGATATATATTAAATTGAAATTAAAGAAAAAGATGTTAAATAGTAATTTTACAAATAAAAATGAATAGGATGATATATTTGCATTTTAGACAACCAAGAATAAAAATGTAATTTGATTATAACATAAATCTATTTAAAGAAAGATAGTATGAAAAATAAATTATTCTAGAATCATCTTTCTATATATGAAGTGAATGATGATCAAAGGTAAAAATGTTACTTCACGCAACCAAAAATCTGCCAAGTATGATGACAAGAAAACTAATTAGTTCTAGAAATATCTTTAGTTATCGTTGTTACTATCAACTCATTTTGTTATTACTTCCCTTTCTTATAAGTTATTGTGATATCCACTCATTACTCTATTTTACTATTACTTTATTTTAATTTTAAAGATTTTTTCCCATTTACCAAGAACGTAGGGCTAGTCTCACCTTTAAGTTCCACAACCCGATGTTATTTCATTCATAACACTTTATAGGATCATTCAATTTGGACCGTAGTTTTTCGGGGAATAAGCTAAGTCCAGAGTTAAAGAGTAGTACATTCTCTCCCAAAGTGAAATTTCGAGTAACTATGTACTTGTCATTCAACCTCTTCGCCTTTTCTTTGTAAACCTTGGCATTCTCATACGCGTGGATCCTAAACTCTTCAAGTTCATGTAGTTGACTCATTCTCTTTCTATAGGGTAGATCAGGGTCCACATTTAATCTCTTAATAGCCCAATAGTTGGTTTTCTTATTTCGCCGGAAGATGACATGCTTTCCCAAATACCATGTGATGGGGAGAAGTCCCTATTGTGTATTATACGCAGTCCTATATTACCATAACACATCTTCAAGCTTCTATGACCAGTCTTTCCTCTGCGCATTCACCATTTTCTGCAAAATTTACTTCACCTATATATTTGAAACCTCCACTTGGCCACTCGTTTCAGGATAGTAAGTAGTAGCAACATTATGACGTATACCATACTTAGAAAGAAGGTTTTTAACAAGATAATTAATGAAATTCTTACCTCCAGCACTTATGATTTCCCTTGGAGTGCCAGAGAGAGTGAAAATGTTCTTCTTCATGAACTTGATTACCACCCTTGGGTCATTGGAAGGAAGAGCGACAACCTAAACCCACTTACTCACATAATTTACAACCAAAAGAATGTATTAGTTTCCACTAGATTATGGGAAGGGGCCCATGAAGTCAATACCCTACACATCAAAGATTTCTACCTCCAAAATGTTGTTTAGTGGAATCTCATGTCCTCTTGAAATAGTATTCAACCTTTTCCATTTGTCACAACCCTTCACAATAGCAATAGAATCTTTAAATAGCAAGGCCAAATAAAAAACAAATCGTAGTACCTTATGAGAAGTGCTCTCTCCTCCGTTTTGACCTTCATATGGCCTATCATGACAATTTTTGAGCACTTTATGAATCTCAGACTCTGAAATTGTTATGACAACAAAATGAACTGGGATAAACTAGAGGCTCACATGTGTTTTAAAAGTTAAAAGCTTATTTATAAGGTGTGTCACAACTTTTAATTGTTAGTTTGAGGTCAAATGTCAAAGGATGACTAAGACCTCTAGAAACTAATCTTTTGCGTGCTAGTGTTCCTTTGTATGATTGCGTTGTTTTGAAGTTTTCTTTGGAGTCTAAAATGATAGGAGGGTACCCTAGTATCTAGATGGTCATGTTTAGGGTAAAAAAGTTTGAGTATGACCCCCTAAGGACCACACTAAGGATCCTTGAGGAGTACCCAAAGGTTTAACAAGAGGTTGCCAAAACAGTCTCATTGACGACCTCATTTGACGCCGCTTCAACCAATTGACGCCCCCTAAAAAGGGGGCGTGTCTCCATACTTAGATGTTGGATCTTATCCCCCAAATGAGGGAGCCTTTGACCAAAATGAAGGAACAGTAGGACGAGCTGTCATCCAGTGGACGCCCCGTCAATGGTGGACGTCGAATGGCACCAGCAAAATAGCAATGTCTCGGCCAACCTAAGTTGTCACATCTAGAGAACACCCCCTAGACGTAACCGACGTCCTCGCCCTCCGAGAGGACTAAGACTAGCCTCTTAAAACTCATCATTACATTCATAGGTTAAAAAGTGCAGAAAATTAAAACTTTTCATCTACATCTACATCTACATCATGAAGTTTGTATAGGCCTCTCGCTTACACATCATATATATACATAGGCAGTTTATTAAGACTCGTCACATAGGAAGCTTACATAGGCTTCTACTTTTATTTCACATATACAATATACAAAATATAGTCTCAATAGGAATGTATCATATAAAACCATCTAAACTGAATAGAACAGTTTGGGCATAGCCCTTGCACAAATGTATAATTGCCACTTAGGTCTACAACACTGTCTTTGAACAATAAGAGTGAAATGAATGTCCATGGACTATAACAAGTAACGTAGGTAGAGTGAGAAAGGCATCATACTAGGATCTTGAGGACACACCCATACTTGGAGAAATGATTCAAGCTTTCCTTGCAAATTGGCCATGGATCCTTCAACGACCGGAACCTAAAATGTTGGGGGAAAAGGGAGAAATATGAGTTAGTACATCACTTGTACTAAGTATGGAAACATATGCACACATAAACTTAAAAATCATGATAAAGGGGACATTTTAATCAAAAGCATGATAAGTTACTTCGAAAAGCCTTATGCACAACAAAGAACCCATATCAGCCAATAATCACATAATCCTTAAGTCATGACCATGTACACACAAGACCAATATCATCAAGTATAGTCAAGTCAACATGTATAATAACATATTAAAGTGCATAACAAAAAAGACTCCAACATCATGTTATAACAACAAAGTATGTATAAGATTTTATAATAATATAACATAAGCAAGACCCTTACTCATAACTAACCATTTAGCCTACATGTGCAATGACCAAGTGAATCCCACAACCTCACTCAACCAAGTAAGCGAAATAAAGAATCACAAGTAATGCGTAAGTCAACACAACATAGCATCAATAGTAGTCATCATCATATTTAGGAAATATAGACAAATAACATGTTCGTAAGTGAGACTAACATCATATAGGATCATCAATATGTAAAGTCAACATATGCATAACATTTAATTTGTAAGAACATAAGAACAAACTTCTAGGAGTTTCCTCAAGGTCAAAAAGTGCAATTAATAGGTAGAGTCACATACCCCTACCTATACTAAGTCAAACCCCTTAAGTCAAAGTAGTTAGTGTTCACATTATTACTTTATGTTACTTTCGGGAACACTTGCCTTAATCGATTATAAGACCCCGAAAAAACATGTGTCTAAAAAGGTTTAAAATAGGTTCATTAAGAGTTTTATAGTATGTATACTTGATTTGAGTTAATTTGGGATTGAAACGTCAAGGGATGACCAAGCCGTTCGACGACTAGTCACCAAAGGGCCTTAAGTATTTTTATATGCTTATGACTATTTCATGGGATCATGAGGTTCTTATATGAGTTATAATTATGTTTATAGTAAGTGTGTTAAGTTTCATGAAATTTTGAAATCAAACGTTCAAGAGGTTTGAATGTTAGCCTTTTAGACGTGCTAGTGCGTTTATGTATGTTGGCCTTGTTTTCATCTGTTGTTTGGAGTGGAAAGTCAGAGAAGGTGACCCTAGTACTTTAATAGACATGTTATGGGTCAAAATGACCGGGTTTGACTCCCTGGGGACCTTTCCCTCGCGATGCACGCCTAGCACGCACCTCACTGCCTCATATATTATTTGGGCCAGAATGGGAAGGCTGCTCCACGATATGCAGCCCACTCCCAGATCATGTTGCGTCGTTTTACATCAATTTTGACAAGTCTAAAAGTTCCAATAATCATGGTGGTGTTTTGGTTACTTAAATGAACGGCTATAAATTTATTTTATGTCTTATTTAACCCCTTTTCCTAGCCAAAAACCCAACACCCAATAAGAAAATCAAAAATACCAAATCACTCTTCTTCCAAAATTCTCTCAAACCTCCATAGGAGGGAAAACTAATGTTCAAGCTATGGGATGGATTTTCATTGTTTCTTCTTCAGTTTCTTGTGGTCTTATCATATATAAAGGTGTGATCCTTCATCCTTAGTTATCCATTCATATAAGGAGTCAATCAAGTATTTTCAAAATGTCTCAAAGACCAAAATTCCCAATTTCCAATCTAGCCATGGATTCTTTCTCAAAGTATTTTCAAAAGAAAGTTTAAGATAAATTGAGGATTATCTTTTGTTTTAAATATGAATTTCGATCTAATTGCATGATTAACCCATGTTCTCTCCAATTCTGAAAATTAGCGTATGTTATGGGCATTGTGATCTTAACTTTGTATTGATTGAATTATGATTCTAGCATGTTGAATTTATTATATGAAATGTCTAAATTTTATATTGATGGTGAATTGTTGATGAGTGAACCATGTGGATCAAGGTTTGATGGTTTCAATGAGGTTAGGCTATAATTCTCCTATCATGTCTAGATTGCTAATGTAGCTTCAATATGATCTCTATTTTATTGTAAATTAAAGTATGATTTAGTTTATGCAATGGTTCCTATAGCTACTGTTTTATACATGTATTTATGTTGTATTATGGTAATTGATCATGATGATCAAAGTTTGTAGGAAATTGTAAGTTTTCCCTATTCTCTCTTCTATTCATATAGAATTGCTAATTGATGTAGCCTTGTATGGCATTGTGTGGTATGGTCCACTTATGGTGGTGGTGTTTACCTTATTGACACTATTATGTGTTGTGATCATGGACTTGAACGCAATTGTATCTTGAAAATGTGTTGATGATCACACAATGTGAAGTATTAGGCCTAATCTCCAGTTCTACTTTAGGATCTAGGTTATATTGATGATGCTTCCTCTACATCCAAACAACTATGTTAGGGATAGGTATGGTCTACATGTTAATTTTTGAATGCTCTTGTGTAGTATGATCCCTACCTATATGAATATGTTGTCTTGAGTATGATTAGAATTCCTAGGTGTAAATGATGAATATGTCTTACCTCATATGCTATGATTGTTGGTGTGTAGTATATAGTTCCTATTACACTATATATGAGTTGTCTATGTTTTAAGGGACTTAAATGTGTATTGTGATATTTTTAAGGTGTCTGCCTTAATGTTAGAATCGTTGCCTTTATGTAAACATGTGACCCAATGTACACACATACACCTCATGCATGCTTATCAAGTAGTATAGGTTCATGCTGTTTAATGAAAGGATCATTTTCATATGCACTAAATGTCTACTACTATGCATGAAAAAAATTCTCATATGCACTAATGTCTACTACTATGCATAAAAAGTATATGTTCATCAAGAATGTTATGTATTCCTTTACTAGGATGACTTGACATGTGTACTAGTATAGAAAAGGGTATGGGACCTTAACTATGTATGGAACAGCTGTGCCTTGATAGGATAGTTTGTAGGCTTGGTTTTTAATGTATATGAATATGAATGTATGGTTTAGTGATGAACATGTTTTATATGCATGAATAAAGTAAAGTATGAATATGTGTGGCCTAAAGGTGTTATGAGAAAGGATTTCTCATATATATGTATACACACCCACATGTGTGATGATCTAGACAACAGAGGGGCTCTTGGAAGGTGTTCCCAAGAGTATCTTAAAACTACATAGGTGCTTGAATATGCTATAATCATATGAGGAGTCAATATCCTAAGCCTATGTTTTATGAAATAATGTAATAAAAGCTTTTCAATAAAGGGAACTTAGCATAGCACCAAGTGAACTTGAAAATGAGAGGTGATGGCTTCTCTTGGCGGAAGATTCACCAGTGGTTTCTCATAAGGTGTTGACTTCCCTGGAAGGTACATTGACCTATGGTTCCACATGAGGAGTTCACTTTCCTTGAGTAAGATTCACCATGGTTTCTCATGATATGAGGCTCCAATTCTAATGAGAATGTAGAAGGTTATGTATATATCGTAGTTCCCTAAACTATGCTTGCCACATAGGATCTAGCAAGTAATATCACCTAAGATGTTAGTTAAAGATTAATGCTCTACTTTGGTTAAGTAGGGCCCATATTCTTGGTGCGAGTTCTACAACATTAAATTCCATGTTTATCACCCATGGTCAGTTAAGGCTATAGTTTCCCTAAAGCAAAATGGAAAATGGAATTAAAGTACAGAACCCTAACTAGGATAACCTAAGGGAAGTTTATTAGTGTAGGTGGGGCTATGAGACTTCACCTATGCATTGCACAAGTAGCTCTTGAAGGAGTTCTATGAAGGTGTTCTAATTTATATGATTATGTTCATGCCCGTTATTAATGACATTGTAGTGTTTTCTACTTGTTGTGATGATATGCATGGTATTAGTCTATATGATGTGTCCTTACCTTATATGCATAGTATGGGTCTTATTGACTATATGATGAAGTATTGTTTGACATGAAAGAGGTTGTCTGTTCTTGTCTTGTTGGTGTATAAAGGGCATGTAAAGGCTTGTAGTCTCTTTGTAGGTTTATTTAGTATGTGTGAGGTTATGGGACTTCACCTGTGCATTTCACAAGTAGACTTAGGAAGGGATTATGAGTAGGGTTCTATGTGGTTCTTATGAGGTGAAGTCCAAGTATGTTGATGTGGCTATTGCCTTGCTATTATTATGTTAGAAGTCTTGATTTGTATATGGTCTTCTAATGAGACATTCTATGTGGTCCTTAATGTATGTTGGGTCAAATGTGAGTTATGTATCTTATTGTATGAAATACTTCTATGAATGCATGCGTTGGGTTAGTAAATGTTGTATGCATGATTCCCTAGAGGCCTTAAACTGATGGTTGAGTGTGGATAGTGTTATGGGACATTATACATTGCACCAGACATCACTAGTGGGTTACTTTTGAAGATAAAGACTAAAATTCAAAAGGAAGGAGTTCACTATAAAATGAAATAAGTCCACTGTAATTGTAAAGGTGTTGATTGTTAAGTGGTGACTTATATGCCTTGAATGCAATGAGTGGTTTTATATGATGTCTAACCATAAAATATGCCTATATGAAGTATGTAAATTGTATAATGCTTATTATATCAAAGTTTTATGATATTTTCACGAAAATGCGGTTTCAAAGTAAAATGTCCCTTTTTAATGCATGTTTTTTCATGGTTGCCATACTTAGTGCATTCTTGTACTAACTCCATTATTCTTTACCTTTTTAAATAATGTGAATATTGTGGATGCTTAATGGATGTCTATGTGGTGTTGATAGATGTTTCTTAAGCTGAAGGAAAGGAGTCCTTAAGATTAACGGACTGCCTATGTCAGAGTTCTTAGTTAAAGTGATGTAATAGCTTAGTTAATATTTTATGTGGTGAAGGGACGTGTACCTATTCTAATCTATTGTATGATGTTGACTCTAAGATGACAAATGAGACTTAGACTCTAACTATGTATTATGACTTATATTTTTATATAATGGAAGTGATGTTTCTAGCATATGATGTGCTCTGAAAAGTTTTAAATTTTCCGCTTAAGTTACTATGACAATTCGATGAATTCAAACTATGGGATTGTATAAGACCTCTAAGAGGTCAAGTACGCCATATTACTTCTAGGGGGTGCTCCCCGATGTGACACCGACATAGACTACAAGAGCTAAATGTGGAATCCTGTGTCATGAAAAACCTACATAAAAGAAGGTGGTCTACTTGCTAAAGTAGATCCAAACATGAACATAGCATCTAGGTAGACCCACTAGCTAGTATTCCTATGGAATCAATATAGTTCTAGAACTAGGAGACATAGTTGTGACCCTCTTTATTCCTTTGTCATTGTAGCCTATATCTCATGAGTGTATAGTTAACCTATCTTCCCTACTTGTGAAGGGACACTTTTCACTACTAGTTCACTTGGTGCTAAGCTAGAGTCCCTTTTGAAATGTATTTATTTAACAATCATAACTTAGTTTAGGTCATAGGGGACTACCCCTTGTATAGTGATAGTCATTTTATCAATAGGAAGTGCGTGAGAATTCACTTTCAATGCAACCCTCATATGTGAGATTAACACATTAAAATCATCTTATCATAAAAAGCCACATAGGCAATTCATAACCAACCTGATATCATATTAGTTATAATCCTACAAGTCACATAATCAAGAAATTTAAATTGCATCATCATACAAACACAACTTAATCTAGTCATAAGATACACTTCAATTTAACTTCATCACCAAGTACAATCCACATAATTGAAGTAAAGGTTTGAGATCACAAAGACTTACTCAATCTCCTTCACAAGACATCATCCATGGTTTGACCATCAACCATCATATTCCACCCAAAAATAAGTTTAATATCATCATACAACAGTATGTAACACAATCTCTAAGTCAATTATAACAATCCTAATCAATTCAACAAGAGTTCATAATCTAAGGTTAGGGAACTGAGATCATCTCTATCACATTCAAGGTTTAACATGATGAACTAAAAAAATTACTCAATACTATATCATAATATACTCATAATAACCAAAAGAAATCAAGAACAACATAATTAGAAAGATCGATCCCGGATTGGGAAGAAACCTATATGAAATTCATCTTTTTAAGACCAATTTTGAAAGAACCTTTTGGGGAAAGGAATACCAAAGGTGAAAGGTTCCCATACCTTGATATTTCTTGAATATTGACAAAGAAAAATGGTGTTTTCGAAACCCCACTGCCCTTGACCTTGATCTTCTATGGAAATCTTCTTTGGGAGAGAGAGAATGTAGAGAGAAGGAAGAGTAATTTGAGTTTGGGAATTGGGGGTGTTAAGTTGGGTTAAGGCTTAGGGTAGTTTATATAGTCATTTAACTAACCTAATTAAAACCCCTTAACACCTAATTAAACTCCTAACTTACTAACTAACTAATTAAATGAAAACACTTAAGCTTTACGGTGAAAATTGAAGGCCTAACCTATGAGACCCCAACCTACGGTCCGCAAGTCTTTCGACGGGTACTTCCTCCCACCGCCCTGCACGTCCATAGTTTGTGTCAAAGAGTATGAATTTTGTCCATTATTGGAAAATGGATAAGTCCTAAATGACGGAGGCATCGAGGACTCATCGTCCAACCTACGCCCCATCGATGGCAAGCGTAGGTAGCCACTAACTTTGAAGGCTTTTTGGCCAAGGGTCCTCCTCAAGGGCCCTTGGGGTGGTCCTTGGAGAGTTGTACCCGGATGTTTCAACCCTAAACATACTTTAACACTATTTTTACACCTATACACCAATTTTCATTAAATTCCAACACCTAAGACCCCGTGAAATAGGCTAAGGCACACCGGTACCTGTTTCACAAATATCCGAACGTCATGGACATTCCTTGATGTCTTGACTCTATAACTTTCTAAATGGATTATAAAAATTATTTTAGGTCTTACAACAGTGTTTCAAGTATTATAAACTCATGTTAGGCTCTAGATATTTTCTAGGATTTGAGAGTGTTACGTTATCCCCCCTCCTCCTTAGGAACAATCGTCCGCGAATTACACGAAAATCTTTTGAAGGGAAAGGATAGATTCAATACTAGAAGACCAACATACAACATACATAATCAATGTGAGATAAACTCGAAGAAGTTCTTCACCACTCCATTCAACATATAATCATGGAATTTATACAAGTAACTCAAAACTTCATTGACCACGCATAAAAGCTCAAAATCAAAACATGAGGAATTCCCTTTTCACAACAACATGAGCTCAACATATCATTAAAGAGTCAATTATGCCAAAAATCCTTTCTCAACATATCAACATGATCAATATATTTCATAAAGGCAAAAACATACCAAATACACAAATAAGTGTAAATCAAGCAAAATATCATTTTTACATGAAACTTCATTTTAGCAAAAACCTTTACCATAAATATGCATATCTTTATTAAACAAGTAAAATTCAAATTAACTCATTATTTTCATTATTAGTAGGAACAACTAACCTTAATAAGCAAAGAGATGAGGATAGCAGGACTTCATGTTGGCCTCAACATCCCATGTTGCTCCCTTAACTAGGTGGTTTCTCCATAGACCCTTTACGTTGGCCACTCTTTGTTCCTCAACTTCTTCACTTTCCGATCAAGGATTTCCACCAGAACCTCTTCATAGGAGAGGTTATCATCCAAAGCAATACCTTCAATAAGAAGAATGGACTCGGGGTCACGAATGCACTTTTTAAGCATGGAGACATGGAATACTGGGTGAACTGAAGCTAGCTAACTAAGTAATCTCAAATCGAATACAACCTTGCCAACCCTTTGTAAATTTTCATCGAGACCCACATAGCGAGGACTAAGTTTACCTTTTTTGCCAAACCTCATCCCCCCTTTCATAGGTTAAATTTTCAAATACACGTTATCACCTTATTTAAATTCAAGGTCTCATCTCCTATAGTCGGCATAAGATCTTTGCTGATTATAGGCCGCCTTCAACCTATCCCTTATGACACAAACCTTATCCAAAGTATCATAAATCAATTCAGGACCAAAGAGTGAATACTCACCAACCGCAACCCATCCTACCAGAGATCTACATCTCCTACCATACAAAGCCTCAAAAGGGCCACGAATATCGTCGAATGGTAACTATTTTTATAAGGGAACTCAACCAAAGGAAAATGTTCATACCAACATCCCTTGAAGTCAATAACACAAGACCTAAGCATATCTTCAAGGGTTTGAATAATTCTCTTCTCTTGACCATCGTTTGGGGATGAAAAGCTGTTCTCAACTTCACTTGACTACCTAACCCTTTTTGGAAAGACCTCCAATATTGAGATGTGAATTTAAAACCTCTATCTGTATTGATGGATAAAGGGATCCCATGAAGACTCACAATCTCATTTATATAGATCCTTGCATACTCTTCCGTCGAATAAGTAGGCTTAGCGGGGATAATATGATTGGATGTCGTCAACCTATGTACAACCATCCATATAGAGTCTTTTTGCTTTCAGGTCCCAGACAAACCCACAAAAAAATCCATATATATGTCTTCCCACTTCCAAGCGAGAACTTGCATTTCTTGAATTAAGCCACCCAACATTTGGTGCTCGGCTTTCACTTGTTGCAATTTGGACACATTGCAACAAATTCTACTATGTCCCTTTTCAAGACATCCCACCAAAACACTTCTCTAAGGTCATGATTCATCTTAGTAGAATCCGGATGAATAGAATAACGGGAACCATGAGATTCCTCAAGAATCGAGTTTCTCGAATCATCAAAATTAAGAAGAATGACTCAATAAGCTTACCAAGAACCAATTCCTTCAGCGTGATGAATGATAGATCAACGTGTTGATTATACTTCACCTTAACAAACAAAGACGATTCAGAGTTATGATGGACTATAAAACCACTATTAGGAGAATCTTTTAATCTTACATCCAAACGAGCCAATCTATGAACACCTTTCACTGAGTCTTCCTTGGCTTTTTCTACATGATACACACTACCCATGGTAATACGATTAGACAACATTCATTTCGCAATATTTCAACAATTCTAACCATCTTAGTTGTTAGAGATTCAACTCCTTTTGGGTAAATGGTGTACTGTTGTTTCACAGTGCTTTCAATGCACTTTGCTTAAGAGTTGTGTGTGTCTAGAGAATTTTTGTAGTAGTTTTAACATGTTTTTATGTTTTTTTATAAGAAAGATGTCCAATTTAAAAAATCACAAGGCAGCTGCGAAAAATGCAGAAGATGACCTATGAAGGCCATCAATGGCCTGTCATTCAATCAACGGTCCGTAGGTGATTAGCGTCGATTGGTTCAGAGAAGGCTTTACTACATGACTTATCAAGATTCTAAGTATGGAACGATGGAGGAGTATCAACGGACTGTAGATGAGTCGATGGGCCGTACTGCAAGTCCTTCGTTTGATTCACAGAAGATGCTAAAAGGATGAAGAAAAAATATTCTAAGTCTGGACTGATGGAGGTAGTCGATTGACTGTCGATCCATCAGTGAGATCGTTAATCAATGCCGCATTTTGGACAAACTTTCCTTATTTTAGTTCCTTTTTCATTAGGACAATGTTTTCTATAAGTAGGCTATTAAAACCTCATTTTTGGGGTTAGATACTCCTGGTTTTATTCTATTTGTGTTGGAGATTATTTGTTGCGAACTTTTAGCAATTAATTAATTTTTGAATTTGTGTTGACGATTTTTCATGCAATTTCAAGTTGATTTTCTGGGTTTCTTCTTAATTTTAAGTAAGTTTATGAATTCTTCATGAAGACTATGAATTGTGATCGTGCTTGCATGGGGTGACTAAATTTATATCTAGGGTTCTGGGAACCATGGGTAATTACAAAAGTAAACCTAGAAAATAAGTAATTCTCAAATAGGTTATTGCATGTATTGATAATTATTTCACCTAGAAGTATTTTTAACTAGTGCACGTGTTAGAACTCGCCTTGTTGATACTTGCCCCACCTAGGACGTAGTTAATTTGAAAAAAGATTATCAGCATAGATTTAGTGGGATACTATCTAATAGGCTAGTACCGATTGGTACAAAGTAATAACTAAGCCACACATAAATTATGATGTTTAACATGAGGTAAAGGTAAGGCTTAGTAAAGTATACACATATAGTAGGACCAAGGTGCTAAAAAAAATTATCCAGATGCCGGACCAAGGATTTAAGGATAAATAACTTACCACTTTACATGCAAAATAGAAGGGAAGAATTGATATAACTAGGAATACAATGTTATAAACCTATGGGGAATACATATACCCTAAATAGTCTTACAGCTTGATAAAAACTCAATCTTTTATTTTTGTCACTTTTTAGCTTAGAATTGTTTAAGAAACTTGTTTCATATACCCACCTCCCCCCCCCCATTAAACTACTTGCTTTCAGAATGAACTTGACTAAATAGACGTGATTTGTGAACTGAAGTTAAGACTAAACCATTTTCCTCGTTGGATCAACCCCAACATACTAGTTGGGTTCTCTACTTGATTACGATCGCTTATTCTTCTCCAAGGAGGTTTAATTTGAGCGTAACAAATTTTGACACCGCTGCTGGGGAATTTAGCTTTTAGACTAACTTTATTTAAATTACTGACATTTAGTCAACAATATCCTGATTTTACTTTTTCTTTTTATTTTTATTTCGAAAAGGTTTAGCTCTAGTATATGCCAAGTACATGAAGCCAAGGTGAACCACTCAATCTATTCGATCCTAAACTTAACCTCACATTGAGAAGATGAAAAATCAACAGATTCCAGCCAGTATAGGTGATGGGGCAATACATCAAACCCCATTACCATTTGAGGCACACAACCAAGATCATGATGATAATCAATTGGATAATGTGTTGAGGATGCAACATCTAGCCCCACGTCCTCAAGATTTCTATAAGGGAAATATGAACATCACAGATTCTTATGGGCCTCTTGTCCTACCTCCTCTACCTATGGGCACACATTCGTAGAGATTTGTATCTTGATGCTGATGCTCACCACGAGGGGCTATTTTAAAGGACTGCCATCATAGGACCCTCATGCTCACATTGCCAAACTGAGGTCTGTGTGTAAGAGTCGTGTGGGTAGGCCAAAACTTGGATATTAATGTCATCGGGCTGTGATTAATTCCTTTATCACTGACAGGAGATGTCGCGATATGGTTTGGTGAGCTTCCCTACAAATCCATCTATATTTGGGGTTAGTTAAGTGATGTGTTCTTAGCAAAGTACTATCTAGTGTCCAAGAAGCTCAACAACAAGGATAAGGTGAAGAACTTTGTGGCATTACCTAGAGAGTCTCTAAGCAGCTCTTTGGACTGGTTTACTGCATTTGTGAGAGGCTTCTCAAGACACCGCATTGATGATAAGTCGCTAAAAAAGTACCTTTACAGAGGTGAAGATGGTAACAACAAGGAAGTTCTCGATACTATTGCGGGTGGTTCCTATGGAGAGTGCACATATGCAGAGATCACAGAGAAGTTGGAGAAGATATCTCGCAGCAACAAGGCTTAGAGCACTACAAAGTCATACACTGGGATAAACACCTTTGCATGACAAGCTACAAACAACCCAACATCATATGAGATTCATGAAAAGTTAGCACAGATATGAACTGAGCTAGATTTTGTTTTTAAACATGTCAGCGGAGGTGCTGAGAATGTGAATGTGGTAAACTATTAAATTTAACTACCAACACCGACAGACGAATACTATTATGAAGAGTATACTTATGTAGTGAGTGAGCAACCGAGGGGTTTTGAACCAAACACCCAAGGCTCCAATAAAGACATTGGCACCTAGGTAAAGGAAATAAAGGCCGAAACTATGGTAACTTCAATTGAGAGGGTCAATATGCCCAAGATGAGAATTACAACCATGAGAAAAAATTCAACCGATGTAACTGTTGTAACATAAATGATCAGAACGGGCCCTATGTTCCACTCCAGAATCAAGAAGTTGCTCCTAGGGATGGTTATGGTAGTATGATGCGAGTTGAGAATATTCTACAGAAGATGAAGAGGATATTTTGTACTAGTGATGATCATGCCAAGGAGATTAGAGAGGACTTAGCTAACATTAGGAAAAATATTGAAGCACATGCAGTTTTGATTAAGAACCTTGAGTTACAGATGGATCAGTTGTCTACTACTGTGAATCCATGCCAACATGACACTCTTCCTAGCAACAGTATCAAGAATCCAAAAAACGATGGGCATTGAATGAAAATCATTACTCGAGGGGGTAAGAAAACAATTGATCCACCTATGTCATCTTTGGTTTAAGATAATATGAGCAAAGATGAAGAGGTAGTAGATTCTAGTGGAGAATTGGTGGACAAAAATGCGAAAGAAGCATATGTGTCTCACAAAGTGATCCCCATTCCTAGACCTCCACCACAATTCACTAAAATATTAGTGAAGAATACCGAGGATGGTATAGACCGACTGTTTATCACTATGTTGAAACAAATTTCTATCAATGTACCTTTGATAGAAGCTTTGGATCAAATGCTCGGTTATGCTAAGTTTATGAAGGATATGGTGACAAAGAAGAGAGCGATGAGTTTTTAGGATTATGAGATAATGCAGCATTGCGGTGCTATTTCTGCAAGGCCTCTTGTGTAGAAGAAGGAAGATATGAGATCTTTATCCATTCTATGCACAATCGTGCTGCTACACATTGCTAAAGCACTATGTGAACTTGGTGCAAGGATAGATCTCATGGGTCTTTCAATTTATAAGATGTTAGGCTTGGGTGACCCAAATCCTACTATGATGCGGTTATTGATGGACGATCAAACGGGTAAGAAGACCATCGGTATTCTCCATAATGTTCATATAAAAGTGGAGTCATCTATATTTCTTACCAATTTTGTGATTCTTGACTTTAAGGTTCCTATTATTCTATGGAGGCCATTCCTTGCCACCGGGCATGCATTGATTGATATGGAGAAAGGAAGATGAAGTTTATGTTGAATAATGAGGAAGCAACTTTAAGCATATGTAGGTCCATAAAGCAGAGTGGTAAGCTTCAAAAGGTATCTGCTATATCCTACAGGGTTGATACTGTATCTGAAATACAAATGTAAGAGCGATGTCGAGGCACTAGCGATAGTGATCATGAATTTTGAAAGTGATGGTATTGATGATTATGGGTCTTTGGCGTCTGTACTTTAACGAAACGAATATGGGTCCAAACCAAAGAAATTGCACATAGATATAAAGCATCGTGAGTCTCCACCTGCGAAACCATCTATTGAAGAGGCCCCAAAATTAGATCTTAAGGCTCTACCACCTTATCTTAGGTATGTGTTCTTGGGTGGAGAAGACACTTCGCCAATGATAATTGCAGCAGATTTTAATGAACGTCAAGTAGAGGGCTTAGTGGTGGAATTGAATAGGCTCAAATGAGCCATTGGTTGCACTATTGCAGACATTAGTGGGATTTACCCCGATATTCGTTCTTATAAAATACAACTCATACCTGATCACAAACTAAGTATTCAGCACCAAAGAAGGTCGAATCCATCTATGTAAGAGGTAGTGAAAAAGTAAATAATCAAGTGGTTAGAAACCGGAGTCATCTATCCTATTGCAGACAGTAGTTGGGTGTTCCTTGTTCAGTGCGTACCTCAGAAAAGTTAGATAATGGTGGTGCCTAATGAGAGGAAGGTGTCAGTTCAAATGTGTCCAGTAACCGGATGGAGAGTTTGTTGGGACTACCAGAAGTTTAATTCTTAAAACAAAAAGGACCATTTCCCCATGCCCTTTATGATTATGATGTTAGACATACTCTCTGGAAAAAGGTGGTATTCCTTTCTTTATGGCTATTCGGGCTACAATCAAATATCTATTGCCCCTAAGGATCAAAAAGACCACTTTTACTTGCCCTTATGGGATATTTGCCTTCAAAAGGATGTCGTTTGGGTTGTGTATTGCATCGGCCACCTTCCATAGTTTTATGGTGTGGATATTCTCTGACATGGTGGAGGACACTATTCAGGTGTTCATGGATGACTTTCTGCGGTTGGCGACTCCTTTGATCGGTGTTTGAACACTTTGGCTGAGGTGCTCAGAAGATGTGAAGGTTGTAATCTAGTGCTTAATTGGAAAAAATGTCACTTTATGGTGAAAGATGGTATAGTTTTAGGCCATTACATCTCGGAGAAGGGGATAGAGGTTGATCGAGCTAAGTGTAAGTGATAGAAAGATTCCCTTCACCCATCTCTGTAAAAAATGTTTGAAAAGTTTTCTTGGACACGCTGGCTTTTACCAGAGGTTTATTATGTTTTTTTTTGAAAATTGCAAATCCTTTGTGCAAATCACTCAAGAAGTAATATAAGTTCTATTTTGATTAATCATGTCTGAAAGCATTTGGGAAGTTGAAGGAGAAGTTGTTGTCCAGGAAAATTATAATTTCACCAAATTGGAGTGAGACATTTAAGGTGATGTGTGATGCTAGTGGGGTTGCACTTGTTATGGTATTGGACAGAGAAGAACTAAAATCCTTCACCCTATTTACTGTGCAAGCAAGGCCCTCATTTAAGCTCAGAAGAACTACATAGTAACTAAACATGAGCTTCTTGCGGTGGTGTTTGCATTCAAAAAATATCGCTCCTATTTTCTTTGTACAATGTTTATAGGAAGTACTTGATGACATAGAAGGATGCAAAGCCAAGGTTGATTCGATGTGTATAATTGCTAAAAGAATTTGATTTTGAGGTGAAAGATAGAAAGGGGACTGAGAATCAAGTGGCCAATCATTTGTCTAAATTGGAGGATGCATCTATGTGGGAATCGGGTTAAAAATCTTAAATCGATGATGCATTCCAGATGAACTTGTATTGTCCGCTTCTCAATATTTCATCCCATGGTTCGCAAAATTTGCAAATTATCTAGCAAGTGACTTGGTTATGACGGACTTGACCTTCCATCAGAAGAAGGAATTCATGCATGATGTGGAAAATTCATTAGGATGAGCCTTAGTTACACCGGCGTTGTGTCGATGGGATTTTTCGCCATTGTGTACCGGAGGTTGACATTATGAGTGTTTTGAAGGCACGTCACTCCTTGACTGTTGGTGGGCACAATAGTGGTATTCAAAGTATTCATAAGATCTTGCAGTTTGGGTACTATTGGCCAACCATTCATCAAGATTCTCACGATTTTGCAAGGTCATGTGATTAGTTCGAATGAGATGTTGGAATTTTGAGGAGACTAGAACTCCCCTTAAATCCTATTCTAGTGATTTACTTGTTTTATGTATGGAGCATTGATCTGATGGGTCTGCTTGTGATTTCTCATAGGATTAAGTATATTCTTATGGCGGTGGAATGTGTATCAAAATGGTGGAAGCAATAACGCTTCCTAACACTAAAGGAAAATGTGTCACCGCGATATTGAAAAAGAATATCTTCTCTGGATTTTACACACCTAAGACTATTATTAGCGATGGTGGCTATCACTTTTGTGGCATGTTTTTCAAAGGACTATTGGAGAAACATGGGGTTCGCCATAATGTGGCTACCCCTTACCATCCACAGACTAGCGGGCACGTTGAGGTGTCTAATCGAGATATCAAGCAAATTTTGGCAAAAATGGTGAATGATAATAGAGCAGATTGGTTAATCAGGCTTTATAGTTATCTTTGGTCCTAAAACTCTGCATACAAGTTTCCCATAGATATGTCTCTATACCAACATGTATATGGAAAGACTTCTCACTTGCCAGTTGAGTTAGAGCACAAAGTTATGTGGGCAATGAAGAAACTGAAGATGGATGGGATTGAACTTGCTGAACAATAAATAAATGACTTGAATGAGCATGATGAGTTTTGCCTGAAATCATATGAAAGTTCAGCCATCTACAAAGAGAAGATGAAGAAGTACAACGACCAAAGGATTGAAAATCGAGAATTTGCGGTTGGTGATTTGGTGCTTCTATTAAACTCTAGGTTATGCTTATTTTCGGGAAAACACAAGTACAAGTGGACAGGGATATTCCTCATCATTAAAGTGTTTCACATAGAGAGGTTGAGTTGGAGAATAAGGAAGGTAAAAAGTTCACAATCAACGGGCAAATGATAAAGATCTACCTGGGGCATGAGGAGAGTATCCATGAAGTTGTTGAGGCCTATCATATTCATGAAGTCTTAGTAATCAAGGAACCAACATCGTGCATCAACGTTAAACAAGCTCTTCTTGAGAGGCAACCTAAGGTGTATTATGTAGCCAACAATAGGTTTTACTTTCTTTGTGAGAATTGTCGTCTTTTTGTTTCATTTAATTTTTAGTCTTATTTCATTCTTGCTTGTGTAATAGTGTTAGCTAGATATAAGTATCGAGTCTACGTCTCAAAAGTGTCCAGAAAAATGCAAGAAGAATGTCCTAATGCGTGTTACATATGCACGGAAAAAAATAAAAATCTATAGAAAATGGTCTTGTGCAGAGGTCTACCGACCCCGTTGACGGGCCTTTACTCCATCGACGGACCGCCGATGGTGTCCAAGGTCTGTCTCTTATCGTTTATATGTATAATTAATCGACAGTCCCAATTGACTGCCCCCTGACTAGAATACGAACCTTCGATGGGTTTACATCTATCAAAATTACCAGTGATCCGACCTGACCCGACCATTAATTTTAAACGACATAACGGTTCAGATTCATTCCCACCTTTGAATTCTTTTAAAATTCCCTTCCAAAACTGTTTTTTTTCTTTTATCACCAAAACTCAATCTTACCCAAATTCTCCTTTCTCACCATTGTTCTTTGACTGATGAATGAATTCTGGCGCGTAGGCTACTTTTTGAAAGTTCATCTCACAACCGCACCACTCCGAACTAAAGGTATTTTTATTTTGTGTACTCGTTTATAGTTGTTTACAGAAACCCGGATGTGAGTCCTGACCGTAAAGACTAAATTAACTTAAGTCACATGCTAAAAATTGTGTTTTACGTCCCTCGGAATGATAAAGTGTGGTTGTGTCTCCTTGTTGTATGTATAAAATTTGGGTAAACTCTGTAGTTTTGGAAATTTTGATTTAGTTTTTTTTTACTATGGATGAATTAGAAAAAAATAGTTTGCAAACAAAACCCTAGGAATGACGAATTCGCCTCTTGGGTGTTAAAATTGCATGTCTTAACATGAATTTGTCAAAAGTTGTCCAAAAATCGTACCTTGAAAAGAAGGCCTGAAATATGTCTTAAGCTAATTGTACGAGACCCGATGATGGGCCGTCAATCGATCGATGGGGTCCATCGATTGCATCTACCTAAAACCGTCTAAGTCTTAAACGATTGGAGTGGAATAAAGTTCGTCAATTGATCATTAGACTATTCTGCACGTCTAATGTTTTTATAAGGGATCTTGGTTTCACTAACTTCTAAACTAAATCTAAGTGTTAGACGAAGGAAGTGGACTAATCGACATACAATTTTGCATGTTTGTTATTTCGATTTAAGATGTATGATTTTTTCAAACTTGAATAATTCTAAGTGTCAATCGATGGACCCAATAAACAGACCACCATTTGCTCAATAAACCATCGATAGTGCCCGTCGATCTAAATCATCAAAATAGAACTATGTTGTTTGTTTTTTAAATTGTCTTTGCCCAGTGTGTTTCGAGTGTGCAGTCATGATGAGTTCAGACTAACAACTGCTCTATAGGTACAGATGTCCCCAAGAAGGATATCGTCTACTTAAGGCAAAATCCAAGTTAGTGGCCCCGTCTCGTCGGATGATTGTTGACTACGCCTACGAGTAAGATCTAGCATACGACCCTTCGGGTTCCATAACCCAAACTATAGCTGCACGAGTCACTAGGGGTACTCCCTGGAAGGTGGTTCTGGTGTAGTCACTACCTCCTAGTCTGATCAGGAGCGCACACTCACCGACTCACCGTCCAGGGTTGCCTCTAGTTTTGAAAGAGCATCAGGATCCAAATCTATTTCCACAATAGGGTCCACCCCATATTCTGGGTAAAATGCAGCCATTGTATCTGTTTTCGTCTTTCAGGGAGCCACTCGGTCGGAGGGCACAACCACCAAGCCTCGTCTGATGAGGCTACCAACTCAGAGTCTGCCCCTGTACTCTGAGCAGATAAACCCACACCTGTTGCTGAGGAACCTAATTGTTGGTGTGTCGATGGTCAATATCGGTATACATGGATGCTAAAATGCTGAATGAAAAGGGAGTAATGACTCAGCTAGTCACATTGGATCGTCGAGTCCTCACGGGGGAGTTAGCACACAGTCCCCGAGGTGCATAGATTGTTCAACTTGCACAAGTTGAGTGGACGGCTGGGAGTTTTGGATCATATAGCAAGGAGATAGTCATGGAGTTCTATGCTTCCTATATGGCTACTCCCAGAAGCTCTATCGATGGGTGAGTAAAACCTGCCAAATAGGACCCTGCTTACCTCTGTATTAGTCCGGGGCTGCCAGGTGAATATCTCTGAGGCCACCATCCGCCAGGTCCTATATAGCACTGCTATGGTCACTCACTCAATGGACCTCGACCACTCCTATATTCGACTATAGGTGGGAGAATATAAAGAGTGTAGCCTTTCATAGGACCGCAGAGAAGCGAGAGTGGTCAAGAAATGGCTTGCACAATAACTGTCAATCGATGGTAAGAGGGGTGACTAGCTGTTAGATCCCCGAGGGTTAATGAAAAAGGTGAACCTCAACTTTGTGTCAAAGTTCTTCAGGTTGTTGGTTCGACACCCCATATCTCCCACAAATGCTGATAATGTCCCTACATGGGATAGAGCGGTGTTACTAACAACTATGGTAGCGGGGATTGAGATAAAATATACTAGAGTGCTGATCATAGTGATCCATAAGAGGGCTTTCAATACCTCTACCACTTACCCCTTAGCTTGTATTATTTTCCATTTTTTCAGGTAGGATAGAGGGCCAATTTGACATTGTGACACACTCCGTAGTCCGCCGGGTACTGTAGATATATGACTCATTAGGATGAGGCCAAAATAGCGGCACCACAGAGAGGTCCTCAGATTGAGATGCCTCTATTGGGCGAGAACTTGGTGGATACGGTGGAGTTATCCCAAAGGGGACAACCCTTCTACTTTAGAGGCTGCTGACACCACCCCGGATGATTCCATCTATTCCACCTGTCAGGCAGCCAGCTCATCACGATCCACACCACCTTCTGCAGCACTGGCCTCCCTAGTGTGAGCCCACACGTTATTGGCCTAGATGGCCACCATGCTCCTCTATATGTAGCCTTGGATGCAAAAATCCATAGCCAAGGCTGAGGACCAAATAGAGAAGAGGTTGGCCAAGAAAATAGAGCAGAAAATTCAGGTGGTTCACCAGTGCCTTGTTGCCTTCGAGCTGCGGGTGTTAGAAAGACCAGTCCCTACAATAGACCTCACCAATCTTCAGGTTGTAATGGCTAGTTTGCGATCGGTTGTGGAAACCATTTTGGAGATGAAGGGGACTAAACCAGAGGTTGTACCCATCAAGCTAGTAGATGACACATTGTTAAATACCTTGTTCAAAATCCTTGTTGAGCCTCAGCCTTAGCCACGTGATTGTGCAAAGAGGCACCGCTCCAACTGCACTACTGAGGTAGGGGAGGAGGCTCGTGCGAAAATGAGAGAGCAGAAAGAGTTAGAGATTGATAGGAGGGAATCTTTGGTGGACGAGGAAGCCCGCCATATTAGGGCACGAGAGATGGCTGCTGGGTCATATAGTTCCATACCATTGGCCAGTGAGAGGAGAACCACTGATTGTGCAGATGATGATGTGGGCACCACTGAGAGTGACCCAAGTGCTGATCTGGTGAATCTAGGAGACTGGACCTGCCCACATGTTGATAGTTATTCGCCGATATGCGCCATAGGTTTTCTTCATGTACCACCCTATCCTTTTTTATTTTATTGCATTCGGGACAATTGAAAGTCTTTTGTTGGGGGTAGGGTACATGGAAAGTGAGTGGTAGGGTGAAGTCTGGGTAAACCAACTCACAATTCTCTTCTACGGTTCTCTTGCCTGTGTTTTTTTACCCCAAGAGATTGTTTACTTTTCTATTTTACCGGCATGTCGTAATTTGTACAAAGTAGAAGAGCATGAAAAATTAAGCACGATGGCTGATAAAATGATACCCTTCATGGATAGTTCTTGCATGTATAGGTGAAAACAAGTTGAATGTGTTGGTTCTAAGCATGACATAGATAGGCACCCACTGATGACCATCAACTGACACCTAAACTAGGAAAGATGATAATCTGAGAGCGTAATGAATTGCCTACAGTGGGTGAGGAGATTTGATTGTTCGACAATTGGTACCTAGCTAGAACTTGCTCGGTTAGTATTGCGAAGGGAATCCGTGTTATAAGCTAGGAAAGGATCATAGGTCCTTGTTCGAACTAGCCAACATCTAGCCTAAAAGAGTTGACCAAATGAAAGAACTGACCATTTCAACCCAAATATATTGAGTTTTTAATACACAAAAGAAAAAATTTCCACCAAATCACCCTCCCAGGGTCTAATGTTTTGGACGCAGTCCCTCCTTGGGTATGTGTACCTCGAGTTAGGACAAAAGCCTAAGCTGGGGGGGGGATAATGTAGTAAATAACCTCGTCTTGGCCTTGACACATTTCAGGTATGGTGCACCTCAACTCAAAAGTCGTGAGTTGAGGGTGGCTATTATGAGCGAGGAGCCATAAATGGGTATATATGAAAAGATTTGTATGTTAAAAAAAAGATCAGAGAAGGCAAAAGACGTGACTCCGTGAAATTATCAATTGAAGGAAAAGGAAAATAAAATAAAAAGGAAAATAAGAAAAGAGTTTGAAAAGAAAAAGTTGAAAAAGAAGTAAGAGTGATATCTAAAAAAAGGAGCAGGGCAAAGATGAAAATAGAAGAGAATAATAGTGTAAAAGGCATTGAAAAGAAGTAGGAAGGTTAGCAGAAATGTCAAGGAGGGAAAAAAGTTACTAAAAATGTACCAAAATGTACCACACTAGACCCCGAGCCTACATTACAAGCCAAGAAAGTCCTACCGTGATTCTACAATCTAGTGTGGTGAACCTAACAGAGAAAATAAGGGCAAGCCTATGGTGATGAGTACTAAATGTGTTGAACTTTTTCTTGAGCGTGAGTGTTGAATAACAACCCATGTACCCAAACATACAATCACTGTGTAAAAAATGAATATTTCTTTCGTAGAAGGGCATTTGTTGCGATGTGGGAAATTTGGTACCTTGGTGAGAGGCAAAATAGCAGAGCTGTATATGCATGGTGAGTTTGTGTCATGAAGTCCCATATCCTCTCTCACACTATGTAGTATCCTTTAAGACAACCCTCACACGAGTTTACATACATAACTTGTTCATTACATTAAAATTAGGGAAGGAAGTGCAATAACCGATATGAGACCATGTGAGCTACATGGAATCCGGTGTTCTACTTCCACACGGAAAAGAGAGGGTTAGCACTTGCCTAATGTGCAACCATTCGTACGTAGATATATAGGTGGATTCACTAAGCTAGATTACTATGTGGGCACATAGTTAAAGATCTAGGAAATTGCGTCTAGAAACATTGACTTGCTAACGTGGAAGTTTCCATCTCATAAGACAACACATAACTAGGGAATCAGGACTTGCTAACATGAAGAAGCCTATTTGGGAGACCGGACTTGCTAACGTTAGACCTCCATATCATTACATGCCTTTCGGTACTAAGCAATTATTCCGTTTGGTAAACATATTATTTAATCATACATGTTAACATTAGTCTCTTCTAGACCCCTATGTAAACATCTTATATTATCTAGATCAAAGGTCATCAGAAGTGAGAACAATCCTTTCACTTTTGACACCATCTCATAAGTGGGTAAACCTTTCACTTAACACTTTATTATAATCATGGGAACTACTTTGTATCATATAAGAATCATACCATAACATACTTACATACTTCATAACTAATTCGATAGTCTAGGGTTAAGGACGAGGAATACTTAGCATCAACATCACAACCACACATTATACCTAGAAGCATCGCCATCTAAGTAACTCATAATACAAAATCGAATCAACGAAGAACCAATCAACATACCTCATTGCCCTTCCAAGAACCTTCATACTTCCATTATAATGAATACATAAACAATTACATAAACAAGGTAAAATCAGGAAGCAATTACATAATTAACAACGATGTAGTCAATCTACATGTTCATGATCTTCACAATTTACCATATAAATTCAAGGTTTTCATGAAATTGGGGAAAGGACATGGTTCTAGTATGTCATAGGAATTAATAATTTAACCATCAATATATACTTAAACGAGATTAGTTCATCATAATTTATGACAATTAATTCATAATTTCATTTTTCAAAGAAGACCCATGTGTAGAAGAAAACCTAGATTTTTGGGAATTTAGAAATCATCCTTTGGAGGGACCGCTTGGGTTAAAGAATTCCAAGAGTGAAATAAAACATACCTTAGTGATTATAAAACCACGAAATTGGGTTGGAAACTTGAAGACTTGATCTTCTTCTCGAAGCTATTTTGGTCTTTAATGGAGGTTTGGAGGAAGAGAGAATTTAAGAGAGATGATAGTGATTTTTTATTTCAAATTTTGTGACGTTATTTGGTTGTTAAAATTGACCTAATACTGACCCTAACACCTTATATAGTTACCCACTAAATTACTCAAAATATCCCTCACTTAAATGAGTCTTTTTGTGAAGTTAAAATGCTTAATATACGACATTTACGAATCAAGGAAGTGGCTGCCCGTCACGGGGTTAATTTCACAATTTATTTTTTAAATCCGGGTTTAGGTAGTGGACCTAGTGTAGGCCTAGATTCGCGGTTCCATTTTCGGATCTCTCCATGCTGGCTTCGCGCAGGCTGCTTATCAGCTTGTTTGCCCAAGTTCGGGTCCTTCTCAAGGATCCTTTAGGTGGTCCTTGGGGACTCATGACTGTACGTTTTGACAATATATACTATATTTTACCTATTTAAAGTCTTTCTTAAAGGTTTAAGACTTCATATGACCCTCCGAAACCTTCACCAAACATAGGGACATCTACTAGTTCAATTTCGCTAGTTTCCGAACGTTAAGGCCTTTCTATTATGACATGGCTTCAAAACTTCTCAAACAAGTTATATACACTTATTTAGGTCTAAAATATTCATTATTTAACGTATGAGGCTCTAGTATAGTTCATGGAAATTACAGAGTGTTACACCTGCGAAGGCTATCGGTGACCAATCGTTCAATCGACGGTCCGTAGGTGGTGACCGTCAATGTGTAGTTCAGGCTAAAAAAGAAAATCAGGAAAATTTGACCAGGTGTGGAACCACGAGCTCAAAGTGAATTATCGATTGGATCAGAGAAGGCTCCAGTACCTGATTTCTCAAGATTCTAAGTATGGAACGACGGAGGAGCGCCGATGATTGTACTGCAGGTCCGTTCTTTGATTCAGAGAAGATGCTTAGATAGTGGAAAATAATAATTCTAAGTATGGAGAGACAGAGGCAGTCAACGGACCATCGTTCCATCAATGGTCCGTCAGTGAGGTCATCGATCAATGTCGCGTCTTTGGACAAACTTTCCTTATTTTATTCCTTTTTATTAAGGACAATATTTTCTATAACTAAGGGGATTAATACCTTGTTTTTGGAGTTAGATACTCTTGTTTTTGTTCTATTTTGTGTTGGATAATATTGGTTTCAAACTTTTAGAGATTAATTAATTTTCAGATTCACGTTAAAGAATTTTTGTGCAATTTCAAGTTGAATTTTTGGGTTTCTTTTTATTGTCAAGTAATTTCATGAATTTTTCATCAAAAACTATGAACTGTGATCTTGCTTGCATAGGAAACTAAATCCACAACTAGGGTTGTGGGAACCATAGGAAATTAACAAAGTAAACCTAGCAAATAAGCAACTTTCAAATAGGTTCTTGCATGTATTGATAAATATTTCCCCTAAAAGTCTTTTTAACGAGTGCACACGTTAGAACTCGCCTTGTTCCTACTGGCATGACCAAGGATGTAGTTAATAAGAAAATAATTATCAAGATAGATTTAGTGGGATACTATCTAATAGGCTAGCGTCGATTGGTGCGAAGTAATCACTAAGACATACATCAATTATGATGTCTAATATGAGGTAAAGGTAAGGGTTAGTAGAGTATACACACATAGCCGGACCAAGATATGGGGTGAAATTCTCTAGATGCCGAAGCAAGTATTTAGGGATAAATAACTTACAACTTTACAATAAAAACACTAGGGAAGAATTGCTATTGCTTCGAATATGACGTTATGAACCTATGGGGAACACATATATCCTAGTTAGTCTCATAACTTAATAAATAATTAATCTTTTGCTTTTGCTCACTTGTTAACTTAGATTGTTTAAGACACGTGTTTCATAAACACCCCCCTTTAATTACTTTATTTCCGGAAGACCTTGACTAAGTAGATGTGATTGTGAATTGAAGTTAAGTCTAAACCATTTTCATCATGGGATCGAACCCAACCTACTAGGTAGGATCTCTACTTGATTACAACCACTTATTCTTCTTTAGGGAGGTGTTATTTGAGCGTATCAGTAAACACATATTGCAGACTCTTACGATCGGTATACACATCCACATGGACACTATAAAGATAATGCCTCCATATTTTCAAGGCAAACACCATGGCTGCATACACAAGCTTATGAGTTGTGTAGTTCTTCTCACGAACCTTTAGTTGCCTAGAGGCAAAAGCTATAAAATTTCTATGTGGCATAAGGACACAATCCAATCCGACTCGAGAAGCATAAAAATATACCACAAAACCCTTGCTAAACTCTAGTAAGTCCAACAAAAGAGTGGAGGTTAGACTATCTTCCAACACTCGGAAACTTCTTTCACAAGTCTTCGACCACTCAAATTTCACATTCTTTTGGGTCAAAGTTGTCAAAGGATATATAATAAATGCAAACCCATCAACAAAACATCTATAGTAACCCACTAGATTCAAGAAACTTCTTATATCGGTTGGAGCCAAAGGTCTAGGCCAATTCTTAACAACTTCAGTCTTTCTCGGATCGACCTCTAGACCTTCACTAGAGATGATATGACCATGAAACTCAACCGATCTAATCCAAAATTCGCATTAACTATACCTAAAAAAAAGTTGGTGTTCCTTAAGGACTTGCAATACCATTCTTAAATAGTCCATATGATCACCCTCATTCTTCGAATATAGCACTATGTCGTCAATAAAAACAATGACAAAGAAATCTAGGTAATATTGAATCACCCTTTTCAGTAGTTCCATAAAAGATTCGAGGGCATTTTTCAACCCAAACGACATCAATAGAAACTCATAGTGACCATACCTAGTTCATAAAGCCGTCTTAGGTATATCTTCACCTCTCACCCTAAGTTGGTGATAACCCGACCTCAAATCAATCTTAGAAAAGTAACTTGCACCTTGGAGGTGATCAAACAAAACATTTATTCTAGGAAGATGATACTTGTTCTTAATAGTGAATTTATTGAGTTATCCGTAATCAATACACATCCTAAGGGACCCATCCTTTTTCTTCACAAAAAACAGTTGAGCACCCCATAGATAAATACTAGGACAAATGAAATCCTTGTCTAGCAAGTCTTTGAGTTGAGGCTTCAACTCTTTCAATTCGTCCGGAACCATCCAATAAAGAGTAATTGAAATGGGGTTTGTATTCGGTAGCAAGTCAATACAAAAATCAATTTTCCGTTCAGGAGGGATTCTGGGAAGATCATTAGGAAAGACCTCTGGATATTCCTTCACTACGGGGACTAACTCAGTGGGAGGATTTTCGGAGTCTAAATCTTTGACTCTTACAATATTGTATAAACAACCTTTAGAGATCATCTTAAAAGATTTAAAACAAGATATAATAGGACCTCTAGAAATAGAATTTGTCCCCTTTCACTCTATGACGAATTAATTAGGAAAATTGAGCTTAACAACTCTAGTTCTACGATAAATGGAAGCAAAATATGATGCAACCAATCCATTCCCAATATGACATCAAGATCGACTATATCAAGTTCTACTAGTTCAACATGAGTAACTCTATTGGATAACATTGTAGGACAATTTCTGTACACCCTCATTGCAACTACTGAATCACCTTCCGGGGTAGTCACCATAAAAGGTTCATTAAGAATATCGGGTAAAATATCAAATTGCTAGTTACTAATGGAGTAATAAAAGACAATGTAGCACCCGAATCAAGTAAAGAATAAACATCAATAGATACGACTTTTAACATACGGGTCACTATATCGGGAGAACTCCATTGTTCATCCCTAGAACGAGAGCATAAAAGTGATTCTTTCTTGGAGCATCTGCATTAGAACATCTTGTTTGAGCTTGTCCACTTCCTTTGTCTTTCCCCTTCACATTAGGGCAATCTCCAACCTTGTGACCACTTTTGCGACACCCATAGCTATTGCCCGTCCCAACTAGACACTCACCCATATGCTTCTTGCCACACTTTCCACAACTAGGCTTCTTGCTTGGTGAACAAGTACCTCTTCCCTTATGAGACTTAGGGTTGGACACCCTATCATCACGATCCTTGTGAAACTTAGAATGAACTTGATTGGATAAACTCTTCTTGAATCTAGCCTTATCTTGAATTTCCAACCTTCCCCTTCAAGAACCACTCTCGTAATACTTGATCCTCTTGGCCTCTCTAGTCTTCCTCTTTGGTCTTCTTTCTTCAAATTTTTGAGCATGAACCATTAGACGAGAGATATTCATATTATCATGAAGCATAGCCGAAAGACATTCTTCTACAAAGTCTTCGGGCACTCTCGTAATAAAAAGACTCATCTCATCCCTTGGGTTAGACACCAAGGATGGAGCATACTTGGAAAATTTAGTAAACTTCAAGGAGTAATCAAGTACTCTCATACCTCCTTGACGAAGGTTGATGAATTCTTCAACCTTAGCCTCCCTCAACTCTCTAGAAAAGAACCTATGAAGGAAAGCCCTTTTTGAAGATCTCTCAAGTCACTGGAACACCTCTTAGCATATTATTGTCCATATATTGTGTATACTAAGTTTAGGCCAGATGTTTGAGTTAATAGGACGCCACCTCGAATTTTTTATTCAAACTCACAACAATAGCAAATAAGATCTTGTAGACCATATCTAGAATGTTTTGAGGGTCTTCACCCTCTTTTGACCCGACTAATATAGAAGTGTTCATCATAGTAAAGTCTCTCAAATAATAATATATCGTGCTAGCATGTTGAGTCATATGAGGTACAACTTCGCGATTCACTTGTGCCGTCATAGCTTGGACTTGAGAAGTTACAGCATTAGCTTGAGAGGTCATGGCTTGATCCAAGTTGAGAAAGGCTGACCTTATCTCTCCATCCGTCATAGCTGTGGGAACAACAAGTATTTGATCACCCATAGGAACTTGCTCAAATTGAGGAACTTGATTGTCTTGCAGAAGAGCTTGGTTGTCATGCACACCCGCATTAGAATTCCATTTTTCTGCCTTTTTTGCGGCTGCCCTTCTAGTAGTCATACCTATAATCATAATGCAAGGTTTTGATGAAAGAACACATAAAGTAAGACTCTAGAGGCATGAGCTAGGAATAACAAGAAAATGAGAATTTCCTAAGCATCAGGTAGTCTGTCATTCATAAGTGTGATGCCCTTCAGTATTATGAATAAGAATTTACACAGACGTGGTTTGATGAGACATTGACTCTAGGGATATTCAACCTCATGCTCTGGTACCATGTTTATCTTATACGGGGAGCACCCTCTAGACGTAACCGGCTTCATCGTCCTTGGAGAGGACTAAGACTAGCCTTTTAGCATTCATTATTACATTAATAGGTTAAAAAGTGCGGAAAATTGAAACTTTTCATCTACATCTAAATCATGAGGTTCGTATAGACCTCTTGCTTACACATAATATATATACATAGGGATTTTACTTAGACTCGTCACATAGGGTGCTTACATAGACTTTTACTATTATGAAACAATATACAAAATATAGTCTTAATAGGGATGTCTCATAGAAACCATCTAAACAAAATGGAACAATTTGGGCGTAGCCCTTACAGAAATGTATAATTGCCACTTAGGGATTACAACATTTTCTTTGAACAATAAAAGTGAAACAAATGACCATGGACAAGAACAAGTAATATAGGTAGAGTGAGAAAGGAATTATCCACAGATCTTGAAGATATACCCACACTTACAGAAATGATCCAAGCCTTCCTTGCAAATTGGCCACTAACCCTTCAACTACTGGAACCTAAAATGTTGGGGAAAAATGAAGAAATATATGTTAGTACATCACTTGTTCTAAGTATGGAAGTACATCACACATAAACTTAGAAATTGTGATAAAGGGGACATTTGATCAACAACATGCTAAGTTACTTTGAAAAGCCTTATGCAGAATACACGAACCCATATAAGAAAATCATCACATATTCCATAAGTCATGACCACATACAACAGAACATCAATATCATCAAGTATAGTATAATCAACATGTATAATAACATATTAAAGTACATAACCAAAAAAACTCCAACATCATGTTATAACAACAAAGCATTTATAAGAGTTCATAACATTATAACATAAGCATGACCCTTACTCATAACCAACCATTTAACCTACATGTGCAATGACCAAGTCAAGTGCTATAACCTCACTCAACCAAATAAACCAAACAAAGGATCACAAGTAATTCCTAACTCAACACAACATAGCATCAATAACTGTCATCATCATATTCAGCAATAAAGACCAATATCATGTTCATAAGTGAAACTAACATCATATAGGATCATCAAAATGTGAAGTCAACATATGCACAACATTTACCTGTTATGAACATGAGAACATACTAAAATATGAACAATCTTCTATGACTTCCCTCAAGGTCAACTAGTGCAATGAATAGGTTGTTTCTCATACCCCTACCTAGACCAAGTCAAACCTCTTAAGTCAGCCTAGTTAGTGTTCACATTATTACTTCATTTTACTTTCAAGAACACTTGCCTTAACCAACATAGACCAGGGGAGCTAAATGTGGTATCCAGTATCATGAAAACCTTACACCAAAAGAAGGTGGTCTACTTGCCAATGTAGAGCACAACATGAACATATCATCTTGGTGGATCCACTAGCTAGTATTCTTATGGAGGAAACATTGTTCTAGAACTAGGAGACATAGTTGAGACCTTCTTTATGCCTATGTCGTTGTAGCCTCTATCTCATGAGTCTTTAGTGAACCTGCCTTCCCTACTTGGGAAGAGACACTCTACACTACTAGTTTACTCGGTGCTAAGCTAGATTCCCTTTTAAAATGTCAATCTTTAACAATCATAACTTAGTTTAGGTCATATGGGACTACCCTTATATAGTCATAGTCATTAGCTCAATAGGAATTTCATGAGAATGCCCTTTCAATACAACTCTCATATGTGATATTAGAACATTAACATCATTATATCATAATAAGACCCATAGGAAATTCATAACCAACCGTTTATCATTACATCTTAGTCATAATCTCACAAGTCACATAATCAAGACATTTTAATTGAATCATCATACCAACCTTACCTAGACAAAGTCAAACCCCTTAAGTCACCCTAGTTAGTGTTCACATTATTACATCTTTTTAATTTTGAGGAAATTTCCCTAAACCATAATGGACCACAAGAGCTAAATGTGGAATCCAGTGTCATGAAAACCCTACACAAAAACAAGGTTGTCTACTTTCAAAAGTAGAGTCAAGCATGAAAATAGCATCTATGTGGTTCCACTAGCTAGTATTCCTATGGAGGAAACATAGTTCTAGAACTAGGAGACATAGTTGAGACCATCTTTATTCCTTTGGCATTTTAGCCTCTATCTCATGAGTGTATAGTGAACCTAACTTCCATAATAGGGAAGGGAAACTAATCACTACTAGTTTACTCAGTGCTGAGCTAGAGTCCCTTTTATAATGTCTTTCTTTAAAAATGATAACTTAGTTTAGGTCATAAGGGAATACCACATATATATTTTTAGTCATTATCTCAATAGGAAATGCATGACAGTGCCCTTTCAATACAACCCTCATATGTTAGATTAGCACATTAACATCATCATATCATAATAAGGAACACAAGCAATTAATAACCTACCTTATATTATTACATCATAGTCATAATCTCACAAGTCACATAATCAAGACATTTAATTGCATCATCATACAAACCCTACATAATCTAATCACAAGATACACTTCAATTGAACTTCATCACCAAGTACAAGACATTATAATTGAAGTAAAGGTTTGAGAACACAAAGACTTACCCAATATCCTTCACAAGCCATCAACCAACGTTTTACCATCAACCATCCAATTACACTAAAAAATAGGTGTAATATAATCACACAATAGTATGTAACACAATATGTATGTCAATTATAACAATCTTAATTAATCAACAAGAGTTCATAATCTAGGGTTAGGGAATTGGGATCATCCCTACGACATAGAAGGTTTAACATGACGGATTAATACAATTAATCAATAATATATCATAATATACTCATAATAACCAATAGAAATCAAGAACAATGCAGTTAGAAAGATCAATCCCGGAATGGGAAGAAACCCATATGAAATTCATCTTTTTGGAACCAATTTTGAAGAACCCTTTAGGGAAATATATCCCAAAGGTGAAAGGTTCCCATGCCTTTACATTTCTTGAAGATTGGTGGAGGAATATGGTGTTATTGAAGCCCCACTGCTCTTGACCTTCACATCATAAGGAGTTCTTCTTTGGGTGAGAGAGAATATAGAGAGAAGGAAGAGTAATATGAGTTCTGGAATTGGGGGTGTTAAGATGGGTCAAGGCTTAGGGTGGTTTATATAGTCATTTAACTAACCTACTTAACCACCCCTTATCCCCAATTAAACCCCTAACTAAATAAATAATTAAATGAAAAGACTTAAGCTTAGCTGTGAAAGTTGCAGGCCTTAACTAAGAGACCCCGACATACGGTCAGTAGGTCAGTTGACGCGCACTGCCTCCCACCGTCTTGCACGTCCGTAGTATGGGTCAGAGAGTATGCATTTAACCATTTTTGGAAAATCTCTAAGCCCACAACGAAGTCGGAATCGACACCCCATCGTCCAACCTACGCCCTGTCGTCCAACCTATGCCCCGTCGATGGCAACCGTAGGTGGCTAGTGTCTTTGGCAGCTTTTTGGCCAAAATGGAAGGTCTTTCTCAAGGTCCCTTAGGGTTGTCCTTGGGGATTCCTACCCGGAAGTTTCAACCCTAAAAATACTCTAACACTAGTTTTACACCTTTCAACCAATTTTCATCAAATTCCAACTCCTAAAACTCAATGAAATAGGCTAAGGTACACTAGAACCTCTTTCACAAATCTCCGTATGTCATAGACGTTCCTTGACTCTAGCACTTCCTAAATGGATTAAAAAAATTATTTTAGATATTATAACGGTGTTTCAAGTGTTATGAACTCAAGTAAGGCTCTAGATTAGGTCTAGGACTTTTGGAGTGTTACACTAGGGGTGAATTGGTAAATTCACCCAACGTTCTGATTAGAGGGTGGATGGTTATTTTACATATTTTATGGTATTTTAATTTATTTAAAACATTGAAACCCAAAATTAGAATTCAATCTTCAAATAAAACCTTTCACTCTTAAATAAAAATCTCTATAGATCTCCATTAGAGACTAAGCTCAAAATCAGGCTAGGCGATGGATTTCAAACTGATTATTATCCAAATTTAGTTGGATTTTATTATATTAAAGATTTTATTCCTTTATCCTTTAATCTAAGATATTCTACCAAAGATTTTTCAATGTATTTCTAAGATCAAATTCCCCAATTTCCAATCCAAACATGGTTTCATTGTCAAATGGTTTTCAAATTCATTATAATGATAAATTGATGTTTCATAAATGTTTTAAGATGATTTTTAATGTAATTCCTTCAAGAACCGATGATCTCCCTAATCTCTCAATTTAGCCAATAAAGTGGGTTTTGTGATATTGATTAGATGTTAATTGAATTATGCTTAAATTGTGATGTATTATTGAATGCTATTGCTATCTATATCAATTGATTATTAATTGTTGAGGATTGATCTATGATGATCATCTTTTTTGGAATGAGTAAGTTGCCTAACTTCTAGTCTATACTTTTGGAATTGATGCTGTAGGGTTTTGTCAACTTTTGGTAGCAGTGTTTACAAAATTGTATATATATACATGTTGTGATCATAGACTTGAGGAAAATGCATGTAAAGTGAATTGATTTTATGATGTTCATGAGTATGAAGGTTTTGTAATTAGTCCTTAATGCTCGTATCATGATTAATGTGTATTGATAATGTGAAGTATATTGTGAATAATGTTAGGTATAGTCTACATGCTTATTATTAGAAGTATTATTATATAATGACCCCTACCTATGTAACATTATATGAACGTGTGATCCTTTACATGTTTGGAGTTGTCTATTCAATATTGAATGTGTTCTTGTCTCCTATAATGAAATGTGGGTGTGTGGTCTATAGTCCCTAAATGCTCTATATGTGAGTTGTCCATGACTTGGGATATTATATATGTTTTTTGATCCTTTGAAGGGTTGTTTCCTCAATAACAAAGTTGTTGCGATGATGTGATCATGTAGATCAACACAAACACAAATCTCATGCATAACTATGAGTATGATATATTAATGGTATCCATTGAAAGGATAATTCTCATATGCGGCTTTATATCTTATTATGCGTGTAAACAATATGACTAATGAAGTATGAATATGTGTTGTCTAAAGGTTTTTATGTGAAGGGCTTTCTCATACATGTTGCCACGACCGGGGGAACCCCCTAGAAGGAACACGGCGTACTTGACATCCCAGAGGACTTATACAAGCCCATAGTTATCATTCATCGCATCGACATAGTAAAGTTAGCGGAAAATTTAAAACTTCTCATAGCACATCATATACTAGAAACTTTACTTCATACACATATAAAATATAAGTCATAACACATATATAGACTCTAAGTCTCTTTGCCATCTTAGACTCAATAACTTTGGAGTACATTAGGGACACGACCCATTAGACCCATTACATAACTATACAATATTTAAAGACTATACAATAAGTACACATTAGGACATCCTTGGACTTAAGGATTCCATTTCTTGAGCTTCGGAATCACCTTTCAAACTCTTAGCTATTCAAGACATCCTTTAACCATCCATAAGCACCACTTTGTGTAAAAAGTAGAGAAGAATGGGATTACTACAAGAATGAACTGTGTATGGCAACCATGCAAAAATATGAATTTAAAAGCGATATTTTCTTTGAAATCATACTTCATGCCATTTTGATTAATTCATAATAAAAGCTTTATAAATAGCATAAATATCATTTTCATACTTCATAGAAACACAATAAAAGGCCAAACATCATAAAAATCACTTATAGAGTTTAAGTCCAAATTGAGGTCACTCTACAGTGAACTCCTCCTTTATATTCATTTATCCTCCCAATTAATCTTTTAGTGATACTTGGTGAAATTCATCACCTTAGAAAAACAAGGAAAACCATAAAAACAACTAACATAAGACAAAACATATCATCAAAGAAGTATAGTATAACATAACATAGTTAACAAACACTAAAAGGACATTACGATGAAATCCTAGTTAATATGCACATATACTAATTGTTTTCTTCACATTAAACCTTATAATACCTAACTCATGCCCCCAATCTAAGTCTACTAAGGCAATATAAATGTAAGGCCCCATAACCACACACATACTTTGTAAACCTATCAAAAGACCCAAAGCCGTTACATCCAAATCATATATAAACACAGTAAGAGAGAACAACTTCATTAATGTCAAGTAAGACCTTAACCATATAGTTAAAAAGTCTGTTTTACCTTTAGGGAAACTATAGCCTCAAACGACACTAAGACCATGGGTGCTAAACATGGAATTTGGTGTTGTAAAGCCTTACACCAATGGAAGGTGTTCCTATCTAACCAAGGTAGAACATTAAAATACATCCTAGTATCCTAAGTGATTTCACATTCCTAGATCCTATGTGGCAAGCATAGTTTATAGAACTTGGGGCAATCATGGAAATATAAACTCTACACCCTTTGTTGGGTCATGAGTCTATTTATCCCGTGAGGACCGTAGTGAACCCTACCTCCCCTACATGGGGAAGTGGCGTTCCCTCACTTGAGGACCGTAGTGAACACTACCTTACCTATTTTTAAAGTGTCACCTCGTTATCTACAAGTTCACTTGGTGCTAAGCTAAGTTCCCTTTATTGAAAAGACTTTATTACATTTATTTATAAAAACATAGGCTTAGGATATTCACTATTCATATCCTTATAGCATATTCAAGCAACTATATAGTTTTGGAGTATTCTATAAGACACCTCTCAATGTTCCTCCATTAACTAGATCATCATTGATGTGTGTGAATGTACACATAGACGTGAGCAAACCTTTCACATAACACATAATGTTACATATGTTCATATACCAATGCATGAGTCTATAGGCATAACTATATGAGCAATCCTCTCATACCTACTAAGACACTATGCACATTCATACTTCCTCCTTTCATATACATCATATTTGTAACATGTTTGTATATTCAACTTTCATATACATAGAAACCAAACCTACGAATTATCCTATCAAGATACACATGTGCAATGTATAGACAAGGTTCCATACCCTTGCCCATACTAGTACACCTATCAAGTCATCCTAGTAAGGAATACATAATATACTTCACATACATATACCTACATGCATAGTAGTGGACACTAGTGAATATTTGAACTACCTTTCATTTAGACACAAGGACCTATACTACTTGTAACATGCATGGAAGTGAAAGTGTGTGTACATTGACCAACATGATTACATAATGGCTATAAATAACATCTTGAGGCATCCACAATCTCATACCATATTACACTTCCAAGCACATGACACACAACACATAATAACATAGGAGACAAGACAATATATAGATGATAATCACGACTCCTAACTTTAGCTATTTAAACATTCATATAAGGGGTACATGTGTAGAGTCTATCAACCATTTTAACACATCAATGGAAGAACCTATACAGTACTCTAACTTGAATATACACATGCTCATACAATAGCCACACAACCTAGATCACAACTAGAATAGGAAGATAGGCACAATTACTCATAAGGTGATTATTTAAATCTCTAAATCATATATTCATAAATTTTTCTTCCACGCCATGATCAATACATATAGAATGACAATAATATAAACACCTCCACTATAAGTTTACCATACCACACAATTCCATACAAGGCTTCATCAACATTACTTTAAAGAAATAGAGAAGTAGAAGACTAGAGGGAATAACCATTCTTACCAATTTCTCACCCTTTGATCATCATTCATCAATACACCTTATTCATAAATATAACACAAATATGTCAGTAGCTAAATGTACTTTAAACATTTACTAAACCATGTACAAGTCGCTACAACATCATAGTATAACATAATACAAAACATCAACATACTAGGAAAGTAGAATAACATAGATCATTAGCTAATTTCCCTTGCATTGATTTTTAGATAATATTTCATACATATTCATAAGTCTAAGGAAGTAGATAAACCTGCATTTAACCATATTGAAATCCTAATTACATACCTTCAAGATTAACGTTACACTATAGGCATTTAGGCTTATCGATTTGCTAGAGTATAGAAGAATTTACCAATTCTATGAATTCTCTAAGGATTTGATCATCATTCATATTTTATCAACAATACACTATTTAGGCAGTAGATACTTAGATAATAAATCAAGACGAAATCATGCTTCATCTAATCACAATTTGAGATCCATCCCACAGTTAGCTTTTTGACTTCATAGCCTAAAAAATCTAGATCAATTCCTGCAAGCCTTTCTTAATTTGATCATTAAGGATTAAAACTACAAAATTCATACATTATATTACCCAAAAACAGTTTATACATCAGTTCATACATAATCAAAACTCTACACAACCGATCTCACAATCGACTTCAAGGCAAAAAGTAGTAACATAGGCTATTCATGTTCAAATCTTCATACATTGATCCTCATGGATCCTTCAACATCAATTAAACATAAATTCATGTAAATAATAGCATATTCAATCACTTCAATGTAATAGAACCATAATTCAATCCATAGCAATTATAGATCATATATCCCATGCAAGGCAAAATCATTTTGTTGAAGGAGCATGGGTTCATCATGCAATTGGGTTAAAATTCACGATAAAACAATTGTGTTAACTTCAATTAATCATGATTCAATCGTTCAAAAGCTTTTTAGAAAGAACCCATGGCATATTGAAGAAGAAGGACTTTGATCATATTTTTCTCTTTTGAAATCTTTGAGAATGGCTCTCTACATAAAAAAAAATAACTAGATATGAAGATCACCATACCTTTTTCTACTTGAAAACCTCTAAAACTTGATGATTCACCCATTTAAAACCTAGATCCAAGTAGTTCTTGAGCTTTACCAACAATGGAGGTTTGAAGGGAAATATTTTTGGAGGGAAAGGTTTCTTATGTGTTAGAGGTTTCTAGAATGGGGTGATCACGTTTTCGATGACTTATATACACCAAAAAATATTTAAATAAACCTATTAGGGTCAGGGTATGTCGTGGGGTTAATTTCCCACTCACCCCTTAAATGAAACAGACGCACGCTGCCAGTTGCAGGTCACCTTTGACGGTGGCAATGACGGGGCGTCGAGGCCATGACGGGCCATGCCTGCCCTCCGTCGCCTGAAACTTCGACAAAATTTGCTTAATTACTTCCCAAGACATGTATCCCTCGACGATACCTGCTTGATGGGCCGTTGGTGGACCAACAATTCGTCGTTGGGTCCGTCAATGGACATTGCCTAGGCAGTGTCTTAGGCAGCTTTGGGTCCTTCTTTTGGGGCCTCTTGTGGGGCCCATTAGAAATCGTACCTGGACGTTTCCTACGTGATTACGAACCTTAAAAATTTATACACCTATAAAATAATTTTTAACCAAAACAAATACGTATAAGACGTCCAAACAGTCCAAGCCCCATCAAGACACAAGTTGAATATCTTAAGGGCTATCTATTGAACACCTTGGACGTTCTTGGTCGTTTGACCTCCAAACTCTTCGAAACATCATATACTATAATTTAACATAATTATAAACCATTTAAAGACATATTAGACTTATTTAATACAGATTTAGGCATGCATAGACACATGTGGCACATAAGCGACTAGTCGTCTAACGTCTTGGACGTCCCTTGGCGTTCGACTTCCAATTCAATTAAACTTTGTACCCTGACTCTATATCATATAATAAGAAATTTTAGAACCTTATAAAATCATTAAAAAACCATATACACATAGAGCCACTTATTAGGCATTTAGGTGACTTAGTCATCGAACGTCTTAGTCGTCCCTTAACGTTCGACTTCCAATACCTCTAAAATCTTAGCTACTGCTCTATATACTATATTTTAAGCAAATTAAGAAAATTATAACTTTAAGAAAAACACGTTGGGATCTAGACATCTTTTACCATATTTTGGGGTCTTAAAATATCCGCCAGTTGGGAACATTCGTCCTCGAATGACACTTAGGGATCTATAATCACAACAAGGAATTCAATGCATATAAGAGCAGTTCATAACATTAATAAAATTATCAAGTAATTTAAACACTCAATGCACACAAGCAAGAAAATACGATGACTCACTCACTCTTTAATGCATCTAACAGAAAGGTCCTTTTAATGTTCATAGGAGAATATCCTTCTCCTAATCATAACATGATCATTTCATCTTAATTAATCACAAGAAAATCTTTAAAAGCTACTCATAGGCAGAGCATAACCCATACTCAATGTTACTTAAGCACTCATAGTTCAATGCACATAAACCTGAGTTAGTTAAATCACGAAGATCTTTATTAGTTAGACCTAGTACCATGAAGGTCACACTCAACCATACCATGCTTAGTGGTGTACATGGAGGAATGTCTTCCCCCCCCCCCTTAACACGCTTGCATATATCATGCTTTCACTCCTTAGCAAAGTACAAGGTCAATTTCTTTAAAAATGAGAAATCTCAACTTTCAAGCCAAGATATACACATATTTTTCTTCTTAGTGAAGTCTAAATGGCAATTCAGACCAAGTAATTCGCAACAAAATAGGAAGTCATTCCACAAATTTCTTTTATTAACATAATACTCACCCTTATAGTAAGCCTCATTTTGGAAAAATAACACAAATTATAGGCACACACATGGTACATAGCTAAACATGCTTTCACCTTTCAAGAATGAGCGTACATCTTTTTGCATTCCAAATCATCAAGTGACTTAATTTTCAAGAGAGTAAACATATTTCATTGTAAAAGAGACTCAACTTCTATTACAAGGCGAAACAATTTACCCTACAATTGACTATTACCAAGTTCCTTGTCTTACCTCATGAAGTCAACCTCACAATTAGCACATTAAAATGCAAGTCAACATGACAAAACATGGACTTTATCAAAAATTTCCTTTCATGCTCTTTGAAAAATTCACCATGTCTCCAAGATGATGTCAATCAAATCATACCAATCATATAATGGTTATGCAATTCACACTTTATGCAAGAGTATATTCATGAACAAGCTTACTAAGAATTCATAATTTTTCAATCCAAGTAAGAATAGAAGGACAATGTAGATAATTTCAACAATCTCACTACTCAATCACCATTCCCCACTTAGGGTAAACCCAATTAACAGAAACTTAACCCAACCTATAGAGGATCTTAACAACCTTCATTTTCATCACTTAAAGTGATTACTACTTTAGAGGGAATTTTAATTAATTCAATTTAGCAACACTAAGGCATTCTAAAACTTATCATTTTAGGCAAATCATCCTCACTCATAATTTTGGTCATACTATTCAATTCACATAAGGTCCTCCTACAATGCAATAGACACTAATGTCATACATCAATTGCTGAAAACAACAAGGAAGTTCAAAATACAATAAGAAGTTAGAAACAATGCAATGACTCATCATGGCATAAGACTCTCATTCTTTATTTACATATAGCAAAACTCCTTTTCACATTCATTATCATGTGCATATTAATCAATTCTACACATATTTCAATAACATCCGATCAAAAGACAATTTAGTTGGTTCTCCAAACATGTTACAATAAGTTGCCTAGCTTTACAGTGAGCATGCTTCTAGATATCCAAAAATACAACATTTAGACAATTGAGGGGATAAGCATGGCGATAAAAGATACTAAGATTTACCAACTCATCCTTCATAAGAATGCATACTACCATCACAACTAGGATTAAGTCTTTAAAAAAGACTCCAATTCATACTAGCAACTCATCAAGTACCACTTATATACAAAGGAAAACAATGCTCACTTTTAAACATATATTCTTAGGGTAGAGTACTTCCATAGGTAGCCACTAAGCATTTGAAGTTCAATTTGTAGCATAAGGCTACCATCATGCAAAACCATTTAGGAAGCCATCATTTCAAAAGACCTGATTTTATCCTTAATAACATCAAACAAAGTTCAACTATATCATGATACATATTTTTCATAATAACATGGTATTTCACATAGATTTCATATATAACCATAATTGGCATCACATCTTCACAACATACAAAAATTCACCTTCACAAATACTCATTCAAACCATAACACCAAGATAAGCATTTAACTCACCTTTTCTCCCTCAAGCATAGAACAATCTCATCCAAGCAATCACATATAAAAGACCACCGGACAGGAAAACATAAGAGAGGGATATTACAGAGTTAAGTTCAATGGAACGACACAAGAATGATGAAGTAGGGAAACATTATCGTCCTATATCCTCTCATACCATTTGATGTGTCGCGACTCACCACCAATGATATAAGACTCTATTAGATGTGGAAATATTTGACTTCTTGGACACTAAACAAGTTTTTAAAAAGCTCGTGCTATAATACCACATTTGTCACGATCGGGAGAACCCCCTAAAAGTAACACGGCGTACTTGTCCTCTCGAAGGTCTTATACAAGCCCATAGTTATCATTCATCGCATCAACATAGTAATTTTAGCAGAAAATATAAATCTTTTCATAGCACCTCACATGCTAGAAACTTTACTTCATATACATATAAAATATAAGTCATAATACATATATAGACTCTAAGACTCTTTGACATCTTAGACTCAATAACTATGGAGTACATTAGGGACATGACCCATAAGACGCATTACTAACTATACAATATTTAAAGAGATTACAATAAGTTCACATTAGGACATTGTTGGACTTAAGAATTCCTTTCCTTCAGCATTGGAATCACCTATCAAGATCTTCACCATTCAAGACATCTTTTAAGCATCCATAACCTACACAAAGTGTAAAAAGTAGAGAAGAATGGAATTAGTATAAGAATGAACTAACACTACTAGAAATTTGACTTACTGCAACGCTTATGTAACAACTGTTATACTATCATTGCAATAGCTCACCTATTACAACGGTTATAACTGTGAAAAAATACCCTTGAATCTAATAGAACAATTCTTAAAATAAATTGTTGCATCATCCCTATAACTATCCTTATAGATAATCTATAGCAACAAGTTTTAGAACTATTTCAATAAATAACTCTATTGCAACAGTTATTTTTAGAAAAATAATTCTAATTTTTTAACCCTAAATATATTTCCCTCCTAAAAAATATACTTCCCTACAATATAGTTTTGAATAATATATTAGTCTCTTATTAATAAAATAAAAAGAAACCCTTTATTTGTAGAACCTTTTATCCAAGACTGATGTAAGAGAGCGTTTCTAAAATCTCTAGGTGAAGTTGTTGATGAAGGTCATTGGTGAAGGTGTTGAGGAAGCTCGTTGGTGAGTGAAGATGTTTGTGAAGGTCGTTGAGGAAAACAACGACGAACAACCATCTCATTTTTTGGTGTAGTTTTTAGTTCGACTACAAATTCATCTTAAAGGTGAACAATGTTTAAGTTTTCTATGCTAGTTCATGATATCTAAGTCCCCATTGAATTGTATTTGAAAAATATTTAAGAATAATTTATGGGTTAGTCTTAAAACTATGTTATTCGCTCTAATCTAGGTAGTGTATAGACTTCCATTGTTTGATTCTGTGATATATAGTGAATCAGGAAAAAAACACTCCGAATTTGAAGTTACAGTTGAGTATTTAGGGTTAAATATGAAGTGGATTGAGGGTTAAAATTGAAGAGGATGTTGGGATTGAGTAATGCTCAAGATTAAAAACATGAATGCTTTATGGTTGTCTGTGATATATGCAAGGTGACTCACAATGTCTAATGACTTTAAGATAAGCTAGATGGCTATTGAATATGCCTTGTTTATTTTTAAGAGTTGTCTTGTCTTTATTGAAATGAATTTGATGGAAAATCTTTGAGGAAATGGTTATACACTATTTATTTGTATTGAACAAGTCACAAAAGATACAAAAAGCCAACTCTTGGTAAAGTAGAACTATAGAAGAATCGGTTAGAAACCTTTATGAGTTCTCGTCTTAGTGTCACTTCCCCCGAAAAGGTAATCCTTTTAACCTCTACTTATTTTAGCCAAAATTTTTCTTTGATAATATGAAGCTTATTCTCCTTCGCTCCAATGCTTCTTTTATTCTTTGATTACTGTTGATGTCTAGTGATAGACTGTTTGATTTCAAATCGAGTGCGTCTGAGTTGTTGGAGGTATAATCTATTGTCTTGTGTTTCTTGTTGTTTTGTTTGTTAAACATATGCCTTCAATCAGTAGTTCCGTCGAATTTTTTAGTCATTTATGTTTTAGGATTTATCTATCGATTTTATTTAACTTTCTGATGATACTGATTCTGATTTTGAGTAGAGAGGATGTTAGTTGTTGTTGCCTATTTCAAAAATTTGAAGTGTTCCCGTAAAATCTTTATTTAGTTACTGACGTGTTATTTCTAGGTGTTTTAAAACCAATTAACTTCTTGGTTTCTTGTAAACATGGCTGCTACTAACAAATAAAAATTGCCTTATATGCACAAACTAACTAATTTGAAGTGTTCCCATAAATTTCTATGTTGGTTTCTAAAGACTACAGCTGTTGCAACTTCTGTTTCCGCATATCTTCAATTCTCTCACCCTTCTAGTTGTATTTCGTAAGTATAGAAGTTGTACTTGTGTGATTGCATACCAATAAGTAAACAGGATAAGAAACCTAGAGAATCAATAAGCAAATCTTCCAGTTCGAGTAGTACACTAATTGTATAAAAGAACAATAAATTACCTTCCTGGAATATTTTTTGTGGATGTGTGAAGGATTTGGAAGACATGGAATTTTCCCCTTCCTGGAATCCTTTTGCGATTTTTACCTGCCACTTGGTCCCTTTGATGAACACAGGGAAGCTTCTTTAACTTCAGAAGCAGTACCACCAGCACCAGCTACTAAGCCAAAATCCATTAATTGCCTAGGCACTATTTGTCCTCCTCCATGACCATTTTAATTATTATATTTTTGATGTTTCACTTCTTATTTTTTCCATCACGTTGACCACTTTCTTTATTTTGTTGCTGTTGGTGCATCATTTTCATCATATGCACCTGCAAGGTATTGTAATTGTTTTTCACCTGATTTAACAGATCCTTTAATCATCATTTTTGCTATTCATTCTTTCCAATTCAGCCTTAAGAAATACTAATTGAAACAGAGAATGTACAAAATTCATGTTAACAAACATAAATTAATTCAACAACAAAGAGAAAGGCAAAAAGTAAATTTCTGATTAGTTGAGTGATCATCTAGGAAATCAATCAACTCTAGTATAGTTAGTGGTTTTACCTCATTCTTGATTCTTTTATCATCAGAATTAAGGGATAGCCTATCATCCATTATGGACTGATCAATATAATTTTTTACTGTTAGAATATGCAAAGCAGTCTACAAAAAATTAATACAATTATGTCAACCAACAGAACATTTGGTGAGAAATGTATTTCGAATTCGATTAAACCTTACATTAATATTAAAATTCAATTCAGGAGTAGTAGTAGTAGTGTTTGATTCTTTTCAATCAGTATCATCACTTGTTGTTGGGTCGTTAGAATTAGTAGCATTTTTTTTTCTTAGCAAGAAAGTCCTTTTCATCAATAACTGGTCTGATATGGTGTTGATGATGAGTAGTAGTAGTAGAGCAGTTAAGGTTTACTGGAAATTGAATAGTAGGAGGTGGTAACCTGTTGTTGTATTATAATTTCATAGATGAAAAATTGTAAAAAAAAATTGGTATTAGGATAAAATTGTTTGTTATGGGGTTCAAGAAAAGAATTGAGGACAGTAAGAATAGGTTTGATGAGATATGGATAAAAGGAGACTCCACTTCCTTTGGCCATATATATATATATATATACGAAGAGAAAGAAATGAAAAAACAAAAATGGGAGACAGAATAACACCAATGGACTTGCCTAAAAAAGGGGAAGTTGGGACTTGAGACTTGAGACTAAGGAAGTAAGACCAAATACTAGGGGGAGGGGTGGAAGATATCTTATTAGTTTCATCAGAATCTTCAAGTTCTTTGCTTTTTCTCCAATTCAGAAGAATTAAGATAAGCATCATCAGGACAGCCACAACTGTAACTACTATGCCAATGACTGGAAAAAATTTAAGGTGGGAAGAATGGTTTTTAACGCGTGTTTATGCTTTTTTATGTGTGTTCATGTTTCTCTGTGTGTTTGTCACCACAAGGGAACTATATGTCGAATCTAGTTATAGAAAACCTTGTTTTTTTATACTACGCTAGTAAAATGTAAAATATCAGTAAAATTTCATTAGATAAACACTTTTCAATCCTTTAACATAAACTAAGATGGGGTAACTTTTATCGTGAACAGCCACCTCTGTTACTATTTTAGAAAACATGAAATGGTTTGCTAGAATTAAAATAAATGTATTGAATAGTTATTTGCTTCCCTTGATGCAGTCTGTTGCATTGTGGTGTGACTTCTTAAATATTGCTCAAGAGCACAAACAACACTTTCTAGAACTAAAATTTCCAAGGTATGAAATCTGTTTGAGCTTGTCCTTATTGCTAGTTATAATCTATGTTATTTTCTCTAATTTAGGTCTGCCATATAATTTATATTCTTTTCTCTGATATAGGTCTGCCATATAATCTTTGTTATTTTCTTTAATCTAGTCTGCCTTTTTTCTTTGAATTTTTTTTAGCAAGCCTTTTGTCATTAATTTGAATTAAGTTTCTTAAATTGTAGAATCTTCTAATAACTTTAACTTATCAATTGGTATCTACTATTAATGTTGTCAATTTTTGGTGTTGAATTGATATGAAGGCTTGAGAATCGATGAATCTAAAAGTTCAAAAGGTTAAGTACTGTCGATATTGCTTGTACTCGTGAATTTATTGGCTTTAATATTTTTCTCATGTCATGTAGGATATATATTCAATGGATTTTGGAGATAAAAGTTGGATGAATCTCCGAAGATCCACCAATAAATATATTCAAGGAGTTAATGATTTTCTTGATAAAGCATTTGAACGGGCTTCCCAAGGAAATGAAATGTAGTGTCCTTGTAAGAAGTGTTTTAATCATAATTGGCATTGTCGAGATATGGTAAAGGATCACTTGATTTGTCATGTATTTATTCATGGATACACCAAATGGGTTTTTCATGGAGAAGGATTTTCCTCAAGAAATACGCCACATCAAACCAATGATGAAGACACTTCTAACATGCATGACGACATTGATAGACTACATTATGATACTTTTAGAGATGTAGTAGATGACTAGAGACATGAAAGAGAGAGAGAGGGGCCACCGTAGGATGCAAAGAGATTTTTTAAATTTGTGGAGAAAGGGAAAAAATAGTTGTATACGGGGCGTAAGAATTTTTCTAAGTTGAGTTTTACCATTCGGTTATACTTGTTTAAATGCATTCACAAGTTCACTGATGTGACATTTTCAGATTTGCCGGATTTTTTAAGAGAGGCGTTTCCATTTGCTCAGATACCCGAGTCGTTTTACAAGGCAAAAAAGGTCATAAAAGATTTGGGTGTTCATTATGAGAACATTCATGCTTGAAGTAACGATTGCATATAATTTTGGAATGACAATGCAATGTTAGATAGTTGCTCTTTGTGTGGAGCTTCAAGATGGAAGAATGTTCATAATGAATTACCTAATAAGGTCACTAAAATCCCTGTGAAAGTCTTAAGGTACTTTTTTTAAAAGCCTAGACTTCAGGATATTCATGTATTCTGAAACTTCTATAGCGATGAGATAGCATGATACTGAATGACTTAAAGATGGAAATTTAAGAGATCCTGCAGATGGTGAAGCCTGGAAGAATTTTCATTCCTTGAATCCTGACTTTGCTAATGATGCTCCTAATGTTATATTGGGTCTTTCAAGTGATTGTTTCAATCTATTCAGAACTATGAGCATTTCCCACCATGGATTTGCATGAATTTGCATGAAGTAAAAGAAAATTATGTTGTCAATGATTATTCGAGGTCCATCGTATCCGGGAAATGATATAGATGTATACTTGGAACCACCGATTGCGAAGTTGAAGGAACTATGGGATGTGGGAGTTGAAACATTTGATGCTGTAACTAATCAAACATTTCAAATGCGTGCAGCTTTATTGTGGACAATTAGTGATTTTCCAGCTCTAACAATGCTTTCTGGATGGAGCACCAAGGGGAGATGGGCATGCCTCAATTTTAATCATAATACTTGTTCCAAATATCTCAGACATAGTCGTAAGATGTGTTACTTGGGTCATCGAACATTTTTACCTCTTGATCATCCATTCATAAGAGATAAAAAATCATTCAATGGTCAAGAGGACCATTGCACCTACTCCATTATAAGGGGTACAAGTTCTTGTATATCTTCATGAATTCAATATTGTTTTTGGAAAGAAGAAAAAAAAACAAAAACGAAAGAATGATGGTCCATCGAAAAAAAATCCATATTTTTTGAGTTGTTGTATTGGGCAACAAACATATTGAAGCACAATCTTGATGTGATGCACATAGAGAAGAATATTTGTGACACTTTGCTTTGGACATTATTGGATATACATGGAAATTTCAAAGATCATATAAATTCTCGCTATGACTTGTATGAAATGGGGATACGTACGGAGCTTCAACCTCTAATAGATTGTGATACAGGAAATATCCATCTTGCTAAGGCTTGTTTCTCTATGACACCATATGAGAAAAAAATATTTTTCTCTATTCTAAAAGATGCGAAATTACAAAAAGGATGTGCTTCTAATATATCAAGTCGTGTGTAAATTGAAGAGATGAAAGTCTCAGGATACACAAGTCATGATGCTCATTTCATAACGCATTACTTGCTCAAGGTTGAAGTCAGAAAAGTGGTCCCAAAGAATGTAGCCATAGTCTTGTACGATTGGGGAATTTTTTAAGAGCCATATGTAGCAAGGTTATAAGAAGAACTGATCTTGATAAGATTAAACAAGAAATCATAGATATTGAATGCGAGCTTGAAAAGATTTTTCCTCCATATTTTATTGATATAATGATAAATTTGCCTACCCATCTTGTAGAAGAAATTAAAATTGGAGGCCAGACTCATTTGTGTTGGATGTATTCTACTTAGAGAACTATGTGTGACTTCTAGGGTCTTGTTCGTAATCGAAAAAATCCAGAAGGATCAATAGTAGAAGTTTTTTTGGGTGTAGATTTTTTGATCTTTATATCGATATACCTACCTGATACGGTGAAAACTAAATTAAGTAGGTATCAAACAGACAATGATGAGGACATTCATACAGAGGAAGGTGGTGTTTCACCTTTATTTCCTAAGAAAGGTCATCTAATTGGAAGTCAGAATATAAGGAAAGGCAAGATTATTAACATGGAGCAACATGAGTTGTTTGAAGCACATCGATATCCTTGTTTAGTACCGGAGATGAACAAGTAGAGGCATTTATCAAGTAAAATAAAATAGTTGTTTGTTTTTAAACTTCATTTATATTTTATAATAATGTATTTCAAATTTAATTTTATTTATAAATACACATTACTTACATTACGCTACATGATTACAGGGAACATAAGAGTTTAATTGATAATCGTACTAGAGGCAATGCATGGGTAAAAGCATAGGTCCAGAGTCGAGAATTTTCTGATTGGTTTAGGGACACAGTTAAAAATAATGAAGTGTCCAATCATTTAAAATGGCTAGATAAAGGGCCTAACTTGGTGGAAAAAAGATATACTGAATATTTCATTAAAAGATATAAATTTCATAAAAAGACACGGGATGATCCTGGCAAAACTCAGAATAGTGGAGTGGCATTGTCAGCAACAATTGATAGTTTTGCTAATGCTAGGGACAAAAATCTTTTTGATGGAATGGTTCTCTATTATGAAATTATTCAGGATATCATTGAGATTTATTATTGGGGTTGCCTTAGTGATGTACTTTTTAAATGAAATTGGTTTCAAAATGAAGTCGATGAATTTTGATTGACTCGGGTATATTTAAATGGAAAACGTAGTACAAATGATCCTTTTGTACTAGCATCTCAAGTGCATGAAGTTTTTTATGCGGAAGACCCAATTGAGAAAAAATGTTTACTATGCAAGAAAAAATATCCCAAGAGATTTGTATGATTTGGAGGAAGTTATTGTCCTAATATTGAAGAAACATTTTGGAGGGAGCCTAATGATGATATTGGTTCATCAAACAGATTATTTGATGTAGATGTTAGATGGTCGAGAGAAGATCTTCCTGCTGATATCATCGATGCCCCTTCCACTGCACAATATTCACAAGATGAAGCTATGAAAACATCGGAAGAGGAGGATGACTTTGATGATACTGATTGGAATTGGATGGAAGTTGATGAATAACTAAGATCTTGTGAACTTGTTCAAATACATTATATTTTTGGTTTTTTTGTAGTAAGTAATGAATATGCTTTTCAGTTTCATCATATAAATTACGAATGTTTTGTGGACTGTATTTCCTATCTCTTCTTTTTATTTCTATGTGTTTCTTTTTAATTTTACCTACAAATTACTGCAACTTTAATGATTTACATGTGCTAAAAATTGTTAGATACATTATAAATTTTTTTTTGGTCCTTCATTTCTTGTATTGGGATTATTACTTTTGTTAAGTCTTTTTTCTCTCTTATTCATTTTGATTATTCTTCTTTGTGCAGTCTCTGAGCAATTTTCAACATAACAGTGAACCAGCAAAGCACGATGTTCTTATCTCTTTATTGAGGTCCAAAACCCCAGGATCTTATCGCTTTTTTATGATTCTTTGAATATTTCTTTGCTTATACTTTTTATTACATCTACTGGAATTTGTATAAAATCCCATTAAGTTTATTATGTAGAAGACTATCGATATTATGACAATATGTTGCTGCTATCGATGGATTTCATCAAGTGGATATATTTCTCTGAAACTTTTATTCGTTATACTAATTTCTTTGATGTTGTCATTTACATTTGAAAATGTGATTGATTGCAAAATTCCTTCATTATATTGCAATGCAAACAAATTTATAATTAATTTGACTTCAGCAGTTATATTCATAAAATGAAATCAACTTTGGTATGTCATTAGGAAGAACTACCTGCACTGTAAAGCTACCTACATCTCTTTGGATCTTGTGTGTGATTGTAGATAAATAAAAAAGACCTACTTGATGAATATATATTTAGATATTGTTTAGGTACTGCAGGCGTATTGTCCCATACTTTTTAACTAATTTTTTACTATTTTCACACAGGTTTGAATAGTCATAGTCATGAGTTAACAAGAATCTTCAAAAAGAACCAAAAAGGTAAAAAATAAGACATTTGCTAAATGGGTTCGTTATCATTCTTGGCAAATAAGAAATGATGGTTACTGAAAAAAATGAAATTTTCAAGAAATAGAATGCCAGAAAGGACATCTGCTTAAATTAATTGGAGTACAACAACCAGTAACACCCCAATCTCAAGCAAAAGGACAAACTATCGAGGAGCAACCTATTAAGGAGCTGCCTTTTGAAAAGCCACCTCTAAAGAAGCTTGTGGAGTATTTACCTCTTGAGCAGCATGTTGAAGAGTTCCCTATCGAGGCTCAAGTGCAAATGAATTCTGTCACTCCTCAAACAGTTCAAAAACCGGAAGAACAAGGTAACATATATTCTTAAAAACCTAATAATGTATTCATGATTTTTAATTATATTTCTTGTATTTTATTATGGCTGAAGTTGTTTCCAGTCCACATAAAAGTGGTGGAACACAAATGCAAGTTGTTCATGCCCGAAAAGAGCATAAGTTGATCCTACTTAATAGGCAAAATCAACCTGTTGGTCTTACTGATGATGTTGTCATTGAGTTAAGTAGCTTTTTAGGAACATTGCCTAGAAATGTGACTCTTTGCCCATTTGATATATTTGATTGGAGGAGCATTGACACTAAACAGGGTTTATGATATTATACAAAAATTTGTAGTTTATAATATTTAATTATTTGTTAAAGTATTTTACTTCTATTGGCTAAGTAAATTACAAAAAATTATAGGAGAAATACAATATTCCTATAGCTGCGTACAATTGGACTATGGTAACGATTTGAGATGTTTGGAGAAGACATAGAATTGATTTGAAGATGAATTATTATGACCCATATGATAATGATACTGTTAGAATGACAAAATAGCCTGGTCATATTCCAGAATGTCAATTTAGAGAGCTCCTCAAATATTGAAATTCTAAAAAGTTCAAGGTAAATGTAGTTCAAAGGTGATTTAATTCATTTCGTTATATCCTTTGTGATATTTGTGTTGCTGCAACTTTATTTCTTCTTTTATTCTCGTCTATGTTGTAGCATGTTGCAGCTTATTTCTTCATTTGTTGTGATGGTCACATGCATTAAAACAGATTTTTTACAAGACATATGACTATCACACTGCATCTTTATTTATTCTTTTACTGTCTTCTCTGTTGTAACATGTTGCAGCTTGTTTCTTCATTTGTTGTGATGGTCACATGCATTAAAACAACATATTTACAAGACATACAATTGTTATTAAGAGTTGACAGACTGATATTGACCTTGTCTAGTAAACTATAGCACTAATATGCTTTTGGTTAACATTATTGATTCATTTCTTTGAAGAAAATGTATGAAACAAACACAAGGAATCAAAAAAAATTGATGAATCCACACACTACTGGCAAAATGAGTTTTGCTCTACTTCGTAGTATGTTGGTGTGTTCTGTTATATCTTATCTAGTCTTAACATGACATTTAAACAATTTCTGATATACATTTCAACGTGACTAGGAGAAAGATAAGGAGACAGTAACATCTAAGGATCTCTTTGTGGTTATAAGAACAAGAAAACCCGGGCGTTTGTACAAGTCTTCAAATGAAAATACTACTTGTAAAATTATATATGTACTATCTATTTTCATTTTATTTATTGAGATCAAATATTTTTTTCATGATATTGTGTTTGTTGGATATGCTTTGGTAGGCTGAAATGGAAGAGATTGAAAAGCAAATTAGAAAAATAGTGAGTATGTTGATACATTTTCTAGCGTCATGGGTCCTGAACATCTGGGACGTCTAAGACTAGATGGGGCAGGAGTTACAAAGACTACTTTGAAAAAAAAAAGTTGGAGAAACGATGCAAAAAAGGATGCAAAAAATGGAGAAACAAATGGATGGGACGGAATGCAGCAAATGAAAGAAAGGATGCAAAAAATGGAGAAACAAATGGAGGAATAAATGAATTTGTGCGACAAGAGTTTATTGCAGATCTAATTGCACAACTTAATAATGCGGGATCCTAACATACTGTCATCATTGTCAACTCCTTCACCAAGAGAATCTAATTCTTTTCAAGGGGCTGAACAAGGTTGGTGTCGCTAAATCTATGTTTTGATTGTTATTTGTTGTTGCTACTTGTTCTAGGATTAGAATGGAAAAGTTTCTGTAGTTATAAACAAAAACTATGGTTGTAAATATGCTATTGATCCAAGGAAGTAGGAGAAAACTTAGGCAGGGAATCAGTAAATATGGGAAATTAAGGTTGGGTTCTCGAGATTTTGTCCAATTAATGCATTCTTGTTCTATAATAGTTTAAGTTCTGAGTTGCTGCTTGTAGTTATGTTCACAAGTTTTCTGGTACTTGTTGCTTGATCTAATGCTACTCCAATTGTTACAATGATCTCCCATCATCAAAAAAGAGTTCTCGATTTATTTTAATCGTTGTAGAAGTAGTTGTAATAGAGTTTGTGCCTTTAGATGGTGCTGAAGATGGGGAAGGCAATTTCTTAGGAAACATTTGTTCCCAAGTAGTAGAAGTCTTAGGCAATCTTGATCCTTCTGAAACAACAATGCTAAAAAACTGCTATGTAGCACTTTAAGTACACTTAGTGAAATGTATTTATTGTTTGGGTTGCATATTAAAAGAAAATTTGTTGAAGATGTTAAAGCTTTCTTTCTGCATAAAAATGTTCTCTAGACCCTTTAAGTACACTTAATTAAAAATTCTGCATGGTAAATTTTTTTGGATATCTGAGAAATCCTCGAGGTCAGTACCTCATAGTTTGAAACTTGATGAGTATTTGTCCTGTTCGTTTACCCTTTTCTACTTAAATACTACCCTTTCATCTTTGAGGAGTTTGAATGCAAGATGTGTGCCTAACCAACACTAGTTCAAATCTCTTTTGGCCTTTGCTTAGTAATTTTATTTTATTATATAAAAGAACATTTAATTTTTCTTAATTGGAATTAGCACATAAAAGGAATGCAAATTTCTTTTAAGAATATAATAAAGAACAAGCAGCCCTTTCTTGTTGATAAGGTAGATAAAAGAAAGGAAACCTTTTACGAACTGGATTATAGATTTGTTAAAACTGCAAATTCTAATCAGCTTGCCGCATTAGGAAGGAAGAAAAGAGACTTAAAGACCAAACAAACTTTTTGTAGTTTGAGGGAAAAATAATTGTTGTTGTAAAGAGAGTTGAGGTTTTTGATGGTTTGTCATAAGATACATGTTGAGGAATGTGAGAAGTTTTCCAACTTGTTTGTTAGAGTAAAGTTAGGTCAATGGCAGAAACTTAACAATTCAAAAATTTAATGGTTGTTAGTATACTTAATTCCCAAAGCCTCCCATCTCACACTCATCACAGTGAAACATGAAATACTCATGATTAGATCATTCCATACTCCAAATTATATTATTTCAGTTTATTGAGTTTAAATATGTATGTAACTTTGCACTATATTACTATTGTGAATCCATTATGATTTTACGAAAAATTTGCTAAATTATTTTTTTTTCTAATTGTTTGTAGGTGATGAAATTGAAGAAGGCAATGAAAGCAGTAGTGAGGACTTGACATATGAGCTCAAGTATTGATGTTAACGTTATTGAGGTTTAAGAAACATTAGATTTTTGAAGATTGAAAATTCTGAGCTGCATGTTTTTCACCTTTTTTTTTAAAAGATTTGTATATATTCCTTTTATAAATATTAGAATCAGAAATCTCAAATTCTAATTTTAGTAATGTACATTTATATTCGTGAACGATTTATGTGTATTTTTATGTTATAAAATTACTGTAATAGCTCAATAATATAATATTTGTGGAAGTGGACTAATAGTGTATATACATATCAATATAGCTTACTAATAATTGTTGCATTAGAATTGTTGCAATACCATGAATAACCGTTGCAATAGCCATTAAGAAACAGTTCTATAATTTTTTAAAAGTATTGAATTACCTTATAACAACCGTCGCAATAGAATGAAATGGCGTGTTGAATAGAAAGAAAAACTATAGCCATCGCCTCAATAGAACTGATGCATAAGCCTCTATTCCAACGGTTCAAAACTGTACCAATACGGCCATAATCGTTGGCAATTAGTTCAAGTGAGAACCGTGGCAATAGGTCCATGTATGGCTACAATTATATGAACCTTGCGCCTAATCATAGCAACTGAGCTATTGCTACGCGATCTCTTGTAGGGGTCGACGTAATCGTAGCCTTAGACCTTTGGTTACGGTAGTAATGTATATTGCAACGGTAAGTGAACCATGAGAGTAGATTAAATTTCTAGTAGTGTAAGTTTGACAACCATGCAAAAACATGCATTTAAAACGGACATTTTCTTTGAAATCATACTTCATGCCATTTTGAGTAAATCATCATAAAACCTTCATCAATATCATATATATCATTTTCATAAATCATAGAAACAAAATCAAAGGCCAAAAATAATAGAAAAGCACTTATAGAATATAAGTCCAAATTGAGGTCAGTCTATAGTGAACTCTATTTTCCAAACAGTGAATCCTCTTTTATATTCATTTATCCCCCCAAGTAATCCTTAAGTGATACTTGGTTCAATTAATCACCTTAGAACCACAAGGAGAACCACAAAAATAACTAACATAAGCCAAAACATATCATCATAGAAGTATAGTACAACATAGACATAGTTAATCCATGACCAAAATGACATTACAATGAACTCCTAGTCAATATGCACATATACTTATTTTTTTCTTCACCTTGCACCTTTTAAGACATAGATCATGCCCCAAACTAAGTATACTAGTGCAAAGTAAATGTAAGGCCCCACAACCTCACACATGCTTTGTAAACCTATCATGAGACCCCAAGCCGTTACATCTAAATCGTATATCAACATAATAACAGAGGACAACTTCATTTATGTAAAGTAAGACCTTCACAAAATAGTTAACAAGATCAACATGATGCATTAAGACTCATATCATGCACATCATCATAACAAGTATATGAAGACTACAATATCATGCATAAAGGACACATACAAAGTCACATGCATTAGAACACCTAAGACTTCCTAATGAGTCACTTGTGCAATGTATAGATGGGTTCATTACTTCCACCTATCCTATGTAACTAACCTTAAGTCCTCATTGTTAGGATTCTATTCATTTCCATCCATTGTCCATTTTACCTTTAGGGAAACTATATCCTCAACCGACATTAAGACCTTGGGTGCTATGCCTGGAAGTTGGTGTTTTAAAGCCTTACACCGATGGAAGGTGTTCTACCTACACAAGGTAGAACATTAACATAAATCCTTGCATCCTAAGTGAATTCACTTTTCTAGATCCTATGTGGCAAGCATAGTTTATGGAACTTGGGGCTATCATGGAAATATAAACTCTACACCCTTTGTTGGGTCATGAGGCTATCCATCCCATGAGGACCATTGTAAACTCTACATCCCCTACTTGGGAAAGTGTAACTCCCTCACATGAGGACCGTAGTGAACCCTACCTTCCCTGTTTGGAAAGTGTCACCCCCTCATCTACAAGTTCACTTGGTGCGAAGATAAGTTCCGTTTATTGAAAAGCCTTTATTACATTTATTTTAAAAACATAGGCTTAGGATATTCATTGTTCATATGCTTATAGCATATTCAAGCACTTATCTAGTTTTGGAGTATTCTATGAGACACCTCTCAATGATAATCAATTAACTAGATCATCATTCATGTTTGTGAATGTATACATACACGTGAGCAAACCTTTCACATAACACATAATGTCACACATGTTCATATATCAATGCATGAGTCTATAGGCATAACTATATGAGCAATCCTTTCATACCTACTAAGAAACTATGCACATTCATACTTCCTCCTTTCATATACATTATATTCATAAGATGTTCATATATTCATCTTTCATATACATAGAAACCAAATCTAGGAACTTTCCTATCAAGATACACATGTGCAATGTATAGACAAGTTTACATACCCTTTCCCATACTAGTACACCTATCAAGTAATCCTAGTAAGGAATACATAACATACTTCACACACATATACCTTACATGCATAGTAGTGGACACTAATGAATATGAGAACTACCATTCATTTAGACACAATAACCTATACTATTTGTAACATGCATGTCAGTAAGAGTGTTTGTACATTGACCAACATGATCACATAATGACTATCAATAACTGTAACAACACTAAAAAAATGAATAAGATAAATGTTTAAGGTGTCAAGAATGCTTGCAATTAGACCCAGGGGTCACACAGTTTGATACGCGTAAAACCAGATCTCAAAACCCTTCAAGGTAAAAGCAAACTAACTTGGGGATTTAGTTGATATTGGAAAGGTTGGAACCAATAATGTAGAGCTCTCAAAAATTAAGATTTAATCGAAAAAGTCTTTACCGAACTTAAAAGAGTAAATTTTAAATTTTGAGGGTCCAGGGGTTAAATGGACTTTTCCAGTCTAAGGGTAATATTGTAATTACCTTATGAAATTAAATCATTATTTATTTAGTTTAATTAAAGAACCAATTTGGCTCGGGTTGACCCGAATTGGTCCATTTCGCAAGGGTCAGTCCACCCGAGTTCGAGCCACAATGGAATCAACACATAGTGATTTAATTATGTTTTATGTCTGATTTTCTATGGGCATAATGGTCCTTTCACTAAGATAATTATTTCAGGTTTTTTTTAAATTAATAAGAAGACCTAGTTTGACTAATTCCCAATCTAAAACTCCTAAAATTAGACTACTCTCTCTCTAGATCTCTCTCTCACGTTGGTTAACGACAAAACAACTAAAAGAACATAAATAATATTAAGAGTTGTTCAAACTTGAAGAACTCACATGAAATTTTACGAAAAACATTATATAACAAAAACCGTTAAGGCAAAGAGAAATTGTCCGTCGAGTGGTGTGGACGTTGAGGAAGCATGGACTGATTTTGGAGAGGGTTTTGGGCAGCAACTTCAACGTTTGACAAATCAAATAAGGTATGGGTTCCTTACCTCATTGTCCCTTTCCCAAGAGACCCATTAAGATTCAGTCATTCAGTACGAAAACTAGGATTGTTTTCCCCGTTGCATGTCCCTGTCGTAGCTCCCAATGATTTGTAGGTCGGTATGTTTGCTGGTAGGTTTAGGTATGTGCGATGTTTTTGTGCTTAATGTGAATATGTTTATGTACGTGAAATCATGAAAATGACAATCAATGTGTGTTCGAAGTTATGTTCAAGTGTGTGCAAGTTTGTTACTTTGGCAAGGATCTCGACTTGATGCTCACAATTTGATTAATTTGTAGTTGTTGTTTTATGTGCATAAATCCATGAAAAATTGTGATGTTCATTTAAGGAAATGTGGCTTATTTAGTGACAATATTTTAGCCAAATAAACTCATGAAAGAAGCTCCTAAAGATGTGTTAAAATGGTATATGAATACTCCCTAAGAACTAACATGTAATGGTTGATGAAAGGAAGCTAAAAATATTGAGTAAATTTACTGCTTGGTGTACCTTAACTTCGTTAAAAAGGAAGGTTGGAAATCTGGAAATTTCATACATTTTAAAGAGGTGAGGCCACTAGGATTCGAACCTGTGACCTCACCAAATGGCTACTAGAATTCGCGAAAAATGAAAAAGAAAAGGGGGCTAGGGGAATTGAAACTGGGTCTGCTGGTTTAGGAATATGAGAACAAGAATTAAAATAAATAAATGTGAGGCCTGAGAATCAAACCCATGACCTCATGCAGTGAGTGAAGAACCGAAATTAAAGAAAAGAGAATGAGAGGCGTAGGAATCGAACCGACGACCTCAAGTCTGGAAAAGAGATTACGAAATTATTGAAAGAAATACAGTGAGATTGTGGGGGTTCGATCCCACAACCTCACTACCACACGTCTAACTTAGTGATTTTTTAATTAAAAAAATTATAGGGGTTGTGGGGGTTCGAACCCACAACCTCACAGCCCCTAGCGAAATTAAAATTTAAATAAGGAGGTTGTGGGGGTTTGAACCCACAACCTCCAAATTCCCAACGAAAATTTAGAATAAATAAAAGAGGCTGTGGGGGTTTGATCCCACAACCTCTTGGTTTAGGTGAAGTTTGGCAACAAGATGATACTGAAAAATAAAAAGGGGTTGTGGGGTTCAAACCCACAAACCGTCGGCCAACCTATGAGGAAAACTAAGTAGAAAACTAAAGATACACTGTTAATGATGGGGTTTAATCTAGAGTCACAATATCATGAAGAGTAAAAATAAAATAAATGAAAAATGTAAACGTTATCCAAGTGATTCGAACTTGGGTTTTCTTGCCCAAACTTCCGTATTGATACACAAGTCATACGTGAACAAAATATCCAAGAATAATGCCACCTTCTTAGATCGAAACAAGATCTTTGCATATATACAAGATACATAATTCTTGTAGTACATAATCTTAGGAATATATGAATCACTTAACAAACTATGAATGAAGCCTCATGGCTTGTGTGTATAGACTCATGAGTCTTGCATACGTTCAAAAGTAAGTGAACCTAAGATGTATATAATGAAATGATGAACCCTAAAAGGGTTAAGTATGAGTGTAAGGTACACTAAATTTCCAAGTGCGCATAATATGAGATGAACAATGAAATGAGGAAATTAACAATGAAATGATGAAACCCTAGAAGGGTTAAGTAAGGGTGTCAAACACACTGAATGGCCAAGCGCATAGGCATATGATGAAATGAACATTCACGTAATAAGAGGTGAGTAACTATGAAAAGCAAAGGTGCTAATGATAATGAATGTGGTGAGAACATGATATGAGGCTAATGTAAATGATGAGAGCAATCTCAAATGAGTCTAAGTAAATGATATCAAAATGTACTCATCTATGAGAGTGTAAGATAATGAAGAGACCAGTCTCTATGAACACTCTAATAAAAGTATTTATCTTAACACACTAATTACTAATTCTGAGACGATAAATCATCTAATGAGATATGATGTCCTCATATTAGAACCAACTTCCATGACGTATGAGATAAATGTAATGGAACTTTACATTGAGCACCGATAGGCTAGCTATGAGCGGTGATGCCTTCTTTCGGGAAGGGCAGAGGTTCACGTAAATCTCATGATATGAGACTGTCCGTCTTGCCGGGTATGGCTCTCCTTATATCTCCTAGTCTTCGAACCTATACAACCAATATAGGAATAAGGCGGGGGTTAAGTTCCCATGTACGCTAGCATGTGGTAGGTCACATTGGGTTGTGATTCCACCTCTTTTCGGTGTGGGGGATACACTGGATTTAATGATCCTCACATGATCTATGTCAGTTAAAGTTAAAGTTCCCAATTAATGAATGAGGCCAGCCTTAAATGATGCACATAATGAAATGAATGATATCAAAGGTGTAAGGATAGGATAAACAGAAGGTGAGTTAGATTCAAGTAAACACATTAGGTCATTCTTGGTAATTACACAACAAACCTAATAAAAGTCTTAAACTACATCCTAGGCATAGATGGTGTTTACACTACCTATGAAAAATGGAGTACGTATAAATGAACTGAGCAATACTTTGTGTTTGCTAATGAAGACTCCCTAGTTAGGGTCCCATATGTTGAGCCCTAATTTTTGGGAAGTCTTAATGTCAAGTCCATGATTCAAAGGTATCATGTCATACTAATGAACAATATCAACAATGTTATATGTTATATGACTTATGATATGTGTCATGTGTACGTTGTTGTGTGCTGTGTGCAAAATATTAAGTTTGATGATATATGTTATTCTCATGGCATGACTTTCCTATTCCAAAACTGGAAAGCTCAATGACTTTACTTATTCAAATTTGGAAAGCTCATTGACTTTCCTAATCCAAATTTTGAAACTTTTCAAATCTCAATTTTGCAAATCCACTAACTTTACTTCCAAAAAATCAAGTTTTTAGGAAAGAACTATTCTTTCTCATGCATGTACTTGGTGTAAGATTGCATATACCCATACTTAATACAAGTGTGTAGTAACCCTATACAAACTCTATTATCTTAGGTGCAGGCGCAGGTGGACAATAGAGCGAAAGGATCATCGCTGCAGTTATCCGGATGTTCAGCATTTATCTGGTTTTGGTAGAACCTCATTATTTCGAGGATGCTGCTATTTTATATTCTAGATTAGTTTATAGTTGATCTAGTGGAGCATGTTACACTAGCGTTTCTTTCCTGTTTTTTTTTTTTGGACTATGTATTGGTGTCATTTTGGCAATTATACACTTAATAGGAATTGAAATATTTCTTTTAGTTGCTTATCTCTTAATGTTAGATGGTTGATGGTGAACAATTATGTATTAATGAGAATGTTTTTATAAGTATTTTTAGAAACAAAATGTTTCAAATTTTCTGCCAAAATTAACTTATGGAATGTACGAATGACGTAAGTAGGCTTGTCTGTCCGGTCTCGTCTGGGTATAGATTCCAGTTGTGACAAAGTTGGTATCAGATCACTAGGTTAATTTCCGAGGAATATAAGTTCACATCAACAACATTGAGTAGTTTCTTAGTTATGGTAGTGAAGTGCACCACTATCCTGGATTAGAGACTGCATGATGCGTAGGAAATTTTTCTTTCTTATGATCTTATCATGCTTTTCCTAATGTCTGAGTTCTTGGTGTTATGAGCATTTCTAACAACAAACCTTGTTGTTTTTCAGGGAATGAATACTAGGAGAGCTAATGGTTAGAGGAGAGGAGGAGCAGCTGCTGGGGGTAATCAGAATCCACCTCAGGCTCCTACTGAAGGAGTGGTCATGCCAGTTAACACAGTTGGGTAAAATTGTTGAGGGGAGGGTATCTCCGGCTCAGATGGCACAGGGCATTACGATGCAAGCTCAGGCTATGACTGCCCAAGTCAACCGACATGATGTTCAGAGAGAGAACTAACTGGTTCGCACCATGGCTGAGGGGCGGTGAGACTTCATGAGGATGAACCCTCATATATTAAAAGGGTCTAAGACAATAAAGAATCCTCAGGAGTTTGTGGACAAGGTACATACTATTCTGGTGGCTATGGGGGCCACATATACTTAAAAGGTTGAACTGTATTCTTATCAGCTCAAGGATGTCGCATAGACTTGGTGCAAAATGTTGCAAGATAGCCGAGTTTTTGGTGGAGTGCCAATCATTTAAGAGTTGTTCAAAATAGCATTAATGGAAGGATTCTTCCCTAGAGAGATGAGGGAAGCAAAGGTTGATGAGCTCATAAACCTTAAACAAGTTTCTATGACAGTCACGGAGTATTTCCTGAAGTTTGTTAAGTTATTAAGGTATGTTATTTTCCTCCGTATTTAATACCAAGAATTAGTAGAGTACTAATTCTTGTTGAAATGATGCAGGTATTCTACCTCCCTGGTTTCGAACATCAGGGATTAGATGAGCAGGTTCACGAGAATCAATGGAGACTTGGAAGATGAGTGTCATCCTGCAATGCTCTATGATAATATGGACCTTTCAAGGTTAATGGTGCATGTCTACAAGATAAAGAATAGCCATAAGAAGAGAGGTATTCGTTATGTTAGGAGGCCTAGGCCTCAAGATCAGGCAGGACACAACCATGGAGGCCACAGAAACAATTTTGGTGTCCGTGAGCAGCTCTTGTTTAAGAAAGGGCAACAAAGTTCTGGGAACTCTAACTCTCAGAGAAGTACAACACCTAGAGGAGGTAGACTTGAGCCCAAGAAGGGCAATGGAGGAGAGATGCAGCGTTCTAAGAAGAACGGTGCTAAGTGTGGCCGATCTCACAGCCGAGAGTGAAGACAAGGCACTAATGCTTGCTTCGAATGCGGAAAGAGTGGGCACATGGTTAGAGACTGCGCAAAGAATAGATTCGGGCTGGAGGTAATGCTAAGCTTAGGTGCTGAGCCTTCTAAGAGAAACAGGTTCTATGCGTTGAAGGGCATGAGGGAGCAGGAGAAGTCTGCGAAGTGGTCACAGGTATGTTGCAAGTATTCTCAACTTCTGTTTATACTTTACTTGATCCAAGGTCTACTCTTTCCTTTGTAACTCCTTTGATTGCTCTCACTTTTGAGATATTGCCTAATGTTCTGTAGGATCCTATAGTGGTTAGTACACCTTTCGGAGAAAATCCAATAACTTATAGAGTATACAAGGACTGCTCAATAGTTTTAAGTAGTAAGACTATGTGTGAAAACTTTGTTGGTTTACCCATGCATGATTTTGATGGTATTCTTTATATGGACTGGCTTCACAGTTGTTATGCTTGTTTTGACTGTCGTAGTAGAGTGGTGATATTTTGCTTCTAATAAAGAAGAGAATAAAGAAGAGTTAGTCTGGGAAGGGTACAATTTGAGTCGTCCTAATCCCTTAATTTCAAATGTTAAGGACAATAAAATGATGTCCAAGGGGTTACTATGTAATTTTGTGAGTGTTGATGACTTAGATCATGATATTCGTTCCATAGACTCTGTGCCTGTAGTGAATGAGTTCCTAGATGCGTTTCCTGAAGATTTGCCTAGAGTCCTTCCCCTTTGAGCGATTGACTTTGGTATCTACTAAGAACCAGATACTAAACCAATCACAATTCCTCCTTATAGAATGGCTCCCGAAGAACTCAAAGAGTTGAAGATGCAGTTGAATGATCTCACTGATAAGGGTTTCATTCAGCCGAGAATATCCCCTTAAGGTGCTCCAGGATTGCTGGTAAAGAAGAAAGATAGGACCCTTAGAATGTGTATCGATTATCGGCAGCTTAACCAAGTCACTCTCAAGAACATGTATCCAGTTCCCAGAATAGATAACTTGTTTGACCAACTCCAAGGGTCTAGTTTCTTTTCAAAAATTGATCTTCGTTCAGGGTACCATCAAGTTAGGGTTAGGGGTGGAGATATCCAAAGACAACCTTTCATACCCGCTATTGTCACTATGAGTTTCTAGTCATGGCATTTGGTCTCAAGAATGCACCTACTGCATTTATGGATCTCATGAATAGGGTCTTTTGTGAATACCTTGACTCTTCCGTTATAGTACTCATTGATGACATTCTCATCTACTCTAAGACCAAGGAAGAGCATGAACAACATTTCAGACTAACCTAGAGGTACTTAGACAACATCAATTGTATGCCAAATTTGAGATCACTGACCTTTCTGGGTCATGATGTGTCCGATCAAGGTATAGAGGTGGACCCCAGCAAGACTGAATATGTTAGGAGCTGGCCAAATCCCCTTACCCCCACTGACATCCGTAGCTTTCTGGGATTGGCTAGATACTATCCCAGGTTTGTGGAGGGTTTTTCTTCCATTGTTGCCCCACTAAGAGCTTTGACGAAGAAGAAAGCCATGTTTGAATGGACGGAGACTAGTGACAAGTGTTTCGAGGAGCTCAAGGACAGACTCACTTTAGCCCCGGTGCTTACTCTGCCTAAGTGTGGTGAGAATTACACTGTCTATTGTGATGCATCGAGTGTTTGTTTCAATCGTGTACTTATGTAGGCTGGTAAGATGATAGCCTATGCTTCTAGACAACTCAAGGTTCATGAGAAGAATTATCCCACTAATGACCTGGAATTGGCAGATGTGGTTTTTGCACTAAAGCTGTGGAGGCATTATCTGTATGGAGTGCATGTGGATGTGTTCACAGATCATAAGAGTCTCTAGTACGTGTTCACACAAAGGGAGTTGAATCTACGTCAGCGGAGGTGGTTGGAGCTGTTGAAGAATTATGACATGAATGTGCATTACCATCCAGGTAAGGACAGTGTTGTGGTTGATGCTTTGTGCAGGATGATTATGGGGAGTACAACCCACGTTGACGACGAGAAGAAGAAGTTGGCAAAAGAGGTACACAGACTAGACGTATTGGGTGTGTGATTAGTTGACTCTACTAGTGGGGGTATTTCAATCCATCCTAGTTCTGAATCATCCTTGGTAGTTGAAGTCAAGAAGAGTCAGCATTTTGATCCTGTGCTGATGGAGCTAAAGGACTCAGTGTTGTTAAACGGAATGAGTCTTTCGCTTTGGGAGGTGATGACATACATAGGTATTAGGACAGGCTATGTGTGCTACATGTGGATGATTTGCGGACTAGAATTGTGGCAGAGGCCCATGATTCTAGATATTCCATATATCAAGGTTCCACCAAGATGTCTTATGATCTTAAGCAAATCTATTTGTGAGATGGCATGGAGAAGGACAATGCATAATATGTGGCTAAGTGACCTAATTGTCAGAAGGTTAAGGTAGAACATCTTAAGCCAGGTGGTCTGACATAGATTATTGAAGTTCCAACTTGGAAGTGGGAAGCCATTAATATGGTCTTTGTGGTTGGTCTTCCGAGGACTAGGAGGAATCATGAATCCCTATGGGTTATTCTGGACAGGTTGACTAAGTATGCACACTTTATCCTTGTGAAATCTACCTACATAGCCGAGGATTATGCGAGACTTTATATTGATGAGATTGTGAGGTGGCATGGGATTCCTTTGTCTATCATTTAAATAGACAAACTCAGTACACTTCACATTTCTAGAGATCTTTCAAGAAAAGCTTGGGCACGCAGGTAAAGCTTAGTACCGCCTTTCATCTTCAGACTGATGCGCAGGAAGAACCCACCATTTAGACATTCGAGGACATGTTGAGGGCGTGTGTAATTGAGTTCAGAGGTAGCTGGGATGACCATCTGCCTTTAATAGAGTTCTCTTATAATAATAGATATCGCTCTAGCATGGGATGCCACCGTTTGAGGCACTCTATGGTAGGAGGTGTAGATCTCCAGTTGGGTTGTTTGAGGTTTGAGAGTCATCCATTTGGGGTATAGAGATCATTCATGAGGCCTTAGAGAAGTTTAGAATGATTAGGGACAGGTTGGCTACTGCTTACATCCAGCACAAGTCATATGCAAACAACAGAAAGCAACCTTTAGAATTTGATTTTAGTGACAAGGTTTACTTGAAGATATAACCTATGAAAAGGGTGATGAGATTTTGTGGAAAGGGGAAGATGAGTCTGAGGTATGTTGGGACATACGAGATCCGACAGGTGTGGTCGAGGTGGCCAATGAGTTAGCATTGGAGCTAGCTTCTGTCCATCCAGTCTTTCATGTCTCTATGTTGAAAAAGTTCCTAGGTGATCCAGCATTGATTCTACCTGTGGAAGGTTTGGGGGTTGATGAAGACTTGTCTTATGAGGAGGTACCTGTTAAGATCTTAGATAGACAGGTCAAGCGGCTGAGGAACAAGATGATTGCTACAGTGAAGGTATTATGGAGAAATCATCTTGTTGAGGGTGCTGCGTGGCAGGCCGAGGCCGACATGAGATCCCGCTGCCCTCATCTTTTTAGCTCTTGAGGTTAGACTTCCTACTCTTAACACTATGTTTCCTTATCTTTCCGTATTTTATTGATATGTCTTGACTGTGCATAGTGATTATGTTATGATCTGAAAGGCATTAAGATGTGTAGTGGTAGTATCATTCGGGGACGAATGTTCCTAAGGGGGGATAATGTAAAAACCCTAAAAAATGAATAAGATATATGCTTAAGGTGTCAAGAATACTTGCGATTAGACACACAAATTGATACGCGTAGAACCAGACCTCAAAAGCCTTACTATGGCCAAGCCAACTAACTTGGTGAGTTAGTTGACCTTGGAAAGGTTGGAACGAACTATGTAGGGCTGTCGAAAATAAAGATTTAATCGAAAGAGTTTTTACCGGACATAAAAGAGGAAATTTTAAGTTTTGAGGGTCAAGGGGTAATATGGTATTTTCCAGGCCAGGGGTAGTATTGTAATTAACATAGGGAATTAATTAAATAATTTAATTAAAGAACCAATTAGGCTCGGGTTGACCCGATATAGTTCATTTCACAGGGGTCACTCCACCCGAGTTTGAGCCCCAATAGACGCAACATATTGGTGATTTAATTATATTTTATAATTTGATTTTTAAGGGCATAATGGTCCTTTCACTAAGCTAATTAAATCAGGTTTTTATTTAAATTAATAAGGAGTCCTAGGTGGACTAATTCCAAGAGTAAAACTTCTAATATTAGACTACTCTCTCATGATCTCTCTATCACGTCTCATCATCTCTCTCACGTTGGTTTCTGCCAAAACAACCAAAAGAACAGAATTAATATTAAGAGTTCCTCACACTTGAATAAATCACATGAAATTTTAAGAAAAACAATGTAACCAAAAACGTTCAAGCAAAGAGAAGTTGTCCGTTGAGGGGTGTGGACGTTGAGGAAGCTTGGACTAATTTTGGAGAGGGTTTTAGAAAGAAACTTCAACGTTTGAACAATAAAATAAGGTATTGGTTCCTTCCCTCTTAGTCCATTTCCCAAGAGAGCCCTTAAGATTTATTTATTCAGTCCGATAACTAGGATTATTTTCCCAGTTACATGTCCCTGTCACTAGCTCCCAATGATTTGTAGGTTGGGTATGCTTTCTGGTAGGTTTAGGTATGTGTGATGTTATTGTGTTGAATTTTGATATGTTTATGTACGTGAAATCATGAAAATGACAATCAATGTGTGTTCGAAGTTATGTGCAAGTGTGTGAAAGTATGTGACTTTTACAGGGGTCTCACCTTAATGCTCAAAATTTGATAAAGTTGTAGTTGTTATTTTATGTGCACAAATCCATAAAAAATCATGATGTTCATTTAAGGAAATGTCACGAGCGGAGTCTATACCCAAGATGAGACCGGCGTCGTTGACCTCTCAGAGGTCGCAGACAAGCCTACACACTTCATCTTTTTTCATCTAGATAAATTTTAGCAGAAAATTTGAAACTTTTTGTTTCCTAACATGCTTACTAAACATTATATTTCATGTATAATTGTTCACCTTCAACCATCTAACATTAAGATCATCAAATGAAAAAAATAGTTCATAGATGCATTAAATGTGTACTTGCCAAAATGGCACCAATACAAAGTCTGAAATGAAATGGGAAATGAAACACTAGTGGAACATGCTCCACTAGATAAAGCCTACATCTAATATAGATAATAACAGTAGTCATCCTCGAAAGCATGAGGGCCTACATAGTCCTGATGAAAACTCCATATCCGGATAGCTGCAATGTAAACCTTTAAGCTCTAACGTCCACCTGTGCCTGCACCTAAAAATATAGAGTTGTATGGAATTCGTACACACTTGTACTAAGTATGGGTATATGCAAGCTCACATCAAGGACATGCATGAGAAAGGATAACTCTTTCCAAACAACATGATTATGGAAAATTAAGTCAGTGGACTTGAAAATTTTGGATTAGGAAATTTAATGTACCTGCCAAATTTGGATTTGTATAGTCATGCCATGAGTGTAACATGAATCATCAAACTTATAATTTTGAAAACATCACATAACATATTTCACATATCATATCACGTAGTTCATATAATTCTTTCATACACCATGAGACCTTGGGATAATGGACTTGACGTTAGGACTTCCTTAAAAGAGGGATCAATATTTGGGACCTCAACTGGGGAGTCGTCTTTAGCAAACACAAGTTCTGCTTCTTTCATTCATACGTCCTTCATTTCATTTCATTCATGAGCCACTGTAAACACGAGCTATACCTAGGATGTAGTTTAGCACATTCATCGGATTGGTTGTGCAATGACCAAGAATAAACAAATGACATAACTTGAATCTTACTTACCTCTTGATTATCCTATCCTAACACCTTTGGTATCATTCGTTTCATTATGTGCATCATTTGAGACTTGCCTCATTCATTCATTGGGAACTTTAACTTTAACCGACATAGATCATGTGAGAATCATGAAATCAAGTGTCATGAAATCCCACACTGAAAAGAGGTGGAATCACCGGCCAAACCCAAAACATGCTTGTGTACATGGGAATTGAACACCGCCAGATCCTTTTATTGGCTGTATAGGTTCGAAGACTAGGAGATATAAGGAGACCCATACACGTCATGCAAGACAGTCTCATCTCATGAGAGTTACGTGAACCTCCACCGTTCCTGAAAGAAGGCATAACCCCTCATAGCTAGTCTATCAGTGCTCAGTATAAAGTTCCATTACATTCAACTCATACGTCATGGAAGTTGGCTTCTTGTATGAGGACATCATAGCTCAATAGATGATTTCTTATGTCATCATTAGTCTTAAATGTGTTAATCTCAATACATTCATTAGAGTGTTCTAAGAGACTGGTCTCTTTATTAACTTTACACTCTTATTGGTGAGTACGTTTTGGTAATATTTACTTAGGATCATTTGAGATTGTTGTCATATTTTACATTAGCCTCATATCATGTTGTCCCCACATTCATTATCATTAGCACATTTTCTCTTCATAGTTAATCACCCCGTTTTACGTGAATGTTCATTTAATCATATGCCAATGCACTTTGCCATTTAGTGTGTTTTACACTATTACTTAACCCTTCTAGGGTTACATCATTTCATTGTTCATTTAATCATTTCATTGTTCATTTCATCATATGTCAATGTACATGTCCATTTAGTGTAGTCTACAGTCATACTTAACCCTTCTAGGGCTACATTCATAGTTTTTCTAAGTGATTCATATTTACCCAATATTTTGTGGTACAAGACTTATGCATCATGTAGATATGCCAAGATATTGTTTCGATCTTTAGAGGCAGCATCCATTAAGTATTTACTTACTGATGACTTATGTGTCAATCGGAAATTTGGCAAGGGAACCCGATTTTGAATGCCTTGGAGAACAACTTAATCTTATTTTAAACTTGATAATCGCATTTTTCTGATTTGGGGGACCCTAGTTGGATCCCCATCAACCCTATAATATTTCCTTTCTTTTTGTCCTCTCCTTTTTCGTTTAAGTCAAGGAGGTTGCGGGTTCAATCCACCACAAGCTCATTATTTTTATTTTAATTTATCTCTTAACATTCTCACCTATCCAAGATGTTGTGGGTTCAATCCCCACTCTCCACATTTATTTTCTCCTTTATTTTTCTTCTAACTCTCTCATCCATTCAAGAGGTTGTGGGTTCAATCCCCACTAACCATTTCTATTTTTCCTTGCATTTTTATCATGATTTTTTAATGAAATTTTCATTATGTTAGATCATGGTTTCAATCCCCAATGACCTCAAATTTTAAAAATAAAATAAACGAAGCTCATTTTTTTAAACGTTTGCCGAGTTTACAATTACCAGCAGGCTGGAAATTTAGTTTCTTCCAATCCATTTTTTTCTTAATCTTTTGTTGATTTTTTTGTAGATTTCATGTAATGATGTCTTGGGTTCAATCCTTAGTAATATAACTTATTTTTCATTCATTTTTCATTGCATTTTGTATCATTTTGTTTAGCCTAACCCAACCTACCAAATGTTGGAAATTTGTTAACTATTTACAGCTTCTTTTTATTATCATTCATACGTTAATTCTTAAGGCATTTCGTGGATCATTTCGTGCATCTTTAAATGTAATATTTTTATGATTATACTCAGCCAAGAATTACGATTTCATCCAGAAACATTACACCACTTTTTCACCTCATGATTTACACAAACATTCGCACATAAAATTCAACCATAAAGACACATCATTTTCACATACTTTCTATTGACATAACTTAACATGCTTACAATTTCAAACACATAATCAAGAACACATTATCACGAAAATGAAACTTAATACTTAAACTACCAGCAAACATACCAACAACATGATCTCTAACCTATTTCACATTGAGATCAAAGGGATACTTGGGACAAGGAGTTTGACTAGAACAGGAACAACCCTAGATTTTGAGTAGATTCATCCGAGCCTTAAGGGTCTCTTGGGAAAAGGAAAAAGAGTAAGAAAGACCATACCTTTTATGACGGTCAAACCTCGACTTGCTGCCCAAAACCTTGTACAAAAATCACGTCCTAATCCCCTCAAAGTACACACCAACTAAAGGGACAAACTTCTCTTTGCCTATGTAATTTATTTCGTTTGTTTTCTTATATTTTCGTTGTAAGTTCTTTAAGTGTGAAGAACTTTGGTTTACCTACTTTTTTTTGAAGTTATTTGGAAGAGAGAATCGTGACTGAGAGTGATAGAGACGTGAGACAGAGAGATGAGCGTGGAGCGAAGAGTTTCTTAGGATTAGGTGTCTAGTTTAGGATTTAGTCAAATAAGGTTTTTATTTAATTATTAAAAATCTGATTTCTTTTTATTTTAAATCAGATAATAAATAATAAATATAAATTAATTAGATTAATTTACCAACTTAAATTAAATATAATTTAATTCATTGCTTCCACCTAGGTTCGAACCAGGGTTGAGCAAGACTTCACTTCAAGAGCCAAATTTTGGTCCTCTCTCCCCAAAATGCCCCTACAACTTATTAATTAAATAACTAATTGTATATTTAGGGTAATTACTATACTTACCTTTGTATGGAAAAAGACCATTTTACCCCTAGACCCTCCAAACCTAAGATTTTCTCTTTTTAAGTTTGGTAAAGACTCCTTCAAGTAAATGTTCGTATTCGAGAACCCTACATGATTGGACCAACCTTTTCTAAATTAAATAACTCCCCAAGTTAGATGGCTTGGATATAGCACAGATTCAGAGGTCTGGTTCTACGAGCATAAATCCATGTGAACCTAGTCTAATAGTAGGCATTCTAGACACATTAAGCATCACTTAGCATATTCATTTTTTTAGTATTGTTAAATTATCCCCCCCCCCCCTTAATACCATTCGTCCCTGAAAGGCACTACTCTTTACTAACAATAAGTAAGTCATCTATAGAATGTAAGAGTACATAGGTAATTCAATACTCCACATTGGTGATTATCTATTTCACATTTTAACATGATGGTGCACATCCTTTAAACCTACTAGTAGCTTCACAAATGGACTAAGAAACTCTTTCCTAAACTAGTCTCATCAAACCATATAACATACGTAAACATGTATGTCATACAAATCAGCAACAAACATGATGAATCAAAAATATTAACCTCATATTAGTGCATAAACACCATACATAGTGACATACATGAAAGACGAATTATGGCTACGCACCCGAGACTTCACCGGAGCTGCCTTCCCCTGCACCCCTAGACTTGAGTGTGAAGAATCGTTGCCTTCTTTGAGCCTCTTCAATTGGACTATTTTGTTTAACTCTCTCCTTCCCTTGTTCTTGACTTCTCTTATTCGTACAATCTTTCATCATGTGACCCAGTTTGCCACAACTGTAACAAGCGTTGGAGTCTATCATACATTCTCCCCCATGCAGTATGCCACACTTCTTACAAGGTGGCCTCTCCTGGGCTGTAAACTCTTACGAACCTCAGGGAGTAATCCCTGACTGACATCGAGCCCTGCTTAAGGTTGATGGATTTCTCAACCTTAGTCTCCTTTATTTATCTGGGAAAGAACTGCCCTAGAAAAGCCATCTTAAATAGATCCCAAGTAATAGGACCCTCTCCTAAGGCTCTGCTATCCTACCACACCCTATACCAGTATTGAGCTACATCTTTTAGCTGGTAGGATGCCAACTCAGACCTCTCCACATCAATCAATCCCGATAGCCTGAGCTTTTAAAGTGCTAGCTTGGGCCATCTGTACCAAAGTTGTTCTTACTTCTCCATCTGTCAACCCTGCTGAGTAAACATTCATCTCAATTCCAGCAACTAGAGCCTGGGGAAAAACTTGAATTACCCCAGTAGCCGCTCCTCCAATCTCCGCTCCTACTTTTCTCCTTGTATTCATCTTTTGGAAACTTCAAGAGTTGATGTTAGATACGCTCTTAAAACAAAGAAATCTGACATTAGAGAAGGCACGATAATATTAAAAGATGGGAAATTTTACGATGCATCATGCAGTCTCTAATTTAGGATACTGGTGCACATCACTACCTTGATTTAGAAATTACTCGATGAGGTTGATGTGAGCTTATTAACCTCATAATTTAACCTAATGCTCTGATACAAACTTTCTCACGACCAGAGTGTATATAGACCCCAGACGAGGCCGGCGTCGTTGACATCTCAGAGGTCGCAGACAAGTCTATGTACATCATTCATACTTAATCTAAATAAATTTTAACGGAAAATTTGAAACTTTTTGTTTCCTAACATGCTTACTAAACATTCTATTACATGTATAATTTTTTACCATTAACCATCTAACAATAAGATCATCAAATGAAACATTTAGTTCATAGCTGCATTAAATGTGTACTTGCTAAAATGGCACAAATACAAAGTCTGAAATGAAATGGGAAATGAAACACTAGTGGAACATGCTCCACTAGCTAAAGCCTACATCTAAGCTAGATAATAACAATACACAGTATCGAAAGCATGAGGTCCCACCTAGTTCGGATGAAAACTCCACATTCGGATAGCTGCAACGTTAACCTGTAAGCTCTAGCTTCCACCTGGAACTGCACCTAAATATGTAAAGTTGTATGGAATTAGCACACAGTTGTACTAAGTATGGGTATATGCGAGCACACACCAAGGAAATGCATGAGAAAAGATAGATCTTTCCTAACGATATGATTATGGAAAGTCAAGTCGGTGGACTTGCCAAATTTGGATTAGGAAAGTCAATGGACCTGCCAAATTTGGATTCGCAAAGTCGTGCCATGAGTGTAACAAACATCATCAAACTTATCATTTTGCAAACAACATATAACATATTTCACATTTCATATCATGTAGTTCATATAATTCTTTCATATACCATGAGACCTTCGGATTATGGACTTGACGTTAGGACTTTCCAAAATGAGGGCTCAACATATGGGACCTCAACTAGGGAGCATGCTTTAGCAAACTCAGAGTCTGCTTCGTTGATTCATACGTACTTCATTTCATTTCATTTATGGGCCAGTGTAAACACCAGCTATACCTAGGACGTACTTTAATACTTTCATCAGGTTCGTTGTGCAATGACCAAGAATGACCTAATGTCATTACTTCATTCTTACTCACCTCTTGATTATCCTATCCTAACACCTTTGGTATCATTTATTTCATTATGTGCATTATTTGAGGTTGGCCTCTATCATTCATTGCGAACTTTAACTTTAACCGACATAGATCATCTGAGCATAATGAAATCTAGTATCATGAAATCCCACACCAAAAAAAGAGGTGGAATCACTGGCCAAAGTGACCCAAAACATGCAAGCGTACATGGGGATTGAACCCTGCCAAATCACCCTATTGGTTGTATAGATTTGAAGACTAGGAGATATAAGAAGACCCATACCAAGCATGAAGAAAAGTTTCATCTCATGAGATTTACATGAACCTCCGCCCTTCCTAAAAGAAGGCATTACCGTTCATTGCTAGTCTATTGGTGCTCAGTATAAAGTTTCATTACATTCAACTCAAGAAATATGAGGTGGAGGACAACCAACATAATATGCTAATTTCATATATAAATCATTTTAAAATTCTATAAATTATATTTTTATATTTTTCAAAACATTTTTCAAGTTGATAATTTCCTCCATAAGCTACATGATTAACCTAGAAACTATATATATGTCACGACCCAAAACCGGCCGCGACTGGCACCCACACTTACCCTCCTATGTGAGCGAACCAACCAATCTAAACCTTAACATTTCAATGTGATATCAACATAAAGTAATGCGGAAGACTTAAACTCATTAATAAAATCAATAACTATTATTATCCCCAGAATCTGGAAGTCATCACCACAAGAACATCTATGATCAAATTACTAAACTAAGAGTATTCTAAGAAGCTAAAACAAAATAAAAGCTAGTCCATGCCGGAACTTCAAGGCATCAAGACATGAGGAAGAAGATCCAGTCCAAGCTAGAAACATTAGCTCACCCTGAAGATCCGATGTGACGAAGACTGGCTATAATTGCTGTTGAGTTGAAGATGACGGTACGTTTGCTGCACTCCACAAATAAACAAGAAGAAAACATAAAAGTAGGGGTCAGTACAAAACACGGGTACTGAATAGATATCATCGGCCAACTCAAAATAGAAAACAGTATATATTAAGCAATATCATAAAATAAACTAATATCCTTAGCATGCAACATTTACAGTTACCATAACCCTTGGTTACAATACCAAGCATATCAATGAGGACTCACGCCTCCTCATCATACTCATTTGGGAATTAGGTTCATTAGATTTGAATATATTATCATCTTTCAAGATTCATTTACTTTATTCCCCTCGTGTCGGTACGTGACACTCCGCTCCTCATATACTATACTGGTGTCGGAACGTGACACTCCGATCCTCATTCTATCCTGGTGTCGGAACGTGACACCCGATCCATATTCTATCCTGGTACCGGAACGTGGCACCCGATCCATATACTATCCTGGTGTCGGAACGTGACACTCCGATCCTCATATTCTATCCTGGTACCGGAACGTGGCACCCGATCCATATACTATCCTTGTGTCGGAACGTGACACTCCGATCCTCATATTCTATCCTGGTACCGGAACGTGGCACCCGATCAATATACTATCCTGGTGTCGAAACGTGACACTCCGATCCTCATATACTATCCTGGTACCGGAACGTGGCACCCGATCCCCTAATCTCACTACTTTCGTTCATCAAGCCTTCTTTTATACAAAGGCATCATCATTAACAAGTAAATTAGGGTTTCTTTTCAAGATTTGGGATTCAATAGCTTCATCATGCTTATTTATTCATAATTACATAATCACATCATTCATACAAGCATACAATTAAGCATATAGAAGGTTCACAATACTACTAACACATATCATTCGCTATTAAGAGTTTACTACGAATAGCATGAAAATAACCATAACCTACCTCCACCGAAGATTAATGATCAAGCAAGCAACTTCCCCAAAGCTTGTGTTTTCCCCTTCTCGATCGACCCTCTCTCTCTCTTCTTGTTCTTTCTATTTTCTTTATTCAAACCCTCTTTCTTTTACCTTAATTAGTGTATAATTAAGAATAAAAGATGGCAATAATACCCCACTAATTAACTTAAGGTTAACTCTTTTAACCCCCAAGTAATTAGACTTATTAACATTAACCCTCTAACTTTATAATTAAAGCAGGAATAGTCAAAAACGTCCCTTAAAACGTATAAAGAAATCCGACCCGGACTGGGATTGCGCAGCCTGCGACGACCCGTCGCGCCTGTGACGGCCCGTCACGCCTGCGACGGTCCGTCCTGCTGCTCTGTCACAGACTTCAGAGACTCAATTTCTCTGAAGAGTCTGTGACGGTCCGTCACACCTGTGACGGTCCGTCCTGCCATTCCGTTACGAAGTTCAGAGAGTCGATTTCAGTACCAAATTCTCAAATTTTCTAAGTGTTTTGAAACGAGACCTTGTGACGGTCCGTCGTGCCCATGACGGTCCGTCGTGGGGTCCGTCGCCTCTGCCTGTTTTTCCAGAAATAAAATCTGCTGCTCAAAACGACTAAACACGTCGTTACAATAGATACCAATTTACCTATTGTTCGTCCCCGAACGATCACAAGAAGGAAAACAAGGGCGAAAAGGAGTACCTGAATCTGTAAACAGATGTGGGTATCTTTCTCGCATATCTGCCTCCTTCTCCCAAGTGGCTTCTTCAACGGTTCGATTCTTCCATTGAACTTTGATGGATGCAATCTCCCTTGATCTCAACTTGCGAATTTCTCTATCTAGAATGGCAACAGGCTCCTCCTCATAAGTCAAATTTTCATCAACCAAGACAGAATCCCAACGAATAATATAGTTTTCATCCCCATGGTATCTTTTCAACATCGACACATGGAATACCGGATGTACTCCGGACAGCCCTGGAGGCAAGGCTAACTCATAAGCCACCTCCCCTACTCGCTTAAGTACTTCAAAGGGACCAATGTACCTTGGGCTTAGCTTGCCTCTTTTACCAAACCGCATCACCCCTTTCATTGGCGAAACTTTCAACAAGACTTGTTCGCCCTCCATGAACTCTAAGTCTCTAACCTTTCGATCTGCATATTCTTTTTGCCTACTTTGCGCCGCTAGAAGCTTTTCTTGAATAGATTTCACTTTCTCTATCGAATCCCGCAAAAGATCAGTACCCCAAGGTCTAACCTCGAATGCATCAAACCAACCAATGGGGGACCTACATCTCCTACAATACAATGCTTCAAATGGAGCCATATCAATGCTTGAGTGATGGCTATTATTGTATGAAAACTCCGCTAAGGGTAAGAAGCTATCCCAATGTCCTCCAAACTCTATCACAAATGTGCGAAGCATATCCTCCAACACTTGAATCGTTCGCTCAGACTGACCATCGGTCTGAGGATGGAACGCGGTACTAAGGTCCAACCTAGTACCCAATTCAGCATGCAATGTTCTCCAAAACATGGAAGTAAACTGCGTACCTCTATTTGATATGATGGATAGTGGAACCCCATGCAACCGAACAATTTCTGAGACATAGATTTTGGCTAACTTCTCTGCATTGTAAGTCACCTTGACCGGAATGAAATGAGCAGACTTAGTTAACCTATCAACAATCACCCAAATAGAGTCATACTTACCCATTGTCTTTGGAAGACCAACCACGAAGTCCATTGCGATTCTCTCCCATTTCCATTCCGGAATGGGCATTCTCTAAAGTGTTCCTCCAAGCCTTTGGTGTTCATACTTTACTTGTTGACAGTTTGGACATTTGGCAATAAAATCCACAATATCACGCTTCATTCTACTCCACCAAAAGTGTTGCTTTAGGTCACGGTACATCTTGGTTGCACCCGGATGTATCGAACACCTTGAACTATGAGCCTCTGTCAGAATAGTGTTGATCAAATCATCGACGCGGGGTACGCATACCCTTCCCTTGATTCTCAAAACACCTTCCTCATCGATTTGTGCTTCCTTAGCCTCTCCTCGCAATACCTTATCTTGGATTCTTCTTAGTTTCTCATCATCAAACTGTTTTCCCTTAATCTTGTCAAGAAAAGAAGATCTTGCCTCCACACAAGCCAACAATCCTCCCTTCTCATTTACTTCTAATCTCATCAAGTCATTAGCTAGAGTCTGAACCTCTCTAGCCAATGGGCGTCTAGAAGCTTGCAAGTGAGCTAGACTTCCCATGCTTCCCGCCTTTCTACTTAAAGAATCCGCTACAACATTCGCCTTCCCCGTATGATACAAAATAGTGATGTCGTAGTCCATCAGTAGTTCCATCCATCTCCTCTGTCTCAAGTTCAAATCTTTCTGAGTAAAGACATACTGTAGGCTACGATGATCCGTATAGACCTCACACTTAACCCCATATAAATAGTGTCTCCATTGCTTTAATGCAAACACTACCGCGGCCAATTCCAAATCATGAGTTGGATAGTTACGTTCATGCACTTTTAATTGTCTTGAAGCATAAGCAATCACATTCTTCTCTTGCATTAGCACTGCACCCAAACCCGAATAATGCATCACAATAGACAATGAAATTCTTACCTTCCACTGGCAAGGTGAGAATGGGTGCGGTAGTCAATAAAGTCTTGAGCTTCTGAAAGCTTTCCTCACACTCATCCGACCATACAAATGGAACATTTTGCTTAGTCAAGTTCGTCAGTTGGGAAGCAATAGAAGAGAATCCCTTGACAAATCGGCGGTAGTAGCTAGCTAACCCAACAAAGCTCCTTATTTCAGACACATTAGTAGGTCTTACCCAATTCTTTACTGTCTCAATCTTAGAAGGATCCACCATCACTCCATCCTTAGAAACCACGTGCCCCAAGAAGGACACTGCATCTAGCCAAAACTCACACTTAGAGAACTTGGCATAAAGCTTTTTCTCCCTCAACATTTCCAATACCATTCTCAAATGCTCCTCATGTTCTTTCTTGCTCTTTGAGTATATCAGTATATCATCAATAAATACGATCACGAAGAGGTCCAAATATGGCTTAAAAATCCCGTTCATCAAGCTCATGAATGCAGCAGGGGCATTCGTAAGACCAAAAGACATCACTACAAATTCGTAATGCCCATACCTCGTTCGAAAAGCAGTCTTTGGAACATCCGTTGCCCGTATTTTCAATTGATGATAACCGGATCTCAAGTCAATCTTAGAGAAGACACAAGCACCTTGTAACTGATCGAACAAGTCATCAATGCGAGGAAGAGGATACTTGTTCTTCATGGTTACCTTGTTTAGTTGTCTGTAGTCTATACACATTCGAAAACTCCCATCCTTCTTCTTTACAAACAAAACCGAAGCACCCCAAGGCGATGCACTTGGTCTAATGAAGCCCTTGCTCAACAACTCTTGAAGTTGGGCTTTTAACTCTCTTAACTCCGCGGGAGCCATTCTATAAGGGGGTATAGAAATGGGGCGAGTACCCGGTTCAAGATCAATACAGAAGTCAATATCCCTATCTGGTGGCATACCAGGAAGATCTGCAGGGAACACAACCAGAAACTCACGGACCACCGAAACCGACTCAATCGAAGGTACTTGGGTACTGTCATCCTTGAGATGTGCCTAGAAAGCCAAGCACCCTTTACTAACCATTTTCTTAGCACGAATAAAGGAGATGATACGCACCGGATTGGAAGTGTAGTCACCCTCCCACACTAACGGATCTGTCCCAGGCTTGGCTAACGTCACCGTTTTAGCATTACAATCCAAGATTGCAAAATTCAGAGAAAACCAAGTCACACCCATAATTACATCAAAATCAACCATTTCTAAGATAACCAAGTCTACATAAGTATTACTCCCCACAAAAGTCACCAAACAAGACCTATATACTTTTTCAACTATCACAGACTCACCCACCGGGGTAGAAACACGAATAGGCATGTCAAGCAATTCACAAGGTAAATTAAGACCATTAGCAAATGAGGAAGATACATAAGAAAATGTGGATCCAGGATCAAACAATACAGAAGCCATGCAATCACAAATCAAAAGATTACCTGTGATGACAGCATCTGATGTCTCCGCTTCAGATCTCCCAGGAAAAGCGTAGCAATGGGCCCCATTACTTGTCTGTCCATTGCCTCTACCATGTTGTGATGTAGTGGCTCCAGTTTGCCCATCACCCCGGCCGTTTTGGTGACCACCATTACCTCGACAACCGAGTCCTCCAGAATGACGGCCTCTTCCATAACCACCTCTACCTCTAGCTATTGGAGGTCGGTAACTCTTTTTTGGACAATATCTCTTAATATGTCCAATCTCCCCACATCCATAGCACTCTCTGGGTTCATGCATAGGTCTCTCAGGGAAGTGTTGACCGGTCTGAGGTAGACCCCAAACTACAGTCTGTAGTGAAGACTGAATCGGTCGGGCTGAGTAACATCCGGAACCCTGTCCTCTAGGGTAAGAACCATTAAACTCACCTCCCTTTAGAAACCTTTTTGATGTCGATGTCGAGGTGAAGTCATCGGGCTTCACTCCTTCCACCTCTATCACGAAGTCTACCACTTCTTGGATGGATTTTGCCGTAGCCGCTACCTGTAAGGCCGAAATCCGCAACTCTGACCTCAACCCCTTCACAAATCGGCGAATCCGCTCTTGTGGACTGAAACAAAGTTGAGTGGCATACCTGGATAATGCGCGAAACCTAGCCTCATATGCATTAACCGACATCCTACCTTGCTCTAGGCTCAAGAACTCATCCCTTTTCCTATCCCTCAAAGTCCGGGGGATATACATATCCATAAACAAACTAGAGAATGATGCCCAAGTCATAGGTGGTGCCTCTGTTGGTTGACACTCAACATGTGACCGCCACCACATTTTGGCGTTCCCTTGAAACTGATAACTCACGAACTCAACACCAAACCGTTCCACTATACCCATCTTGTGTAGTAGCTCATGACAGTCAACCAGAAAATCGTAAGCATCCTCAGATTCAGCACCCTTGAAGACTGGAGGTTTCAATTTCAAGAACTTACTGAAAAGTTCATGCTGATCATTTGTCATTATAGGCCCAGTGGTCAGACGTGGAAACGTGCCTATGTCCAATGAGGCATCCATACGAGGAGCCATAGTAGCCGCATGTTGTACCTCCGGAACCTGAGGTGCTGGTGCAGAAAGCACTGGAGGTGTCTGGCCCTGATCAGATAACCCACTAAGATAAGCGAGAACCTGATTGATCATCTCTGGGGTAGGTTGGAGTGGCAACTCCTCATTCTGTACTTGTTCAGTTTCCCCTTCCTCACCCTCTCTCACAACCTCTTCAGTCGGTGGAGGAGTCACTGCCCTAGTACCAGATGGGCTAGGTGCTCGTCCTCTTCTTTTAGAGGACGTCCTCCCACGACCTCTTCCACGGCCTCTTGCCGTTACTCTCCCTCGAGCTACAGCCCCAGTGGCTGGCTCAGACGCTTCTTGTCTTGCCGATTTTGATGTTGGCGCAGTCGTTGCTCTAGTTCTCACCATCTGCGAAATAGAGTGAAGATGGTCAGATACCAATTTGTATCACCTAGATACCAATTGGATCCAAGTAATAGCACGAAAGAAAGAATGGAATTTTCCTAAAGTCTTATAGCTTCTCAAAGAAAAGTAAAGGCGTCTCCCTACTGTTCCTTAAGACTCTACTAGACTCGTTCTTGTGTGATGAGACCAACGAACCTAATGCTCTGATACCAAGGTTGTCACGACCCAAAACCGACCGCGACTGGCACCCACACTTACCCTCCTATGTGAGCGAACCAACCAATCTAAACCTTAACATTTCAATGTAATATCAACATAAAGTAATGCGGAAGACTTAAACTCATTAATAAAATCAATAACTATTATTATCCCCAGAATCTGGAAGTCATCACCACAAGAACATCTATGATCAAATTACTAAACTAAGAGTATTCTAAGAAGCTAAAACAAAATAAAAGCTAGTCCATGCCGGAACTTCAAGGCATCAAGACATGAGGAAGAAGATCCAGTCCAAGCTAGAAACATTAGCTCACCCTGAAGATCCGATGTGACGAAGACTGGCTAGAATTGCGGTTGAGTTGAAGATGACGATACGTTTGCTGCACTCCACAAATAAACAAGAAGAAAACATAAAAGTAGGGGTCAGTACAAAACACGGGTACTGAGTAGATATCATCGGCCAACTCAAAATAGAAAACAGTATATATTAAGCAATATCATAAAATCAACTAATATCCTTAGCATGCAGCATTTACAGTTACCATAACCCTTGGTTACAATACCAAGCACATCAATGAGGACTCACGCCTCCTCATCATACTCATTTGGGAATTAGGTTCATTAGATTTGAATATATTATCATCTTTCAAGATTCATTATCTTTATTCCCCTCGTGTCGGTACGTGACACTCCGCTCCTCATATACTATCCTGGTGTCGGAACATGACACTCCGATCCTCATTCTATCCTGGTGTCGGAACGTGACACCCGATCCATATTTTATCCTGGTACCGTAACGTGGCACCCGATCCATATACTATCCTGGTGTCGGAACGTGACACTCCGATCCTCATATTCTATCCTGGTACCGGAAAGTGGCACCCGATCCATGTACTATCCTGGTGTTGGAACGTGACACTCTGATCCTCACATTCTATCCTGGTACCGGAACGTGGCACCCGACCCATATACTATCCTGGTGTCGGAACGTGACACTCCAATCCTCATATACTATCCTGGTACCGGAACGTGGCACCCGATCCCCTAATCTCACTACTTTCGTTCATCAAGCCTTCTTTTATACCAAGGCATCATCATTAACAAGTAGATTAGGGTTTCTTTTCAAGATTTGGGATTCAATAGCTTCATCATGCTTATTTATTCATAATTACATAATCACATCATTCATGCAAGCATACAATTAAGCATATAGAAGGTTCACAATACTACTAACACATATCATTCGCTATTAAGAGTTTACTACGAATAGCATTAAAATAACCATAACCTACCTCCACCGAAGATTAGTGATCAAGCAAGCAACTTCCCCAAAGCTTGTGTTTTCCCCTTCTCGATCGACCCTCTCTCTCTCTTCTTGTTCTTTCTATTTTCTTTATTCAAACCCTCTTTCTTTTACCCTAATTAGTGTATAATTAAGAATAAAAGATGGCAATAATACCCCACTAATTAACTTAAGGTTAACTCTTTTAACCCCCAAGTAATTAGACTTATTAACATTAACCCTCTAACTTTATAATTAAAGCAGGAATAGTCAAAAACGTCCCTTAAAACGTATAAAAAAATCCGACCCGGACTGGGATTGCGCAGCGTGCGACGACCCGTCGCGCCTGTGACGGCCCGTCACGCCTGCGACGGTCCGTCCTGCTGCTCCGTCACAGACTTCAGAGACTCAATTTCTCTGAAGAGTCTATGACGGTCCGTCACACCTGTGACGGTCCGTCCTGCCATTCCGTTACGAAGTTCAGAGAGTCGATTTCAGTACCAAATTGTCAGATTTTCTAAGTGTTTTGAAATGAGACCCTGCGACGGTCCGTCGTGCCCATGACGGTCCATCGTGGGGTCCGTCGCCTCAGCCTGTTTTTCCAGAAATAAAATCTGCTGCTCAAAACGACTAAACAGGTCGTTACAATATATTATAATATTTTTCTAGAACTAAAACTATGACACAAATAAATAGACAAAAACTGATTCTTCATTTCATTCACTCCTAAATTTTCTCCCCTCTTATGTCTTATATCAAAAAATATCTTGCGCTTTATTTCAAATTTGCTTCCTAAAAATTACACACTTCAGTATAGATCTCTTATAAGGAAGACCAATAACGCAGTTTTTTCAAAATTAAGAACTTCATATTTCATCATTACCTTCCATAGTAGCCCTACTTTTGAAAAACAATTATACGAGAGAAGTAAAATTCACTATTTCTTAGTGAAAAAATCACTTCAGGGACTTGTCCAGATAAAAAATTTCAATTGATCCACATTTTTCAGACAATCTAATGAATATGATAATGAACCAATTAACATGTTAAATCTAATGTTAATCATAATTGCAATTCTCAAAAGGCGCAAAACACAAGTAATGCAATAAATGAACAAATCATGTCATCATGCATCACAAAGACGTTAGACCTAAGATGTAGAACAATAACAACTTGGCGTCGTAATCTTTCTGTGCAAAATATACACGATGAATGAGTGTAAACAAAATCAGTTAAATGCATATTCATTTCCTTGCTAAGGCATGTATGTATAACTTAGTAAATAGTTTTAGATGTTAGTTTGTCTATCATATGTGATTTATTTGGTTGTGTTTGATGCTTTTATTTTTATGCTTTCTCTTATTTATGAATGAAGGTTCAGAAAACGACTCTGTCTACACTGCAAACCATTGGTAAAAACTTTATTTAAGCCTATAAATTAAGATAAATATTACAATGATCAACATCATTTCATGTTTGAGCTAGATCTTTTTCAAGAGGTTAATTTTATCTTCGTGTTCTCATCTCTTATATTGACTCCGATTTTCTAGTGTAAATAATGAGTTATTGTGACTGGTGCACTAATGCATGAAAAAGTAGTTCATACACTACAGATATTCATGAAAGGTTCTTGTCATTAGTAAAGTCGTATGTACTACATACAAGACCTGAACAAAATCTTCCTTTTTAACCCTTCAATCACGAGTAACATCTACCTCAAAATCCTTCTATATTTCTCCAGACATATCTTGTGGAGAAAAAAAACAAGGCTAACACAATTTAGAATTCCCGGAAAAACATGACTCCTAAAAGAGAAGACATAGGCTTTAGATAAGAAGACGAATGACAATGGTTCATTTCTTCATAGAAAATTATAGCTAGAATTGAACATACCTTTCACTAAGAAAAAACTCCAACGAAGTAATATTAGTACCCAAGTGTATCCTCTTGTGCAAAGAGGAGATCTCCATCTTTGTCACATCAATAACACAGCATCGTCATCTTTGCTTTCCCAGCATTTAAATGACAAGCACAGATTTATATCAATGCATCAGTAAATTAAACGCCGCAGTAGATAGAAATGCAAATAGGGTGGTGTCGTTAAAGCCAATGTAGAATAAAGCAGGTTACAACTTATATGAATGCACGGGGTTGTTGGAATAGTATTCTTAAGAAATAAAACAGGGGTTGACATAAGAAACAACTACACGCCTGAATTTTAATGGATCACATAAGCAAAAAAAAATTCAAGAATAAATTCTAGATATCGCACATCTTTTTTTGTCTAAAAATATTATTCCTGATCATTAAATTTTTTATCTGAAACTTATTTTTTAGTTCTTCTTATGTTTTATGTTTCTGATTTGTTGAGTTCAGAAATGCGCACATAAATGTATAGTCATGTCAAAACAAAAACAAAAATCGAATAGAAGTAAATAACTATAGGTTTTCCTTTTATAGTTTAGATACTAAAATTGAAATTTTCTCAGGAATTAAAAAAATACACACACTATTTGAAAGAGCAACTCTTTTAAACTGGTAGGTATAGTAATATTTCACCATCTACATCATTTCTATCAGCTATTAATGAGAGATAATGAGTAAGTAGCATACTGAACTACGACCGAAGTTCCATGGACACTTTATCTTTTCACTATTACCACCTTATATACTATTTTACAACCCCAAACTATTTTAAAGTGTAACAAACACACAATTAAACGTGACAAGAAAGATTCCGCTTTTTCCGGTGGGGAGAAGGTTTTCCCTTAATGGAGTACGTGTGTGAGAAAGAGGAAGATGGTTTAGTAGAATAAATATATGGGAAAACACCCAAAAAATTGCATCGGCGACTTCTATACGTGGTGAGAATGTTAAATAATCAATTTGAGTTCTAGAAAATTTAAAAAAAATAGAATTCAACTCTATTTCACAAATAAAGATATGAAAATAATTAAAAATATATCGACTTAAGTTTTAACGTTAATTAATTAAGTGTCCAAAGAAATCATATTCTAAACTCTTTTTCACCCCTAACTTGCCTCCGAGTGAGTGAGCACACTCTTTGTACTACCTCAGCACTGAAGGATGTAAATAACACTTTAAAATGGTTCAAAGGGGTATTAGAATCCCCATAAAGGAGAGGTGTGTTTCTGGAACAATGGTCATAGTTTATTTTGTGTTATGGTCAAAGAAGAAAAAATGGCAACTGAATCTAAGTCGAAAAGCTAAATTAAATAATATTACCTATTATATGACACTAATTTTGTATTACCTAAAAAAAGGGGGGGGAACTATTCATCTGGAAGAGGCAAGCCACCCCTAGTTGTTAAATATCAAAAGCTATGTATGGGAGGGGAGACACTTATTAAAATGAAGGCATGTCAAGAGTAGTTAAATAACTTATTCATGCAAAAAGTTCAAAAAAAGACATGATGTTTTTTAAAGATGAGAATACTTCAAATTAATTTGATGGAATCTTATACTAATTCCAAGGGAAGGGCAAAAGGAACGAAATGTTACTCTGTTTTAGGTCACCTTTCTACCCTCATTTTGGCCTATATTATCATGAAACTTCAAATGTAAAATCAACTAAATGATTTATCCAACATCCATGTAAAAAAATACTTTATTGAAGATTCAAAATTGCAAAATTGATGTCAAATTCTTTTAGTTTCAACAGTGCATACCTATGGATTTTATATCCAATTTTCTTCCATATGATGATGTCCCAAAGCGCAATCAATATCTATTACCTATTTTGTTTACACAATTTTGGATAGTTACACAATGTTTTCAATAAGAAAAATTACACAATCTCAATTTATAACTGCATTAACTAATTCCAGAATTTAGAATACCTTTATAAACAGTAGTGGAAAAAAACTTACTGTATTTCGTGACAAAGATACTGGCATACCATCCCTTTGTGTTCCATATTATTGCGGCACCATCAGTGGACGTAGAAGCTAATAACTCTTAATCTATGTTTTATAGATATAAAAATAGGAAAAGACATTAAAAAACTTGATCAAGAAAATCATGGGAACAATAATTCTTAAGATTCCATAATCTATTGATTAAGTATCATTTCTGCAAATGCATTTAAAGGCACAATAAATTCATGATTCTTCAATATTTTGAAAAAAAAAATTCAAGGAAGATTTCATGCTCATATTCAAAAATTAGATTCACACTTAAAAACTTAAAGAGTATCGCTCTTGAAATATCAATGTTTAGTTCTTCTATGACGTTTCTCACTTATTAAATTAAACCAATAATGGATAACGTGTAATTCTGTATTCAAATTCAGTTAATGTATCTTTAAATGTCACAAAATTCACCTCCAAGATATAACCCTTCAACACCATTTGTCTCCTTATTCACTTTCAATTCCACATGAGAACAAACTACTTTAAACACTCAGATAAGATCACACAAAGAAGAAACAACAATTTTACAACTTTGTTTGATGCCTAACAGATGAACAGAAAAGATAAAATTCACATGGGACTACAATTTTATGAAAAAAACATTTCATTCTGATCTTTAAAGTGAAAAATCTATATCCTAATTGTTAAAAGACACAAGACTAAGATCATTCACTTCATTTTTCCATCAGTTAGTTTCTTTAGAGTATAATCGACGTTTTCAGCACTTAAGTGTGAAAAAAGTAAGAGAACAAGATGAATCACTAATAAACACAAGTGCACAGACCCTGAAGTTATAGGTCCCCGGAGCTCATATCAAGTAAGTTCTCACATATGACAAATAACGGAGGATTATGTACAACTATAATCTGAGTAAAACTAATTATACCTAAAATCCATGTCTCTTGAAAAACTTGAGAGCTTTAGGTTCACCCAGAATAATGAGCATGGTTGGCCACAAAAAAAATCTAAAATATCCATCCTTCAAGATTCAAAGTAATACAAAGTCATGAAAACAAGGCAAAATCCTCATGAAATATAGGAGACATATATTTTTCATAAAATTTCTTACAATTGCGCATGTGACTAATTTGGAGCAATCAACACTAAAGGCCATGCCTTTACATGGACCAACATTTTTGAGAGGAAACTCCTTGCACATAAATTTTATATTATCTTCATCACCATAAAAGTCAAACAACCTGCATGAAAACAACAAACAATATTTCCTCTTCTCAAGGTAAGAAAAAAATAAAAGGCAACTCAATAATAATATTAAAAAATCAGACCAGTCATATGTATGGTCCTTTGTTGGGTGACAAACTTAATCAATAATGCGAAAAGATAACTATCATCCAAAACAAGACCTAGACCTGAATAACAAATGCTTGAAAAGTGAAAGCTGCAACGACACATGTCCATATAAGAACATAGTGTTGTGTTTAATTTATATGAAACTATATATCATAATGGAATTTTTTCTTTTATCAATAGATAAAAAATCATGAATGCAACATTTAGGATTGTCCAACCATTGCTACTCGCATCACTAGAAATCAGGTCTTGAGACGTTCTTACCAACATATACTAAAGATATTACATTAAAGCATTCCCCTATCATATCTCATGCTCACGTTCATTGATCTTCAGTCAGGTTTGTGACCTACCTCCAAAACCTTAATCCATCTTTTTAAATGGCTAATTCCTAGACTAGCTCTTAAAAAGGGGTTGGCCATAAGAAAAAAATATCTCCAGGATGGCATGACGTTAAGGTTCACTGAAGATCCGGATTACCTCTTGACTTATTAATTACAAGAGCAGGACCGTCAATCCATTGATGGTCCATCAATGATGGTTGTCAATGAACATCACATTGCCTAGTCTCGGCCACTTAAGAGGTTAATTGATAAATTAACCCCACATTCTAATTAAATTGTAGACGGTTATTTTACCTATTTGAGGGTATTTTCAGATTATTAAAACATAGAAACCATTAATTCGAATTCATTCCTCAAATTAAACCCTTTCCTCCCTAAATAGATTTTCTCAAAACTCCGTTGGAGGTCAAGCTCGAGATCAAGCTAGGAGATGAGTTATCAACTGATGTCTTCGATAATTTTGGTGGGCATTCAACCTATAAGGTATGGTAACTCTTGACTCTTGAATAACCTTTGATTGAAGGAGTTCTATCAAATATTTTCCAAAGTGTTTCAATTATCAAGTTTCTCAATTTCCAATGTAAACATGGGTTCACTGTAATGATTAATTAATGTTCACTCAAGGTTTTTACGATTATTCTCAATGAAATTCCTTGAAGAATCCATTATCTCCCTAAACTCTCAATTTAGCCTATAAAGTGGGTTTTATGATCTTGATTGGATGTTAATGGAATTAAACTTACATTGTGATGTATTATTGAATGATATGACTATCTTTAGCTATTGATTATGAATTATTGAGGATTGATCTGTGTTGATCATGACTAGGAGAAATGATAAATTGACCTTACTTCTTATCTATAGTATAGGAATTGGCGTTTTATGGTTTGATCCACTTATGGTGGAAGTATTTACTTCTTGTATATTTGTACATGTTGTGATCTTGGACTTGAGGGTAATATATGTAAAGTGAATTGTTATTATGATTATCATGAGTATGAAGGTGTGCCATGAAGATTATGTATGTACTCCTCAATGTTAGTATCATGATTAAGGTGTATTGATAATAAGAAGAATTAGGTGAATGATAATGTTACGGTAAGGTATGGTCTACATGATTGGTTATGTTAAGTACTATTGTGGAATGATCCCTACCTATGTGACCCCTATATGAATGTGTGATCTTATACATGTTAGGAGTTCACTATTTAATGTTGAATGTTGTTATGTCTCCTACGATAAAGTGTGGGTGTGCAGGCTAAAATTCCTAAAGGCATTATATGTTAATTGTTCATGACTAGGGGATACTTCTGGATGTTTTGGGATCCCTTGAAGAGAAGTTTCCTCAATAACAATGTTGTCGCTATTATGCAATTATGATGACCAATCTGCACGCACACACACTCCCCATGCATAATTATGAATATGATATGTTTATGGTGTCAATTGAAAGGATAATTCTAGTATGCACCCTTAAATCATATCATGCATGAAAAGTATATGACTAGCACGGTATGAGAAGTTGTTGCATATATGTGTTTATGTGAAAGTATTCCTCACATATGTACACACATATGAATGTATGAATGAATTAAGTTAATGATAATCAAGTGAAAGTGATTCTCTTCAATGGTTTCCTCAATTATACTCTAAACTAGACTATATTCTGAATGTTATATTTATGTGAAAGGACATTCTAATACAAAGTAGGTTCTATGATGAAAGGTCATTCTCATCTTAGCAGTCTTTGAGCTATATGATATGTAAGGGAATGAAGTATCTAAAGCCTATTTTATGAATAATGTTACGCAAAGGCTTGAAGATGTTTTAAAAAAGAATTTTGAGCTTAGCACTGAGTGAACATTAAAATGAGATACGTTTAGCAAGTTGGATTTTACATTTAGCAAGTTCGGGTTCATAAGGACTTGTGTTGTCTCATGAGATTGTAGCCTTTTACGTTAGCAAGTTTGGGTTTCTAGTAGCAATCTCCTTCTTCCATAATTATGTGCCTTTGTAGGTCTTAGATAAGTGGATCAACTTAGATAACTTTTATGTATGTAGGTTCTACGTTGGAAAGTGGTACCCCCTCTTTTCGGTATAGGGGTAGAACATCGGATTCCAAGTAGCTCACATACTCTATCTCTGTTATGGGAATGTATTCTTAATGTTCAGAAATAAGTTAAGATATTTAATTGATCAACTTAGATAACTATTATGTTTGTAGGTTCTACATTGGAATGTGGTACGCCCTCTTTTTGGTATAGGGGTATAACATCGGATTCCAAGTAGCTCACATAGTCTATGTCTGTTATGGAAATGTATTCTTAATGTTAAGAAATAAGTTAAGATAAAAGTATGAACTCTAGTCATGATTTCTTGAAGAGTTACTTAGTGAAGGTAGGAATATGTACCCTACTTATGCATTGCAGAAGTTGACTTCAAGGGAAGTTATGATTAGGGCTTTTTATGTAATAAGGACTATGGTTCTTGTATGTTGATATGAATTAATGTTAAGGTTGACTTTACTTATGTGAATACATGAATTATTATTATTCATATGAATCACACTTATGGATTACTATTGGGTTTTCTTAGTTTATGTGGAGATATGAGACTCCATGTGTACATTGCAGAAGTAATCTTGTGAAGGGACTGTGAGGGTACTTTGCCCATGATATGAACTAAATGAGTTATGAATAAGATGTCTTGAATAAATGAGTTCTTATGTGACCATTAATAAAGTATGTGGGTCCTATGTCCAATAATAAATTAAAATAATGTGACTTGATGAATATGATGTGCCTAGTCTAGGACGGCTTCCTACGAACACTAAGTGTGAGTAGAATTATGGAATGTTACATTCACAATTCTCTAGTGTGACTAGGGGTTGTATTAGGATATGGTTCTTATGTGAAGGTTATGTGTATGATGTGCTTATGTCTGAATGAAGGTTTTGTGAAAGTTCACCTTTGGTGACCTTAAGGTTACACTTTGGTATGGATGGTGGAATGGGATACTATTGATACATCGCACTAAGTATTACTTGAGGGTTGCTTGAGGGAAGAAGTTAATATAAAAGGGAAAATTAAAGTATTGGAGGTATGAAGTGTTTCTCAAATTATCACGAGCACCCCGTAGTCGTAAACCGGCGTGTTCGACCTCTCAAAGATCTCGTAAAATCCACATGGATCATTCGTTGCATACGATACTTAAAAATAAAAAATAATTTAAAACTTTATTCACATACAAAGAATACTTTCATTAAATAGTAAGCGGGGGACTTGATAACATCTAACATTACAATATGTCTCATTAAACCATCTAATAACTTTTGGAGCACAACACTTAAAACTAAGCCCATAAAAGACTCAAAATAGAGACTAAACCTCCAACACCTACACTTTAGTCAAAAGGGGAAAAGAAGGGGTTATCACACTAAGCACTAAGTATGTAAGCTATCCAAAATCATGAAAAAAGATAAATCTAGTAAAGAAACATGCTTTCATGACATTTTGGTAAATACTTTCATCGGAAGAGTTTAAGAGACACAATACAAGTCAACATTCACATATATGACATATTAAACTATTATCAACATATACCATTTAATTCCATATTCATCAAGTAAGTCATTTCACCATTTGGACTCTTTAGCTAATTTACTCTTAGACCCACCTAAGTAAGACATGAAGAGACTGCTCATACACCTTCTTCTAGCACACTTAATTAAATGTTCCAAAAAGCCACTCCAGATAAGAACCTTTATATTCGACATACTTTTACTAAGTGAATACTATTCATTAAACCATATAGGAGACAACTAAGAGAATATGGGATTCAACATAATGGTCATAGAAGACATAGGGTACTCACTTTACCATCTTCGAGGCCTACCCGTGTCATGGTTAGATAGCATCCCATACTACGACCTACACATCATAAAACCGTTCCTATAAGTAGAGTTTACATTTTCATGATGAGAATAGGCATTTAAAACATCCCATGTAGGCACATCGTTTAAGGGATATCAAAAGGCTTCTTTTTACTATAGTTTCCTACTTCAAGAAGCTTTGATTTGGTTCTCATAAAGTAAATTCATGCACATGAGCTTATTAGAGAAGTTACCATCTCTATGCCCTACCAACTCATAATTCAATTTTCAAGAAGAGTCCACAAGGGTTGTCCATCAAGGTTCATTAGGATAGATCATTCATGAAATAGGTAAAATGCTAGATGTATCTGATTCATTTCATTATAAAACTTCTTTTCATATTCAATATTTTCACATTCACTTAGGTTTCTAGACTCATCAAGAAGGGGCACCATTCTTAGGTCTATCGATTCAAGACATGCTCTAGAATACCTTACTTGTTATTTAAGGAAGGTCACTAATATCACATTATACCTTCACATATACCATAACATGATACTACTACAGTTAACATAATAATGCCAACAAGGCCATGATCATGATAACAAAATGAAGTAAACAATGCCACCATAAGTGGACAACACAAGACAATAGCAAATTTATATAAATTCTACATTAGCAGGGAATTAGGTCAACTTACCAACTTCCAATATCCAAGATTAAAATTTCTTAACATGCAAAAAAATTCACAGTATTATATCATAATTACAATAGAAATCAACTTTACAACTCATTATAATCACAACTCCATCAACATTAGATCATAAGAAATAAACTCAATTCATTAGCCAAATTTAGGGATTTGAGGTGATTGAGGTTTAATAGATATTTTCATTGCAAAAAATCAATTGAACATCTAAAATATCATATCTGATTGTTTGAAATCGTTTCATACAAGAACCCTTGAGTTAAGAGTGATAATTGAACTTTTCCATAAACATTGAAATTGGATTAAGGTGATAACCTTTTATAGAAAAACTCCCATACCTTATTACATGAAATACCAAGAGAATTTAAGAATAAATCCGTCAGAATCAACAACCCTAGCTCCATCTCGATCTAATGCTTCCATGGAGTTTAGGGAGAACTTTAGGGAGGGAAGGGTTTTGATTTAAGGAAAAGTGAATAGCGAATTCTAACTGACGAATTTAATGTTTTAACCCTCATAATATACCAAAATAAAATTAAAATAAATGAACCAATATTTAATTAGGTAAGGGTGGATTTACCAAACCACCCTTGGCTTGGCCGACTCAAATTTTGAATTGTAGGTTGCCACTTATGACACCCACTACAGACCGTAGGTGGGTTGATGGGCCGTATTGTTGCGTCATCAAAGGTGTCTGAGGTTCCAACATGTGAGACTTTATCCTTTGATTAAGTCCGGACATACGGAGGTCACTCACACCCTGTAAGTCGACCGTCTGTCTATAAGTCATGGCTGTAGGTCACATCATTTTTACAATTTTGGGGTTTTACTTAGGGTCCTCCTCAAGGACCCTTGGAGTGGTCTTTAGGCAGTCGTACCTAGACGTTTAACCCATTAACATGACCATCAAGGTAATGAGGTTCTTCTACAACTATTAAACCTCAAACAACACATTCAATTTAACAACAACACAGTAGAACACACTAGCACACAAATGACTAGTCTCCTAAAGTCTTGGTTGTTCCTTGATGTTAGACCTCAAACACTACCAAATTTACCTATAAACTCATTTTAACATTAAATCAACAAGAAACCATCCCCTAAAACTCTTGTGAAACTCTAGTTCATCCTATTTCATTTTGAGGGTTGTAACACAAATGTGATAAATTGATTTATGTGTCATTAGGCATAGTTTCCAACTAAATTTCCTCTTTAAAGTATGGTTTTGAATGGTTATCATACTTAGTGCATTCTTGTACTAATATCATTCTTCTTTATCTTTTTACACTAAGTGTAGGTGGTGATGGTTAAATGATCTTTCCTAGAATGAAGAGGTTGGATTACTATTCCCATGTTTCGGTGTGTCCTTAATAATTCAATGACCTTTATGTTATGAGTTTCTTTAAGTTCATGTAATAGACTAGTAATGTTCTTTTTGAATTGTAAGGGTTTTGTCCCTATTATATTGAAGTCATATCCAAGACGGAAAGATGAGATATAGTATCCTAACTTTATATTAATGGCTAAATGAGATGACTTTTTAATCTTGTGTTATATTATGAAAAAGTTTTCAATTCTACACATTTTTTTATGACAATGCGATGAATGAATGCTGATAGCTTCTATAATACCTCCGAGAGGTCGAGTAGGCCTGGTTACCACTAAGGGGTGCTCTCGGGTCGTAAAAAACTTGGTATCAGAGCATAAGGTTATAAAAATGATATTATGCTTTATGTCTCATGATCCACGTCTAGTAGAGTGTTGTTCATCGGTGTGAGTCATGACACATCTATGAGAGAGAGGCTATAGGACAATAAAATTTCACATTCTTCGTTAATATCGTGTCATGCCAAAGTATTTAACTCCATATGATCTCTCTCTCTAATTTTCCTTGTCTGACGGTCTTCTAGATGTAATTTCTTAGAAGGGTTGTTGTTTCAAGGCTTGGGGGAGAAGAAGGTAAATTTTAATGCTTATTATATCTAACCTTAGGAAAGTCATCATGAGCTTCTTGTCTCCATTGTCACGTAACCTTAAGGGACCATTTTGTTAGGGTAAATGTAATTGTATGAACTTGATATAAAACCCCTTTATATGAACCTTAAGTGTGAATCACTCTATTAGAACAAAGGCTACCACCATGTGAGTATGGTAACTGGAGTAGTTCTAGTTACAGATTGAGACAAGAGTACAAAGCATGCCCTTCATATTCCTTAACCATGTGCCTGCATGGGATGTGTTTTAGTTCTACCATTGGCAAGTAGAACACCCTCAACCGAGTAGGTTAGATTTCTTGATTCCATGCCTTGGTATTATGGTCTATGTCGGTTATTGCCTATTCTCATCATGTGAGATACTTGCAAGCATTAGAGAATCTATATGAAGTTTAGGTGGTGGTATGGGACGCTATTTAGACATTGCACAATAGGCTTTGAAGGCGTTAGTGGGAGTCTCTAGGTCTTGTCCAAGACCATTACTTGATTTTCCTTTATGTGATGAATGTATCTTAAATGAAATAATTAATATAATGACTTAAGTAAGAAATTATGTTAATGAGTAAGTTCTTATCTAGAGTAGTTATGGGTTGTCTAGTTTAAGTATGAAGGGGACATAGGACTGGTCACTTCTTATCTTTCATAGAGAAGTTTTAAGAATGACTCTAGTTAGGGAAGATGTTTGATTATGTAGATATGATCTATACTTAGGTGGTCTTAAGGATTACTTAGGTAATCTTGAAGAGGTCAATTATGGACGTTATCTTCTTGATTTACTTAAGTGGGTCTTTTGATAGCCTTTGGAAAGAGAATGTCATATTATGTATTTGTTGTTGTATCAATTGAGTATAATTCTATGTTAGGTAGTCTATAGGATCTCTTAAGTTTGTGTGTAAGGGATTGTATGGGCGGTCACTTCACAACTCACTCAAGTGTGACTTCGAATTACCTTTGGTAGAAGAATCTCATGTTCATATGTTTGATGTCTTGTAAGTGTATATGTGTCTTATTATAAGTAGTTTTCATGATTGAATTAAAAGTATTTTTTCCATAACGGCACCAATACAAACTATTAAATGAAAGTGGAAAGAAACACTAGCGAAACATACTCCACTAGTTAAAGACTATATGTAAGCTAGATAAACACGGTAGACATCCTTGAAAGCATAAGGGCCTACCAAGTCTGGATGAAAGCACCACGTCCGGATAGTTGTATGTCAACCTGTAAACTCTACCGTCCCCCTGTGCCTGCACGTAAATATATAGAGTTGTATGGGATTGGTGCACAATTGTACTATGTATGGGTGTATGCAAGCACACACCAAAGACATGCATCAGTAAGAATAGCTCTTTCCTAACAACACGATTATGGAAAGTCAAGTCTGTAGACTTGCCAAATTCGGATTATCAAAGTTAGTAAACTTGGAATCAAGGACATAACACATATCATATGTCATTAGAACTTTAAATCATGGACATGACATTAAGACTTTTCAAAATAAGGGCTCAACATATGGGACCTCGACTAGGGAGTTTTCATTAAAAAACACAGAGTGTAATTCATTCATTCATATGTACTTCATTTCATTTCGTTCATAGGCTAGTGTGAACACCATCTATACCTAGGATGTGTTGAAGACTTTCATCGAGTTTGTTGTGCAATGATTAAGAATAACCTAGTCTCATTACTTAAGTCTAGCTCATCTCTTGATTATCCTATCCTAACACCTTTGGTATATTTATTTCATTATGTACATCATTTAAGGTTGGCCTCACTCATTCATTGAGAACTTTAACTTTACCCTACATATATCATGTGAGCATCAGGAAATCCAGTGTGTCCCCCACACCAAAAAGAGCTAGAATCACCGGCCAAAGTGACCCAAAACATGTTAGCGTACATCGAAATTGAACCCCGCTAGATCCCTATATTGGCAGTATAGGTTAGAAGACTAGGAGATATACGGAGACCCATACTCGGCACGCTGGACAGTCTCATCTCATGAGAGTTATGTGAACCTCCACCTTCTCGAAATAAGGCATCACCGTTCATAGCTAGTATATCTGTTCTCAATATAAAGTTCCATTTCATTAAACTCATATGTCATGGTAGTTGGCTTCTAGTATGAGGACAGCACAACTCAATAGATGATTTCTCATCTCATCATTAATATTAAGTGTGTTAATCTCAATACTTTCATTAGAGTGTTCGTAGAGACTGATCTCTTCATTAAGTTTACGCTCTCATATGTGAGTACGTTTTGGTAACACTTAGTTAGGATCATTTGATATTGCTCCCATATTTTACATTAGCCTCAAATTATGTTGTCACCACATTGCTTAACATTAGCACATTTGCTCTTCATAATTACTCACCCATGTTTACGTGAATGTACATTCCATCATATGCCAATGCACTTGGCCATTTAGTGTGTTTCAAAGTCTTGCTTAACCCTTTTAGAGTTTCATCATTTCATTGTTCATATCATCATTTCATTGTTCATTTTGTCATATGCCAATGCACTTGGCCATTTAATGTATCGTACACTAGTACTTAACCATTCTAGGGTTTCATCATTTCATTACTTACATCTTAGGTTCACTTATTTGTAATTGTATGCTAGACTTATGGGTCTATACAAACAATCCATGAGGCTTCGTTCATAGTTTGTTAAGTGTCTCATAGCTTCCTAAAATTATTTCGTACAAGCCTTCTGTATCTTGTATGTATGCCAAGATTTCGAATTCGATCTTATTAGGTGACATTATTCTTGAACATTTGATTCACGTTTGATTTATGTATCAATGTTGAAATTTGGGTCAAGGGAAACCAAGTTAAAATTCCATGAACAACACTTACATTTTTGCTTTATTTTATTTTTAGTCCTCATGATATTGGGCCCCTAGATCGAACCCCAATATAAACATTTCTTTTTAGTTTTTTTTCTACAACTTTACTGCTTTGGATGAGGGGTTGTGGGTTCGAACCCCCACAGCCCCCCTTTTTTTCCTATCTATTTTCGTTGTCCATTTCGGCTTAAATTGGAGGTTGTTGGATCAAACCCCCACATTCTCTCTTTATTCTTTTCTTTATTTCTCTTCGGACTTAGAGGTTGTGTGTTCGAACCCCCACAGCCTCCTTATCGTTTTTAGTTTCATTTAAAAGTTCACTACTTAAGCGTTGGCTGTGAGGTTGTGGGATCGAGCCCCCACAACCTCACTTAATTTTTTTTTATTTCTCTCTTTTTCTCTTCCTTCACCCAGAAGGTGGTGGGTTCGAATCCCACTCCTCCGATTACTTTTATTAATTTAAAATTCCCCTCTTAATCTCTTGTTAGGCCGAGAGATTGTGGGTTCGAATCCCACACCTCTCACTTTTTTCCATCATTCATGTAGTGAGTTCTTGGGTTCAATCCCCACTAACCTCATATGATTTAAATATATTTTTAAACCTTTCAACCTCAAGTATTCTGGCCAAAAATTACATCACCAAGTGCTGGAAATTTTATTAAATTTTCTAGCCTTTATTTAACAACATTCATACGTTCGTTTTGAGGTACTTTAACAATTTGTTTAACGAATTCTTAGGTGTAGATTTGTTGTTGTTTTAGCTTAGATTTTTCCACTTAAGATCAGCCACCTTACACATCATTTAACATCACTATTTACACACCTTATGAACAATAATTCCAATCATCAAACCAGCCAATTTAAGACTTCAAATGAAGATAAACAACAAACATTTTACATATTGCACCACATCATTTCGATGACATCATTGAACTTGCTTACTATTTCCAAGCAGAAAATCATAAGGAACATCATATTTCACACTTAGCTACCAGAAACCATACCAAAAACATGTTTTCTAAACTAAATTATATCGAAATCGGAAGCAGACTAGGGACAAGGAGTTCAACAATAAATTGGACAGCCCTAGATTCATACGTTGAATTTTGCAGATACAAATTTCTTTTAGAAAAAGGATTCAAAGAGAGAAAACCCATACCTTGTTGTAGCTTTCCACACCTTCCAAGAGATGCCAAAAATCTCTAATATAGAGATAATCAAGTGAAAGAAATAGTTCATAATTGCATTAAAAGTATTTTTGCCAAAACAGCTCCAATACAAAGTCTGAAATGAAGGTTTAAAGAAACCCTAGTGAAACATACTCTACTAGCTAAAGCCTATATCTAATCTAGATATGCACGGTAGACATCCTCGAAAGCATGAGGGCCTACCATGTCCGGATGAAAGCGCCACGTCTGGATAGTTGTACATCAACCTGTAAACAATAGCGTCCACCTGTGCCTGCACCTAAAAAAATAGAGTTGTATGGGATTAGTACACACTTGTACTAAGTATGGGTATATGCAAGCACACACCAAGGACATGCATGAGTAAGAATAGCTCTTTCCTAACAACATGATTATGAAAAGTCAAGTCAGTAGACTTGCCAAATTGGGATTAGGAAAGTTAGTGAACTTTCCATATTTGGATCAGGAAAGTCATTCAATGAGAGTAACATGCATCATCATACATATCATATTGCATACAACACATAACATCTAAGACAAAGCACACATCATATTGCGTATAGCACATAACATCTTACTCATAGCATATATTATATGTCATGAGACCATGGAATCATGGATTTGACATTAAGACATTCCAAAATGAGGGCTTAACATATGGAACCTCAACTAGGTATTCTTCATCAACAAACACAGAGTCTGCTCCATTCATTCATACATACTTCATTTCATTGTCATTGGCTAGTGTGAACACAAACTATACCTAGGATGTAGTTTAAGACTTTCATCGGGTTTGTTGTTCAACGATCAAGAATAACCTAGTGTCATTAGTTGAGTCTAGATCACCTCTTGATTATCCTATCCTAACACTTTTGGTATCGTTCATTTCATTATGTGCATCATTTGAGATTGGCCTCATTCATTTATTGGGAACTTTAACTTTAACCGACATAGATCATGTGAGCATCATGAAATCCAGTGTCTCCCCCACACCAAAAAGAGGTGGAATCAACGTCCAAAGTGACCCAAAACATGCTAGCGTACATGGGAATTGAACCCCGCTAGATCCCTATATTGGCAGTATAGGTTCGAAGACTAGGAGATTTAAAGAGACCCATACCTGGCATGCCGGGCAGTCTCAACTCATGATAATTACGTGAACATCCGTTCCCGAAAGAAGGCATCACCGCTCATAGCTAGCCTATTGGTGCTCAGTATAAAGTTGCATTTCATTCAACTCATACTTCATGGAAGCTCTCTTCTAGTATGAGGACATTACAGCTCAGTCGATGATTTCTCATCTCATCATTAGTATTAAGTGTGTTAATTTGAATACTTTCATTAAAGTGTTCATATAGACTGGTCTCTTCATTAACTTTACTCTCTCATATGTGAATACGTTTTGGTAACATTTACTTAGTCTTATTTGAGATTGCTCCCATCTTGTACATTCGCCTCAAATCATGTTGTCACCACATTCTTTAACATTGGCACATTTACTCTTCATAATTATTCAACCCTTTTTACGTGAATGTTCATTTCATCATATGTCACTGCACTTGGCCATTTAGTGTATTTCACACTCTTACTTTACCCTTCTAGGGTTTCATCATTTCATTGTTTATTTCATATATGCCAATGCACTTGGCCATTTAATGTATCTTACACTAGTACTTAACGATTCTAGGCTTTCATCATTTCATTACATACATCTAAGGTTCACTTATTTTTAATCGTATGCTAGAGTTAAGGGTCTATGCATACGATCCATGAGGCTCCATTCATAGTTTGTTAAGTGACTCATAGCTTCCAAAGATTATGTAGTACAAGACTTCTGTATCTTGTATGTATGCCAAGATTTTGATTTCAATCTAAGTAGGTGACATTATTATTGAACATTTAATTCACGTATGATTTATGTATCAATGCAGAAATTTGGGTCAAGGGAACCCAAGTTCAAATTCCTTGAACAACACTTACATTTTTCGTTTATTTTATTTTTAGTCCTCATGACATTTGGATCTTAGATCGAACCCCAGTGTCAACATTTCTTTTTAGTTTTTTTTCTAGAACTTTTCTCCTTTGGCTGAGGGGTTGTGGGTTTGAACCCCCGTAACCCCCTTTTTATTTACCTATCTATTTTCCTTGTCCATCTCGGCTTAACTTGGAGGTTGTGGGATCAAACCCCCACAGCCTTTCTTTAGTTTTTTCTTTATTTCTCTTAGGGACTTAGAGGTTGTGGGTTCGAACCCTCACAGCCTCCGTATTTATTTATTTTTAATTTAAAAGTTAACTACTTAAGCGTTAACAGTGAGGTTGTGGGATCGATCCGCCACAACCTCACTTTATTTTCTTTTTAATTTATCTCTTTGTCTCCTCCTTCAGCCAAGAGGTGGTGGGTTCGAATCCCACTTCTCCTATTGTTTTTATTAATTCAAAGATCTCTCTTAATCTCTTGTTTGGCCGAGAGGTTGTGGGTTCGAATCCCACACCTCTCATTTTTTTTCCATATTTCATGTAGTGAGGTCTTGGGTTCAATACCCACTGACCTCACATGTTTTAAATATACTTTTAAACCTCTCAACCTCAAGTATTATGGCCGAAAATTCCATCACCTTGTGCTGGAAATTTTATGAAATTTTTCAGCCATTATATTACAACATTCATACGTTCGTTTTAAGGTACTTTTCCAGATTGTTTAACACATTCTTAGGTGTAGATTTATTTTTTTTAGCTTAGATTTTTCCCCTTATGATCAGACACCTTACACTTCATTTAACATCACTATTTACACACCTTATGCACAATAATTCCAATCATCAAACAAGCCATTTTAAGACTTCAAATGAAGAACAACAACAAACATTTTACACATTGCACCACATCATTTTCGGTATACATCATTGGACATGCTTACTATTTCCAAACATAAAATCATAAGGAACATCATATTTCACACTTAGATACCAGCAACCATACCAACAACATGATTCCTAACTAACTTAGATTGAAATCGGAAGGAGACTAGGAACAAGGAGTTCAACAATAAAGGGGATAACCCTAGTTTCATACGTTGAATTTTGTAGAAAGTAATTTCTCTTGGAGACAGGATTCCAAGAGAGAAAACCTATAACTTTTTGTATCTTTCCACACCTTCCAAGTCATTCCAAACACTCCCCTAAACCTTCAACACAAACCCTTCAAGAAGATGATGCAAAAATTTTGTTTTTTAAGATAGCTTGCTTGCTTGTATATATTTTTTTGTAAGTTCTTTGAGTGTTGAGAACTTTTGATTGTTTTCTAATGTTTTTATATACTGTTTTTTCATTCAAGAAAAACAATTTGGACGAGAGAGAGAGACAGAGATTTAGACGTGAGACAGAGATAGTTTGTGTGAGATAGTGCCTCTTAAAACTAGGATAGTTTGCAAGACTTAGTCAATTTGAATAAACCTTAATTAATAAATAATAAATAATAATAAAATCTGATTTTCCTTTTTAAATTAGCTATTAATTATTAATTTATTAAATTAATTCACCAATAACAAAAATCACATTAAATCATTGCTCCCACTTAGGTTCGAACCCGGGTGGAGCAAGACTTCATTTCAAGGGCTCAATTCCGGACCTCTCTCCCTAAATTAACCCTCCACTTTATTACTTATGATACTACTCTTATATAGGAAAAAGACCATTTTACCCCTAGACCCTTCAAACCTAAGATTTCTTCTTTTTAAGTCCGATAAAGAATCATTTGATTAAATCTTCGTATTCGAGAGCCCTACATGGTTGGACCCAACCTTTTAAATCTAAAATAACTTCCCAAGTTAGTGTCTTGGTTGTAGAAAGGGTTCTGAGGTTTGGTTCTACGCGCATCAATCCGTGTGAACCCTTGTCTAATCGTAGGCATTCTTGACACATTAAGCATTTCTTATCTTATTCATTTTTAGGGTTGTTACAGGATTGTACTCATTCCATGATTTTATCTATCTCTACAGTTGTTGGATGGTGAGGAGCATTTGGGACGCAAGACTTGGATCGTAGCATCATTCAATCGAAGTTGATGTATGTCCTCATTTGACTCGAGGACATAAATATCTTTTATGTTTCTTATTGAAGTGTTGTAATAGACTAAGTCTTTCTACATTCTTATTTAATGGTCCACGTCCCAAGTATTCTCGTGTATAAGATTGATGAGGTTGATACATACTATTTCCTATGATTTTATATGAAAGAGATTTTTATGACTATGAAATGTTTTGTGAAAAGTTTTAATTTTGCACTATTTTTCACTATGTATATGTGATGAACGATATGTAATGTCTTGTACAATACCTCTGAAAAATCAAGTACGCTGGTTGTAATACGAGATTAACGTCGTGACAAGATTGGTATTAGAGCATCGGTTGTGAAAGTAGTTTAAGGAATTGAAAAGTCTCATCAAGTCACATCTAATAGAGTCTTGAACATCGTTGTGAGTTGCTACACATCTATGATCAAGAGGATATAGGGTGATAGATTTTCCCTTCTTTTATACTCCTTTGTCATGACATAGAGTAAAAGTTTATGAGTACTGTTTTCTTAAGGTTTTCCTTGTATTTCTGGATGATGAATACGAGGAGGACACTGGCTAGGAGTGTTGAGGAGAATGATGTGCATAAGGAGATTCAACCTCAAGTTGAGAAAGTTCCTCAAGGTGCTCAAGTGCCTCCCCAAGGTGATCAAGTCCCTATTGTGGAAGGAGGTGATAATGTCCCGGAGTTGAGCAATAGAGATATTAGAGAGGCTTTGCTTGATTTAGTACGATCCATGACTACTCAAGTGAATTTGAGTATGGAACCTAGGGTGAATGTTGTGGAGAGCAATATGACCTCTAGATTGAGAGATTTTATGAGGATGACTTCTCTCATCTTTCTTGGCTCTAAGGTGGGAGAGGATCTCCAAGAGTTTCTTGATGGTGTGTACAAAGTGTTGAGTACCATGGGGGTTACATCTAGGGAGAAGGCGGAGTTGGATTCGTATCAATTGAGGAATGTTTCTAAAGTTTGGTACACCCAATGGAAGGATAATAGGACAGAGGAGTCGGGTCCTATTGAGTGGGAAGAATTTAAGGAAGCTTTTCTAGGTAAGTACTTTCCCGTTAAATAAGGGATGTTAAGGTAGAGGAGTTTATCAATCTCAAGAAAGTCAATATGAGTGTCGAGGAATATTCTTTTAAGTTTTCAATGCTATCTAGATATTGGCCATCTCTCGTTTCTAATCCAAGGGATGAGATGAGTCATTTTGTGACCGTGGTCGCCGACTTAGTGAGGGAGGAATGTCGTACAATGATGCTACATGATGATATGACCCTATCTAGACTCATGGTGATACGCAATCAATAAAAGAGTCTAAACTTGGAAGGATTGCTAGAAACATCAAAAGGAGTGGTTCTAGTGATCAAGGGCAACCTAGGTTTAAGAAAAGGGCTCAAATTCAAGATGAACCTTGGAGTGCTAAGGCAAAGGAGGTGGTTATCAAAATGTGAAGTCTACATGTGTAACTTGTGGAAAGAGGCATTATGGTGAGTGTCTAAGGGGTAGCGTAAGTATCTATAGTTGTGGTTAAGAAGGACATAAAGTGAGAAACTGTCCTACCATTGCTTCTATAGGAAGAGAGAATAAGTAAGTTTCTCCTAGTGTTCCAAGGGATGCTATTCCAAAGGCAAAAAATCATTTCTATGCACTCCGTACTTGGAGAGAAAAGTCATATGAGAGTGATAATGATGTTAGTGATATGCGTTCCTTCTGGGGGGGGGGGGGTATGGTTAGTAGATGGGATAGAAAGTCCTAGAAGATGTTGCATGTGCATGGTGTTTCGGAGTTTTGTTGAAATTGAAATTTATTAACTTCTTGCCATGTGTATTTTGTGCAACCATTATTATGTTGTAAGATATGCTTATATGATGTTATCTTGCATATTATCATTTTTCTATCATGATTTGCCTAAAAGTTGCATTTTTAAAAAATTTGCTCAATTCACTGTAATGCTTTGCCTACTGACTGTGTCATTTTGCAAAAGTTAGCTAATTCGTTTTTCGGTCTAAAATTGTTTTAATGATGTAGGAACTGATGTATATGAGTATGATATTGAATATAAAATGAGTTTTTGTTAGTTGGAATGAAGGATGTGAGTTTATTGCATGATAAGTTGTAGAAGTAGTTTCTATATTCTTGTTGTTATTTTAGCCTCTTCAAGTATGTGAAATAAGGTTCCTCTTATATGTCTGTATCGTGTACTGTGCCGTATGTTTATGTGCTGCTAGTCTTGAGTTTCTTATCTGTAGAAAGTGCCTAGACAATAAAAAGTGTCATTCGAGGACGAACGTTGTCCAAGTGGGGGAGTATTGTTACACCCTCAAAATGAGCTAGGTTGAAATAGAGTCTAACACTTGTTTCATGATGTGTTAAAGTTATAAAATTTTTATTAATGGTTTTCCAAGGCAGTATATAAAGTTTCAAGTGTTTTGAGGTCAAACGTCGAAGAACATCCAAGACGTTCGAAAACTAGTCGGAATTAAACTAGTGTGTCGTAGTGTTTTGTATTAATGTTTTAGGTGATGTTTGAAGGTAAAATTTATTAGAGAGGGTTCCTACGTGTATCCTGATATACAAAGGCTCAAAACGTTTGAGAACGACGCCACGGGGATCATTAAAAGGGTCCCCGAGGAGGACACAAACATGGGCCAACGAGGCTACCAAACAAATAAGATTTGGCATGCTGCTGCGCGACGTACAGCTATCATGCAGTAGGCAAAAGTCTTGCAGCAGGGCTTTTACGAACCATTTTATCCTGAAATATTCGAAAAATAAGATTTTGAAGTGGCTCCATGATACGCAGTAGAGTCCCAGTTTTTGTTGCATTGTTTTTATATAAAATTCTAGTTGGTTACTTTTTCCAATAAGTGTAGGGGTATTTGGGGTAATTTAGGGGTGAATTACGGACGGTTATAGTACCTATTAAAACCCCTAAACACAACAATCATAGCTAAAACTCTCAACTCGAAACAAAACCTCTCCAATAACTCTCCAAAAATTCCATTGTTGAAGCTTTGAAGCTCCAAGGAAGAAATAGGATTTTTCAAGTTTTCTCCATCAATTTTGTGGGATTTTTATCACAGTTAAGGTATGGTTCTTCATCCTTGAAACTCTATTCATCAAGGAGCCCAAATTCAAAGAAGTCTTCTAAAATTTTCAAAGATGAATTGTCCGATTTCATGATCTACCCATAGGTTCTTGCATTAAAGTATTTTAAGAATTGAATATTTATTAAATAGTTCTTAATTTTAAGATTTTAACTAAATTAACCTATGAACCCATGTAATTGATGAACCATAGTTTCTGACTACTTTAAGCATTACTTAATATTGACTTAATGCTTATGAATCTTAGTATAGTTCTCTATGGGCTATTGATTGATGTAAGAATTGTAGTGAATTGATATCTAGTTTGTCTTATATTGATGAATCTATATTGAATTGACCTAGTTTGATTGAGTAAGATAGTTTTTACATTGAACTAAAATTCATGGCCATTATTGAATTGGATGATATACCATTCAATGAGGTGTTTAGGATGGATTGGTTTTACGCTTCCCTAATTCCCTTTATTTTATATCATTTAGACTTCAATTATGTTGTGATTAGTATGGTCCCCTTGTGCTGGCGGTGTTATGTGTTTTACGTGCAATTGATGTGGCCTTGTCGGCGTGACTTTATGTATTATGACGATCATGGTCTTGTCAGCAACAACTTGAACTATTTATGATTATTTGTGTAGCTGATTATATGATAATATCTACCTACATAATAAGTAATGCGGAAGTATATGTGTGCTTCTATTGATGTAGTTTAGGTGATCATGTTAGACTATAACTATGGCTTTGTATGTATAGTCTTAGGGTTGATGATTAGTTATTCGTAATTGACTATGCGAGTATATGATGTTCATATTCATGATTACATGATAGTGTATAGGATGACTTAAAAAGAATATAGTTATGCCTATGTGTTTCTAGAATGACATGTAATAAAATGAAGTATGTTGTGTCTTGTATTGGTTGACTTGTGTCCCTTACTTGATGCATGTATTAATGTGAATATGTGATGTCTTGAATTAGGATGATAAATCCTCTTAGTCATGTATTTGTGATTGATATGAGACCTTAAATGATGTTAAGAGAGTCTTTTATGTGAAATCTTTAACCTAGTGGTAAGGTTATGAATGTTGAAGTTGAAAGTCGTAATGGTATTCCTTCAAAGTAAAGGAATGACAGTCTTATGGTTGATTGGCTGGAACATCTTCATATCAAACCTTAGGAAACTGATCATAATCTTGTTCTCGCCATTGTAAGGTAACCCTAGAGATCCTCTTTGGTAGGGTCAATGTGACTGGGTTATGAACTTTATATGGAACCCCTTTATATGAACCTTAAATGTGAATTACTCTATGAGAACAAAGGCTAGCACCGAGTGAGTATGGTAAGGGGAGTAGTTCTAGTTAAAGAATGAGACTAGAGTACAAAGCATGCCCTTCATATTCCTTAACCATCTGCCTACATGGGATGTGTCTTAATTCTACCATTGGCAAGTAGAACACCCTCATCAGAGTAGGTTATAACTCCGGATTCCATGTCTTGCTATCATGGTCTATGTGGGTTATTGCATATTCTCATAATGTGGGATATTTGCTAGCATTAGAGATGTTCTATGAAGTTTGGGTGGTCGTATGAGACGCTATCTAGACAGTGCACTATAGGCTTTGAAGGTGTTACTGAGAGTCTCTAGGTCTTGTCCAAGACCATTACTTGATTGTCCTTTATGTGATGAATGTCTCTTAAATGAAACAATGAATATAATATTTCAAGTAACAAAGTATGTTAATAAGTACTTATCTAGAGTAGTTAAGGTTTGTTTAGTTAAGGTGTGAAGGGGACATAGGAAATATCACTTCTTATGTTACCTAGATAAGTCTTAAGAAAGATTCTAGTTAAGGAAGATGTTTGATTATGTAGACATGATCTATACTTAGGTAATCTTAAGGATTACTTAGGTAATCTTGATGACTTCAATCATGGAGGTTTTATTCTTGATTTACTTAAATAGTCTTTTGATAGCCTTTGGAAAGTGAATGTCATATTATGGATGTGTTGTTGTGTTAAGTGAATATGTGTCACACCCGAAATCTGCACCACGGATGAGACCGACGTCGTTAACATCTCAAAGGTCACAGACAAGCCTCTTCTTAGCTTTCATTACAATCATACAGTTAAATTTTGTGGAAAATTAAAAACTTTTAATATACTTAATGACGTATACTTAGACTTCATACTTAAGATTTATAAAAACGTACGGTATTCTAAAACTGTGTCGCATATATAGGAACGATCTAATAGTGCATATCTAGACATAGCAAATAAATAGTCAATATACCATATCGGCCTTATTAAAAAAGAATCCAAAGAAAACATAACAGAAAAAGTGTATTCTTAAAACTACTAAAAATTTACGTAAGCTATAATATGAAAGATAGTATCCGCGAACATCAGGACCTACCAAGACTTGGAGAAAGAGTTCCAAGATTCTTAAAGTCGACCTCATTAAGCTTCAATGGTAGGAACCTACAGTTGTAGTAATACAAAATAATAGGGTTAGTACGCAACATATACTAAGTATGGGTATATGCACATAACACATAAGGACATGCATGAAAAAAGAATCATTTATCATATCTTTAAAAAAACATGCTAAGCCATATGAAAATCTTCAATGCACATACCATATAACATATAAAAGTTAAGTATTTCATTGACATCAAACATAATCATAATTAAAGACATATAATCATAGTCATGTTAAAGATTCATATTCAATAAATCCCATAACTCAACATACAAAACGCTTACCAAATATCTCATCCCCAACCTACAAGTGCTATGGTCATGTGAAGCTCCATAACCCCATATAACCAAGTATATAAGATAGGAGACTTTAAGTAAAGCTTTGCTTCATATAACTTGTAACATAATTAGTAGTCGCCTCACATAGTAATATAACCAAATAACATATTCATCATATTAACCAACATTCATATAAGAATAACATCATATATCATAAACATATATCTTTCATATTATTATATTACTTAAAATCAATCTCCTAGGACTTTCCTTAGAGTCAACTTGTACAATGTCTAGGTAGCGTCCCATACCACTACCTATACTAAGACAACTCCTCAAGTCAGCCCTGTCAATGTTCGTTTACTTGTCTTTCCCTTTACATTAGGGAACATAGGAATTAACCAACATAGACCATAGGATCTAAACATGGAATCCGGTGTCTTCCCCTCAACAAAAAGAGGTGATCTTGTGGCCAATGTAAAACCTACATGACATAGATTTCTATGTGGATCCACTATCTAGTATCCTATGATGGCAACATAGTTCAAGAACTATGAGATGTATTAGAGACCCATAGTTCCACATTACATGGCAACCTCAATCTAATGAGAATCGTTGTGAACCTACCTTCCCCTAGGGAAGGGACACTTCCCATATGTAGTTCATCGGTGCTAGCTTAAGTCCTTTTTCTTGAAATAACCTTTAATTTGTCTTTTATCAAAAACTTATCATAGGTCATAGGATATTATCTCCCTATATAGCATGATCATGAGATCTTTTAGATTATATGAGAATTGTCCTTTCATCGTAACCTTTCTTATGTGAGATTAACATAACATAATCACCTTGTTAAAATCATACAAGAGAGTATCATAACTTGCGTATTCGTATTATTATCATAACATCACAAATAACATGTTCATATCCCAGCATATTCACTTAGCAACATCATACATACTTTTCATACCATAGCATCATTGTATATAGGCTAACATAAATATTTGGAGTAATCACACTTACAAGACTTACCTCTTGCTTACAAGAATCTTCCTAATCATGCAATATCCATAATCATACATCGTCAAATAATCAATGACATAATAAAAAACAACTCATAAAATCATGTACAAGATCAATACATAGCATAGGAGAAGGTAAACGGGTTATTAAAGGGTTCATTCAAACCTTAAATTTAACCCTAATGTTTTAACATTATCAAAAACTACAAACAACCCATTCCAAACAATCACATATAGAAAGATCATGTATCACACGACATTCAAACATAATCAATCAATTACTCAACAATTCGTGCAAAATTGAATATAGAAAATGTTTCCTTTTCATTGAAAATCATAAATCGAGGGTTAGGAAGAAAATTCATTTAGTAGTTCATTTAGTAGAGTGAAAACTTATGTTGAAAGGAACTTTGGGGAAAAGAATCCCAAGAGTGAAAAACTCATACCTTATATTTCAAGAATCCACGAAATCTGATTGGAAACATCGAAGCCTTCTTCTTCTTCCTAAGCTTTTCTTGTTCTTCAATGGAGTTTGGAAAAGAGAGTGTTCTTGAGAGAGAATGAAATTTCGTTTTGATATTGTTTGTGACATGTAAAAAGTGGTAAACAACTGACCTAATATCAATATAGTCGTCCCAAGAAATTCCCAAAAGTCTCTCTACTTAAATTACCAAAACACCCCTCCTAAATTGACTAAAAATACGAGAACATTTGACTAAGGGACTCGGGTTTGACTAGGATTTTTATTTAATTAATTAAGTTGCTAATTTAATTAATTAAGTGACCTAGTATAATTACTAAAGTACCCCCTAAGTCGTTAGGACTATATCCAACCCCTTTGGACCATCCTAGGTTAGGTACTAGGATGTTTCTTTAGTTAGTTACTCGGCTAGTGTCACCGGATTAGGTCTTCGGTTTTCAGGGACACTAGTTAGTTAATTTTATTTAATCCTAGGTTAGTTATTTAGTCAGGTAAGTTAGTTAGAGCCTAGGACTAGTTTGGAAGCTACGCCCTGTGGCTTTACCCGCACGCGCGCCTGCCCCCTAACCGCCCTTACCGAATTCAGTTGGGGCTTGGTTTCTTGTCTTTCCGCCGTTGATAGAACATGTGTTGCTGCTGCACTTTCCTCAATCAGTGCATTCTGGAAATTTCACTTCTTGTCCAAGGATCCTCACCATTTCCTGGGGTACTGCTTAATCTACATGATCATTTTAAATGGTGATGTCCTATAGTACCTAGGCTTTACACTTTGATTCCTCGTTCCTAATGTGTTTACTGATTGATTACATATTTTAGCCTAGGGTCTTCATTGCAGGTTCTATTCCTAAAGAATCTTAATTTGGGGTATTTGAACCAAATTTATTTTATGCTTTGTTATTACATAGAAAATTGGCTAACACCCTTAAGCGAACATTCTATAATATGCACAATATTACTCAATGTTGGGCATTGGGATGCCTATGTACCCAAATATATTTTCTGGGAACATCATTTTAAGCATTATTAAATAGATTAATCTCTAGTCTAAGTCATGGAATTTCCGGAGTGTTACATTATCCCCCCCCCCCTTTGGAACATTCATCCCCAAATGACACTAAAATCTTTTGGAGGGTAGGAAAAAGGCTCAATACTAGAAGCACAACAAGCACATAACATATCATTACTCTTAGCATTCAATTCATAATGCACAGTCATATAGGATTTACATATTCATAACACATAGTGAGGAGCTTCCTTCTCAACCTTATCATAAGCTCAAAATGCATCGAAGAGATACCATGTTATCATTCTTCTCAAGACAACAACAAAATCTCAAGAAAACATATGAATACATTTTTCACATAAGTGCACGAATAGAGTATGAAAACATTTCCTTAAAACTCTAGTTGGTACTATATGTTACCAACACATGCACCTATTTAGTAAACAAGTTAAATTTTCTATTCTTTTTAAATTGGGCATGAAGTTTTTATAACCCAATCTTTATTGGCTTTTCCCATTGTTTGATTATTTGCATAGTATATAGTTCTTCGGGGATACGTTAATACTTTAATATTGGCATAAATCAATAACTGTTAAAACTTTATTCTTATCAAACACTGAGGATTTGACATTCTAACAATTTGCTTAATTAGATCACTTTGAAATTATATTTCTTCTTCTTTTTCTTACTTTGTTACTGAAATCTTGAGCATTATACATACTACTAAAATAAGAAATAGAGAGAACTAGGGAGATTAATAATCTAGAATTTCATAGGGAACAACCCTACTTTCGGTTTTCTTGGATTCAATACGTTTGAAAAACCTCCTTTATCCTCACCACATGGTAAAATCAACCCTTGATTACCATCTTACAAGCCTTTAAACACGAATTAATTTGACTCCTTGGCATAGAATTTCCCCCCTTTCCATTCTAACATGGGTTCAATCAAAACATCAAGAAGTACATTAAACTTCCTACTTACTAAAGGTGTAACGAAAGAAAGAGTAGCACCTAGGTCAAGAAAAGTATAAAAATTAACAGATAAACCTTGTAAAATAACCGTCACAATATCGGGAGATCTTTCTTGTTGACTACTAGCCTTACGTGCATAGAAACGGTTCCTTTTTGGAGCTTCAGAACTAGGACCGCTTGGTTGAGCTTTATTATTACCCTTACCTTGACTTCTCACGTTAGGACAATCATTCACCATGTCCACCTTTACCACAACCATAGCAACTATTATTTCCAAAAAGATGTTCGCCGCATGCTTCTTAACACACTTACCACAAGGTGGTCTTTCTCTTGGGGGATCAACAAAACTCCCCTCTTGAGGTTTAGGATTAGAACCTCTATCACTGTGATTTTTTTTAGAAATTAGAAGGAACATGGTTTGAAAACCTCTTTTTAAACTTAGGCTTGTCTTGAACATCAAGCCTACTCTTGGAAGAACTACCTTCAAAAGACTTCTCCTTCTTAGCTTCCCTATTCCTCTTCCTTAGGCGACTTTCCTCAACTTGTTGAGCATGAACCATCAACCTCCTTGACGAAGGTTAATGAGATCCTCAGCCTTATATTCTCTTTTATCCCTTGGGAAGAATCTACAATGAAGGAATAATATGCTAAAAGACACATAGTGTCAAAGCTCTAAAGGCCCGACATAGGAGTATCAACAAAAGAGAAGTTTCCTAATCATCACATAGCCTCTAATCCATAATTTTAGCGCACAACCACGAACAAGACACTAGGTAACGTGTTTAGTGAGACATTGATATCCAGGATATTTAACCTCATGCTCGGATACCAAGTTTGTCACACCAGGAATTTGCACCTCCGATGAAACCGGCATCGTGAACCCCTTAGAGGTCGCAGACAAGCCTCTTCTTATCTTTCATCACAATCATACAGTTAAATTTTTTGGAAAATTAAAAACTTTTAATATACTTAACGAAGTATACTTAGACTTCATACTTAAGATTTATAAAAACATACGATATTCTAAAATTGTCTCGCATATATAGTAACGATCTAAGAGTGCAAATCTAGACTTAGCCAATAAATAGTCGATATGCCATATCGGCCTTGTTAAAAAAAGAATCCAAAGAAAGCATAATAGAAAAAGTGTATTCTGAAAACAACAAAAAATTTACGTAACCTATAATATGAAGGATAGTATCCCCGAACATCAGGACATACCAAGACTTGGAGAAAGAGTTCCAAGCTTCTTAAAATCGACCTCATTAAGCTTTAATGGTCGAAACCAACAGTTGTAGTAATGTAAAAAAAATGGGGTTAGTACGCCACGTATACTAAGTATGGGTATATGCACATAACACATAAGGACATGCATGAAAAAGAATCATTTATCATATCTTTAGAAAACATGCTAAGCCATATGAAAATCTTTAATGCACATACCATATAACATATACAAGTTAAGGATTTCATTGACATCAAACATGATCATAATTAAAGATATTTTATCATAGTCATGTTAAATTTTCATATTCAATCAATCCCATAGCTCAACATGCAAAACGCTTACCAATTATCCCATCTCCAACCTACAAGTGCAATGGTCATGTGAAGCCCCATAACCCCATATAACAAGTAGATAAGATAGGAGACTATAAGTAACGCTTTGCTTCATATAACTTGTAACATAATTAGTCATCACTTCATATAGCAATATAACCAAATAACATATTCATCATAATAACCATCATATATCATAAACATATATATTTCATATCATCATATTACTTAAGATAAATCTCCTAGTACTTCCCTTAGAGTCAACTTGTACAATGTCTAGGTAGCGTCCCATACCACTACCTATACTAAGCCAACTTCTCAAGTCACCCTAGTCAACGTTTGTTTAATTGTCTTTCGTTTTACATTAGGGAACATAGGCATTAACAAACATTGACCATATAAGCTAAATATGGAATTAGGTGTCTTCCCCTCAACGAAAAGTAGTGGTCTGCCGGCCAAAGTAGAACCTACATGACATAGCTTTCTAGGTGGATCCACTAGATAGTATTCTATGGTGGCAACATAGTTCCTAAACTAAGAGATGTATTAGAGACCCATAGTTCCACATTACATGGCAGCCTCAATCTCATGAGAATCGTTGTGAACCTACCTTCCCCTAGGGAAGGGACACTTTCCAGATCTAGTTCATTGATACTAGCTTAAATCCCGTTTCTTGAAATAACCTTTAATTTGTAATTTATCAAAAACATATCATAGATTAAGGAGATTATCTCCCTGTATAACATGATCATTTTAGATTATATGAGAATTGTACATTTATCGTAACCTTTTTTATGTGAGATTAACATAACATAATCACCTTGTGTAAAGCATACACTAGAGTATCATCACTTGCATATTCGTTGTCACGACCAGGGAGCACCCATTAGAAGTAACACGGTATACTTGACTTCTCGGAGGTCTTATACAAGCCCGTAGTTATCATTCATCACACCAACATAGTAAATTTAGCGGAAAATTTAAAACTTTTCATAGCACCTCATATTCTAGAAACTTTACTTCATACATATATAAAATATAAGTCATAATACATATATAGACTCTAAGTTTCTATGACATCTTAGACTTAATTAATTTGGAGAACATTAAGGACACGAACCATAAGACACATTACATAACTATACAATATTTAATGACTCTACAATAAGTACACAATAGGATATCCTTGGACGTAAGGATTCCTTTCTTTGATCATGGGAATCACCTTTCAAGATCTTCATCATTCAAGACATCCTTCAAGCATCCATAAGCTACACTTTCTGTAAAAAGTAGAGAAGAATGGGATTAGCACAAGAATGTACTAAGTATGGAAACCATCAGAAAACATGCATTTAAAAAGGGACTTTTTTTTTGAAATCATGCTTTATGCCATTTTGAGTGAATCATCATAAAACCTTCATCAATAACATATATTTTCATACTTCATAGAAACACAATCAAACGCCAAACATCATAGAAAAACACATACCATCATAGAAGTATAATATCACATAGACATAGTTAAGTCAAGACCTTCATCATATAGTCAACAAGATAAACATCATGCATAAAAACTCAAATCATGCACATCTTCATAACAAGTAGACAAATACTACTATGCCATCCATAGGGAACATATACATAGTGACATTCATTAGAAAACCTTCCTAGAACTTCCTAAGGTTTCTACTTGTGCAATGTCTAGATGAGTTCATTACTTCCACCTACACTAAGTAACCTCCTTTAAGTCATTCTATTTAGGGTCCTATTCATTTAACTTCCATTGTCCATTTTACTTTTAGGGAAACTATACCCTTAACCGACATAGACCATGTGATGCTAAACATGGAACCCGGTGTCATATAACCCCACAACGATAAAGAGTGGTCTACCGGCCAAAGTAGAACCCATCATAAACATATTCTTTCTAGGTGGATCCACTAGCTAGTATCCTATGGTGGCAACATAGTTATGGAATTTGGAGGTACATGTGAAATAGTAGTTATTCACTTATGCACACCCTATTTATGCCCATTGAGCCATTGTGTTATCCACCTCATGGACTTATGGTGACCTACCGTCCTACCATAGGAAGGGACACACACTCATTTCAAGTTCACTTGGTGCTAAGCTAAGTTCCCTTTATTAAAACCATTATTATATTTTTACTTCATAAATCATGGGTTTAGGACAATCATCACCTCATATGATTAACTCATAGGTCATAGATGGAAGTTCATTAACCTAAATCATTTAAAGAATCCATTCACATGAACATAACATATGTAAAGCATCATCTAGCTTAGGGTACACATGAATAAAACATTTAAAGCCCCTCTCTTGACTAGATATTCATACATGTGTGTGTGTGTATACATATGTGTGAGCAGACCTTTCACATAACACATTAATCATATATCAATGCATGAGTCATATGCATAACTATATGAGCAATCCTTTCATATAAACCAACTAAGACACTATGCACATTAATACATAATCCTTTCATATACATCATATTCATAACATGTTCATATGTTAATATTTCATATACATAGAACCAAAACCTAGGAACTATCCTATCAAGGTACATATGTGCAATGTATAGACAATGTCACATACCCCTGCCCATACTAGTACACCTATCAAGTCATCCTAGAAAGGAATATATAACATACTTCACATACATATACTTTACATACATAGTAGTGTACATTAGTGAATATGAGAACAACCTTTCCTTTAGACATCATAACTTATACTACTTGTAACATGCATGTAAGTGAGAGTGTGAGTACATTGGTCAACATGATCACATAATGCCTATCAATTACTCCTTGAGGCAGCCACACTCTTAGACCACATTATACTTCCAAGAAAATACCACACAACACATAATAGCATAGGAGGCAAGACAATATAATCATTATAACCAACGCTCCTAACTTTAGCTATTTACACTTTCATATAAGGGGTACATGGGCAGATACTATTAACCAGTTTAAAACATAAATGGCAGCGCCTATACAATACCCTAACATGAGTATACACATGCTCATACAATAGACACAACCTAGATCACAACTAGAATAGGAAAATAGGCACAATTACATCATAACGTGATCATCTAAATCTCTAAATCATATATTTATCAATTTGCCTTCAATTTCATGATTAACACATATATAATGACAATAAAGTAAACACCGCCACCTGAAGTGGAACATACCACACAATGCCATACAAGGCTTCATCAACATTAATACAAAGAAATAGAGAAGTAGAAGAGTAGAGGGAATAAGCATTCTTACCAATTTCTCACCCTTTGATCATCATTGGTCAACACTCCTTATGCATCAATATTTCACATATATGGAAGTATCTAAATGTACTCTAAACACAAAAGAAACCATGTACAAGTCTCTACAAGATTATACTATATCATAATACAACACATCAACATAATAGGAATGTAGAATAACATAGATCATTAGCTAATTTCCCTTGCATTGATTTACATCATATTTCATACATATTATTAGTCTAAGTCAGTAGTTAAACCTACATTTAACCATATTTAAGTTATCATTACATACCCTCAAGATTAAGGTTACAACACAGGCATTTAGGCTTATCGATTTGCTAGAGTATAGAAGACCTTACCAATACCATGAATTCACTAAGACTTTGATAATCATTCATATTTTATCAACAATACACTCAATAGGCAGTAGATAATTAGATAAGAATCAAGACAAAATCATGCTTTATCTATCACAATTCGAGATCCATCATACACTTAGTTTTTTGACTTCATAGCCCAAAGGAATCTAGATCAACTAATGCAAGCCTTTATTAGATTGTTCATTAAGGATTTATACCTACAAAATTAATCCATTATATTACCCTAAAACAGTAGCTACAGAAGTTGATACATAATCAAAACTCTACACAACTGATGTCACAATCGACTTTAAGGCAACATGTAGAAGCATAGGGTATTCATGTTCAAATGTTCATATTTTTGTCATCATGGACTTATTATCATCAATTAAACATAAATTCATGTAAATAACAGCATATACAATTACTTCAACGTAATAGAATCATAATTCTGTTGATAACAATCATAAGGCCCATGAAGGCTAAATCGTTTTGGTTTTAGAGCATGGGTTTATCATTCAATTGGATTGAAAACCACTTCCAAATCAGTATTCAATAATCAATACATTCATATTATGGCTTTTAAACCAGTTTAAGAAAGAACCCATCAAAGATTGAAGAAAAAAGTGTTTGATCATATTTTTCTCTGAACCTCTGCAACAACCAAGCCAACTAACTTGGTGAGTCATTTCAGCTACGAAAGTTTGTAACCAGACATGTAGGGCAACCGAATATGAAGATTTACCGGATGTTCTTAACCGGACTTAAAATGGGGTAATCTTAAGTTTGGAGTGTTTAGGGGTGAAATGGTCTTTTCCAGGATAAGCGTAGTATTTTAATTACCCTAAATATTTGATTTATTAATTAATTAATATGGTGGAGGGTTAATTCGGGTAGAGGTTGCTGAATTTGGCCCTTTAAGCAAAATCTAGCACCACCTGGGTTCGAGCCTTGGTGGAAGCAAGAATTAAATTGATTTTATTCTATTAATTGAATTAGTGAATTAATTAATATTTAAAAATATAATATAATTAAGTTAAAAATTATATTTTTAATAAAAAATTAATAATAATAAAATTAATAAATAATGAGGAGTCCTAGTTTGACTAAGTCTTCAACTTACTCTCCTAATCCTAATCCTCTCATTCTCACATCTCACACTCTCACTCTAACGTTTTTTATGAGTAAAAGAATTTAAAATAGTATTTTTTTCACTCTTGAAGAATTTACACACAAAAACTCAAACGAAAAGCTAAGCTAAAAACGAAAATCAACAACATTCTTCTCGAAGGATTGTGTTTGGGATTTTTGTGGTGAGGTATTAGTGTCATGGGAATTGGCAGCATTGAAACGAGTGTTGAACAACATCAAGGTATGAGTTTTATTCTCTCTTGGTCCCTTTCCCAAGAGACCCTTAAGGTTTAGTTTAATCGCAATTGAAAAACTAAGGTTGTCCCCGTTGCATGCCCTGTCATTAGATCCTTTGAAAGATTCAAAGCATGCGGTGGTATATCTTCTGGTAGATAATTTTGTGTCTGGTTGTAATTATCTGTCGAATGTGTATTCGGGAATTATTTGAGGGATGAAAAATTATATTCCGGAAAAGTATATTATATTGACTATCTTGAGCATGTGTGTGCTTAAAATTTACTATGTTTGCTGCCTGAAATTTGTATTTTAAAATGTTGTGTTTCGCGTGTATAAAAATGTTAAAAACGTGATTTTCATATAAGTTAAGGTGGATGACTAAATGTCATTCAAAATACTACTAAAATCAACATAAGAATGAGAGAAAAAGATTAAAAGAGACCAAATTTCCAGCTTCCTGGAAATTGGTGGTCTCGGCAAAGAATTGAAAAAAATATCTATGATTTAAGATATTTTAAAAATTGTGAGGTCATTGGGAATTGAACCCAAGACCTCACCAAATGTAATCTACATAAAAAAATTCATGATAAAAATGAATGGAAAAATAAATGTGGAGAGTGGGGATTGAACCCACAACCTCTTGAATAAATGAGAAAGTTGGTAGAAAAATAAAGGAGAAAAAAATTAATGTGGAGAGTGGGGATTGAACACACAACCTCTTGAATAGATGAGATAGTTTGGAGAAAGAAATAAAGGAGAAAAATAAAATGAGGTGAATGGGGATTGAACCCACATCCTCTTAGATAGGTGAGACAATTAAGAGATAAATTAAAAGAAAAAGAATGAGTGTGTGGGGGATTGATCCCACAAGCTCCTTGCCTCAAACGAAAAAAAAGAGGAGGAAAGGAAAGGAAAATATTATGGGACTGGTGGGGATCGAACTAGTGTCCTCCAAATCTGAAAAATGCAATTATCAAGTTTACTATAAGTTTAAGTGTTACTCAAGGGATTGAAATCGGGTTCTCTTTCCCAATTCAGTATTGACACATAAGTCATACGTAAATAAATATTTCATGAATGGTGCCTCTAAAGATCGAAATAAATATCTTGGCGTATCTACAAGATGCATAAGTCTTGTACCATATAATCTTGGGTAAATATGAATCACTTAAACAAACTATGAATGAAGCCTCATGGATTGTATGTGTGGACTCATAAGTGTAGAATACATTTAAATGTAAGTTAACCTAAGATATTATGTGATGGTATAATATATCCCCAGAGGGGTTAAGTAAGAGTGTGACACACACTAAAGGGACAGGTGCATTGTCATACGATGAGATGAACATTCACGTAAAATGGTGAGTAATTCTGAAGAGTAAATGTGCTAAAGTTAAAGAATGTGGTGACAACATGATAAGAGGCAAATGCGAAAGGTGAGATAAATCTCAAATGAGCCTAAGTAAATGTTACCAAGACGTACTTACCTATGAGAGTGTAAAGTTAATGAAGAGACCAATCTCTACGAACACTCTAATAAAAATATTGAAGTTGATGTATACTTAATACTAATGATGAGATGAGAAACCATCTCATAAGGTATGATGCCCTCATGCTAGAATCCATCTACTATGATGTATGAGATGAATGTAACAGAACATTAAACTAAGCACCCATAGGCTATCTATGATTTGTGTTTCCTTCTTTTGAGAAGGCATAGGTTAGTGTAATTCTAATGAGATGAGAATGTCCGTCCATACGGGTATGTGTCTCCTTATATCTCCTAGTCTTTAAACCTATACTTCCAATATAGAGTTCTAGCAGGGTTTGATTCCCAATATATGCTAGCATGTTTTTGTTCACTTTGTCCGGTGATTCCACCTCCTTTCGGTGTGGGGTTAAACACTAGATTTTATGATGCTCACATGATCTATGTCGGTTAAGGTTAAAGTTCCCAAAGAAAGAATAAGTCCAGCCTCAAGTAATGCACATAATGAAATGAATCATACCAAAGGTGTTAGGATAGGATAATCAAAAGGTGAGCTAGACTTAAGTAATGACACTAAGTCATTCTTGGTCATTGCACAGCGAACCCGATGAAGGTTTTAAACTATATCCTAGGTATGGCTGGTGTTTACACTAGATTACCAACAATTTAAAGTGAAGTATGTATGAATGAATGTAGCAGACTTTGTGCTTGTTATTGAGGCTCCCTAGTTGATGTCTTATATGTAGATCCCTCTTTTTGGGAAGTCCTAATGTCAAGTCCAGGATTCCAAGGTATCATGGCATATTAACAAATGATATGAAATATGTTATGTGTTATATGCAATATATTATGTGTTGTGTGCAATATAATATGTATGGTGATGCATGTTACTCTCATCGCATGACTTTCCTAATCTAATTTTGGCATGTCCACTGACTTGACTTTCTATAATTCATATCATTAGGAGAGAGCTCTTCTTAATCATGAATGTCCTTGGTGTGTGATTTCATATACCCATACATAGTACAAGTGTGTACTAATCCCATACAACTCTCTACTTTTAGGTGCAGCTGCATCTGGTCACTAGAACTTAAAATTCGACGCTGAAGTTATCCGAATATAGAGCTTTCATCGAGATCTGGTAGTTCCTCATGTTTTTGAGGATGCTTACTATTTTATTCTAGCACTAAATATAGACATAACCTATTGGAGTATGTTTCATTAGTGTTTCTTTCCCAGTTATTTTCAGATTGGTTCCATTTTGGCAACTCTATATTTTATACAAATATTGACTATGGCTTTTATTTGATTATCTTGGTATTAGATGGTTGTTGTGAGAGCTTATGAGTTTATGTAGATAGTGTTATGCGAGTTCAATATTTCTCACTATGAAGTCTAAGTAAAAAAAATTCAATTTTTCCGCTAAAATTAACCTAGATGAAGTAACGATGACGTATGTAGGCTTGTATACGACCTCTGAGAGGTCAACGATGCCTGTCTCGTCTGGGGTCTAGACTCCGATTCTGACAAAGTTGGTATCAGAGAGTTAGGTTAAATTTTGAGGGTAATAAGTTCACATCAACCATATTCAGTAGTTACTAAGTCATGGTAGGGAAGTGCACCATTATCCTGAATTAGAGACTACATGATACGTAGCAAAATTCCCTTCATCTGATCTTATCGTGCCTTCTATAATTTTTGATTCCTTGCTGTTATGAACGTATCTAACATCAATTCTTCTTTTTAAAAAATGAACACAAGGGAGAACGCTGGTCGGGGAAGAGGAGAAGCAGTTGCTTAGGGCAACCAAATTCCTCCCAAGGTCCCAGCTGCTGAAATAGAGATGCCTGTTAACCCAGCTAGGTTGGCAGATGCAGAAGTAAAGAGGGCCCTGGTATAGATGACCCAAGCCATCACCTTACAAGCTCAGGCAATGACAGCCCAGGCAGATCAACAAGGTGTTCTCAGGAAGAACCCACCTGCCAGCACCATGGCTAGTAGGTTAAGGGACTCACGAGGATGAATCCTCTCGTTTACACTGGATCAAAGATTGCTAAGAATCTTGAGAAGGAGTGTAGGGTAGCTATGTTGCATGCCAGCATGGGACTTTCCAAGCTTATGCTCCATGTCCAACAAGTAGAGGAAAGCAGGAATAGGAAGCATACTAAGGCAGGGAACAGGTCAAGGCAAGCTGAGAAAAATTTTTCAAGGAAGAGTAGTACTAAAATCAGGGATAAGCCCAGGTCTAATAAGGGAATCTCCCACCAAGGAGAGTCAAGTTCGTCCAGTGGTTGATATGATAGGGATTCCGAGACCAGATTTAAGAGAAACGGTGAAATAAATACACCTCATGAGAGGCACCTTGTAGGAAGTATGGAAAACTTCATGGACGAGAGTGTATGAGGGGCTCTAACGCTTGTTACAGTTGTAGCAAACTGGGTCACATGATAAAGAATTTTCCTTATATGAGAGGTCGAGAAAAATAGAAGGACAAAGTTCAGCCGAATGGTCCAAGTGTTGAGGCTCCAAGGAGCCAATGATTCTTTGCACTCAAGTCTAGGGGTGTAAGGGAAGAAACTCTGGTGACGTGTCAGTTGCGTAGCCTAAATTAGGTTTTCATGTGTATGGTTTTATGCACTAGTATGAAGTTAATATATTGGAGTCATCATGATTGTTGCGGACGTATGTGACTTATGTGTTTATTTATGTTGTATGCTTTTATGAGACTAATTTAGGAAGGAGTTCCTTAGTCTATTAATGTGAAGCTGCTAGTAGGTTTTAAGGATGTGGACCAACTTACTAATATGTGAACTCAGATATTCACCAACAAAAAGTATTGAATAGATTAGGTATGGATTTTCTCCATAAGTATTATGCTACCATAGACTATCAAACAAGGTAGTGAGGTTTTAGTTGCCAAATGAGATAGGGTATAAGCGAACAGGGCGTGGATCAATCCAAAAAAGCCATATAATTACAAATCTTAAGGCCAATAGGATGTTATCTAAGGGGTTACATATACACCCCTAAGGCTGGTTTTTTTTAAGAAACTCTACGTGTTAGTGCAATAGTTTACTTTGTGTTGTAAGTCTGAAATCATATGTGTAATAATTGCGCAATGTGAGTTAAAATGAATTCATGTTTGCATGTCATATTGCTGTTTTTGTATTGTGCGTACATGAATTTTTTTGTGTTGCATGAGTTGTGAGGTGCATCAAGTTAAGTGCGATTGAGAAGGAAGTTCCTCAATCTTAAGTACGAAACTTCAGATACGCTTGAGTAATATGCATTATCCAGAGTAAGTGTGAAATAGAAATTCACGAAGAGCAAACTCTCAAGTATGTTAAACTATTTTCTAAAATAACCCTCTTTATTTTAAAATGATGTGTAGTGTCATTCGGGGACGAAAATTCCTAAGGGGGGATAATGTAACAACCCTAAAATGACTATGCTAAGTAATGCCTAGATTAGAACGGGTTCACACGGATTGATGCATGTAGAACCAGACCTCTTAACCTCTACAACATCCAAGACAACTAACTTAGTGAGTTAGTTAAGCTATGAAAGATTGGGTCCAGCCATGTAGGGCACCCGAATATGAAGATTTACCCGGATGAGACTTAACCAGACTTAAAAAGGGGCAATCTTATGTTTGGAGGGTCTAGGGGTAAAATAATCTTTTCCACGCTAAGAGCAGTGTTGTTATTACCCTAAATATTTAATTAATTAATTAATTAATATGGTTGTGGGGCAATTCAGGTAGAATTTGCCGAATTTGACACTTTAAGCAAAATCTAGCTCCACCGGGTTCGAGCCTTGGTGGAAGCAAGGATTAAATTGATTTAATTTTATTAAGTGAATTAGTTTAATTAATTAATAATTAAAAATCTGATTTAAGTAAGGCAAAAATCAGATTTTTAATAAAAAAATAATAATAATAAAATTAATAAATAATGAGGAGTCCTAGTTTGACTATGTCTCTACCTAACTCTCCTAATCATAATCCTTTCATTCTCACGTCTCTCACTCTGATTCTCCCATTTTATATCATTAAAAGAACTGAAAATAATATTTCGTCACACTTGAAGAACTTACACACAACAACTTAAATGAAAAGCTAAGCTAAACGAAAATTAGCAATATTCTTCTCGACAGATTGTGTTTGGGATTTTGGTGGTGAGGCAGTGGTGTCATCGCAATTGAAAGCATTGAAACAAGTGCTGTAAAACATTAAGGTTTGGGATTTCTTCTCTCTTGGACCCTTTCCCGAGAGAATCTTAAGGTTCAGTTTAATCGCAATTGAAAAACTAAGGCTGCCCCAGTTGCATGCCCCTGTCATTAGATCCTTTAAAAGATTCAAATCATGCGTTGGTATGTCTACTGGTAGATAATTCTAGGTATCATTGTGATTATGTGTTGAATGTGTATTTCATAAATCATATAAGGGATGAAAAATTTATTCCGTAAAGTTATATTAAGTTAACTGTTTTGAGCATGTGTGTGCTGAAAATTTACTATGTTTCTTGCCTGGAATTTGTATCTTAAAATGTTGTGTTTCGCGTGCATAAAAATGTTTAAAACGTGATGTTCATATAATATTAATGTGGCTGACTGAATGTCACTCAAAATAATACAAAAATAAACATAAGAATGAGAGGAAATGGATTGGAAGAGACAAAATTTCCAACTTGTTGGAAATTGGTGGTCTCGGCGAAGAATTGAAAAAAATAGCAGCTATGTTTTAAAAAAAAATTAAAAATTGTGAGGTCATTGGGTATTAAACACAAGACCTTACCAAATGTAATCTACGTAATAATTTCATTAGAAAAATGAAAGGAAAAATAAATGTGGAGAGTGGGGATTGAACCTACAACCTCTTGAATAGATGAGAGAGTTAGGAGAAAGGGAAAAAAATAAATGTGGAGAGTGGGGATTTAACCCACAACCTCTTAAATAGATGAGAGAGTTAGGAGAAAAAAATAAAGGAGAAAAATAAAATGAGGTGAATGGGGATTGAACCCACAACCACTTGGACAGGTGAGAAAGTTAAGAGACAAATTTAAAGAAAAAGAATGAGCTTGTGGGGGATTGATTCCACAACCTCCTTGCCTTACACGAAAAAGAGAGGAGGAAAAGAAAGGAAAACATTAAAGGAGTGGTGGGGATAGAACTAGGGTCCCCCAAATTTGAAAAATGCAATTATCAAGTTTACTATAAGATTAAGTGTTACTCAAGGGATACGAAAGTGGGATCCCTTGCCCAATTCAGTATTGACACATAAGTCATACGTAAAAAATACATAATGAATGTTTCCTCTAAATATCGAAATAAATATTGTGGCGTATCTACAAGATGCATAAGTCATGTACCATATAATCTTGGGTAAATATGAATCTACTAAACAAACTATGAATGAAGCCTCATTGGTTGTATGTGTGGACTCATAAGTGTAGCATACATTTAAATGTAAGTGAACCTAAGATGTTATGTGATGGTATAATGAAGCACCATAGGGGTTAAGTAAGAGTGTGTGTTATGTGATGGGATAATGAAGCACCAAAGGGGTTAAGTAAGAGTGTGACACACGCTAAAGGGAAAAGTGCATTGTCATATGCTGAAATGATCATTCACGTAAAGTGGTGAGCAATTCTGAAGAATAAATGTGCTAAACTTAAAGAATTTGGTGACAACATAATAAGAGGCTAATGAGAAATGTGAGAAAAATGTCAAATGAGCCTAAGTAAATGTTATCAAGACGTACTCACCTGTGAGAGTGTAAAGTTAATGAAGAGACCAGTCTCTATGAGCACTCTAATGAAAGTATTGAACTTCATGCATACTTAATACTAATGATGAGATGATTAATCATCACATGTGCTATGATGCCCTCATTTCTAGAAGTCAGTTTCTATGATGTATAAGATGAATGTAATGGAACTTTATACTGAGCACCGATAGGCTAGCTATGAGTTGCATTTTTTTTGTAAGGCAGAGATTCGTGTAATTTTTATGAGATGAGATTGTCCATCCAGACGGGTATGGATCTCCTTATATCTCCTAGTCTTCAAACCTATGCTGCCAATATAGGGTTCTAGCAGGGTTTTATTCCGGATATGCTCTATCATGTTTTGGTTCACTATGTCTAGTGATTCCACCTCTTTTCATTGTGGGTTAAACACTGAATTTCATGATGCTCACATGATCTATGTCGATTAAGGTTAAAATTCCCAAAGAAAGAATAAGGCCTTCCTCAAGTAATGCACATAATGAAATGAACGATACCAAAGGGATTAGGATAGGATAATCAAGAGGTGAGCTAGACCTAAGTACTGACTCTAGGTAATTCTTAGTCATTGCACAGCGAACCCGCTGAAAGTCTTAAACTACATCCTAGGTATGGCCGGTGTTTACACTAGCTTACGAACGAATGAAAATGAAGTACGTATGAATGAATGAAGCAGATTGTTCTATATAAAGAAGGCTCCCTAGTTGAGGTCCCATATGTTGAGCCCTCATTTTGGTAAGTTCTAATTTTAAGTCAATGATTCCACGGTCTCATGGCATATGAACAAATGATATGAAATATAATATGGCAATAAGCAATATGTTATGTGATATGTGCATTATGTTATGTGCTATATGCAATATGTTATCCGCTATGTGCAATATTTTATGTCCTATATTCAATATATTATGTTTTGTTTGCAATATGATACGTATGGTGACACATGTTACTCTCATAGCATGACTTTCCTAATCCGATTTTTGCAAGTCCACTAACTTGACTTTCCATAATTCATACGTTAGGAGAGATCTCTTCTTAATTATTCATGTCCTTTGTGTGTGCTTGCACATACCCATACTTAGTACAAGTGTTTACTAATTCGATACAACTTACTATTTTTAGGTGCAGGTGCAGCTGGACGCTAGTACTTACAAATCGATGCTTAAGTATCTGAACGTGGAGCTTTCATCCTTATTTGGTAGGCCCTCATGCTTTCGAGGATGCTTACTATTTTATTTTAGCATTAGACGTAGACACTAGCTAGTGGAGTATGTTGCGGTAGTGTTTCTTTCCCAGTTATTTTCAGATATTGTATTGGTGCCGTTTTGGCAACTCTATATTTTTTACAGATATTGAGCATGTCTTATATTTAATTATCATGGTATTAGATGGTCGTTGTGAACGCTTATGAGTTTATGTAGATAGAGTTATGCGAGTTCAATATTTTCGCTATGAAGTCTAAGTAAACAAAAGTTCAAATTTTCTGCTAAAATTAACCTAGATGAAGTAACGATGACGTATGTAGGCTTGTCCGCGATATTTGAGAAGTCAACGACGCCGGTCTCGTCTGGGATCTTGACTCCAATCCTGACAGCAATATTCATAATCATACATCATGAAATACTCAATGACATAATTAAGAACAACTCATAAGATTATGTACAGAATCAATACATAGTATAGGAGATGGTAAACGGGTCATTAAAGGGTTCACACAAACCTTAAATTCTAACCCTAACATTTTCACGTTATCAAACACTACAAATAAATCACTCAAAACAATCACATAGAGAAATATTATGTACACGACATGAAAACATTATCAATCGATTAATCAATAATTCGTGCGAAATTGAATATAGAAAACGTTTACTTTTCACTGAAAATCGTAAATATAGGGTTTGGAAGATAATCCATTTTGTAGCATAAAAACCCTAGTATTTGATGTTCTTGAAAACTTATCATGAAAGGACCTCTTGGGGAAAGTAATCCCAAGAGTGAAAAACCCATATCTTATAGATGAAGAATCCACGAAATCTTATTGGAAACGTCGAAACCTTCGTCTTCATTCTTAAGCTTTTCTTGTTGTTCAATGAAGTTTGGAAAAGAGAGCATTCTTGAGAGAGAATGAAATTTCAATTTTATATTGTTTGGGATTTGTAAAAACTAGTATAAAACTGACCTAATATCAATATATAGTTTTCCCAAGAATTACCCTAAAGACTCTCCATATAAATTACAAAAACACCGCTACTAAATTGACTAAAAAGAGAAGAACATTTGACTAAGGGTCTCAGGTTTGACTAGGATTTTTAACTAATTATTTAAGTTGATAATTTAATTAATTAAGTGATATAGGGTAATTACTAAAGTACCCCTAAGTCGTCAGTACCATAATCAACCCCTTTTGACAATCCTAAGTTAGGCACTAGGATGTTTCTTTAGTTAGTTACTCGGCAACTGTCACCCAGTTAGGTCTTAGATTGTCGGGTACACTAGTTAGTTTATTTTAGTTAATAATATGTTAGTTAGTTAGTTACGTAAGTTATTTAGAGTCTAGGACTGTTTAGGAAGCTAGGCTTCAGGTGGCTTTACCCGTACGCGCCCCTGCTCCCTAACCACCATAATCGAATTCGGTTGGGGCTAGGTTTCTCGTCTCTCGGCCGTTGGGAGCACATGTGCTTGAACATGTGTTACTGCTGCAGTTTCCTTAATCCTTGCATTCTTTAAAGTTCACTTCTTTTCTAAGGATCCTCACCATGCCCTTGTGATCTGCTTAATCTACATTATCATTTTAAATGGTTATGCGCTATGGTACCTAGGGTTTACACTTGGATTCCTCGTACCTAATGTGTTTACTAATTGATTACAAATTTCAGCCTAGGGTATTCATTGCAGGTACAATCCTAAATAAGCTTGGAAAGGGGTATTTGAACCAAAGTGTATTTTAAGTTTTGTTATTACTTAGAAAATTGGCTAACACACTTAAGCCAACATTTTCTAATATGCCCATTATTACTCAATATTGGGCATTGGGATGCCTATGTACCCCAATACATATTCTTGAAACCCAATTAACTCTTCACTAGACAAAGATATTTTATGGGACATCAGTTTAAGCATTTTTAAATAGATTAAGCTCTAATCTAAGTCATGGAATTTTCGGAATGTTACAGCAGTTTCTATCTTCTTGTTGTTCATTGAGTCTCTTAAAGTATGTGAAATAAGGTTTCTAATATATGTGTTTATTGTGTAATGTGTGGTATGGTTATGTGCTGCTAGTATTGAGTTTCTTATCTGTAGATAGTGCCTTAAGAATAACAACTGTCATTTGAGGACGAATGTTGTCCAAGTGGGAAAGTATTGTTGCGCCCTCAAAATGAGCTAGGTTTAACTAGATAATAAGACTTGTTTCATGATGTTTTAAAGTCATAAAATTGTTAATTATGGTTTTCTAAGGCAGTATATATAGTTTGGAAGTGTTTGGAGCTCAAACATCCAAGACGTTCGGAAAATAGTCGGAATTAAACTAGTGTGTCGTAATGTTTCGTATTGATCTTTTGGGGGGATGGTTTAAAGGTGATATTAAGTACTGAGGGTTTCTACGCATATCCTGATTACAAAGGGTCAAAACGTCCGAGAAAGAATTCCCGGGGATCATCAAAAGGGTCCCCGAGGAGGACCCAAACATGGGCCAGCGAGGCTGCCAAACAGCCAGATTTGGCATGCTGTTGTGCGACGTGCTGCTATCACGCAGTAGGAAAAAGTCCTTCCCTGTGACGAGGGGCTGTCACTAACCATTCTGTGCAAGAATTTTCAAAAACTAATATTTGGAAGTTCCTTTGCAACGTGCAGTAAAGTCTTTGATTTCGTTGAGTTGTTTTCAAGTCAAATTTGAGTTGGTTAGTTTGTCCAATAAGTGTAAGGGTATTTTGGGTAATTTAGGGTTTAATTATGGACATTTATAGGACCTATTTAAACCCCTAAATTCACCAATCAAATCTACACTCTCATCTCAAAACAAAACCTCTCCATTCACTTCGTCCAAAACTCCATTGTTGAAGCTTTGAAGAACCAAGGAAGAAGATAGAATTTCTCAAGTTTTATCCATCAATTTTTTGGCCTTTCCATAAGTTAAGGTATGGTTTTTGATCCTTGAAACTATATTAATCAAGGATCCCAAATTCAAAGATGTTTTCTAAAGTTTTCAAAGATGAATTGTCCAATTTCATGATCTACCCATGGGTTCTTGCATTAAAGTTTGTTAAGCATTTAATATTGATTTAAATGTTACTAATTTGATGATTTTAAATCAATTAACGTATGAACCCATGTAATTGATGAACCCTAGTTTTTCACTACTTTATGGATTACTTAATATTGACTTAATGCTTATGTATTCTACTGTAGTTTTCTATGGACTATTGATTGATGTAATAATTATAGTAAATATATATCTAGTTTGTCTTTGATTTATGAAATTTTATTGAATTGACCTAGTTTCATTGAGTATGATAGTTTTAACAATGAATTGATGTTCATGACCATTGGTAAGGGCCTTATGGTATTGAATTGGATGAATTAGCATTGAATTTAGGTGTTGAGGATGGATTTATGGTACGTTTCCCTAATTCCCTTTATTTTATGTTATTTAGACTTCAATTATGTTGTGATTGTTATGGTCCACTTATGGTGGCGGTGTTATGTGCTTTACTTGCAATTGATGTGGCCTTGACGGCATTACTTTATGTATTATGATGATCATGGCCTTGTCAGGAAATAGTTGAAGTATACTTTATGTATTATGATGATCATGGCCTTGTCAGGAAATAGTTGAAGTATTATGATGATTTGTGTAGTTGTTTCTGTGAAGTATTATAATATCTACCTACATGATAAGTAATGTGAAAGTATGTGTGTTCTTCTATTGATGTTATTTAGATGATCATGTTAGACTATGACTATGGCTTTGTATGTATAGTCTTAGGGTTGATTCTTGGTTATTCCTACTTGACTAAGTGAGTCTATTATGGTCATATTGGTGATAACATGATAGTGTATAGGATGATTTGAAGAGAATATGGTATGTCTATTTTTTTCTAGAATGACATGTAATATATGTTAAAGTGAACTATGTTGTGTCTTGTCTTGGTTGAATTGTGCCCCTTACTTGATGCATGTATGAATGTGAATATGTGATGTCTTTACTAAGAATGCTAAAGCCTCTTAGTATTGTATATGTGAATGACATGAGACCTAAAATGATGTTAAGAGAGACTTTTATGTGAAACCTTGGACCTAGTGCTAAGGTTATGAATGTTGAAGTCGAAAGTCATAATGGTATCCTTAAAACTAAAGAAATATAGACTTAAGGTTGATTGGCTAGATCGGCATCATATCAAACCTTAAGAAATTCATCATGAGCTTCTTCTCACCATTGTAAGGTAACTTAAAGGACCTCTTTGATAGGGTAAATGTGATTAGGTTATGTACTTGATATGGAACCCCTTTATATGAACCCTAAGTGTGAATTAGTCTATGAGAACAAAGGCTACAACCGAGTGACTATGGTAAGGGAAGTAGTTCTAGTTAAAGAATGAGACTAAGAGTACAAAATATACCCTTCATATTCCTTAACCATGTCCCAACTTGGGATGTGTCATAGTTCTACCATTGGCAAGTAGCACATCCTCATCGGAGTAGGTTAGAACTTTGGATTCCATGTCTTTCTATCATGGTCTATGTTGTTTATTGACTATTCTCATCAATTGGGATACTTTCTATCATTAGATAAGTTCTATGAAGTTTAGGTGGTAGTATGGTACGCTATCTAGACATTGAACAATAGGATTTGAAGGTGTTAGTGAGAGTTTCTAGGTCTTGTCCAAGACCATTACTTGATTGTCTTTTATTTGATGAATGTATCTTAAATTAACCAATGAATATAATGACTTAAGTAAGAAATTATGTTAATGAGCAAGTACTTATCTAGAGTAGTTAAGGGTTCTCTAGTTAACGTATGAAGGGGACATAGGAATTTTCACCTTTTATCTTACCTAGATAAGTCTTAAGAATGACTCTAGTTAGGGAAGATGTTTGATTATGTGGACATGATATATATTTAGGTATTCTTAAGTATTGCTTAGGTAATCTTGAAGAGGTTAATCATGGACGTTATCTTCATGATTTACTTAAGTAGGTATTTTGATAGCCTTTGGAAAGAAAATGTCATACTATGTATCTCTTGTTGTATTAAGTGAGTATGATTCTATCATAGGTAGTCTATAGGATCTTTTAAGCATGTGTATAAGGGATTGTATGGCCAGTCGCTTCACAACTCACTCAAGTGAGACTTGGAATCACCTTTGGTATAAGAATATCATGTTCATATGTTTAATGTCTTGTAAGTGTATATGTGTCTTATTGTAAGCAGTAGTGAGGATCATTTAGTCATGCCTAGAGAGGTTGTATGGGAGGTCACTCTTTGTGTGACTTAAGTGATTCTTAGGATAGCTTTTAGTGGGATGATTGCATGCTATAAAGTTTCTAAGGAATAGGTAGGCTACTTCACTTTAACAGTGAAGGAATTCACTGTACAGTGAGTTGAGGTAACTGTAATGTGTCTCTTAAAAATACTATAATTTAACTAAGTGATTTCTTATGTGTTTATAAGTTGTTAAATATTATTGTTATGATTATATTATGATATTTAAATGAAAATATTCATATTTCCAATAAATGTCTGTTTTTCATGATTTTATTAATTATGTCATACTTAGTACATGTGGTTGTACTAATTCCATGATTTTATATTTCTCTATAGTTGTTTGTAGGTGAGGAGCATTTGGGAAGCAAGACTTGTATCGTAGCATCTTTCATGTGAAGTTAAAGTATGTCCTCATTTGACTCGAGGGCATAGATGTCTTTTATGTTTCTTATTGAAGTTTTGTAATAGACTAAGTATTTCTACATTCGTATTGAATGGACCGTGTCCCAAGTATTCCCGTGTCTAACTTTTATGTGGTTGAGAGTTAGTATTTCCTATGATTTTATACGAAAGAGATTTTAAGGAATATGAAATGTTTTGTGAAAAGTTTTAATTTCTCACTACTTTTCACTATGTATATGCGATGAATGATATGTAAGGGCTTTTACAAGACCTTTTAGAGGTCAAGTACGCTGGTAGAAATACGATATTCACCCTAACTTCTAGGGGTACTTTCTGACAAAGTATATCACTTGTGCAAATCCCATACATAAACGTAATAAATCCACATATATGTTATACAAAGTTTAGTACTCAAATGAAAAGGAAAGAACTAGAAGTCTGATAACTATAACAACATAATAAGCTTGATAGTGGCATTGCCTTCGAAAAGTGAGGAGAATTCCAAGCCTTCCTTCAATGTTGTCTCAAAAGCCCTTCAATAACCTTATGCACATTTAATAAGACCATACCAATCAATGATACATATTAATTAAGTCAAGAGAATGTACATCACAAGACCAACAATACTAAGTCTAGTCAAGTTATCATGCATATTATTTAATTGAACACATAGTCGAAGCAACTCTATCATCAAGTTATAATATTCACAAGCATCAATAAAAGTTCATTATCACATAACCAAAGCAAGACAATCACCCATGTACCCCTCATTAAGTCAATAAGCGAAATGATCAAGCAAAGCCCCATAACCTTAATCAATCAAGTAACTTAACAAGAATCATGACCAACATCCAACTTGTCATAGCATATAATTACGAGTACATATCATCATTCTTTCACAATGTAGACAATCACAGATTCATAAGTGAAAGCAATAAACATATAGTATCAACACTGTGAAAGTTTATCATATGAATATCATGTACCATTATAAGCATATAGATACATAACAACATCCTCCTAAGACTTCTCTCAAGGCTAACTAGGGCAATGTTTATGTAGAGTCTCATACCCCTACCTAGACTAAGCTAAATCCCTTAGGTCATCCTAGTTAGAGTTCATTACTTTAGTTCATTTTATCTTTTGGGAACATCATGCCTTAAGCGACATAGACCACATGACCTAATGTGGAATCCGGTGTCATGGAACCCTACACCGAAGGAAGACGGACTACTTGCCAAGGTAGTACCAAAACATGAACATAGCAACTACGTGGATCAACTAGCTAGTATTCTTAAAGGGGTAACATATTTTAAGAACTAGGAGATACAGTTGGGACCCTCTTTATACTACATGCTTGTAGTCTCCAATGACATGAGTACATTAGTGATCCAACCTTCCCTATGTGGGAGTGGACACTCATCACACTAGTTCACTCGGTGCTAAGCTAGAGTCCCTTTTTGAAATTTCTCTAATGTCCTTATCAATCATCATAGATTAATGTAGGTCATCTAGTATATCCCTTATATAATCATCATCATAGATCAATAAGAATTGCATGAGTATTGCCCTTTCATTACAATTCATATAAGTGAGGTTAGCACGTTGCATAGTCTAATCATAATAAGGCACATGGGTAAGTTATCACCCTCCTTATAACATTTACATCATGCCAACAAGTCACAATCCATAGTTCAAGACATTTCAATTAAACATCATATCAACCCTATCAATCTTAATATAAGGTCTACTTCAAAATAAAACATCACTACTTAAACACAAGTAACCATAATCGATGTAAAGAATAGGGATCACAAGACTTACTCAATTATCTTCACAATGCCATCATCAAGGTCTTATTATCAACCTCCAACTTAACCCAAAAATGGCATAATATCATCATATAATATTAAACAACACAATAACAAGACCAGTTGAATTATTATACAACACTCCCTCACTAGTTCATAGCCTAGAATTAGAGACTTAGATCAAGTTCATAGTTTACTTTATCATCTAAGTCAGTTATTCAAGAAAAAACATGGTCGGACTACAATTTATCTCGATATATTCATAAATTGTCACAATAAAATCATAGAATAGTAATTCACACAGTAACCAAGCCAATTACATCAATGGTAGATAGTTTAATTTAGGATCATAACTAGGGTTAAGGGGAAAAGGTCATCTTCTACAAACTGGACCAATCCATAATAAAGTAATGTAATATAGTCATAAATCACCATAATCTATAAATTACAATCTAAATAAACCATAAAAAAATCAAATTCAAATATCAATTTCAAGATCGGAAAAGACCCACATGAAAACTCATCTTCCGAAATCAATATGAAAGAACCTCTTGGGGAAAGATGTCCCAAAGGTGAAAGGAGTATCATACCTTGATGATTAATGAAGTTTTATGGATAAAATTTGATCTTTAGCATCCCTAGAACCCATTGAGTTTGACCTTATATGGTGTTTTTCTACTTGGGAGAGAGAAAGAAGAGAGAAGGAAGAACAATTTGGGTTTGGAAATTATGAGGGATTAGGTTAGTTTAATTAGCTTAGGATATTTATATAGTCATTAACCCACTTAATTAGACCTGCTAAACCCTTAACTAATTAACTAACCACCTAATTAATTAATTTAACTAAACTAAAAACGTGCATCAAAATCAGTCCCTGACAAACGACTCCCCGTCCACGCCCCATTTGTCCATCGACAGACCAAGGGACCAACTTTCCTATTGGTCCGTCGTTTAGTTCAGAGACTTGTAAAAAAAGTCCTTCCATAGATTTGACTAAGTGTTCATCGAAGCCCCATAATTGACCGTCGATGCATTGTTGGCACTCGTTTGTGCATACTGCCTTTTGGAAGCTTTTCGCCTAATTGCAAGGGTCCTCCTCAAGGGACCTTAGTTGGTCCTTGGGGAGTCGTACCCCAAAGTTTAGAATATAAACTAACTCTGATACGTGTTATACACTCTTCCACCAAATTTCATCATTTTCCGACTCCTAAAATATAGTCAAATAGGCTAAGGCACACTAGCACCTCATTGAACTAGTTTCCGGACGTCATGGATGTTCCTTGGCGGTTTGATTTCTTATCTTCCTAAATGATATATATTCAATATTTATGATCGTAAAATAGTGTCTAAAACTTTTGGCACCTATGTTAGGCTCTAGAACACGTCTTAGACTTTCGGTATATTACGTTATCCCCCCTTAGGAATATTCGTCCCCGAATGACATTAATATTCTTTAAAAGGAATGGATAGACTCAAGACTAGCAGCTCAACCAACAACAGTACATTATAACAAGAGTTACAACAACAATCATGGTATTTTTACACATATCAATTCAAAATCCTTCCATTACCACACATAAGGCTCAAAATCACATTATGAGGAATTTTGTTGTCAAAAAAACATGAGCTCAACATACTATATACGATTCAATTATGCCAAAACTCAACTAACCAACTTGTCAATATCATTTCATAAAAGACTCAATATTCCAACAGGCACAACACAGCTCAAAACAAACCAATTGACAACTTTCAAGTTAAATGGGCACATGTCACTATGATGTTACTGTAACATGAACATTTTTGTAACACTTCATCAAAAATCATAGCAACTTCAAATTTAGTCATTTTTCTCATTATTAGTAAGATAACTAACCTTAGTTATCAAATAGATGATGGTAACGGGACTTTATGTCGGCCTCGGCCTCTCATGTTGGACCCTTAACCAGGTGATTCTTCCATAACACCTTTACAAAAGCCACCTTTTTGTTCTTTTGCTACTTTACTTGCCTATAAAGTATTTGAACCACAATTTCCTCATAAGAGAGGTTCTCTTGCACACCAACACCCTCAATAGGAACAATAGACTCGGGATCACTGATACACTTCTTAAGCATAGAAACATGGAACGTCGGATGAGCTGAACCCAATTCACAAGGCAACTTTAATTCATATGCAACCTTACCAATTAAAAGATTTCATAGGGACCCATATAACGAGGACTCAACTTGCCTTTCTTTCCAAATCTCACCACTCCTTTCATAGGTGAAATTTTTAGATATACTTTATCACCTTCTTCAAACACTAAATTTCTTCTCCTTTGGTCGGCATAATACTTGTGCTAGCTATAGGATGTTTTCAAGAGATTCTTTATAATATGGACCTTCTCCAAAGTCTTATAAATCAAATTGGGACCCAAAAGTGAAGATTCACCCACTTCGAACCATCCAATTTGAGATCTACATCTCCTACTATACAAGGCTTCATAAGGAGCCATAGATATAGATGAATGGTAACTATTGTAGTAAGAAAACTCCACCAAAGTAAAGTTCTTATCCCAATTTTCCTTGAAATCTTATACAAGCTCTAAACATAAGGGTTTGAATAGTACACTCTACTTAACCATCCGTTTGGGGATGAAAAGCAGTGCTTAACTACACCTTGGTACCCAACCCTTTTTGGAATGACCCCCAAAACTTAGATTTGAATTGTGCACCCCTATCCGATATAACGGATAACGCAATTCCATAGCAACACACAATCTCATTTATGAAGATCCTTGCATAATCCTCCGCTGAGTAAGTCGACTTGACGGGAATAAACTCAGAGAATTTTATCAACCTATAGTCAAATTGATTTGTGTATGAGGCAAACCTACCACAAAATCCATATTAATGTCTTCCCACTTCCATGTAGAAACTTGGATTTCTTGAAGTTAACCACCCGGATTTTGGTGTTCAGCTTTCAGTTGTTAGCAATTTGGACACTTCGCAACAAATTCCGTTATGTCCTTCTTCAAGCCTTCCCACAAAAATACTTCCATAAGGTCATGGTACATCTTTGTAGAACCCGTATGAATGGAGTAACAGGACCCATGAGCTTCCTCAAGATTCTGGTTCCTCAAATCATCTACATTGGAAACACACAACCTTCCTTGATACCTCAAGACACCATCCCCCCCTAAGGAGAATGACTCATTAAAATTGCCAAGAACCAATTCCTTCAACTCCATCAATGGTTGATCAAGGTTTTCTTAGACTTCACCTCAACAACCAAAGATGACTCGGAGTAATGATGGACCATCAAACCTCTATTCGGAGAATATTCCAATATAACACCCAATCTAGCCAACCTATGAATCTTTTACTAGGATTTCTTAGATTCTTCTACATGAGACACACTAACCATGGTCATACGACTTAGAGCGTCCGCAAGCACATTTGCCTTGTCGGGGTCGTAGAGAACACTCCTGTCATAATCTTTCAACAATTTCAACCGCCTTTTTTTTTCAGAGATTCAACTCTTTTTGAGTAAATACATATTGAAGACTCTTGTGATCGGCATACACATCCACATAGATACCATACAAGTAATACCTTCATATTATTAAGGCGAATACCACAGCCGCTAACTAAAGATCATGAGTTGGATAGTTCCTCTCATGCATCTTAAGTTGTCAAGAGGAATAGTCTACTACTTTTCAATGTTGCATAAGCACATACCCCAAACCCACTCGACATGAATAACAATATGCAACGAATCCCCTGGTACCCTCTGGTAAGGTCAACACCGGAGTTGAAGTAAGCCTATCTTTCACGATTTGGAAGCTTCTTTCACATGTCTCAGACCACTCAAATTTCTTACTCTTTTGGGTCAAAGTAGTCAAGGGAGATGCAATGGACGCAAAACCATCCACAACACTCCAATAATAACCCGCTAGACCAAAGAAACTTCTAATGTCAGTTGGAGTCAATGGTCTAGACCAATTATTGATTGCTTTAGTTTTCCTTGGATCAACCTCAGCCCCCTCATTATAGATGATATGACCAAGAAATTCCACCTACCTCAACTAAAACTCATATTTTCTATACTTGGCAAATAATTGGTTCTCCTTAAGCACTTGTAACACTACCCTTAAGTGGTCCATGTGTTCACCCTCATTATTCAAATATACCAAGATATGGTCAATGAATACAATGACAAATGAATAAAGTTAACTTCAAAACAGCCTATTCATGAGATCCATAAATGCCGCCAAGGAATTAATGAGACCAAATGACAATAATATGAACTCATAGTGACCATATCTAGTCTGAAATATAGTTTTTTGGTATATCCTCACCTCTCACCCGAAGTTGGTGACACCCCGATCTCAAGTCAATCTTAGAAAAGTAGCTTGGCCCTTGGAGTTGATCAAACAAGTCGTCAATCCTAGGGAGAGGATAATTGTTATTAATAGTGATATTATTGAATTGGCGATAATCAATACGCATCCTAAGGGACCCATCCTTCTTCTTTACAAACAAAACTGGAGCACCCCATGGAGAAATACTAGGTCTAATGAAGTCTTTGTCTAGTATATCTTTCAGTTGAGCCTTTAACTCTTACAATTTGGCCGGAGCCATCCGATATGGAGAAATTGAAATAGGGTTGGTATCTGTAGCAAGTCAATACCAAAATCAATTTTTCGTTCGAGAGGGATTTTGAGAAGATCATTTGGAAAGACCTCCAGAAATTCTCTTACTACAGGGACTAACTCAATAAGAGGATTTTTAGAGTCTAAATCTTTGACTCTTAAAATGTAATATAGACACCCCTTTAAGATAACTTTACAATCCTTAAGACGAGAGATGATAAACCTCTAAGAATAGAATTTTCCCTCTTCTACTCAAAAATGGGTTCATTTTGAAAATTCAACTTGACAATTCTAGTTCTATAATCAATGGAAGCAAAACAATCATGCAACCAATCCATCCCCAAAATGACATTGAAATCAACCATATCAACTTCTACTAATTTAACATGAGTAACTCTATTGGGAAAATTAAAGGAAAATTTCTATATACCCTCTTTACAACCACCGACTCACCTACCGGAGTAGTTACCATGAAGGGTTCATTTAGAATATACGTCAAAATATGAATCTTTCTATCTATTAATTTAGTAACAATAGATAGTGTAGCACTCCAATCAAGTAAAGCATAAACATCAATAAAGAAGACTTGAAACATACCGGTCACCACATCGGGAGAACTCTCTAGTTCACCCCTAGAGCGTAGTGCATAAAAGTGATTCTTCTTTGGAGGATCCACTTTAGAACCACTAGATTGAGCCTGCCCACTACCTTTATCTTGCCCCTTCACATTTGGGCAATCCCTAACCTTGTGGACACTCTTGCCACACCCAAAGCAATTGTATGTTCCAATGATGCAATCACCATAATGGTTCTATCCACCCTTTCCACAAATTGGCTTTTTGTTTGGTGAGATAGTACCTTTTCCCTTTTGAGACTTAGGGTTAGACACCCTATCATCACGAGCCTTGGGTAATTTGGTAGGAACTTGATTAGATGACCTCTTATTAAACCTAGGCTTGTCTTGAATGTCAAGCCTACCCTTTGAAGAACCACCATCAAAGGACCTTTCCCTCTTGGTATCTTTACTCCTCCTCTTAGCCCTTGTCTCTTCCACTTGTTGAGCATGAACTATGAGACGAGAAATGTTCATATTGTCATGTAAAATATCCGAATGACATTCTTGTTGCAAGTCATCCGACTCTCCCGTCACAAAGCTGCTCATTTTATCTCTAAGATTGGAAACAAAAGAATGAGCATACTTTGACAATTTAGTGAATTTCAAAGAGTATTCAAGTACACTTATACCTCCTTGATGAAGGTTGATAAATTCCACCGCTATGGCTTCCCTCTTATCCCTAGGAAAGAACTTCCGAGAAAGCCTTCTCGAAAATCTCCCATGTCATTGGTCCACCTCTTAAGGGCCTATTGTCTCTCCATTGGACGTACCATGTTAGGGACACATCTTTGAGTTGAAAGTGGATAACTTGTCCTTATAACTAGTAGTCAATCATATAACATAGAGGATCTTGCAAGTTTAATAAATGAACTTTGGGGGGTCTTAGTCAACCATGGATCTATAGAAAGTAGGGGTCTTCATCCTAGTTAAATCCCTCAAATGGGAGGCCATGGTAGCAACATGTTGGTTTGCTCGAGGTACAACCTCTGAATTATCTTGGGTCGTCATGGTTTAGGATTGAGTAGTGATGGCTTGTGCTTCAGTAGTGATGGCTTGGCCTATTTGGAGAAAGGCAACCTTATGTCACCATCCTTCAAAGGAGGAGAATTAATCGTAGCTTGGTCATTATTAGTAACTTCTTCAAGATAGGGAACTTGATTGTGTCGGGGAGCATCTCCCGCATTGGCAATCTCTTCATCAAGCCTTTGAGCGGCTTTTCTTCGAGTATTCATTATCTATAATCACAATAAAAGGATTAGATGCTAATAGAACATAGATCCAAGATTCTAAAGGCACAATATCCCTGATTTCCAAGAAAAGAGAAGAATTTCCTAAGCATCTTATAGTCCCATATTCATATGTGTGGTGCACTTCACAATTATGAATAAGAATCTACTTAGATGTGGTTAAGTGAGACATCGACTCTAAAGATATTACTTCATGCTCTAATACAAAGTTTGTCACATCGTGGAGTAACCCCTAGACGTAACCGGCGGTGGCGTCCTCTTTGAGGACTAAGACTAGACTCTTAGCTTACATCATTACATTTATATGTCAAAATACGGAGCAGTTTAAAACTTTTCAATATTTTTCTTGGGGTTTACATAGACCTTTTGCATACGTATAATATAGTCATATCGAGTATACATAGACCCTTCGTATAGGAAGATTACATAGTCTTCTACTTTTAATGCACATAGATATATAAGATACTTAACATTGTCTTAAACAGATGTCTCATCTCATAACCATCTAACATAAGATTATATTAATTGGGCATTTCCCATACATCAACGTAATAAAGCCACACATAGGATATACAATGTTTAGTACTCAAATGAAAAGAAAATAACTATAAGTCTTATAACTAGAACAACATCATAATCTTGAGAGTGGCCTTGCCCTCAAAAAGTAAGGACCTACCCAACTTGAATGGGTGAGAATTCTAAGTTTTCCTTCCAAGTCATCTCAAAAGTCATTCAATGACCGGAACCTAAAATGTTGGGGGAAAGGGGAGAAGATGGGGTTAGTACACTACTTATACTAAGTAGAAGACCTTAAGAACACATATAATAAAAATCATGCTAGAAAAGGATATTTTATTAAAACATGCAATTTACTTTCAAAGACTTATGAACATTCAAGAAGACCATACCGATCAATGAAACATATTCATTAAGTCAGGAGCATGTACATCACAAGACCAACAATACTAAGTCTAGTGAAGCCAACATGTATATTCACATAATTTATACACATAGTCAAGACAATCTTATTATCAATCTATCACATCACAAGCATGAATAAGAGTTCATTACATCATAACCAAATCAAGACCATTACCCATGAACCCTCATTAAGTCAACTTGTGCAATCACTAAGCAAAGTCCCATAACCTTACTCAATCAAGTGAACCTAACAAGAACCATAACAAAAGTCCAACTTCACATAGCATATCATAAATATTACATACAATCATACTTTAGCAATAGGGACCAAACACATATTGATAAGTGAAACCAATCATCATATAGTGTCATTAGTGTGCAAGATCATCATATAGATATTATGCACCATTATCAACATATACCCTCAAGGATAATAGTGCAATGTTTAGGTAGAGTCCCATACCCCTATATAGAAAGTTAAACATCTTAGTTCATCCTAGTTACAGTTCATTCCTTTAGTTAATTTTACCTTTTGGGAACATCTTGCCTTAACCGACATAGACCACATGAGCTAATGTGGAATCCAGTGTCGTGGAACCCTACACCGAATGAAGGTGGACTACTTACCAAGTTGATACAAAAATATGAACATAGCAACTACGTGGATCCACTACCTAGTATTCCTATGGGGCAACATAGTAAGAACTAGGAGATATAGTTGGGACCCTCTTTATGCAACATGCATTATAATCTCCAATGTCATTAGTACTTACTTTTGTGATCCTACCTCCCCTATTTGGGAATTGACACTCCTTACACTAGTTCACTCGGTGCTAGTATAGAGTCTCTTTTTGAAACCTCTTTAATGTCATTATTAATCATCATAGCTTAATGTAGGTCATAAGGTATATCTCTTACATAATCGTCATCATCAAAGTCAATAAAAATTGCATAAGTATTGCCCAATCATTACAATTCATATAAGTGAGGTTAGCACATTTACATAGTCACATCATATTAAGGCACATGGGTAAGTTATTACCATCCTTATAACATTTATATGCACATGGGTAAGTTATCACATCTTTATAACATTTACATCATATCCAACTACTCACAATCCATTGTTCAATAAATTTCAATTCAAAAACATACCAACCCTATCAATTTTAGTATAAGGTCGACTTCAATACAACATCATTACTTAAGCACAAGTAACCATAATCAAAGTAATGAATAGGGATCACAAGACTTACTCAATCGTCTTCAAAATTCCATCATCGAGGTCTTACCATAATCCTCCAACTTAATCCAAAAATGTTATAATAGCATCATATAATATTAAACAACACAATAACTAGACCAATTGAATCATTATACAAGAATCCATCGCTAGTTTATAGCCTAGAAGTAGAGACTTAGATCAAGTTCATAGTTTACTTCACTGTCTCAATAACTCAAGAACTAGCATGGTATGACTACAATTCATAATTGGCACAATAACATCATAGGATAGTAATTCACAAACTAACCAAGACAATTACATCAATACTAGATAGTTCAATTTAAGATCATAACCTAGGGTTAAGGGGAAAAGTTCATCTTCTACAAACTAGACCAATCTATCAATAAGTAGTGTAATATAGTAATAACTCATTATAATCTAACCAATGCAAATAAAATAAACCATAAATAAATAAAATTGAAATATCAATTTTGAGATTGGAAAAGACCCACATGAAAACTCATCTTTGAAATCAATTTGAAGGAACACCTTGGGGAAATAAGTCCCAAAGGTGAAAGGGATCTCATACCCTGATGATTAATGAATTTTGATGGATAAACTTGATATTTGGAATCCCTATAACCCCTTGAATTTGACCTTCTATGTTGTTCTTCTTCTTGGGAGAGAGAAAGAAGAGAGAAGGAATAACAATTTGGGTTTGGGAATTATGAGTGCTTAAGTCAGTTTAATTAGCTTAGGGTCTTTAAAGAGGTAATTAACCCACTTAATTAGACCTCCTAAACCCCTTACTAATTAACTAACCACCTACTTAATTAATTTAACTAAACTAAAACATGCAAAAAATCAGTCCTTAACTCCTTGTCCACACCAGGTTCGTCAATCCACAGACCAAGGGACCAACCGTCATGTTGGTCCATCGATTAGTTCAAAGAATTTTAAAAACAGACCTCCCATGGATTTTACTAATTTTTTATCGATGCCCCATCAATTGGGCCTCGATCTGTCGTTGGCGCTCGTTTGTGCACATTGCCTTTTGGCAGCTTTTTGCCATATTGCAAGGGTCCTTCTTATGGGACCTTGGTTAGTCCTTGGGGATTCGTACCCAAATGTTTCTACTATAAATTAACTCTAATATGTGTTAGACACTCTTCCACCAAATTGTATCATTTTTCGACTCCTTAAACTTAGTCAAATAGGCTAAGGCACACTAGCACCTCATTCAACTAGTTTCCGAAAGTCATGGACGTTCCCAGATGTTTTGATTCCTAATATTCCTAAATGATATATATTCATTATTTATGAACTTAAACAGTTTCTAAACCTTTTGATATCTCTTTTAGGATCTAGAACATGGCTTAGACTTTCGGAGTATTCCAATGTTTATCCTAGTTAACGCGTCTGCATCATGATATTATCTAGGAAAACTAGCATCAGTACACTGTATGTACGAGTATGAGAGTTGGAATGCTAACACAACACTTAAACTGGAAAAGGAGTAAGAAGGGGAGCTTACCTTAACTCTGTTCAACTCATGAATAACTACTCATTTCAATATAATTTGATTCAAAAGTAATGTGCAATATAAAGAAAACTAACTGAAAACATGTTGAAAACACTGAATGTACACAAGGATACAAATAATCTATCAGATATATGTAAAAATAAAAATATATGGTGTATATGAAGACACAATAACTTATATGGTAGCTTTTCTAACCAACAATCATCACTGAAGAGATATAGTGATGATAGAGTATTATTCGGCCCACGCTGCCCGATCATCCTAACCTTGCTTGAGTATGGGACCTGAACTTCCTAATGAATCCACTAGTATACTGTGAAAATGGTTCATCTCAAAAGAGTATGACCCTCTTCTACACATGATGGATACATTGTTTTCATAGAGACTTGCGTTAATATAAACTCGCATCCCCACATGGTGCTCAATACTACTCCCTAAAATATATTGGCTCTTATGTTTTTAAAATATGTTGATTCTATGATTTGCGATTTGTGCTGCTTTGAAATCTCTCTTGGAAATCATAGTTTCCCTACTTACTTCATTTTATAAAGTTGTTACTTCTATCTGAATATTAGCCTGCAGTCTTTTTACTTGTTTAAAGTTAAAAACATTTGTAACTCTCATGGATTACTTAGTCCCCTTATAACCTTTGAGAATGAACTAAACTCTTTACTCTTGGTTAACTTGTAACTTGAGTCTTAAAACAAAAGAAAAATTTTAGTTAAAGACTCTTGGAAACTTTAGTAACTCACTTTTACATGTTTCTTAACTTTTAGACTTGATTGTTAACTCTTTTGACTTTGATATTAACTTTCCTTGAATTGGATTGTAAATTCAAAGATCATGATCTAATGTTTATAGATGATTTCACGATGTTTGGATGTACCTTAGAGTGTTGTAATCAACTAAGAAGTATGGGTACATCACTTAGGAGCTAGTACGAATAGATAGGGAAAGAATGGGGTCTCCAGGTGACCTTGCCTCTCTAAGAGGCACAGAGCGCCAGAGCCTGACGGATAGACTCTGGTCTGAGGCGCTCTAGCTTGCGCAACGTGCCACTGTAAGATGGGAATTCCGACTTTTCTTCTAAGTTTTTTTATCTTTACACCTTCTAAACATCCATGGATCTCACCTCAATAACTTACGATTACTAATAACCCCAATACCCAATATATTCTACTAGACAAAACAACCTGGAAACACAAACCACATCAACTAAAGGCACGCTACAACTCAACTAACAAGAATTCAACAATTGCTCATCAAGAACATCAATATTTATAATTCAATCTATTCAACACTCGTTGAACTAAGCATGTTGGTGTGTGAGTGAACAAACCCAACATAAAAAGATCTCACATAACTCGATAGGGATCATCCCCCAAGAATTCAACTCACGAAACCTTAGCTTTCTTGAAGAATTCTTGATCTTCCTCTCTTCTTCTTCTCCTCTTCTCTTTTCCCCCAAGCCCTAAGCATATTCCAACTTTTCTAAAACTTCCTTAAGGCTTAGTTTTACCCCCAATAAACCCGTAAAACGAATTAGTAAATAGCGAGGTGAAAAGTCTACTTTATCTTTACTAAAATCCATATTGGACATCTTTAAATCCAACATCCCAACTTCCAAAAGGAATATCTCCCTAATACGACATCAAAATTGACCAAACTAGGTGTCGTTGAAAACATATTCCCAATGGCTTTCCAATAATATAAAGAACCAACCCTAGCTCATCCTGATCTACAAGTTATGGCCATTTGAAAATGAATAAAACACATTTTTTTAAAACTTAGTAAATTTACAAATTATTCCCTTTATTTACAAAAGTGATTATTTTTGTTTCTTGGCTTACTCCTAATTCTTTGGAGTTACGAGATGCTAAAATATCTCCCCCTCAGAAACATTCCTCTCGAATGAGAACTTTTTCATTAAGCTAAGGGTAGTAACATCATTTCAGCACTCAACAAGCAAAAAAAGTAATAGCAGGCTTACACATAGTTTTATAAACTGGTAAGAAGAGAATTTAGTACCTTGATCTCCATTCTCTCTTAATTCAAAGAGGTGGATATCTCTTCTTCATATACTCCTCAGTTTCCCAAGTTGCTTATTCAACAAATTGGTTCCTCCAAAGGACCTTGACTAATTCAACTTCTTTAGTTCTCAACTGGAAAATTTGATGATCTAAAATCTAAACTGGAATCTCTTCATAGGATAAGCTATCCTTAATCCCAATATTCTCAGTTGGTACAATCAATGAAAGATCACGCAAGCACTTCTTCAACTTAGAAATATTAAATACCAAATGAATCGCTGCTAACTCTTGGGGTAGCTCCAACTCATAAGCTACATCGCCAACTCTTTTGGAGATTCTGTAAGGACCAATAAACCGCAGACTAAGTTTCCCTTCTTATCAACCCTTATAACACCCTTCATGTGTGAACTTTTCAGGTACACTCAGTCATTCACCTCAAACTCTAACGGACTTCTCCTAACATCTGTATAGGACTTTTGGTTACTCTGTGTTGTTTTCAATCTCTCTTGAATCACTTTCACCTTCTCCATAGCTTGGTGAACTAGATCTGTCCCTATAAACCTTGCCTCACTAACTTCGAACCACCCAATCGGAGATATGCATCTTCTCCCAAAAAGTGCTTCATATAGATCCATTTGGATGCTCGAATGATAACTATTGAAAGAGAAATAAATAAGAGGTAGTTGATCATCCCAATTTCCTTTGAAGTCAATCATACAAGCTGTCAACATGTCTTCTAAAGTCTGTATGGTACGCTCTACTTGTCCATCCATCTGAGGATGGAAAGAAGTGCTTAAGTACACCTTTGAACTCAAATCTTTCTCGAAATATTTCTGAACTGTGCAATAAATTGTGCACCTCTATTTGAAGTCATGGAAACCGGAACTCCATGAAGTCATACACTTCTTGAAGGTACAATTTAGCGTAATGCTCGCGAATAGGTAGTCTTTACCGGTAAAAAGTGAATTGATTTTGTCATTCTATCGACAATTAGCCAAATAGAAAACAGCCTGCGAGATCTTAGAAAGCCTACGATAAAGTCCATATTAATCAACTACCACTTCAATTCAGCAAGTTCTATAGTGTGAGATAAACCTTCAGAAATTGGTGTTCTACTTTCACTTGATGGAAATTTGGGCACTTGGCAACAAACTCAGCAATTCCCTTCTTCATAACTTTCCACCTATAAATCTCTCTTAAATTGGGTACATCTTTGTGGAATCCGGATGAATGGAATATCTGAAGCAATGAGCTTCCTCTATTATCCTCTCTTGGATTCCATTCAGCCAAGGTACACACAACCCACATTGGTACTTCAGCACACCATATCCCCCTTGTTCAAAAGCTAATACTCTTTTCTTATGACCATTTGACTTCAAGTCAAGAAAAATGGGATCTTGGTCTTGCTTCCCTTTCACCTATGACACTAATGATGACTCAGCCACACCGGTCACCACTATTCCTCCTTCTAAGGAATCCATACGTCTGACTCCTAGGCGTGTAAGTTTATGCACGTATTTAGCTTACTTCCTCTTTTCTTCTTCAACATGGGCAGTACTCCCCATGGATAACTGCTTAAGGCATCAAAAACTATATTAGCCTTACTTGGGTGGTAAATAGTACTCATGTCACAATCCTTGAGTAATTCTAACCACCTCCTCTGTTTTAGATTTAGCTCTCTCTGAGTGAACACATAACGGAGGCTCTTATAATTAGTGAACATGTCAACATGAACAACATAGAAGTAGTGACACCATATCTTTAAAGAAAAAACTACTGCAGTCAATTCTAAGTCATGAGTTGATTAATTCTTCTCGTGAACCTTCAACTGTCTGGAGGCATAAGATATAACATTTCCCTTCTACATGAACACCCAACCCAATCCAACTCTTTATGCATCATAGTACACCACAAATCCTTGAGTAACCTCTGGTAAAATCAAAACTGGAGTTGTAGTCAACCTCTTTTTCAACTCCTTAAAGCTTTTCTCACAGGCTTCAAACCATTGAAATTTGATTGTCTTCTGAGTAAGCTTGGTCAAAGGAGACGAGATAGATAATAACCCCTCAACAAATATCCTATAGATGCTAGGGAAACCCAAGAAACTCCATATATCTGTTGGATATGTGGGTCTAGGCCAACTCTGAACAGCTTCTATATTTTTGGTATCAACTTTTATCCCATCACCGGAAACTATGTGGCCCAAGAATGCCACATACTTAATACAAAACTCACACTTGGAGAACTTGGCATATAACTCCTTATTTCTCAAAGTCTAAGAACTATCCTGAGTTTACTAGCATGATCTTCTTCATTCCTTGAATAAATTAATATGTCATCAATGAAGACAATGATAAACAGATCTAAATAAGGTTTGAAGACTCTATTCATAAGATCCATAAATGTTGTAGGTGCATTTGTAAATTCCCATATCTGGTTCTAAAAGTTGTCTTTGGAATGAAACATCCCCTAACTTTAAACTGATGGTAGCCTATTGAGAAGAAGGAAGCACCCTCAAGCTGGTCAAAAAGATCACCTATCCTTGGGAGTGGATATTTATTCTTGATGGTCATCTTATTCAATTGACGGTAGTCTATGGTCATCATAAGGGAACTATACTTCTTTCTTACAAATAAGACCGGAGCGCCCCAAGGTGAGACACTTGGTCGAATAAAGCCCTTGTCTAGTAAAATCTTTCAATTGTTCTTTCAACTCTATCAACTCTGCTTGTGTCATAGGATGAGTCTCTGGAATGATGTCTATGCTGAAGTCTATTTCTCTCTCACAAGGGACCTCCGAGTAGATCATCAGGAAAGACTTATAGAAACTCCTTTATTATAGGAACTGACTGAAGAAAGGTACCTCAGCACTTGAGTCATTAACTCGGACTAAGTAATAGATAAAATGCTTTAAAACTAACTTCCTCTCCTTAAGGTACAAAATCAAAAAAAACCCTTAAGCACTACTGAACAACTACTGCATTATATGACTGTCTCATTTGGAATCTGAAACTTGACAACTCGAGTTTTTCAATCTATTATTGACATAACAGGCAGGGAGCCAGTAAATACCTAAAATGACATTAAAACCTACCATGTCTAGGACTAATTAATCATCCATGGTTCTCTTGTGAATGTCCAAAAAATGACAATCACCATAGACTCTTTTTACTAGAATAGAATCACCAACAGGTGGGGAACACTGAATGGTTCATTGAATTGCTCAGGAATGATTTCAAAGTTCATAGAAACATAGGGAGTTACAAAATATAAAATCTCTCCTGGGTCTAACAATGCATAAAAAGTAATAACATCTGGGGAATTCTCCTTTTCTTGGCGATTATTGAGAGTATACAAGCGATTTATTCCTCCACCAGCACCAGAAGTAGTTCCCCTTGGTACACCCCTTTATGGTGGAGCCGCTAATGAATACTAATCTTTTTTGCCCCCATTACCACCGCCTTGCTTGCTACTTGGACACTCTCTCATGAAATGCCTGGTCAAAACGCACTTTAAACAACCAGCAAATTCTTTATGACAAATACCGGAGTGATTTGCCACACTTGGCGTATGAAGGAGGATAAATACCTCCTTGCGCCACACTACCTTGTGAGTGGGCAGGTTTAACTCTGAATTCTACCGATATTCTTTTTCCTTTCTCTTAGGTGTAGGTGCACTAGCAGATGATGGAGCAGGACCCTTGTGTTTTTGTTGGAAGGATGACCGGTTTGCATCATTATTCTGTTGCCCAGATCATTTATTATCTCCCTTGCTTTTGAACTCCTCTCTATCCCTAATCTTCTCTTCATTTACCTGTTTCACATAGACTATTAACCTTTAAATGTCCATGTCCCCAATCAGCATGGCACCTCTGCCTTCTTTGCTCTATGCCCGACCTAAGCCAGCAACAAACAAGCTCATTCGGCTTCTCATATCTTTAACCATCTTAGGAGCATAGCGAGAAAGTTGGGTGAACTTCAACCTATATTCATGAACGCTCAAGGAATCCTGTTGCATAGTAAGGAACTCCCATACCTTTGCTTCCTTCAGTTCCCGGGGAAAGAAACGCCCCAAGAAAGCTTCTTCAAAGCAAGCCCAACTCGGATGTGGTGCAACCTCATCTCTTCCCTCCTTCTGTTGATCGAATCAAGTCCTAGCCACATTCTAGAGTTGATAGGCGGATAGTTCAACTCTATCAGCATCAATCACATGCATCACATCGAATACCTTCTTCATTTTTTCACAAAGTTTTTCGGATCCTCCGTAGTGCTCGAACCAGTGAAGCTTGGGGGATTCATCCTCAAGAATTCTCAAATCCACGAAGTGAGAGCCCCGTCTTTTGAAGATCCTCTTTGTTACGAGACTTGGCAGGTCACAACTTGACTCAGCATTCGGATAGCCTCATGGAATGCAACATTGGTAACTTCCCCTTCAGGTTGCATTTCTGGATCATTGGGTAACTTATGTTGCTGAGGTTCAACATTCCTCCTAGTTGGATGACCTCTTGATGCTCTTAGTGGAGGCATAGTTATCTGTAACACGTGCAAGAACGAATTAGAGAGTAACTTTTAGAGATAAACTCTAACGCACGAAAAGGAATATGAAATATTGTGAGAAATTCTTCAATGTTGTAGCATCCTAATTATAGATGTGGCATGAAAGTGTAAATTTACTAAACTAGTATAAATGTTTACCTCAGAACATTTTATTTTATATCTAACACCAAAAAAATTTAATGACCAAAAGACAAAAATCTGACAAAGTAAACAAAAATATAACGTAATTGTTAGTAACATTTTATAATTTGTTACATCACGATAAATTTTACAGTTAAAACGTGACACATAGTAACGTTTCTCTAGAATGACATCAATCTTATACATTTCTCATTAATTATTCAAGTTTCACCTATTATAATGGATTTATTTATATATATATATATATATATATATATATATATATATATATATAAAATTGTCACGACCCCAGTCAACACGTTAGACGTGGCCGACACTCAAAGACTATTGTTGGTCTCCAAGCGAACCCTCATCTTTGATGACTATAAGCAGAAGACTTACTTAAGCATACAAAGCTTAAAAATAAATAAATATTCATGAACTAAAATACCAAGCTTAAGTCAAATGAATACTTTTAATAAAAAGATTATTTAACTCACCATAAAATAGGAAACATTAGTCTTTAAAACATTGAACAAAATAAATGAATAGTACATACTTTTTAACTAAACTGACTATCTATGAAACCTCTAAATGACAATAATGGAAGTTGGGACAAGACCCACTACCTCCTGACTAAACTGAATAGTAAATTAAATTCTCCGGAAGCAAGGAGGCTCACCATAGCTGACTCGAACTGTTGAATGTATCAACAAAGCTCCTGTTGATGATCATGTATACCGTGTCTGCATCATGAAAAGATGCACGCCAATTGGACTACTACATGGAATGTATGAGCATCTAAGGGGAATTCTAAAGTATAACATAAGCTTAATAGTTGAATAAAAGATGGAAACATACTTACCTCTTTCAAAACTTGAAAATCAAGGAATACTTAAGAATAAGATACTCAACTTAAGATACTCAACTACTGATACACAACTGAACTCATTTTCAATATAAAGCAGTTTAGAACAAGTGCAGTAAAAAGAAAAGTTGTTTAGAAACATGATGTTAACTAAAGATAATAATATGATAAAAACATATCATGCTCCCTCTAAAAGTATACTTGTGCAATGCATGAATGAAGTCTCATTCCCCCATTTATACTAAACAGAATCCCTTGAGGAATCATGTAATTAATACTCTGGAAGTTTCTCTACCGACAACCACCAGTATGAACCTATGTGGTTATACAGCCTCTCGCCCACTTGGATACCCCGCAATCCTCACTGGATCTCCACCTTCCTTGAACAAATATGTCTCGTAATAACCAATACCCACCAAAAAAAAGTTCAAATTTCACCACAATCAGCAAAAAATCAGAGAAAAGATAGTAAATGCAGCACACCCACAACTTAAAACTTATCTATTTATACTAAATCAAACTTATAATTAATGTGCTCAGTAAACAACAAATTCAAAAATTATTTAATGAAAACAAGAAAAGGATATATTGGAAGAATATTAAAGAGAAGTATTCTCGGAATTAAAGGAGAAAATCTCGAGTGAAGAACAAGTTCTGGGTGACTTTTCAATCACCACTAGATGCGCATTTTCTGGCCGTTTGGTCCACAATGCATACGTCACTCTCCCTTCCACAAATACATCACCACCGTCAATTTTTCTAATCTTCCAAAACTCTAAAACCCAAAAACTTCAAGGTAACAACAAAAGAAGAAAAAATTTGTGGTTTTTGAGTTCCACTGAAAATTGAAATTTGTAGAAATTTTATTATTATTCTTATTGTTTTATTTAATATAAAGTTTGAAAATATATAAGAATATATGGTGCGGGCCAAAACTAAATATGGTCAACGGATTTTTGGATATTCCAAATCAGGATTAATAATTATGTGGGAATAATTTGGAATTAGCAAATTATAATAATGTTGCACCCTGTTATAGTTCTGGCAAAAACATTATCTTTTTTGTTGACAAATTTAACAAGAGAAAAATCTGGGGGAAAATGGAAAACACCTTTAAATTCGGTGGAAATTATTACTATCTTAGTGTAACGACCCTTTTGATAATTTCGAGTACTAGAGCTTTTCGTGTCATAAAGTACTTTCCAATAGATTCTATGTGGATATTTTGGACTATTCGTAATTACAATTATGAAATTGATGGGTATTTTTTAATAGTTATTTGGTTGGTGGTTAAGAAAAATACTATTACAATTAAGGTGGATCACTTTTACTATTTTTATAATTAGTCTTTTAATAATTAGGGTAATAAATAATTTGTAGAAGACATAAAAAGAAGGGAAGGAGAGAGTGGAGAGAAGAGGCGTGAAACGAAAACCAAATTGACATGGACGACATCAATGATGAAAAATATACTAGTAAGGCAAACTTGATACAACTTGGGAAAAAAAAAAAAGTTATAAATAGTGATGATCAGGAGAGAAGGTATATTATTTATATAGTTAGATAAGGAACTATTATAAGTAGATGTATATGGTTATGTGCGAAAGTGGGGGACTTCCATTAACTTCTCATTCACTCTAAGAATTATGGTATAATGACCAAGGCAATGATTATCCAATCATTTTCCATTTAGGTTATGAATTTGGTTTATGGTAATACAATGCCTTATGTTAAAGTTGTTGCCACTTGTTTTCAAAACCAGTGGATTCAATCGTCAATTTCATTATGTGTCATCATTATATACATCGAATTTTAGGATAATGAGATGATTAATTGAATATTAAGTATAGTATATTATTTAAATTCCAACAAGGTAATGATAATTGGAGTAATTAAGACCTATCTTTAGTTTTGAACTTTAAAGAATTGATTATGGAATTGGGTAAGTTTTGTTTTATGGTCTAGGTTAAACGTAGAATAATATGAGTGTTTATAGACTCGTTAACTTACAAATTATGCACATATACTTGATAGATTGAAAGAGTTTGGAGGCATTGAGGAAAGGAAAAGTTGTGGAGAAGTAGCTTGTTCACTTTGGTTATTCGGTGAGGTAGGTTATGGTTATTTCTATTTAATAGATAGACTCTCAATAGTGATTGATATGTATTGAGTGATATTGTGAAGCTTAGTATGTACTTGATTGTGTGGTTATATAGATTGGTGTATGGTTTGTGATTGGTCTAAAATCTTGAGACCATGGAATTTATAATCTTGAACTGATGCCTTAAATAAAGAAGACTCGATGAAATAAAATAATGTGATAATTGGATCAGAGTGTCACGTTTTGATATGGTATTATTAGATCAGAGTGTCACGTTCTGACACGACATTATGGGATCGGGGTATAACGTTTCGACACGGTATATGGGATTGGAGTGTCACGTTCCGAAACAATAACATTAGAGGAAATGAATCTTCAATTAATTTAATATACTCGGTCTCAAAGAATCCATTTTTCAAATGAGTATGGTGTGGAGGCATTTGTCCTCATAGCTATGCTTGATCTTGTGATTGATTGTGTACCTACTATGGTATTGTTGTCACTGGTTCATGTTATTTGTTGCTTGCCACCTGTCAATCTCCAACACATCAGAGTTTCAGGGTGAGCTATATTTCTAGCTCGTGCTGGGATCTCTCGTTTATGTCATGATGTCCTTAAATTTTTGATATGGACCATCTGATTTACTTATTTTGATATTTTCAATACTTTTAGACTAGGTAATTGTGAACAAATTTCCTTGATGTGATGACTTTTAATATTTGGGGATAATATGTAATAGACTTTAGAGATCGGTTTGATTAGTTATTTAAACAAGTTTTGAGCTTCCGCATTTTTATTGTTATTTGTACTTGAAGTATTGATATATGTTGGTGTTTAGATTCCTTGGTTCTCCCACTTAGGAAGTTAAGCATGGGTGCAATTCACGAGTCATTTTGGGTCGTGACACTTACTCCACTTTTAATTGTTATAATTTCTTTTGTGGAGTCAAACTATAAAAAATTTGACTAACTTCGATGATATATTTTTTTCATCATATTAATATGAAAAAAAATGAAATTATAGTACTTTTCACACAATTTTTGAATATCTAATTTTTTTTAAGAATATCAAATTAATGTAATCTAATTTAACTTTGAGAATTAACCAAATTGTCTTTTGAAAAGTGCAACATGACAAATAAAAGTGGACGAACGGAGTAGTTTCATTCTTGAATTAATGAGAGTCTTAAAATTATGTTTTTACTTGAGTAATTGAATTTAAATACAACTTGATCTTATAAAATGACTGAAATACACCCTTACTTTTCATAAAGCTTAAAAGTGTTTTCAACACTTTTTTGGCTTATTATTAAGTGTCGCATACTTCTATTAGGGTTTGAGATTGTTTCTTTTGTCATATGGAAGATTGGGGTATGTACAAGTTTAGTTAGTCAAGTAGAAGGTGGGTGTTTTGAGTTTATCAGTAGTTCAACAACGAAACTAATAATTTTTTCAAATTTAGGGATATCTTCAATACGTCTGTCAAAAAAGGAAAAAAGAGTCAAAAAATAAAAACACGTGAACTATATTATTTTTTTTGAAGTTTCACAATTGTTAGTTGTTTCATTTTTCAACCTGAATAAATAGTGACGGTTAAAATCGAAAGAAGAAATAAATCATAGTTTATTATATAGGCAATGCTAAGATGTGTTTTAATGTATAGATTGTAATAGTCCATATAAAAACATACAATACTGATTATTTAGATGTGAAAATCGTAAGTATATGATAATTTCAACATGATTATGATCGTTAGCTCAAATGATAAGATAAAATATATATTCAAAAGTATCATACTATGTTATACACTTTATTTGGAGGTATGTATTTGGTATTAAAGAAAATATTCTCCCAAGAAAGAATATATTCCTCCGTACCATACACTATTCTCCTCCATTTGAACGAAAGTATTTAATTAGTGAACGTAGAACAAATTTAAAAACATAAATAATATATAAGTCTAATATATAGAAATTATCAAAATTTATCATAGTTTTACATATCTTTTCTTTCTATCTCATTGTAACATCTCACAAATTTGATTTAGCTAGGAATAAACTAAGAAACTAAAAATATTCATTTATGAAAAGAAAAGGAAAAAAAATCTTGAAAATTGCTTTAGTTAAAAAAGTGAGTTTTGGTCATTTTCAAATGGCCGTAACTCCTAGATCATGATGAGTAAGAGGTATTTCTTGATATGGTTGAAAATTCTCTTAGATAGATCGTTCCAATTTTGCCAAGTTCGTGCATTTTTGATATCGTATGAGGGAGATATGTCTATCAGAAGTTGGGCTGTTGAAGTAAGGAAAGTCCCAAATCGAATTGAACAAGAGCAAACTAGTCTTTTCACCAATTAATTTCATATTTCGTCTTAGGGATTTATTTGGGGTAAAAACAAATTTTAATTCAAATTAGAAAAATCAAAATTATGCTAAGGGCTTGGAGAAGAGATAAAAGATGAACAAAAGGGAGAAAAGTCAAGGATTCGCCAAGTTAGTTTTGAGTTTTGAGAGTAGAATTCGTCGGAGGTGGCCCTTATAAAGATACATGGGATCTTTTAGTGTTGGGTCAGTTCTCCCACACACCAATCTTGTTTCAATCCTTTGATTTTCGAATTGATTAGATGAGAATAGTGAAGTTTTGAAAGACATGGTTGAATTCTTGTTGATTGAGTTATTGAAAGCCTATCATTTCTTTGATTTATGAATTCCGGGTTATTTTCGAGTAAGATCAATAGGGTATTGAAGATACTAATAAACCTAAGGGTTTAGGAAAATAACTATAGAGGTTTAGGGGATTTAGCATTGACAAACAAGATAAAAAATCGTTAGGCCTCACCTGGGCGAGGTTAGGCGCGATATGCCCCATCTGCAAAAGAGGGTATGGGGCGGCGCGCCTGCAGTGCGCCCAGGTAGAGCCTCAGACAAAGGAGTCTTGCACAGCGCGCCAAAGACGCGCCCAAATCGGTGTTTTTTGCTCAGTTTTCGTAGTGTAAACTAGTTTAGTCCTTGTAAGGTGTATTAACATTCTCCAGTGATTCTAGTTACTTCAAATAATTACTAAACACCTAGGAAACACCAAAATATGAATCATAACCTTGAATTCATAATTTCATTCAAGGAAACCTAAGATCAAGGTCAAAGAAGTTAAGAATCGTCTAAAGTGAACAAGCAAGTCGAAAGCAATGTCAAAGGTTTTGAAGAGTCTTTAATTAACGTTTTTAGAGTTGTTTTAAGACTCAAGTTTCAAGTTGATGAAAGATTAAAGAGTTGAGGTCTTTCATTCAAAGGATTACAAGGGAACTAATTATTCCCTAAGAGTTTATTTAAGACTCAAGTTTCAAGTCAAGTAAATAGTAAAGAGATGAGTTCATTCCTCAAAAGTTATAAGGCAATTAAGTATTCGATAAGAATTTATAAATATATTCACATTTAATATAAGAAGAAACTAAGATTTCCTAAAGAGTTTTGAGCAAGAAAAAGGAACATTGATTTCAAGAGAGCTTTTTAAAGCTGAGTGTTGAGAAATTATCTCAATCCAAAGAAGGAAGTTGTTTTAAAAACACATGAGCTAAAGTATATTTTGGGAGTCGTATTGAGCACCAATGTGGAGATGAGAGTTCATATTAACTTAAGTCTCCATGAAAACCATGTAGCCATCACGGGTATTAATGGGTTACACTTTTTAGATGATCACATAAGTTAAGGTAGTGAATCCACTAAGTTAAGTAATTTTATGTGACGGCTAAGTATAGGACAATTTTGGCAGCTAGATTAAGATGTTTTATTACCACTTAGGCTCATAGTGGTGGTTGTCAGTCATAGAATCTCCCAAAATACACTACATTACTTGTATAAAGTAAAGTTAAGTTTGTTATTGCATTTTCTTTAACGAACTAAGTGTTTTCATTGTTTTACAAGCTTTAGATATTGCATGTGTTTAATTGCTTATGTTAAAGCAAGTTATTCAATAGTTGAGCAGAGAAAAGGTAGTGTTCCTTCTTACTCTTACAAGCTTAAGTTTTTGTTGGCATTCCAACTCGCATACTCGTACATTCAATGTACTGATACCAGTTTGCATACATTGTATCATGATGCAGACGCAGGTAACCAGGATCAGCATTCGGAGTCAGTGGTGAGCCTCCTTGCATTCTTGAGGACACATATTATTGCTTTGAATCTTTCTTTTTATAGGATGTTGTGGGGTCTGTCCCAAAATTCGTCTTAGACAGTCCAACAATTTATTTTTGAGTCTCTTCTTTGTATTCCAGATATTTTTCTATGAGACTTAAGTGTGATTTTGATAAAGTTATGTTATTCAAGTTATTTTGTGAGAAGGTTTTCTTATATTTATTTCAGTAAGTCAAGCCAAGGGTCCGTTCAATGCCAACAATGGTCAATGAATACAGGCCACATCTAGGGTGTAGGCTCGGGATGTGACACTCTTTGTTTATTACAAAAAACTTTTATATTGGAAAATTATAATAGTAATTTACGTTATTAAGAATAAAATAAAAATGTCAAAATCAACTAATTTCAAAAAGAGACCGTATGAGATGGAATTGGTCATCTTATTATTTTATTGAATCAATGAAGTAATGTTTAATTTTATTTTTATTTTTTTATAGAAATGGTTACTTTGGAGATATATTTTGGCATATTCCTAAAACAAAGTTAAAGATTGTTAATTTCACAATATCTTTTTTAAAAAGATCGTATGGGACTTGAATTTCATAACGATGTTGCAAGTGTTAATACCGGATTCATATTAAGGCTAATTTTCTCATCTCAATAGTTAGTTTTTAGAGTTTGATTCATCTTTAATTGTAGAACCATACCATAAATAATGATGTTGGTATTGAAGCTTTCATTTGGGGCTAACAATGTATATAATGCTCAATTAATTGTGAATGTCTTAGTACCTGAATAAAAATTTGTTTTATGAGAAATAGTTGCATACTTGTGATAGAGTAAACATATATATTTATTCTAGGATTTCCTTTTACTTCTATTGGCATCAAATTGTTATCTTGTTGTAAGAGTGAACACCTAGTTTACAGTCAAAATAGTTTCATTAGCGCTAGGTTTGATCACATACTTTACCCTCTCTCTTTTTTTAACTACTGGTGTATATTGCATCTTCTTTACCATAATACATTACTTAATTAAATGATGTTAATGTCTAAAAATTTTATCATATGCTTTAAAATTGATTGTGCACTCATAATTGGATCATGTTTCTCCCTCAAAGATTGGAAGAATTGTCACGATCGAAATCTAGATCCCTGACGAGACCGGCGTCGTTGACCTCTCAGAGGTCGCAGACAAGCCTACATACGTCATTTTAACTTCATCTAGGTTGATTTTTGCGGAAAATTTGAACTTTTTGTCATATAACATTCGTATAAGACATTCTACTTAGACTCATAAATGTTCACAATCAACAATCAAACATTAAGATTATCAAATGAAAGAAATAGTTCATAGCTTCATTAAATGTGTACTTGCCAAAATGACACCAATAAAAAATCTGAAATGAAGTGGGAAATGAAACACTAATGGAACATGCACCACTAGCTAAGGCCTACATCTAAGCTAGATTATAACAGTAGACAGCCTCGAAAACATGAGGGCCTACCAAGTCCGGATGAAAGCTCCATGTCCAGATAGTTGTAACGTTGTACCATACGATCTAACGTCCAGCTGTGCCTGCACCTAAAAATAGAATATTGTATGGAATTAGTACACACTTGTACTAAGTATGGGTGTATTCAAGCACACACCAATGACATGCATGAGGAAGAATAGCACTTTTCTAACAACATGATTTATGGAAAGTCAAGTCAGTGGACTTGCCAAATTTGGATTAGGAAAGTCAATGGACCTGCCAAATTTGGATTAGAAAAGTCATGCCATGAGTGTAACATGAATCATCAAATTTATCATTTTTCAAACAGCACATATCATATCACATTGTTCATATAATTCTTTCATATGCCATGAGACCTTGGAATCATGGACTTGACATTTGGACTCCCCAAAAAATGAGGGCTCAACATATGGGACCTCAACTAAGGAGCCTTCTTTAGCAAACACAAAGTCTTCTTCATTTATTCATACGTACTTCATTTTTTCATGCATTCATATACTAGTGCAATCACCAGTCATAACTAGGATGTAGTTTAAAACTCTCATCGGGTTTGCTGCGCAATGGCCAAGAATAACCTAGTGTCATTTCTTAAGTCTAGCTCACCTCTTGATTATCCTATCCTAACACCTTTGATATCATTCATTTAAGTATGTGCATATTTTGAGGCTGGCCTCATTCATTCTTTGAGAACTTTAACTTTAACCCACATAGATCATGTGAGCATCATGAAATCCAATGTATCCCCCACACCGAAAAGAGGTGGAATCACCGGCCAAAGTGACCCAAAACATGCTAGCGTTATTGAACCCCGCTCGATCCCTATATTAGCAGTATAGGTTCGAAGACAAAGAGATATAAGGAGACCCATACCCGGCATGCCGGACAATCTCATATCATGAGAGTTACGTGAATCTTTGCCCATCCCAAAAGAAGGCATCACCGCTCATATCTAATCTATCGGTTCTCTGTATAAAGTTCCATTACATTCAACTCATACGTCATAAAAGTTGCCTTCTAGTATGGGAAATCATAGCTCAATAGATGATTTCTCATCTCATCATTAGTATTAAGTGTGTTAGGTGAGTACGTTTTGGTAACATTTACTCAGGCTCATTTGATATTACACTCATCTTTTACATTAGTCTCATATCATGTTGTCACCATATTCATTAACAATAGCACATTTGCTCTTCATAATTACTCACCCCATTTTATGTGAATGTTCATTTCATCATATACCAATGAACTTGGTCATTTAGTGTGTTTCACACTCTTACTTAACCCTTATAGGGTTTCATCATTTCATCGTTTATTTCATCATTTCTTTGTTCATTTCATCATTTCAATGTTCATATCATTATATGCCAATGCACTTGGTCATTTAGTGTGTTTCACACTCTTACTTAACCCTTCTGGGTTTCATCCTTTCATTGTTCATTTCATCATTTCTTTGTTCATTTCATCATTTCATTGTTCATTTCATCATTTCATTGTTCATTTCATCATATGTCAATGCACTTGGCCATTTAGGGTGTTTCACACTCTTACTTAACCCTTCTAGGATTTCATCATTTCATTGTTCATTTCATAATTTCTTTGTTCATTTCATCATTTCATTGTTTATTTCATTATTTCATTGTTCATTTCATCATATGCCAATGCACTTGGCCATTTAGTGTGTTTCACACTCTTACTTAACCCTTCTAGGGTTTCATAATTTCATTGTGTACATCTTAGGTTTACTTATTTTTAGACGTATGCTAGACTTATGGGTCTATACATTACAAGCCATGAGGCTTCGTTCATAGTTTGTTTAAGTGATTCATATCTTCCTAAGATTACGTGGTACGACACTTATGCATCTTTTATGTATGCCAAGATCTCAATTTCGATCTAAGTAGGCAGCATTCTTCTTGAATATTTAATTCACGTATGACTTATGTATCAATACGAAGTTTGGGCAAGGGAACCCGGTTTCAAATCCCTTGGACAACACTTACATTTTTTTCATTTACTTTATTTGATCCATACGGCTTGGGAACTCAACTTTGAACCCCAATGCCTTCATTTTATTTTTCCCTTGATTTCTCCCTTCATTTTTTGCTTAATAGAACTAAGAGGATGTGGGATCGAAACCCCACAACCTCATTTACTTTTTATTTTCATTACTTTTAATTTTTCTCCTTTGGTCGAAGGGTTGTGGGTTCGAACCCCCACAGGCCCTTTTTAAATTTTTTAATTTTCTCCTTGAATCTGCCTTGGAGTTCGTGGGTTCGATTCCCACGCCTCACATATCTTTTCTTTCATTTTCTTAACTCTCCTTCATTGCCTAAAGGTCATGGTTTGATTCCACGTCTCACATTACTTTTCTTTCATTTTCTTTACTCTTCTTCACTGCATAGAGGTCGTGGGTTCGATTCCCATGCCAAACATTTCTTTTTCATTCATTCATAGCTTTCTTACAATGAGGTATTGGGTTCAATCCCAACTGACCTCACATATTTTAAACATTATTTTCAAACTCCCCTAATTAGCCAAAATTAAACCATCAACATGCTGGAAATTTTAATCACATTTGCAGCCTACTTTCTTCAACATTTATACGTAATTTCCTAAGGCAATTCGTAGATCATTTGATACGTTCTTAGGTCCATTTTTCATGGATTCGTTTAGCCAAGAGATTATTACTCAAATCAGCCACATTTCAAATCATATGAACATCACGAATTACATTATCATTTGTACATTAAATACCGCCACAGCATCACATTTTTAAAGACTTAACCCGAGACACATAGATACAGTTTACATTGCGCACACGTGTACATATAATTTCGGGAAAACAACAACATAAGTCACATAATTCCGAACATACATATAAAGAGATAATCACCACGAAAAAACTTTTATCCCTAGTTTTATACCAGCAAACATAACAAATCTATGATTCAATAGGAGCTACTGACAAGGACATGCAACGGGGAACAACCCTAGTTTTCGGAATAGATTCATCTGACTTTTGGAGTCGCTTGGGAAAGGGACCAAGAGATAAAAGAACCCATACCTTTTTTAAGTTAAACCCTCGACTTGATGCCCAAAAATTTCACCCAAGATCAAGTCAAATCCCCTCAAAGTCAACACCAACTCGACGGACAACCTTCTCTTTGACTACGTAATAGATTTCGTTTGTTTTTTTATATTTTTGTTGTGAGTTCTTCAAGTGTGAAGAACTTTGGTTTACCTACTGTTTTTTAAAGTTATTTGCCAGACAGAATTGTGAGTGAGAGTGATAAAGACGTGAGAGAGAGAGAGAGATGAGCATGGGAGAGAAGAGTTTTCTTAGGATTAGGAGTCTAGTTTAGGACTTAGTCATTTAGGGTTTTTATTTAATTATTAAAAATCTGATTTTCTTTTATTTTAACTCAGCTAATAAATAATAAATATAAATTAATTACGTTAATTTACCAATTGAAATCAAAAATAATTTTATTCATTGCTTCCACCTAGGTTTGAACCCGGGTGGAGCAAGACTTCACTTCAAAAGCCAATTTTTGGCCCTCTCTCCCCAAAATGCCCCTCCACCTTATTAATTAAATAATTAATTATATATTTAGGGTAATTACGATACTACCGTTAGCCTGGAAAAGACCATTTTACCCCTAGACCCTCCAAACCTAAGATTTTCCCTTTTTAAGTCAGGTAAAGACTCCTTCAAGTAAATCTTTGTATTCGAGAGCCCTACATGGTTGGACCCAACCTTTTCTAGCTCCACTAGCTGTAGCAAGTATCAATCCGTATGGACCCGATCTAGTCGTAGGCATTCTAGACACATTAAGCATTACTTAGCATATTCACTTTTAGGGTTGTTACATTATCCCTCCCTTAGGAACATTCGTCCCCAAATGACACTACTCTTTACTAACAATAAGTAAGTCATCTATAGAATGTATGCCTACATAGTTAATTCAATACTCCCCATTGGTGAATATATGATTCACATATTAACATGATGGTGCACATTCTTGAAACCTACTAGTAGCTTCACATTAATGGACTAAGGAACTCTTTCCTAAACTAGTCTCATCAAGGCATACGACAAATGTAAACATGTAAGTCATACAAATCGGCAACCAACATGATGACTCAAACATATTAACCTCATATTAGTGCATAAACACCATACACAGTCAAATACATGAAAGACTAATTAAGGCTACACACCTGAGCCTTCACCAGGGGTGCCTTCCCCTGCACCCTTAGACTTGAGTGCGAAGAATCGTTTCCTCCTTGGAGCCTCTTCACTTGGACCATTAGGTTGAACTCTCTCCTTCCCTTGTTCTTGACTTCTCCTATTCAGACAATCCTTCACCATGTGACCCGGTTTGCCACAACTGTAACAAGCGTTAGTGTCCATCATACACTTTCCTCCATGTAGTTTTCCACATATCCGGCAAGGTGGTCTCTCTTGAGGTGTATCTACTTTATTGTTTGTCATAGCTATGGACTCGAAATTCCTATCATAGTGACCCTTGGATGAACTTGACTCCCCTTGGTGGGAGAGTCCCTTCATAAACTTGGGCTTATCCCTGATTTCACTACTACTCTTCCTAGAAAATTTCTCCTCGGCTTGCCTTCACATGTTCCCTATCCTAGTGTGCTTTCTCTTACTACTTTCCTCCACTTGCTGGACATGGACAATAAGCCTTGAAAGGTCCATTATGTCATGCAGCATAGCTGCCCTAGACTCCTCCTCAAGATCCTCAGCAATACCTATCAAGAATCTACTCATCTTGTCTCTACTATTAGACACAAGAGAAATGGCATACCTGGATAATTTCACAAACTTTAGGAAATACTCCCTGACTGTCATCGATCCCTATTTAAGGTTGATAAACTCCTCAACCTTGGCCTCCCTCATCTCCTTGGGGAAGAATCTCTCCAAGAAGGCTGTCTTAAACAACTCCCAAGTGATCGGAACTCCGCCCAAAGCTCGGCTATCCTGCCACATCTTGCACCAATTCTGTGCAACATCCTTGAGTTGATAGGAAGCCAACTCTGCTTTCTCAGTATTTGTGGCCCCCATAGCCACCAAGATCTTATGCACCTCATCCACAAACTCCTGGGGGTCCTCTGAAGTCTAAGACCCTGTGAAAATAAGAGGATTTCTTCTCGTGAAGTCTCTCAGCCTGTCAACCACGGTACGAATCTGTGGGCTCTCCCTCTGAACATTTTGTCGGTTGACTTGGTTCGGTCATGGACTGAGCGTGGATAGTGATGATATGTGCAATATGGTCCAGAGATGACTTCACCTCAATAACCCAGAAGGGTTAATCGGCATGGCAACTCCTTCAGCTAAAGCCTGGGGTGGAACTTGATTGTCCCCAGCAGCTGCTCCTCCTCTCGTCTGACCAATTGCTCTCCTAGTGTTCATTCTCTGAAAAAAAACAAGGGTTAATGTCAGACACGCTCATAACACCAAGAAAATCAGATATTAGAAAAGGCACAATAAGATCATAAGAATGGAAATTTTTCCTACGCATCATGCAGTCTCTAATCTAGGATAGTGGTGCACTTCACTACCATGACTTAGAAACTACTCGATGTGGTTGATGTGAACGTATTATCCTCAAAATTTAATCTAACGCTCTCATACAAACTTTGTCAAGGTCGTAATATAGACCCCAGACAAGACAAGCATCGTTGACCTCTCAGAGGTCGCAAACAAGCCTACATACGTCATTTTAACTTCATCTAGATTGATTTTTGCGGAAAATTTGAACTTTTTGTTATATAACATTCGTATAAGACATTCTACTTAGACTCATAAATGTTTACAATCAACCATCTAACATTAAGATCATCAAATGAAAGAAATAGTTCATAGTTGCATTAAATGTGTACTTGCCAAAATGACACCAATAAAAAATCTTAAATGAAGTGAGAAATGAAACACTAGTGGAACATGCTCCACTAGCTAAGGCCTACATCTAAGCTAGATAATAACAATAGACAACCTCAAAAACATGAGGTCCTACCAAGTCCGGATGACAGCTCCATGTCCAGATAGTTGTAACTTTGTACCATACGATCTAACGTCCAGTTGTGCCTACACCTAAAAATAGATAATTGTATGGAATTGGTACACACTTGTAGTAAGTATGGGTATATGCAAGCACACACCAAGGACATGCATGAGGAAGAATAGCACTTTCCTAATAACATGATTTATGGAAAGTCAAGTCGGTGGACTTGCCAAATTTGGATTAGGAAAGTCAATGGACCTGCCAAATTTGGATTAGAAAAGTCATGCCATGAGTGTAACATGCATCATCAAATTTATCATTTTGCAAACAGCACATATTATATCATGTAGTTCATATAATTCTTTCATATGCCATGAGACCTTGGAATCATGGACTTGACATTAGGACTCCCCAAAATGAGGGGTCAACATATGGGACCTCAACTAAGGAGCCTTCTTTAGCAAACACAAAGTCTGCTTCATTCATTTATACGTACTTCATTTTTTCATTCATTCATATACCAGTGCAATCACCAGTCATCACTAGGATGTAGTTTAAATCTCTCATAGGGTTTGCTGCGCAATGGACAAGAATAACCTAGTGTCATTTCTTAAGTCTAGCTCACCTCGTGATTATCCTATCCTAACACATTTGGTATCATTCATTTAAGTATGTGCATCTTTTGAGGCTGGCCTCATTCATTCTTTGAGAATTTTAACTTTAACCGACATAGATCATGTGAACATCATTAAATTCAATGTCTCCCCCACACCGAAAAGAGGTGGAATCACCGGCCAAAGTGACCTAAAACATGCTAGCGTAAATGGGAATTGAACCCCGCTAGATCCCTTTATTGGTTATATAGGTTCAAAGACTAGGAGATATAAAGAGACCCATACCCAGCATTCCGGATAGTCTCATCTCATGAGAGTTACGTGAACCTTCGCCCTTCCCGAAAGAAGCCATCACCGCTCATAGCTAGTCTACTAGTGCTCAGTATAAAGTTCCATCACATTTAACTCATACATCATAGAAGTTGGCTTCTAATATGGTGACATCATATCTCAATAGATGATTTCTCATCTCATCATTAGTATTAAGTGTATTAATCTCAATACTTTCATTAGAGTGTTCATAGAGATTGGTCTCTTCATTAACTTTACACTCTCATATGTGAGTACATTTTGGTAACATTTACTTAGGATCATTTAAGATTGATCTTATTTTTTATATTAGCCTCAGATCATGTTGTCACCTCATTCATTAACATTAGCACATTTGCTCTTCATAATTACTCCCCCCTTCATTTCATCTTATGCCAATGCACTTGGCCATTTGGTGTGTTTCACACTATTACTTAACCCTTCTAGGGTTTCATTGTTTATTTCATCATTTCTTTATTCATTTATTCATTTCATTGTTCATTTCATCATATGCCAATGTACTTGGCCATTTAGGGTGTTTCACACTCTTACTTAACCTTTCTAGGTTTCCATCATTTCATTGTTCATTTCATCATTTCTTTGTTCATTTCATCATTTGCCAATGCACTTGGCCATTTAGTGTGTTTCACAATCTTACTTTACCCTTCTAGGGTTTCATCATTTCATTGCGTACATCTTAGGTTCACTTATTTAGAAGTATGCTAGACTTATGGATCTATACATACAAGCCATGAGGCATCGTTCATAGTTTGTTTAAGTGATTCATATCTTCCTAAGATTATGCGGTACGAGACTTATGCATCTTCTATGTATGCCAAGATCTCGATTTTGATCTAAGTAGACAGCATTATTCTTAAATATTCAATTCACATATGACTTATTTATAAATACGGAATTTGGGCAAGGGAACCCGGTTTCAAATCCCTTGGACAACACTTACATTTTTTCATTTACTTTATTTGATCCATACGGCTAGGGGACCCAAGTTTGAGCCCCAATGCCTTCATTTTATTTTTCCCTTCATTTTTCACTTAATAAACTACGAGGATGTGGGATCGAGCCTCCACAGCCTCATTTAATTTTTATTTTCATTACTTTTAATTTTTCTCCTTTGGTCGAGGGGTTGTGGGTTCGAACTCCCACAGCCCCTCTTTAATTTCTTTTAATTTTCTACTTGAATCTGCCTATGAGGTTGTGGGTTCGATTCTCACTCCTCACATCTCTTTTCTTTCATTTTCTTAACTCTCCTTTACTGCCTAGAGGTCATGGGTTCGATTCCCACGCCTCACATTTCTTTTCTTTCATTTTCTTTACTCTCCTTCACTGCCTAGAGGTCGTGGGTTCGATTCCCACGCCTCACATTTCTTTTTATTTTATTCATAGCTTTCTTATAGTGAGGCATTGGGTTCAATCCCAAATGACCTCACATATTTTAAACATTATTTTCAAACTCCCCTAAACTTCAACATTAGCTGAAATTAAACCATCAACATGCTGGAAATTTTAATCACATTTGCAGCCTACTTTCTTCAACGTTTACACGTAATTTTATAGGGTAATTTGTTGATCATTTAATACAATCTTAGGTGCATTTTTCATGGATTCATTTAGCCTAGAGATTATCACACAAATCAGCCACATTTCAACTCATATGAACGTCACAAATTACATAATCATTTGTACATTAAATACAACCACAACATCACATTTTTAAAGACTTAACCTGAGACACAAAGATACGGTTCAAATTGCACATACACGTACACATAATTTTGGAAAAACATCAACATAAGTCTCATAATTAATATCATACATATAAACACATAATCATCACGAAAACACGTTTCATCCCTAGTTTTCTTCCAGCAAACATAATCAACCAATGATTCAATGGATGCTAGTGACAGGGACATGTAACGGGGAACAAACCTAGTTTTCGGAATAGATTCGTCTGGACATTAGGGGTCTCTTGGGAAAGGAACAAAGAGATAAGATAACCCATACCTTTTTGACAATAAACCCTCGATTTGATGCCCAAAAACTTCACCCAAGATCACGTCCAGATCCCCTCAAATTCAACACCAAGTCGACGGACAAACTTCTCTTTGACTACGTGATTGATTTCGTTTGTTTTCTTATATTTTCGTTGTAAGTTCTTCAAGTGTGAAGAACATTGGTTTACCTACTATTTTTTGAAGTTATTTGCCAGAGAGAATCGTGAGTGAGAGTGGTAGAGACGTGAGAGAGAGTTGAGCGTGGGAGAGAATAGTTTGCTTAGGATTAGGAGTCTAATTTAGAACTTAGTCAATGAAGGATTTTATTTAATTATTAAAAATTTGCTTTCCTTTTATTTTAACTCAGCTAATAAATAATAAATATAAATTAATTACATTAATTTACCAATTTAAATTAAAAATAATTTAATTCATTGCTTCCACCTAGGTTCGAACCGGGTGGAGCAAGACTTCACTTCAAAAGCAAATTTTCGGCCCTCTCTCCCCAAAATGACTCTCCACCTTATTAATTAAATAATTAATTATATATATAGGATAATTATGATACTACCCTTAGCCTGGAAAAGACCATTTTACCCCTAGACCCTCCAAACCTAATATTTTTCCTTTTTAAGTCCGGTAAAGAAACCTTTAAGTAAATCTTCGTATTCGAGAGCCCTACATAGTTCGACCCAACCTTTTGTAGCTCCACTAACTCCCCAAGTTAGATGGCTTGGCATTAGAAAGGGTTCAGAGGTCTGGTTCTACGCGCATCAATTCGTGTAAACCCGGTCTAATCGTAGGCATTATAGACACATCTATTTAGCAAATCACAATATGGTATTACATTCTTTTACCTCTAACTCTCCCTTGTTTAGAATCGATATTCTTAATAAGAAATTTTGTAACATGCAATAGTTTTAGGGAATAAAATAACACATTTTAATATATTAGAAATTGAATGTTCTAAGTCATATAACACAAAAAGTGAATTCACAAAAAGATGGTAACTTTGAGGACCGAAATTAGCATTTCTGTTTTTCTTTTAAAAAAAAAAACAAGTACAAGTTACATGGCGATACCAAAATTGACATATGTGCACTTTGCCCTTTAATTCTTGATCTTCCTTTTAAGGAAAAATTATCAAACTAGTCACAATTCCACACTTAATTAGTAAAAACATCTATACTTTAAAATAATTATTGAAAATGTTAAAATGTCAATATTTTAGAAAATAACTTGTATTCAAATTTTATTTTTTCAAAAATAGTCCAACTTTGAATCAAATTCTACCTCCATTACCCATTTACACTTATTCCTATGCTTTAGTACCATTAAATTTATTTTTCATCTTTCATTTTTGAATTTTTTCTCTTTCATCAACTTTTCAATTTCACCATCCTCATTGTTCACTTTTCTTTTTTTTTCTTTCATCAAAATTTCACCATTATTCTTAATTGTTGAAGAAGAACTAATTATTCAAGTTCAATAATTTGTTCAGATCTATCAATCAATCAAGAAATCTCTCAATTGATAAAGGTATTTTTGAATTCATCATTTATTTGCGAGATTTTATTTTCAAAATCACACATTATGTTGAATTTTCAGACTGTATGTATTGAGGATTTTCCATTTTTTTTTTTAATTTTTATGTGAATTTGTTAACTTACTCATCAAATATTTATGTATTTCAGATTTTAGTATTTAAAATATTTTTTGTCAATCTTTTTTTATGATTTGTTTTTATAGTTGGTATAAACATATAATGAGAAAACTAAAATACAAAATATTTGACTAATGCAATTAGGATGAATACACATATAATGAATACATAAATGAACTGTATTTTGGCTATTATAGTAGAGAATGAATACGAAATCAAAATATAAATACAAAACTTTATGATATACATTAGGATGAATACGAAATCAAATATAAATACAAATTTTATGATATACATTAGGACGAATACGTAATCAAATCTAAATACAAACTATTTGGTATACAAAGTGATATTGAAAATAAACAAAATAAAATACATATGTAAGATGGATGAATACCTATATCATAAATACATGAATATTGTATTCTGAATACTAGAAAATTTCTTATAAGGAGATACATAAACTTAATAACCTTAACATGATATCCAAATAACTTCATAAAATTTTAGACATTTTTTGAGATAAATTATAATTTCATAACATCAGAATATGCCTTTGTAGAATAAACTGCTTCAAAAAAATTAAGAAAATTGAATATTGAATTTTTAGAACAATGGTGATAGGCGTGTTTTTTAGAACATAGTGAAAGAAGAAGAAAGAGATAGAAGTTGGTGTATTTTGATAAATTGTCAATTAGTTCTTTGTTTTTGAATTTTTGTAACATATAAGACTTTTAAGCAATTGTTTCTTTTTAATATTTTTCTCTTCCCTTAATTTCTCCTTTCTGTTTTTAACAATCGTTTCTTTTTTGACATTTTTACTAAATATTAAAAGTATTGACAATGAGTCTTATTAAATGTCAAAATATTGACATTTTGAAAATTTTCCCTTTTTAAATTTTTTAAAAAAAAAAAAAACAAGTGGGCTAAAGTAAATGATGACATTGTTTTACTGGGCGGCCCAACACGCTCATATTGTCAAGAGGCTTGGTTCTAAAAGTGTGGGGAAAATGGCAAGGCATGTATAGCACTCTCTTTTAGTTAAGGGAAAATACTGTGGCTAAGCAAATTTATATTATTTAATTATTCATCATAGCTATAATTTTCTATAATTAACACTCTCGACTAACATTATACATTAATTACGTGGGCTGACTTCGAGTTTGTATAATCGAGAAATTTACCTTGTCAAAAATAATGTATAAAAAGTTGTGTATTTTATAAAAAACTAAGGAAGAGTTTTTACTTGGTGATTTTGGTTATTATATCTTGCACATTAACATTACTAAGAGTATAGGATACTGATGCCTTCTAATGCTGGCGACTAATGTGAATTATGATAGTAAAAAATAGATAAGTGAAGGGACTGTTATTCGTTGGACCAAAGTAGGAGATAAGATTATCTCGTGTTGTGTGAATAGACTTGATGAGGTTCCAACATTTTCTAGTGTAAATACATTTGCTCAATACGGGTATTTTAGGTTGAAATTTTGTTCGCTTGTTTGGTTAGTGGGTTAGTTTAGCTTTCCTCTTGGATTCATGAAGGCTAAAAAAAGGTAGATTAATTCTAGCTGCTACTGGGAAGGATCTCATGGATAAAGAGAATAAAGGAGATGCGGTAGAAAATATGTATGCTGCATTTGACATAAAAACAGAGGTAGTTGCTGAGCATTCCTCGGAGCTAGAAAAGAGTCAACCCCCGAGCTTGCTTATGGGATTTCTTGAAGTGGATGACTCGTAAGTTTGATCTCGAAGTTCCATATTAACAGCGGACCTTTGCATTTGCCAGTTTGCATGTTCTGGCCATATGTTCACGTTTACTTTGCTCCGAGTGATTTTATTTATGTAATTGGTCGACTGTCTTCTCTCTTGGTTTTATATTTTGACAATAGATTTGTTGGGTTTTAGCAAGTGTAAATGGGAAAAGAAAAGAGAGAATATGAAAAGTAAGGGAACTACTTTGGCTTTGGATTTGGATTTGGATTTGGCAAATGATGTGATTGATTGATAAATTTTTTGGAAAAAATTTATTTAATCAATTTTTGTTAAATCAAATAAAATCAAAGTGTCGATCGACTGAGTCTGTGTGACTTGTTGCTGTTCTTAAGTTCGTTGAAGTTAAAGAAGTTTGAGGTACCGTTATTTCTTTAACAGGTTTAATCTATTTTATCTTGGAAGAAATTAATCCATAACCTTGGGTACAGTGAGGGGATTAAATTTCTTAAGGACACACAGTAGTTTCTGTGGACTCGGATTAATTCTTGTATTATATATTTTTTCTGCTTCATCTTATTTCTGTTTCTGTTTATTAACCTTATAAATACAGGTTACTGTAAGAAAATAACAATCTTAAGAAATTTAACAATTTCTGTATTTGAGGTTTCTCGAGATTAAAACCTTTATGGTTTTCTACTCTGCTTGAATTTTTAAAAATTCATTCGATTAACGATTAAAAGAACATAAAAACTTTATCGTTAAATCAGAAACAGTTTTAGTAAAGATTTGTTCTTTACTGTTAGTATTTTAATTACTTAATTTATCTGCCATTTGTGACAGAAAAAAATGACTAATTCAAGTCAAACAAATGCTGGAACAGTAAGTGCTGCAACAACAACGGTTGCACATAATCGTTCAAATGCTGCATTAGCACCGGCTGAGAAACCTGCAAAGTTTTCTGGAGTTGACTTTAAGAGATGGCAGCAAAAGATGTTCTTCTATCTCACTACGTTGAGTCTGCAGAAATTCATCAATGAGAATGTTCCTGTTATGTCAATTGAAACTCCGATTAATGAATGATTCTTGGTAACAGAAGCATGGACACACTCAGATTTTTTATGTAAAAATTATATTTTGAGTGGTGTGCAAGATGATCTGTACAATGTGTACAGCAATTCCAAAACCTCAAAAGAACTCTGGGATGCTTTAGAAAAGAAGTACAAAACAGAAGATGTCGGAATGAAGAAATTCATTGTGGCAAAATTTCTGGACTATAAGATGATAGACAGTAAGACTGTCGTCACCCAAGTTCAAGAATTGCAGGTCATAATCCATGATCTCCTTGCTGAAGGTATAAATTTATTTAATGCCTATGTTAGAAATATTAAGTTTTCCCTTAATACTCACATAACCTTTAATGTAGGATTGATTGTGAATGATGCTTTTCAAGTGGCTGCAATTATTGAAAAGTTACCTCCATTGTGGAAGGACTTTAAAAACTACTTGAAACACAAACGCAAGGAGATGACTGTTGAAGATCTCATAGTAAGGTTGAGAATCGAAGAGGATAATAAGGCTGCAGAAAAGAGGTCACGTGGTAATTCAGCAATATCTGGAGTAAATTTTGATGAAGAAGATTCCACAAAATTAAAGAAAATAAAGAAAGCATCTGGTCCAAAAAGCAATCCTCCTAAGAAGAAATTCAATGGAAACTGCTTTAATTGTGGTAAACATGGTCATAGGGCTAATGAATGCCGGGGTCCTAAGAAGGACAAGAAAAAGAAAGATCAAGCAAACTTGGCTGAATCCAAAGGAGAAATGGACGATCTCTGTGCAATGCTTTCAGAATGTAACTTGGTTGGAAATCCAAGAGAATGGTGGATAGATTCTGGTGCCTCATGCCATGTTTGTGCCAACAAAGAATTATTTTCATCATATACTCCAGCACTTACAGATGAAAAATTGTTTATGGCAAACTCCGCTGTTGCAAAGGTGGAAGGAACTGGCAAAGTCCTATTAAAGATGACATCAGGCAAGGTGGTGACTTTGAATAGGGTCTCATATGTTCCAGAATTGAGAAAGAATTTAGTTTCAATTCCAGTTCTGACCAAGAATGGATTTAAATGTGTATTTGTTTCTGATAAAGTAGTAGTAAGCAAAAATGATATGTATGTAGGAAAAGGCTACCTTAGTGATGGCCTTTTCAAACTCAATGTAATTACAGTTGATATGAATAAAGATTTTGCTTCTTCTTACTTGCTTGAGTCTAAATATTTATGGCATGAACGTTTGGGACACGTTAATATCAAAACCTTGCGAAAACTGATTAACTTAAATATTTTGCAAAAATTTGAGTGCAATAAATAAAAATGTCAAATTTGTGTTGAATCTAAGTATTCTAAGCATTCTTATAAATCTGTTGAAAAGAATTCAAATCCTTTAGAATTGATTCACACTGATATTTGTGACATGAAGTCAACACCATCACGTGGTGGGAAAAAGTATTTCATAACTTTTATTGACGATTGCACTAGATATTGTTATATCTATTTGCTAAATAGTAAGGATGAAGCAATAGATGCATTTAGGCAATATAAAACTGAAGTTGAAACTCAGTTAGATAAAAAGATCAAAATGATCAGAAGTGATAGAGGTGGAGAATATGAATCTCCATTTGCAGAAATATATTTAGAAAATGGAATAATCCATCAAACTACTGCTCCCTACACTCCTCAGTCTAATGGAATTGCAGAAAAAAAATCAAACTTTAACAGAAATGATGAATGCTTTACTTATAAGTTCAGGTTTACCACAGAACTTGTGGGTGGAAGCTATCCTTACAGCAAATTAGATACTTAACAGAGTGCCTCACTCAAAGACAAATGTAATTCCATATGAGAAATGGAAAGGTAGAAAATCCAATTTGAAATATTTCAAAGTGTGGGGGTGTCTAGCCAAAGTCCAAGTTCCTATACCTAAGAGGGTAAAAATAGGACCTAAGACTGTGGATTGTGTATTCATTGGATATGCCACAAATAGTAAGGCATGTCGATTTTTGGTTCATAAGTCCGAACATCCAGATATTCATGATAATACGGTAATGGAATCAGATAGTGCTGAATTTTTTGAACATATCTATCCGTATAAAACTAGACTTGAGTCATCTAGTGGATGATCTAAACAACCCATAGAAGAACCAAAAGAGAATGAACAAAATGAAGAAAGTCCAAGACGCAGTAAACGTAAAAAGACATCTACTTCATTTGGATCAGATTTTGTAACATTTCTTCTTGAAAGTGAGCCTCAAACATTCAAGGAAGCAATGTTGTCTAGCGACTCAACCTCTTGGAAGGAGGCTGTTAATAGTGAAATTGAATCAATCTTAAGCAATCATACTTGGGAGTTGGTTGATCTTCCTCCAGGGAATAAACCCTTGGGTTCAAAATGGATCTTTAAAAGGAAGATGAAAGACGATGGAACTATTGACAAATATAAAGCAAGACTTGTTGTCAAAGGTTTTAGACAAAAAGAAGGTCTTGATTATTTTGACACATACTCGCCAGTGACTAGGATTACATCAATTCGGATGTTAATTGCACTAGCTGCAGTATACGGTCTTGAAATTCATCAAATGGATGTGAAAACAGCCTTCTTAAATGGAGAGCTTGAAGAGGAAATTTACATAGAACAGCCTGAGGGCTTTGTAGTTCCTGGTAAAGAAAAGAAAGTGTGCAAACTCATTAACTCACTTTATGGGCTAAAACAAGCACCAAAACAATGGCATGCAAAGTTTGATCAAACCATGTTGTCAAATGGATTTAAGATCAATGAATGTGATAAATGTGTTTACATTAAAGATACTCCAAATCAGGAAGTTATTTTATGCCTATATGTATATGATATGCTTATAATGAGCAAAGACATTGCTAATATAAAAGCTACAAAGCGTATGCTTGCTAGTAAGTTTGATATGAAAGATTTAGTAGTTGCTGATGTGATATTAGGAATTAAAATTCTTAAAACTCCTAATGGTCTAGCATTGTCTCAAACTCATTATATTCAAAAGATACTTGAAAAATTCAAATTTTTGAATTTTAAAAGGGCAAAGACTCCAATTGATGTAAATCTTCATCTTGCAAAGAATAAAGGTGAAAGTCAGTCTCAATTGGACTATGCTAGCGTATTGGGAAGGTTAATGTATGTCATGAATTGTACACGACCAGACATAGCTTGCGCTATCAGTAAACTGAGTCGATACACAAGTAATCCTAATCATAATCATTGGTTGGCAATGTAGAGAGTTTTGGGATACTTAGATGACACTCAAAACTATGTTTTACATTACAACAGATATCCAGTCGTTCTTGAAGGATATAGTGATACAAATTGGATTACTGGATCAACTGAAACAAAATCCACAAGTGGATACGTTTTTACTATTGGTGGAGGAGCGATATCTTGGAAATCATCCAGACAAACATGTATAGCTCGCTCTACAATGGAGTCTGAATTCATTACTTTAGACAAGGCAGGTGAAGAAGCTGAATGGCTCCGGAATTTCATAAAAGATATTCCGTTTTGGCCCAAACCAATGGCCCCTATATGCATACATTGTGATAGTCAAGCTGCAATAGGAAGGGCTGGAAGCATTATGTATAACGGCAAGTCTCGTCACATAAGACGAAGACATAACTCTGTGAGACAACTACTCTCTAGTGAAATTATCACAATTGACTATGTGAAGTCAAAAGATAATGTGTCGGATCCACTTACAAAAGGCCTAAATAGGGAGGGAGTTGAGAAATCATCGACGGGAATTGGGTCTATCATTATCTTTTAGAAAGTAAATTTGTTCTTTTGTCTAGTGAGGTAGCAACTTACTTTTGTCCAATTCCATCCATAAGGTTGGATGGAATTCATTGTATCTTTTTATTATTGGTGTAAAAATATAGACATAGATGAATTAAAACTGGTATATTCCTCCTACTTTTTTGTTTGGTTCTTTTTTAAGGCCTCTAGCATATCATTAATGCTGAGGAATCTTAGTTTTCTTTCAATTTGTGGCATCTCTAGCTCACATCTTTCTGTTGTATGGAGGGATAATAGTATGGTTGTAACGCTATTACTGTTGTACAGAAATGAACAAGAACTAAAACTAGGGTTAAAGATGTATTGACCGGAGTCTAGACCCCAGACGAGATCGGCGTCGTTGACCTCTCAGAGGTCGAATACAAGCCTACACACGTCATCATTACTTAACCTATGTTAAGTTTTAGCGAAAATTTGAACTTTTTGTTTAATTAGACATTATAGTGAGAAACATTGAATTCGTATAAGATTATCTACATAAACTCATAAGTGTTCCCAACACCACCTAATACCATGATAATCAAATGAAAAACATAGTTAATATCTGTATAAAATATAGAGTTGCCAATATGGCACCAATACAATATCTGAAAATAACTGGAAAGAAACACTAGTGGAACATACTCCACTATCTAATGTCTACGTCTAATTCTAGAATAAAATAGTAAGTATCCTCGAAAGCATGAGGACCTACCAAAAATCTGGATGAAAGCTCCACGTCCAGATAACTTTAGCGTCGATTTGCAAGTTCTAGCGTCCAGCTGCACCTACACCTAATAGTAGAGAGTTGTATGGGATTAGTACGCACTTGTACTAAGTATGGGTATATGCAAACACGCACCAAGGACATGCATGATTAAGAAGAGCTCTCTTCTAACGATATGAATTATGGAAAGTCAAGTCAGTGGACTTGCCAAATTCGGATTAGGAAAGTCATGATATGAGAGTAACATGCATCACCATACGTATCATATTGCACACAGCACATAACATAATGCATATAGCACATAACTTATTGCACATAGCACATAACATATTGCATATAGGACATAACATATTGCACATAGCACATAACATATTTTATAGCATTCGTTCATATGCCATGATACCTTGGAATCATGGGCTTGAGATTAGGACTTCCCAAAATGAGGGCTCAACATATAGGACCTCAACTAGGGAGCCTTTTTTAGCAAACACAAAGTCTGCTTCATTCATTCATATGTTGTTCATTTTCATTCGTTCGTAAGCTAGTGTAAACACCAGCCATACCTAGGATGTAGTTGAAGAATTTCATCGGGTTCGTTGTGCAATAACCAAGAATGACAGTGTCATTACTTATGTCTAGCTCACCTCATGATTATCCTATCCTAATACCTTTGGTATCGTTCATTTCATTATGTGCATTACTTGAGGTTGGCCTCATTCTTTCTTTGGAAACATTAACCTTAACGGACATAGATCATGTGAGCATCATGAAATCCAGTGTTTAACGCCACACCAAAAAGAGGTGGAATAACCGGCCAAAGTGAACTAAAACATGCTAGCATATAGGGAATCGAACCCTGCTAGAACCCTATATTGGCAGTATAGGTTCAAAGACTAGGAGATATAAGGAGAACCATACCCGTCGGGATGGACAGTCTCATCTCATGAGAATTACACGAACCTCTGCCTTCTTGAAAGAAGGAATCGCAACTCATAGCTAGCCTATCAGTGCTCAGTATAAAGTTCTATTACATTCATCTCATACATCATAGAAGTTGTCTTCTAGCATGAGGGCATCATAGCTCATTAGATTATTTCTCATCTCATCATTAGTATTAAGTATGCATTAATTTCAATACTTTCATTAGAGTGTCCATAGAGACTGGTCTCTTCATTAACTTTACACTCTCATAGGTGAGTACGTCTTGGAAACATTTACTTAGGCTCATTTGAGATTCCTCTCACTTTTCGCTTTAGCCTCTTATCATGTTGTCACCGCACTCTGTAACTTTGGCACATTAACTCTTCGTAATACTCACCGTTTTACGTGAATGTTCATTTCATCGTATGCCAATACACTTGCACCTTTAATGTGTATCACACTCTTACTTAACCCCTATGGGGTTTCATTATCTCATCACCTAACATCTTAGGATCACTTACTTTTAAACGTATGCCAGACTTATGAGTCCACTCAAACAAGCCATGAGGTTTCATTCATAGTTTGTCTAAGTGATTCATATTTAGCCAAGATTATGTGGTACAAGACTTATGCATCTTGTAGATATGCCAAAGATTTTGATTTCGATCATTGGAGGAAGCATTCATTAAACATTTGTTCACATATGACTTATGTATCAATACGGAATTGGGCAAGGGAACACGATTTCGAATACCTTAAGTAACACTTAGTCTTATATTAAACTAGATGATTGCATTTTTCAGATTTGGGGGACTCTAGTTCGATCTCCATCACTCCCATAATATTTCCTTTCTTTTCCTCTTCTCTTTTTCGTTTAAGGCAAGGAGGTTGTTGGATCAATCCCCCACAAGCTCATTCTTTTTCTCTTAATTTTTTCAACTATTCAAGGGGTTGTGGGTTCAATCCCCACTCTTCACATTTATTTTTCTCCTTTATTTTTCTCCTAACTCTCTCATCCATTCAAGAGGTCATGGGTTCAATCCCCACTCTCCACATTTATTTTTCTCCTTTATTTTTCTCCTAACTCTTTCATATATTCAAGAGGTTGTGGGTTCAATCCCCTACTCTCCACATTTATTTTTCTCCTCTCTCATCTATTTAAGAGGTTGTGGGTTCAATCCCCACTCACCTCATTTTATTATTCTCCTTTATTTTTCTCCTAACTCTCTCATTTATTCAAGAGGTTGTGGGTTTAATCCTGACTCACCTCATTTTATTTTTCTCCTTTATTTTTCTCCTAACTCTCTCATCTATTCAAGAGGTTGTGCGTTCAACCCCCACTCACCACATTTATTTTTCCTTTCATTTTTATCATGAAATTTTTATGTAATTTGCATTTGGAGAGGTCTTGGATTCAATTCCCAATGACCTCACAATTTTTAAAAGTTTTTTAAACATAGCGAAATTTTCAAATTTTTGGCCGAGACCAACATTTCCAGCAAGCTAGAAATTAGGTCTCTTTCAATCCATCTTTCTCTCAAGTTTTTATATTGATTCTTGGAGTAATTCGGGTGACATTTTTCCAGAAACATTACCCTTATATGAAAATCACACCTTTAGCATTTACATATACGAAAACACAACATTTATAACATACGAATTTCAGGCAGCAACATAGTTAATTTACAGCACACCAATGCTCAAACAATTAATGTAAAACACTTTTCCGGAATACACGTTTCATTCCTTACATGATTTCCAAATACACGGTCAATACATAATCACAAACAAAATTATCGACCAAAAGACATACCAACGCATGCTTTAAATCTTTCAAAGGATCTATAGACAGGGGCATGCAACGGGGACAATTTTAGTTTTTCAATTACAATGAAACTGAACCTTAAGGGTCTCTTGGGAAAGGGGCCAAGAGAGAAGAAAACCCATACCTTAATGTCGTTCAACACTTGTTTCAATGCTGCCAATTGCCACGACACCACTGCCTTACCACCAAAATCTAAAACACAATTCGTCGAGAAGAATGTTGTTGATTTTCATTTTTAGCTTAGCTTTTCGTTTGAGTTTTTGTGTGTTATTCCTTCAAGAGTGAAGAACTATTATTTTCAGTTCTTTTGCTAATGAAAAACGTAATAATGAGAGTGAGAGACGTGAGAATGAGAAGATTAGGATTAGGAGAGCTAGGTGGAGACTTAGTCAAACTAGGACTCCTCATTATTTATTAATATTATTATTATTATTTTCTATTAAAAATTTGATTTTCCTTTAATTAAATCAGTAAATTAAATATTAATTAATTTAACTAATTCACTAAATACAATAAATCAATTAAATCATTGCTTCCACCAAGGCTCGAACCAGGGTGGAGCAAGATTTTGCTTAAAGGGTCAAATTCGACAACCTCTACCTGAATTGCCCCTCCACCATATTAATTAATTAATTGATTAAATATTTAGGGTAATTACAATACTACCGTTGTCCTAGAAAAGACCATTTTACCCCTAGACCCTCCAAACTTAAGATTACCCCTTTTTAAGTCCAGTTAAGACTCATCCGGATAAATCTTCATATTCGGTGCCCTACATGGATGGACCAAACATTTCCTAGCTCAACTAACTCACCAAGTTAGTTGGCTTGACTGTTGCACAGGTTCAGAGGTCTGGTTCTACGTGCATCATTCCGTGTGAACCCGATCTAATATACGCATTCTAGATACATTAGGCATTACTTAGCATAGTCATTTTAGGGTTGTTACAAAAAAAGAGCAATTACTCAGCACTCTTAATGAGGAAGAGAGAGAACAATCGTTCGAGAATTCTAGAAACTCTGGTGCTATTGTGGATGAACCAGTGGTGTCAGAAACAACGAATTGTCCTATGGTGAGTTTGATTTTTAATTTCAACGCATTCAACTGATTAAGTTAACAGTTGAGACGTAATGATTGAGTTAATCGTGTACAAAAATAAATTTGAACTCAAAGTAGGGTCAACGAAGGGCTATTCCACAACACTATGAATCAGGAAGAGAGAAGAATCGTCCGATTAAGGCTTTAGGATGCACTTCTTCTAGAAATGCTCATCAGTGTTTAATTGGTATTACAAAATTTATTTGCTGTTTTTGTAGGTTTTGTTACAGTAGTTTTGATGTTTAATTTGAATTTGAGAATCTAGAGTATTTAGCCTTTGTTTTTAGATTTTTGGTGAAAGCAGAGTGAAAATTATGGTTTCTAGAATATTTGTGAAAGCATAGTGAAAAATTTATCTTAATTTTTTTGGCACAATTACTTTCACTTAAAATTCTTAATTGTGCTAAAAAAATAAAAAAATCAATACTACTTTTTCAAAAATTCAATTAATTTTCAAACTTAATGGAAAAATAGATTTTTCTTTTGTGTGTGTGTGGGGGGTGGGGGTGTAAATTTTATTTTTTTTTCTGGAAAAACAGTTTCTTTTTGTTTTTGTTTTTGAAAAATAAAAAAAATAGTGGTAGGTTAGTGGAAGGTGGGGAGGAGGTAAATTTATTTATTTATTTTTTTGGAAAACAAAAAAAAATTAGGAGTGCCCGGGGGGAGGGGGTCAATTTTATTTTTATTTTTTAAAAAAACTGATTTTTTTGTTTTTGAAAAACAAAATATTTTTAGGGGGGGTAGTTTGGGGGGGAGGGCGACATCGGTAGGCGGTTCTCGGGGGAGGGGGTAAGTTTTTGTGTTTTTTTTTTTTCGTTGGAAAAACCATTTTTTTTGTTTTTGGAAAATAAACAAATTTTTAGGGGTAGGTTGGTGAAAGGTGGGAGGGGGGGGGGACCGAAGGGGTGCCCTGGGGGTGGGGATATGTGGACAGGGGTACATTTATATTTTTGAAACAAATTTATTTAAATGGGTTTGAACCATTTTGCTCAAACCATATTTGTTCTAAATATATTTGTATGGAATTGTAATTCAAACCATTTTTTTCTCAAACCATAGTCAATCCATGCAAATCCGATCCAATCCAACCGTTTCCCACCTCTACTACTGACAACATCACTGAATTTTTTTGAATAAAATATAACCTAAAACGTTACTGAGAAACATGTTTATACTAGTTTTTGTAAAATTTAAAAAAAAAACGTATTATTCTAGTGAATTGATATTTATAACGACTTCTTTTGGTAAAAAATTCTAATATTTTTTCTTCGAACCTTCTCAATGGAAATCCTATATCCTCCACTGATTTGCTTACCTACTAATGAGAGTTGGTAAGTGTTATGATGACCTGAGTTTTTGAGTCATGACATAAATTAAAATAAATTTCAATTGATTGTCGATTGAGTAATATATATAGTTATGTTCATTACTTGAGAAAATATTGATGATCAAGTAAACTAATTAATTATATGATTGTGAACGAAAATATTGATTATCAAGTAAACTATAGCTTCAAAAAAGTTGGTAATTTAATATCAAAAAAGAACATCATATAAAATTGTAAATGCTAAAGCTGAGGGGACATATATATATATATTGAATGAAATTAGATAAAGATTCCAAATTTTGGATGCTTTACCAACCTTTGCCTATAAGCCACAACCAATCTAGAGTTACACCAGCAAATATACCTCCTAAAAGAAACAAAACTAGAAGATTTCCTAGTGCATTTTGCTCTGGTCCCTGTAGGATATATAAACCCAAAATCAATTTTCAGATACATGACTTTGAAATATAAGTAATTATTAATTAGGGTAAAAACATGAGATAACCTTGTAACCTTTTGGTGCACAAGTGAGGACACACACTGTGAGGTGCCCATTACTCAGTCCCAACAAGGATGTTAACATAATCATCCATCCTTGATCACCATATTTGGCTGTGAAGTAGAAAGCAGGTACAAATAGAGAACGCAAAAGAATCACTACCATCAGCCCTTTCCGCGATTCCAGCTTTAAGCATTTGATTAGTGGGATGTATCTCCCTATGAGATCCCATACATTGTACATTACGATAAGGACAAGTGCATACCTACAAATTTGTACAAACGTAAGAATGAATGAGTTATTGCACATTATAAAGTTTAAAAAAAAAATTACAAGAGAAATCAACCATGATCCTAAGCTGTGAGATCCAGTATCCTCAGACTCTATCCAGGGAAAATCGATAATGTTAGAGCATATATCAGAAACAAATCTATTGCATAGTCTATGTTCAGCAATAACAATTCTTTGTTGTTAAGTCGCTCAACTTGTTGTGGATCATGCTCATTCTGCAACAAAATTAACACAAGAGCAACAGTGTTAGCACCAATACAAGTTACTATATATGACCCATCAATTTAAGAAAAAGTTGCAATGACCTTTGTTTCTGGTCCTTGTTTGTAAACTCCGGCTGCAGCAAGGTCACTAGCAACAGTCTTTGATCCCTCTGAAGCTGCTTTTGCACGATAGTACTTCACTATTGGTAGCTTTGGGAAGACAAATGCATATAGGAGGACACAAAGCAACTCAAAGAGTGTGGATACCGCGAAGAACAAAACTGCAGCAGAGAGTTTCAGCAAATGGAATAGCATTGTAAGATATAGTCTTAAACAAAAATAAATCAATTTATTGGTAGAAATTAAATGACGAGATCCATCTAAATGTTTTCAATATGAGCACAAGCCTATGTCAAAGTCATTTTGCGTTTGCCTTTTTAGCAATTTGGATCATTAGCAGAAATAAAACAGTAATATGTTGTGACACATACTTGCACCCTTTCGAAGACCGTCTTGTGAATTCTCAAATGCTGCTTTGGTAATTAGTCTTAACGAAGATGTTAGAGCACCAGATGCAGCCAATCCAGCAAGAAAAGACTGAAAATAACGTTTTATTAAAAACGAGAAATGTAGAGAAGGTGAAACAAATGAGAAAGAGATGATGTAGATTAATTAAACCTGCAAAAATTCAGGTAACATGAATGAAAGGTCTCCAATCATTCCACCTAGTACATGAGCATCTGCAACTCCAAAGGCACCACTAATAACACATATCCCAATAAAACTTCCTAACCCTCCCTTACCAGATGTAGCTAAATCCAACTGTTAATGTAACATTAGAAAACAAAAATTAGATCTATCAACAATAAAAGAAATAGTGTAAGTGAAACAGAAAAATGAATGCAAATAATTACTTACAAGAAGAACTATAAATGTAGCTATGAAGAAAAGACTATATCCAAAAAGATTCCTTTTCCTTGTGTTAATTTTTGCTTCATTGTAAGCCAACATTGCAAGTGTTCCCAATGCAAATGGTTGATAAATGAGCGTAAGAACCCGCGAGGGATGATAATTCTGCACATACACCAAATTTCAAACAATATTGTTTGCTCACAATATTAACATATTTCAAAGCTGAATCCGCACTTACGGGAAAGAGGGCGACATAGTAGTCCTGAATAGTTAACATACTGTTCCAAGAGAAGAGACAGCCAATGCCCAAAACCCAACAGACAAGCATTGCGCCATACTTGCCCTGCAAAAGTTAACACAAATTAGAACAAAAGTATTTACATAGTCACGAAATACAGAAAAGAAATACGAACCTCAAGTCTAACTGGAGCTCTAGTATAAACCTCAGCCATTGATAATAATAGTACTATAGATTGATTTCAGCAGCAGTATGTATGCATTTAGTATCAAATATGATATCAGAAAGAACCTAAAAAAGAGTTGAGCAAATCAAATCAAAGTCAAAATAACAATAAGCCCCAAATAAAGCGGATCACATTTCCTGATCCTATTAATTACTACTTATCCCTATCCATATTTATATCTATCAAACCTTTATTTTAATTTATTTACTTCACATAAATTTTTAAAAATATTAAATCTGTTGTAAACAAAGCTCAGAATATAAGAAGAAAAAGACAAGAAGTATAACATATAGGAGATAATTTTCTTATTCAAGTATATCATACAATGGTGAATGATATCTCTATTTATAGTGTTGAGATATCATAGTCAAAGGTCACCTTGAAATTTACATAGTTATCATCAAGGTTCATATCACCTTGATATCTTATCACATTGGAAACACTAATACATGAATCCAATTAATTGTTGGATAACTCTAATGGATCATCCACATATACAATGGATTTACAACACTCCCCCTTGGATATCCATAGATTATGTGCCTCGTTAAAACCTTACTAGGAAAAACCCAATGGGAAAAAGCCTAATGAAGGAAAAAGAGTACACATATCTCATAATACGCTTTGAATGTTGCCTCATTAAAAACCTTACCAGGAAAACCCAACTTAGGACAAAACCATAGTTAAGGAAAAGAGTACAACGCGTATTTCGCTCCCCCTGATGAAAACTTTACTTGATATCTCGGAGACGGCGCATTCCAATCTTGTATCTCAACTTCTCAAACGTTGATGTTGGCAATGCCTTAGTGAATAAATCAGCAAGATTATCACTTGAACGAATTTGTTGAACTTCTATCTCACCATTTTGTTGAAGATCATGCGTGAAAAAGAACTTTGGTGAGATATGCTTTGTCCAGTCTCCTTTGATGTATCCTCCTTTCAATTGAGCTATACATGCAGCATTATCTTCATACATTGTGGTTGGTATATTCTTTTTCAAAGAAAAACCACACATTTCCTGAATATGATGGGTCATTGATCTCAACCAAACGCACTCTCGACTTGCTTCATGGATGGCTATTATTTCTGCATGATTTGAAGAAGTAGCTACCAACGTTTGCTTCATTGATCGCCAAGATATTGCTGTGTCTCCACATGTAAACAAATAGCCTGTTTGTGATCGAGCTTTATGCGGATCTGATAAATACCCTGCATCTGCGTAACCAATCAGTTCTGATTTGGATTCATTGGAATAGAATAAACCCATGTCCATGGTCCCTCGAACATATCTAAGTATGTGTTTAACACCATTCCAATGTCTTTTTGTTAGGGAGGAACTGAATCTTGCCAGTAGACTTACTGCAAAACAGATATCTGGTCGAGTATTGTTAGCAAGGTACATTAGTGCCCCGATCGCACTAAGATAAGGAGTTTCATCACCAAGAAGCTCTTCATCATTCTCTTGTGGTCGAAATGGATCTGTATTGATGTCAAGCGATCTTACCACCATTGGAGTACTCAATGGATGTGAGTTATCCATGTAAAAACGCTTAAGTATCTTTTCTGTGTACGTTGATTGATGAACAAGTATTCCATTTGACAAATTCTCAATCTGTAGACCAAGACAAAATTTTGTCTTGCCGAGATCTTTCATTTCAAATTCTTTTTGCAGACACTCAACAGCTTCTAAAAGCTCTTTACGAGTGCCAATGATGTTCAAATCATCAACATACACAGCTATTATTACAAATTCAGACCCCGACCGTTTAATGAAAATGCAGGGACAAATCGGGTCATTTTTGTACCCTTTCTTTAACAAATATTCACTTGGACGATTGTACCACATCCTTCCTGATTGTTTCAATCCATACAGAGACTTCTGAAGCTTTATTGAACAAGTTTCTCTTGAATCTTTGTATGCTTCAGGCACTTTGAATGCTTCAGGAATTTTCATGAAAATGTTGTGGTCCAATGAGCCATATAGATAGGCTGTGACAACGTCCATTAGACGCATTTCAAGTTTTTCTTGAACTGCCAGATTTATGAGATATGTGAAGGTGATTGCATCTACCACTGGAGAATATGTCTCCATATAATCAATGCCAGGTCTTTGAGAAAAACCTTGAGCAACGAGTCGGGCCTTATATCTCATGACTTCACCTTTCTCATTTCTTTTTCATACAAAAACCCATTTGTACCCCACTGGCTTGATACCTTCAGGTGTTCGGATTATCGGTCCAAAAACTTCACGTTTTTCTAGTGAAGCCAATTCAGCTTGAATTGCATCCTTCCATTTTGGCCAATCATTTCTCTGTCTACATTCGTGAACAGATTTTGGCTCAAAATCTTCATCTTGTTGCATTATTTCAATAGCAACATTATAGGCAAATATGTTGTCAATCACAATATTATTTCAGTTCCACAACTTTCTCGTCGAGACATAATTCATTGAAATTTCATTATTTTCAGAAGTTTGAACCTCCTCAATCATCATGTGTTATGACTTGGGTCTCATCTTGAGAAATTTCTTTCAACCCATGATCATCTTGATCATTTATTCCTTTTCTCTTTCGAGGATTTTTATCCTTGGAACCAATTGGTCTACCACGCTTCAAATGTGGTCTAGACTCATTTGCCTTAACAATTTGTCCCGTCGGGATATCAACTCGAACTGGAGCATTAACAGCTGGAATATGCGATTTTGTAATCCTTGGAAGATTAGTAAATGCATCTGGTAGCTGATTTGCAATGTTCTGCAAATAAATTATTCTTTGAACTTCTTGCTCACATTGGTTTGTTCGAGGATCCAAATGAGATAGAGATGATGAATTCCAATCTACCTCTTTTCCCAATGACTTATGTTCTCCCCCTAATGTTGGGTATACTGATTCATCAAAATGACAATCAGCAAATCTTGCCTTAAATAAATCTCCAGTCATAGGCTCCAAATATTTTATGATTGAAGGAGATTCATACCCAACATATATCCCCAACCTTCTTTGGGGCCCCATCTTTGTGCGTTGTGGTGGAGCAATTGGGACATACACCGCACATCCAAAAATTCTAAGATGGGAAATGTTTGGCTCTTGACCAAAAGTCAATTGTAATGGGGAGAATTCATGATAATTGGTCGGCCTTATGTGCACAAGTGCTGCTGCATCCAAAATAGCATGCCCCCACATAGACACAGATAACTTTGTTCTCATTAGTAATGGTCTAGCTATCAATTGCAGACGTTTAATCAATGATTCTGCTAGACCATTTTGAGTGTGAACATGCGCAACTGGATGTTCAATTGTTATACCAGTAGACATACAATAGTCATTAAATGCCTGAGATGTAAACTCACCAGCATTATCTAGACGGATTGTCTTTATTGTATAGTCTGGAAATTGTGCTTTCAATCTTATTATTTGAGCCAACAATCTCGCAAAAGCCATGTTACGAGTTGATAATAAAAACACATGTGACCATCTTGTAGAAGCATCTATCAAGACCATATAATATTTAAAGGGTCCACATGCAGGTTGAATTGGTCCACATATATCACCCTGTATACGTTCCAGAAACGCAGGGGATTCAATTCCAACCTTAACTGTTGATGGTTTAATGATCAACTTTCCTTGAGAACAAGCAGCACAAGAGAATTCCTTTGATTGAAGGATATTTGGGCTCTTTAAGGTGTGCCCATATGAATTCTCAATGATTTTGCGCATCATATTAAATCCGGGATGGCCCAACCGGTCATGCCAAATGATAAAATCATTAAAATTAGTAAACCTTTTGTTTACTATAGCATGTGATTCAACTATACTTATACTTGTATAGTACAACCCAGAAGAAAATGCAGGTAATTTTTCATTTTCAATTTTCTTCTCTACATTAATTGTAGTAATGTAAAGGTATTCAACCTTTCCTTCATTAGCCGTCTCAACATGATAGCCATTTTGGCGAATAACTTTGAAACTTAATAAGTTTCTTTGAGACTTACTACAATATAATGCATTATCAATGCTTAATATTGTCCCTCCAGGTAGTAATAAGGTCGCTCTTCCAGAGCCCTCAATTAATTTTGTACTACCTGATATTGTGTTGACATATGCCATTTTCATAACCAAATTAGAAAAGTATTTCTTTTCTTTTAATATTGTATGCGTTGTAGCACTATCAAGAAGGCATACATCTCCATTACTCATCTTGAATCCAACTGTCAACTGGGGATTTCTATTAATTTTCATTAAAATAAAATACATCAAAAGAAGGAAGAAACAAAACTAACAACGGAAATATAAATACTTCAACATGAATAACATAATAATGAAAAAGACATAAGTAATATATTAACAGACTTCATTCCCCAGCTAAAAGATCAAACATCAGTTTCGATCTCCAAAGAAGTCATCAACTTCCATATGAGTGATGTCACCAAGGCCATCAAAAACATCATCCTTTAAAGCCAAATTTGCTTCAATATCCTTATCATATTTTTGAGATGTTCCCGGCGTATCATCATCTTTAAGAGTCATATGTGACTCAGCTCGAGCATTGGAAGAGGAAGCACCACTTTTATTTCCTTTCTTTTTAAAGGAATTTTGATAGAGCCTTACAAAATGTTCATGTGTGCGACATTCATTCTTCCAATGGCCTTTCATGCCACAACGACGACAATTACTTTTTGAGGGGTTATTTTGAGAACTCATGTTGTTCTCCCTTTTATTATGACCACCACCTTGACGATTAGTGTATCGTCTTTTATCTTTGCCACGTCCCCGTGCATTATTATAGCCCCGATGATCATCTCTTTTTACTTCAGATTGATCACGTGCTTCCACCACATTTGCCTCCGGTAATGGAGCAGCTCCAGTGGGACGAGCTTCATGATTTTTCATTAAAAGAGCATTATGTTGCTCAGCCACCAAAAGACATGAAATTAGTTCAGAATATTTCTGAAAACCCTTTTCACGATATTGTTGCTGCAATATCACATTTGAGGCATGGAAAGTAGTAAGTGTCTTTTCCAACATGTCCTCATCTTTTATAGTCTCCCCACATAATTTTAACTGGGAGGTTATCCTGAATACAGCAGAGTTGTATTCAATTACGGTCATAAAATCTTGAAACCGTAAATGCATCCACTCATAACGGGCTCTTGGCAACACTGTTGCCTTTAGGTGGTCATATCTCCCCTTTAAGTCAGTCCACAACTCAAGTGGATCTTTTACGGTCAGATATTCAATTTTCAGGCCCTCATCAAGATGATGACGAAGGAAAATCATAGCTTTCGCCTTATCTTGACTCGATGCTTCATTTCCCTGAGTAACAGTGGCATCAAGACCTTTAGCAGCCAAGTGAATCTCAGCATCGAGTACCCATGAAAGATAATTCTTTCCAGAAATATCTAATGCCACAAACTCAAGTTTGGATAAATTCGACATAATGAAATTATGAGAGAATATGTGAATCAAATAAAAATATTTATATAATACCTTTGCAAGTAGCAACTTCGTGCTGATAACGTGTTGTAAAGAAAGCTCAGAATATAAGAAGAAAAAGATAAGAAGCATAAGATAGAGGAGATAATTTTCTTATTCAAGTATTTCATACAATGGTGAATGATATCTCTATTTATAGTGGTGAGATATCATAGTCAAAGGTCACCTTGAAATTTACATAGTTATCATCAAGGTTCATATCACCTTGATATCTTATCACATTGGAAACACTAATACATGAATCCAATTAATTGTTGGATAACTCTAATGGATCATCCACATATACAATGGATTTACAACAAAATCATACTTCTGAACCTTATCATTTAATTAATGATATATTTTAATCTTGTTAACTTTAAAAATTTATGTGGAAAATTTAAATTAAAAAAATGCTAAAAATAGAAAAAGATTTATTTTTTAAACACACTAAAAAAAAAAGGAGAACGAATGCATTGAATCGAATAGAATAAAAGAATATACTATATATTAAATACATTTAAACAACTAATGCATCTAACTCTTTATCAATAAAAGGATGGGTAAAACTTATCCACACCGAGTGTTTACATCAAGTCAATTCATGCATATTATGTGTTTAAATTTATAGTCCATTTTACTTTATTAAATCACATAATAATAAAAATTGTATTGATTTGATATAAACATTTGATACGGATAAATTTTTTTCTAAAAGAATTGTTCCGTTTTTTTTAATATACTAGTTGAATGAATGTACATGTTCTGTTATTTATCATATGTTAGTAAATAAATTATTAAAATATATGTTATATCTATTTAAATGATTCCCCAAAAAAAAATCTATTTAAATGACTTTAATATATGTTATACCTCATATATGTTAATATGGATTGGGTTCGGTGTACATTTATTTTTGTCTCTTTGGTTGTTTTATCACAGAAATTTATTTATTTATTTGAGACATTGATGTTTTTTAAAAGTGCAACCTATTTATCCATGTGAAATATAATATTGCTAAAAAGTACACGTCAACCTTTAATATAGTTTGACATTATAATTTGTTTATTTTGTAATTACAAATCACAACTGTATATATTTGAATCAATGAAAAATTCTTCTTAATTATGATTAAAATATAATTTTTATTTTCTTATAATCAGAGACAAATTTAAAATTTGAAGAGTGTTGGTGTACCAATTATATTTAAGCATAAGCGAAGCAAAATTAAAATAGTTGTTGATCAACCTGGGTTTATAAGGAGGTATTTCCTCACTTCTACCAGCAATTCAAAGTTCATTAAGGGTGCACTTTTAATTATATTCCTTTATATATACACATGCATACACTCATGATTTTTTTTTTCGAAATTAACGGACGTATGTGCACCCCTACCTTTACATGTGAGTCCGCCCCTTCTTACAATAATTTTCTATTTTATAAGTATGATTTTGACAAAAGAAATGGCACCAACTCGAACTCTTGTACCACAAGCAAAGAAATCGGGTAAATTCACAGGTGTGAATTTCAAAGGATGGCAGCAACGAATATTTTTCTGGCTTACCTCTCTTGGTCTGCAGAAATTTACAAGTGAAGATACTCCACTTCTTACTGATGATATGCCAGGGAAAAATTCATGATTATTGAAGCATGAAAACAGGCAGACTTCTTATATAAAGGCTACATTTTGAGTGCTTTAGAGGACGACTTATATAATGTCTATAGTGCAATGACAACTTCAAAAGAGTTGTGGGATGCACTTAAGAAAAAATATAAGACAGAAGATGCATGCTTGAAAAAGTTTGTGGTCGCAAAATTTTTAGTTATAAAATGGTAGATAGTAAAATTGTTGGATCACAAGTGCAGGAACTTCAACTTATTCTCCATGATCTGATTGCTGAAGATATGGTAGTAAATGAAGCTTTTCAAGTGGCTGCAATGATCGAGAAGTTGCCTCCTTCGTTGAACAATTTCAAGAATTATCTAAAGCACAAGTGTAAAGAAATGAAGTTTTCTCTTGTGATTCGGTTCAAGATTGAGGAAGATAACAAAAACGTCAAAAAGAAGTCTCGTAAGAGTTCAACAATCATTGGAGTTACTATTGTTGAAGAAGCTCCTACCAAAGACAAAAAGAGAAAGAAGTCCAACGGGCAGAAGTCAGAACAGGCCAAGAAGAAATTCAAAGGCAACTGTTACAATTGTGGCAAGGCTGGTCATAGGTCTTCTGATTGTCATGCTCCAAGAAAGGACAAAAACAAAGGCAAAGGCAAAAGTCAAGCAAACATCGTGGAAAAGATGAAAGATGCAGATGACTTGTGTGCAATGATATCAGAGTGTAACTTAGTTGGAAATCCCAAGGAGTGATTTCTCGACTCAGGTGCCACTAGACATATTTGCTCTGCGAAAGAAACCTTTGCAACATACTCCTGCTGAGTACAATGAAGATTTATTCATGGGAAACACAGAACAACAAGGATTGCAGGAACTGGGAAAGTAATGTTGAAAATAACATCCAACAAGGTGTTGACTTTGTACAATGTTCTGCATGTCCCTACTATTAGGAATAATTTAGTTTCTGCTGCACTACTCGTTAAGAATGGGTTTAAGTGTGTCCTAGTTTGTGATAAAGTTGTAATAAGTAAGAATGAAATGTTCATAGGAAAGGGCTACCTCAATGAGGGTCTTTTCAAACTAAATGTAATGGTTGTTGACAGTATTAATAAAATAAGTGATTTATGGCATGCCCGTTTGGGACATGTAAATTACAAAGCCTTGTGACAATTGGTTAATCTAGAAGTATTGCCTGATTTTAAATGCGATAAGTCGAAATGCAAAATTTGTGTGGAAAGTAAGTTTGTTAAACATCCTTACAAGTCTGTTGAAAGAAATTATAAAACTTTAGACTTAATTCACACAGATATATGCGATATGAAGTCAACACCATCTCGTGGTGGAAAAAAGTATTTTATAACTTTAATTGATGACTGCACTCGATTTTGTTATTTATATTTGCTTAATAGTAAGGATGAAGCAATTGATGCATTTAAGCAATATAAAAATGAAGTGGAGAACCAACTGAATCTAAAGATAAAAATGATTCGGAGTGATAGGGGTGGATAATATGAATCTCCTTCTGCAGAGATATGTTTGGAATATGGTATTATTCATCAAACTACTGCACCTCATACACCACAGTCAAATGGCTTGGCAGAACAGAAGAACAGAACATTAAAGGAAATGATAAATGCCTTAGTGATCAATTCTGGTTCACCGCGAAACCTTTGGGGGGAAGCCATCCTTACAACTAATAAAATTCTCAATAGATTACCCCATCGAAAAACACCATCAATTCCATATGATTTGTGAAAAGGAAGAAAACTACTTGAAATATTTCAAAGTGTGGGGGTGTTTAGAAAATGTAGAGGTTCCTTTACCGAAGAGAGTTAAAATTGGACCCAAAATAATATATTGTGTCTTTATTGGGTATCTTGTGAATAGTAAAGCCTGTCAATTTTTAATTCACAAATTTGATAATCCTGAGATTCATGTTAATACGATAATTGAATCAGATAATGTAGAGTTTTTTGAAAACATTTTATCCGTATAAAACTGAAAGTGAGTCAACAAGTGAAAGACTTAAACGACCACGAGAAGAATCAATGGAAAATATTCTAACAAGTGAGGAACCTAGACGTAGTACTCAGCAATGAAAATCTGCTTCATTAGGACCAGATTTTGTAGCACTATTGCTTGAAAATGAGCCTCAAACATTTAAAGCAGTTATGTCTTCGTCAGAGTCAACTTATTGGAAAGAAGCAGTCAACAGTGAGATTGAATCAATTTTAAGCAATCACACTTGGGAATTGGCTGATCTTCCTCTAAGAAATAAAGGGTACAGACAAAAGGAAGGTTTGGACTACTTTGAAACATACTCTCCAGTAACAAGGATAACATCAATTAGGATGTTAATAGCACTAGCAGCAGTGCATGATCTTAAAATCCACCAAATGGATGTAAAGACATCCTTCTTAAATGGAGAGTTGGAGGAAGAAATTTACATGGAACAACCTGAAGGGTTTATAGTTCCTGGTAAAGAAAAGAAAGTGTGCAGACTTGTGAAGTCACTTTATGGACTCAAGCAAGCACCTAAACAATGGCATGCTAAATTTGACCAAACAATGTTGGTATATGGATTCAAGATTAACCAATGTGATAAATGTGTTTACATTAAAAATGTTATGAATCATGAAGTCATTGTTTGTTTATATGTTGATGACATGTTAATAACGAGTAAAAAAAATTGACGATATAAATGTCACTAAGCGCATGTTGTCCAGCAAGTTCGATATGAAAGACTTAGGAGTTGCATATTTGATCTTAGGTGACAAGATTATCAAAACTCTCCAGGAACTAGCATTATTTTAATCTCATTATATTGAAAAAGTATTGGATAAATACAAATACTTGAATTTCAATGTTGTCAAAACTCCAATTGATTTAAGTTGTACATTTAAAAAGAATGAAGGTCAAAGTGACTCTCAATTGGAATATGTCAGAGTGTTGGGAAGTTTGATGTATATTATGAATTGCACGCGACCAGATATAGCATGTGCTATTAGTAAATTGAGTTGGTACACTAGTAATCCGAATCAAACTCACTGGATGGCAATGAAACGTGTGTTGGGTTATCTCACATATACACAACATTATGCTTTGCATTATAATAAATATCCTACTGTGATTGAAGAATATAGTGATGCAAATTGGATCACCGGGTCAAATGATGTAAAATCCACGAGTGTTTATATGTTCATACTTGGTGGAGGAGCAGTCTGTTGGAAATCGTCCAAACAGACATGTATTGCACGCTCCACAATGGAATCTGAGTTCATTGCTTTGGATAAGGCTGGTGAAGAAGTGGAATGGCTCTGGAATTTCCTAGAGGATATTCCATTCTGGCCCAAACCTGTTGGATCAATTTGCATATATTGCGATAGTGAAGCCGCAATAGGTAGGGCAGGGAGCGTTATGTACAACGGGAAGTCTCGTCATATACGACGGAGACATAATACCGTAAGACAATTGCTCTCTAGTGGAATTATCACAATTGACTGAGTAAAGTCAAGCGATAATGTGTCAGATCCACTAACGAAAGGCCTAGTAAGAGAGGCAGTTGAAAGATCATCTAAGGGAATAGATTTACGGCTTAGGACAAGTCAACATGACGGTAACTCTATCTAGCAGACTTGAGATCCCAAGAGCTAGATTCAAGGAGAAAAACAAAGTTGTGGCTGACGTTTCGACATTGTCAATTAACTCAATTCATTCTCATGATGAAGACAATGTTCAGGAACAAGGTTAAGACATTAAGGCTTGTTAATGAGGTAATAAAGCTTAAAGTTTTTAATGATTTGCTAAGTTTGGCAGATTTGACCAAATAGTGTATCTACGAGATGACATGGTTAGAAATCACCTATGTGAGTGTGAAGTGAAAGCCACTTCAAAGAGAATTTTATGTCAAAAGCCTATTCTCTATATACTCATAAAACCAGGAGGTGTTCATGGCTGAAACGAACACAACTGTAAGAACTATAAACAATTTAGGGTTAATTGTGTGACATATGGTTGTCTAGGTATACACGAAAGCTCGATGGTTCAAAGATATCACAATCTACCGATTGACCGAGTATATCCGACATATGTTCACTACGGAAAGTCCAAGGGGAAACCTACTTATCAAGATGCAATTAATCCTTGCTTGTAAAGTACACAACTGTCCGTGCATTCCTATGTTATGACTATTCCCCATCAATGTGGGGAATTGTTGGGTATGTAGTAAGAATTGATGGGAAATAGAGGGAAGGAGTGGAATTTGAAAAGTTGAGAACTTGAAGAGTTGAGAACTTGAAAAGTCCTCTTATGCTTTAGTGAAAAGGCATTTGTCCCTCATCGGTGATGGAAAGAAAAATAGGAGAGTTTAAATACATAAACACTCCTATTAATTGTTAAAAGGGTTGAAAAGAGGGACCCCCTCGCGCCGTCGTCGTCGCCCACTTCGGCTTCGGCTTTGGCAAATGATCGATCGAGAGATTATTTTTTGGACAAAGTTTATTTTAATTAATTAATTAATTAAATGGACAAAAATATTTTCAATTAATTAGTTGATAACAAAATTTTTTAGTTAACTGAAATATTTTCAACTTTTTAGTTGACTCGACCAGACTCGGATCCGCGCGTGACCCGTTTTATTTTCAATTTTATTCAAATTTCCCGCCATGACTGTTTTGAAAGGTTTCAACTTTCAGGAACAATCAGTACCATTTGAAAGGTTGCAAACTTTCATTAATGGTCGTGTCAATTCTGTAAGGGTTGCAACCTTTCAGAACATATTCCTCTTGCCTATAAATACCACTCAGTCTTCAGAATATTTTTAAACAAATTTTCTGATCTTCCTTCTTCTTCTAAACACATTTTTCTTCGTGTATTTTCCTGTTGGGGATAGATTCGCTGACAGTAGAGTTTTTTTGTATCTACACTCTGTTGATTAAGATCATTTTACTCTGGGGGGTTATACTCCAAATCAAACCTCGGATACTAAAGGGGAAAAATTTCCTTAAGGGGACACTGTGAGTTCATTGGACTCGATCTTCTTCCAAACTAAAAGGTTATTTCAGATTCTGGTATGTTTTTATAGATTTAACTATTTTGTGAAATAATTTTTTGTTCATCTCGCTTAGTGGTTCTATAAATTTCAGTTAATTCGTGTTTCTAAACAATTTATTACAATCATTAATTTCTGATTTTGATAACACTGTTTTTAAAACACTCTACATAGACCATTTTGAAAATTTGTGCCATTTAGTGATTTCCCTTTTTCTCGGCTGGTGATCATCCAATGTTGTTTTACAGTTTCATTGCCATTTTAGCCACTGCATGATTTTTTCCCACACTTGTTGTGTAAACAAGCATTGCACTTACAAATGATCCCTTGATTCCAGCTGTTGTTGGCATAACTTGCAGCTTTGATCAACATTCATTCCCAAAGCTTGTAATATGTCAGTTGTTTGCAGCCTATTCTTGAGTTGGAGTAACATAGTAAATCTAACCCGCGGTCATGCATTATTAATAAACGTCAAACATTTTTACTCCACTCTCAGATTATCTCCAGCAGCCTCTAGTAGATAGCTTTAATACTAAATGTGTTTAGTTGCATTGTCTGAGTATGAACCAAAATATTTCTTGCTGTAATTATTTTTCTGATCATCCATGATGCATGCGCTGGGATCGGAGCTAACTTTATTGTATTGGCTTTGATGTAGTATGTATGAATCCATCTTATCCAAAACTTGTTCTGTTTATGAGCTAGATCCCATGTAGTTTTTGCAATAACAGCTTTGTTCCACAGCCTAATGTTAGCAAGATTCAACCCTCCCATCGATTTTGTGTACAAAGTCTTTCCCATGAAATTAGGGATTTTTTGTGATAACATTTGCTCCTTACCATAGAAAGCTTCAGCAGTGGGAATCTATTAGCTTAAATACCTTTATTGGGATAATGAATAGCTGGGACCAGTATGATTGAATGTCAAACAGGATTGTTTGGATTAATTGTGTTCTATCAGCATGTGACAATTTTTTTTGCAGCCCAGGATAAAATCTTTGCAATTATTTTCTCTATTAGGGGATTCCATTGGATCAGTGAAATCTTTTTGGTGGAGAGAGAAATTCCAAGATATTTAAATGAGAGTTGTCTTTCAATAAATCCTGTAAAATGTATAATCTTCTCACTTTCTGTATTGGGAACTCCTCCAAAATAGATTGAAGATTTACTCATATTTTCTTGCAAACTTGAAGCTTTAGAAAATAATTGAAATGATTCAAGCAAAGTTGTAACTGATTTGAGATCACCCCTTGCAAATAGTAGCAAGTCATCTGCAAAACATAGGTGAGAGATTCCTAGTTTAGCACATCTAGGGTGGAAAGAGTAGCTTTTATTGTCCTTGAGTGTGTGGAGTGATCAACTCAAATATTCCATTGCTATTGCAAAGAGGAAAGAAGAAATGGGATCACCCTGTCTCAACCCTTTGGCAGCAGTAAAAAGAGTAGTTGGTTTCCCATTTATCATCACAGAATAATTCACTGTCTGCACACACTGCATGATCCACTAAATAAACTTGACTGAAAACAGATTTTAGTCATGACCTGTTGCAGGAAAGTCCAATTCAACTTAATCATAGGCCTTTTGTAGGTCTATCTAAATTGTAAACCTAGGGAAATATGTTTTCTCTAATAAGCCTTGACAAGTTCAATTGCTAGGATGATGTTATCAGCAATTTTCCTACCAGGAATGAATCCTGATTGTGCTTGACTTATTACTGAAGGTACCACCTCTAGGAGCCTGGTTGTTAATACCTTTGCTATGATTTTATATAGAACTGTGCAACATGCAATTGGTCTATACTCTTTCACAGTAGAAGGATTAGGAGTTCTTGGAACCAAGGTAATAGAGATTCAGTTGATGGCTTTGAACATTATACTTGAGCTGCAGAAATACTTAGTAGCACATATGATATCCTCCTTAATGACTATCCAAGACTCTTTATAAAAGTAGGCATTGTATCCATCTATTCCAAAGGCTTTCTCATCTCCAATAGCTGGAAAGCTGAGTGGATTTCCTCATCAGTTACTAATCTATACAACTGTCCCTGCTGCTGATTCAGGACAAGCCTTTTTCTCATAAGGACACTATTGACTGCACGCGAAGTTTGAGCAGCTAAACTCAACAAGGATTTGTAGAAGGTAAGGATCTCTTTTTTAACATCATTTTGCTCACTTAACCTAACACCAGTGAGGGATGTGAGGGTAAGTATTTGTTTCCTGTGCATTCTCTCTTTCATGACTGCTGAAAAATATTGGTTATTCTCATCCCCATGTTGTATCCATTTAGCTCTAGATTTCTGTCCAAGGGCAATTTCCTCAATATTTAACCATTTTTCTAATTCTTGTAAAATATGTTTTTCCAGTAAAATTAAAGAATCATAACCATTCCTTTTGAGTTGATCTTGTACTTGTTGAAGATCTATCCTTGCTTTAGACAACTTCATTTCAATTCCTTTGAGATCCTCTTTATTCAATTCTTTTAAGAGTGATTTCAGCTTCATCAATTTCCTCCACAAGTTCTCCATTGGATCAGTAGCCATTTGTCTGGCTCATATATCTTCAATCATACTTCTGAACATTAAATGATCTACCCAAATTTTGAAGAATCTAAAGGGGTTTCTAGGTGTCCAAGGAGATATTTTTAGGTTAAGCAGCATAGGAGTATGATCTGACATTTGAAAGAGTTCATACATGGTTTGTACATGACCCCATTGCATCATCCAGTCATAGTTTCCAAAAGCCTTGTCAATTCTGCTACAAATTCTAGCAATGGCTAGCTGTTTATTTGTCCACTAGTTTTCGAACATGTGTGCTGCACGTGTATATTGTGCTAATTAGTATAAATACTTCTAATATATAAGTGTACGATGTGTAAAATTCAAGCTCGAATCAATGAACGGTGATTATGACACAACATACAAAAATATTGTTAAGTGATTTCAAACGTAATACTATAACGACTTCAAATATACAATTCTTATAATATATCAATTATTCAACTTGTTAAGAGTACTTTTTTTAAATACGTCACAACACATAATTTAAATGTCAGCACTATAATTGCAAAATATTTAATGCCTTAAAGTTTTCGTCTTCTTTTAAAGGAATAGTAGTCTCCACTTTTTTTTTTTTTTTTTAATATAGTCAGTGTATGCATGCATAGTGGAAAAATCAATCTCTCTAATAAGATGACTACTGATGAAATGTGTACCAACTTGAAAACAAGGATTAACTTGCTTCTTTTCAGGCATTGAATCACCATAAAATCCTTCCATTCCTATCTCTAATAAGTGTTTTTTGTCTAGTGATTTCACATAACTTGCCATCTCCTGAACCCATACCTAAAAAAATCACATCTCTATCATATAATATTATTAAAACAATTACAATTAAAACTATATCAAATGATAGATTTGTGTCTATTTTTACTCACGTTAACTATTTTTTCAGAATAATCAGCATTGCAGGAGGCTCATTGATAAGTTAATAAGAGTATTACTCCCTCTAAATAAGTTCAGACTCCATAATTTATATGATTAGACATCAATTCAAGATTTTATAAAGCAAAAGTATTTTCATAAAAAAAAAAAAAAGGAAGAGAACAATGAAAGTACTACTCCACCTTATTGAAGTTCAGTTTCTACTACTCATACAATTAGAAATATAGTGATAATAGAGTTTAAATATATAAGAAATATTTAGAGAGGTGAAAAGACTTATAAATGATTTGAATAAAATATTTAATGTAAAATTATGTTTTTTTGGATTCTTAAATATAATACATAAATAAAAGGAAATGAAAAGGTTTTTACCTAATGACATTATACCATTGTTTAATGAGGAATTATATTTTCTTTGGTTTATTAATGTTGCTGAAGAGAATAGGAACAAATTTTGATGAGTGGTACGATAATCTAATAAACTATTGTTTAATTATATAATTATTAATTAAATATAATGGGAAAAGACAAATTTGAAAAGAAATTAATTGTGATCTTTCAACTTTTGAGATGTTACTCACAGACTTTTGAATTTCTTACTATATAAAATGAAAAGAATTAGTGAAAAAAGATAACTAAATGTGGGAAAATCAGTTTTCTTTTTTTTTAACTTAAAAATGGTAATACAATCATTTAATTTTACAAGAGCATTTTGGTAATTCAACTTTTCATTTGTGATGTTTCCACTTATAATAATACTAGTTAAGGGAACGTGCGTTGCACGTTTGTCTATTGTTATTAAATTTCTATACACTAAAAAATTGAGTTATAATATTGAAATTAGCAATAGTATTTTTACCATTTATATTTTGTTCACTAAATAATAAAAAAAAAATACTACGAATACTTGAGCATTTTTTGTTATCCTTCATTCGCAGTTTCTCAATCTCTTTTCTTCTCATTTTGAATTATGCATATAACATAAATCTTTTAAAATTGATTCTTAAAAAGCATATTGAAATTTTAATTCTGAAAGTGTTTTTAAATAATAGTGGAGAGAATATTCATATTCAACTTTCAATTTTAAAAAATTATAGGCATGAGTTATAATTAACATTCAATTATTAGGCAGAAGAATATCACATTCTCTTAAATAAAATAATATCTCTAAGGCTAAAGTAAACATTTTAATTTGGACATTACTACTTAACTGTTTATGTGTCCAGCCAATAATCTGAAAACCTGAGTTCACAATTTTCCATCCATAATTAAAATTTTACATCAACAATAAATCGCTTCTCATCACATTAAATAGAAGTTTGATGCATAGAACTTATAAGTTCTAAAAGACATCATCAATTTGGTACATATACAAATAATATAAACACTTGATATATACGAAACACACTTGCAGCCATCATCATAATTATTATGTTAATTATTTTTTTATATCACATATACATATTCTTTTTAACCTTGAGAAATATTGTACATGTGATTTATGAAGAGAAAAGAACAATACTCTTTTTTCATAAAATTTCTCTTTGAATACTTGATATAAATGGAGCAACACAAACTTTTCAAAATGACTTATTCTAGGTATATAGTCAGTTTGAAGAATGAATGTTTCCACAAACAAATGATACACTAATAAGATCAATAGATTATACAATATAAATGAAAAGTCGAATAAAAATACATTTAAAATAATCATACGTGATTTTTCTCATTTAGTTATTCCCCTTAGTACTAATAAATAATAATCTCGAAAATATATTTAAACTAAAGTAAAGCACTCTATCGATAATCGCATATCAAATTAACTAATTAATGAATTTCATATACAATTAAGAAATATAGTCGAACATGAATTGTATATCACTAATTTTCATATAGGACACACGATATTCCAATAGAAAAACAAAATAATAAGAAAGTATATCGATCAAAATATTAAAAAAAAGATGTAAAAATACTTAAGCGTGACAAGGAGGAGTGGATAAAAACAAAAGGAAATTACTGCAATACAAAATGATGAGCAAGATTAATTTTTTGCTTGAGATTCTCTCATCCTCCTGTAGGTATTTTATATCAGTAGCTAAAATAACTTTTTAGTAGGTACAATTAATTTGCATTAAATTAGTTCGATGATTTTAGTCCATATCAAATTTATTTAAAGAAAAAACTCTTCAAATACTCTTGATTTTTATAACAAAAAGTGAAATTAATTATCATGTGAATTTGATTCATGCACTAATTTAAATGAATTATTTGTTAAATATTTAATTATATTAAATAACATTTGTTTTAATTATATTAATATAAGGGTAAAATGGTAATTCAAATTTGAGCTTTGATCTTTCCACTTATAATAATATATGATGATGTAATATAATAATTTTATATATATATATATATATATATATATATGATGCGTAATAAGTGCCCCTCCAAGATAGTTCATTTACCTGTAGGTCTTGTATACATTCTGCATAATCTTTGATCTCAGCACGGCTAACCAGGATTTCTAAATCTTCTATCAGTTGTATATAGAACTGCATTAAAGCCACCCTAGAGGATCCAAGGTAATCTTATTTTGTGCCCTATACTTCTCAAATCAACCCAAAGTGACTTCCTCAACTCCATAGTATTATAGTCATAAATCATTGTGCACTCGCATAAGAAGGTTCCAGTAAATCAACAATACAACACTGAATAAGTTGCGCAGTGGTTGTGAATTCAATGACCTTGTACACATTGGGATCCCTATAATCCATATCCTTCCATTTGATGCATGTTGATAATTAGTGATATAACCCCAACCTGGACCAATATTCTGAGCAATTTTTTTATGATTATATTGTTTAGCTCTTGTCTCTATAAGACCAACCAAATTTATTTTCCTACTCTTCAATAGGATTTTCAATTCCTTTTGTTTATGCCACTTATTTATTCCTCTAGCATTCCAAACTATCCAGCGCATTAGATAGTATTAGATGGTCCTCCTATATCCGGAGGAAACTCACCCAATTCACTTACCCCCTTAGTATGACATATCAACCTACCAAGTCCATTCTTCAGTGGAACTAAGTGCAAAATAGGGGAACTTGTCAAGTAAAATTCAGGACTAGGCTACTTCACCTGGTGGCTCTGGAGGTGGAGTATGTGTCTGTACATCCTCACTTATTTTGGATGGATTGGTTGTCATTGTTGGTAGTAGTCCCTTATACTTCCACTGCTGAGTAACCTTCTTAACAATATATTGTCTCTTCTGATCTCCCTTGCCTGGAATAGGAGGTTTTGGCCGACAACAATGTCCTATCACAGAACATTATGGACAAAATTTTGGCCTCGAATCATAAGTAACAGCTTGTTTAATTTGTCTTCCATTGGCTTCTAGCACAGTAATCTCATCAGGTAATGAGTTAGATACATTAACATCTATCAATATTCTTGCAAACGAGTTTCTGGTATGTTAAGTTATGCATTCATCAGTATACAACGACTTACCCACAACACTAGGAATTCTACTCAGAGAGTCTTTACTCCAATAAGTTCATGGGTCGATTAGGGAATTTAACCCATAATGGAATTTCCATGGGGAATTCTTTGCTGAGATCAAAATCTATAACCATGGCTTTAGTATGATAGGCTTGTTATTGATTGTATATGGGCCATTGTAGAAGACTTCTTGCATATCTTCTTTGTTTTAGAAACGGATTATGTAATATCCCACTATTGGGATTTAGCAAGTGTGAATGGGAAAAGAAAAGAGAGAATATGAAAAGTGAGGGAACTACTTCGGAGGGAAAATGAAAAGTCATGTGCAAAGTGCAAATGAAAAGTCATTTCTCCCATATCAGCAAAAGAAAGGGAAATTGTTGTCCTTATAAAAGGAAACACTTTCATTACTTCTTAAAGAGCTAAGAAGAAGATGCCCCCTTGCGCCGCCGTCGTCGTCGCTCGCTTGGCTTCAGATTTGGATTTGAATTTGGATTTGGCAAATGATGTGATTGATTGATAAATTTTTTGGACAAAATTTATTTAATCAGTTTTTGTTAAATCAAATAAATCCTCTTAAAATTATCTCTTATAAATTTGCGGGTAACGGTAACATTCTGAAAAGTTGTTCTTCTTTCAAAAATTCGTTACTTTCCAAAAAGTCGTTATTTTCCTAACAGACACAATTTTCCGAAAAGTTGTTATTTTTTCCAAAAGACACAACTTTCTGGATAAAATGGGTCTGAACAGATTTCACTGAACAGACACGTTCCTTGCTGAAAATGGCTATAAAAGGAAGTCAATTTTTGATCTTTTCAAACACTGAAAATTTTCCTTGTCTGCATTTATTTTTCTCTCAAATAAAATCAAAGTGTCGATCGACTGAGTCTGTGTGACTTGTTGGTGTTCTTAATTTCGTTGAAGTTAAAGAAGTTTGAGGTACTGCTATTTCTTTAACTGGTTTAATCCTTTTTATCTTGGGAGAAATTAATCCATAACCTTGGGTACAGTGAGGGGATTAAATTTCTTAAGGACACACAGTAGTTTCTGTGGACTAGGATTAATTCTTGTATTTTATGTATTTTCTGCTTCATCTTATTTCTATTTCTGTTCATTGGTAAACCTTATAAATACATGTTACTATAAGAACAACAATCTTAAGAAATTTAACAGTTTCTGTATTTGAGGTTTATGGAGATTAAAACCTTTATGGTTTTCTACTCTGCTTGAATTTTTAAAATTTATTCGATTAACGATTAAAAGAACATAAAAACTTTATCGTTAAATCAGAAACAGTTTGTGTAAAGATTTGTTATTTACTGTTAGTATTTCAAATACTTATCTTATCTGCCATTTGTGACAGAAAAAAATGACTAATTCAATACAAACAAAAGCTTGAACAGTAAGTGCTGCAACAACAACGGTTGCACATAATCGTTGAAATGCTTCCTTAGCGCCGTCTGAGAATCCTGCAAAGTTTTCTGGAGTCGACTTTAAGAGATGGCAGCAAAAGATGTTCTTCTATCTCACTACGTTGAGTCTGCAGAAGTTCATTAATGAGAATGTTCCTGTTATGTCAGATGAAACTCCGGCTGATGAACGATTCTTGGTAACAGAAGCATGGACACACTCAGATTTTTTGTGTAAAAATTATATTTTGAGTGGTCTGCAAGATGATCTATACAATGTGTATAGAAATGCCAAAACTTCAAAAGAACTCTGGGGTGCTTTAGAAAAGAAGTACAAAGCAGAAGATGTCGGAATGAAGAAATTCATTGTGGCAAAATTTCTGGATTATAAGATGATAGACAGTAAGACTGTCGTCACCCAAGTTCAAGAATTGCAGGTCATAATTCATGATCTCCTTGCTGAAGGTTAAAGTTATTTAATGCCTATGTTAGAACCCTTAATACTCACATAATCTTTAATGTAGGATTGATTGTGAATGATGCTTTTCAAGTGGCCGCAATTATTGAAAAATTACCTCCATTATGGAAGGACTTCAAAAATTACTTGAAACACAAACGCAAGGAGATGACTGTTGAAGATCTCATAGTAAGGTTGAGAATCGAAGAGGATAATAAGGCTGCAGAAAAGAGGTCACGTTATCTGGAGTAAATTTTGTTGAAGAAGATCCTACAAAATTAAAGAAAAGAAAGAAAGCATCTGGTCCAAAAAGCAATCCTCCTAAGAAGAAATTCAATGGAAACTGCTTTAATTGTGGTAAACATGGTCATAGGGCTAATGAATGTCAGGGTCCTAAGAAGGACAAGAAAAAGAAGGATCAAGCAAACTTGGTTGAATCCAAAGGAGAAATGGACGATCTCTGTGCAATTCTTTCAGAATGTAACTTGGTTGGAAATCCAAGAGAATGGTGGATAGATTCTGGTGCCTCATGTCATTTTTGTGTCAACAAAGAATTATTTTCATCATATACCAGCACTTACAGATGAAAAATTATTTATGGCAAACTCCGCTGTTGCAAAGGTGGAAGGAACTGGCAAAGTCCTATTAAAGATGATATCAGGCAAGGTGGTGACTTTGAATAGGGTCTCATATGTTCCAGAATTGAGAAAGAATTTAGTTTCAATTCCAGTTCTGACCAAGAATGGATTTAAATGTGTATTTGTTTCTGATAAAGTAGTAGTAAGCCAAAATGATATGTATGTAGGAAAAGGCTACCTTAGTGATGGCCTTTTCAAACTCAATGTAATTGCAGTTGATATGAATAAAAATTTTGCTTCTTCTTACTTGCTTGAGTCTAAATGTTTATGACATGAACGTTTGGGACACGTTAATAACAAAACCTTGCGAAAACTAATTAACTTAAATATTTTTCTAAAATTTGAGTGCAATAAATCAAAATATCAAATTTGTGTTGAATCTAAGTATGCTAAGCATTCTTATAAATCTGTTTAAAGGAATACAAGTCCTTTAGAATTGATTCACACTGATATTTGTGACATGAAGTCAACACCATCACGTGGTGGGAAAAAGTATTTCATAACTTATATTGACGATTGCACTAGATATTGTTATGTCTATTTGCTAAATAGTAAGGATGAAGCAATAGATGCATTTAGGCAATATAAAACTGAAGTTGAAAATCAGTTAGATAAAAAGATAAAAAATGATCAGAAGTGATAGAGGTGGAGAATATGAATCTCCATTTGCAGAAATATGTTTAGAAAATGGAATAATCCATCAAACTACTACTCCCTACACTCCTCAGTCTAATGGAATTGCAGAAAGGAAAAACCGAACTTCAAAAGAAATGATGAATGCACTACTTATAAGTTCAGGTTTACCGCAGAACTTGTGGGGGGAATCTATCCTTCCAGCAAATCAGATACTTAAAAAAGTGCCTCACTCAAAGACAAATGTAATTCCATATGAGAAATGAAAAGATAGAAAACCCAATTTGAAATATTTCAAAGTGTGGGGGTGTCTAGCCAAAGTCCAAGTTGCTATACCTAAGAGGGTAAAAATAGGACCTAAGACTGTGGATTGTGTATTCATTGGATATGCCACAAACAGTAAGGCATGTCGATTTTTGGTTCATAAGTCCGAACATCCGGATATTCATAATAATACTGTAATTGAATCAGATAGTGATGAATTTTTTGAACATATCTATCCGTATAAAACTAGACTTGATTCATCTAGTGGGGGATCTAAACAACCCAGAGAAGAACCAAAAGAGAATGAACAAAATGAAGAAAGTCCAAGACGCAGTAAATGTCAAAAGACATCTACATCATTTGGATCAGATTTTGTAACATTTCTTCTTGAAAGTGAGCCTCAAACTTTCAAGGAAGCAATGTTGTCTAGCGACTCAACCTCTTGGAAGGAGGTTGTTAATAGTGAAATTGAAACAATCTTAAGCAATCATACTTGGGAGTTGGTTGATCTTCCTCCAGGGAACAAACCCTTGGGTTCAAAATGGATCTTTAAAAGGAAGATGAAAGACGGTGGAACTATTGACAAATATAAAGCAAGACTTGTTGTCAAAGGTTTTAGACAAAAAGAAGGTCTTGATTATTTTGACACATACTCGCTAGTGACTAGGATTACATCAATTCAGATGTTAATTGCACTAGCTGCAGTATACGATCTTGAAATTCATCAAATGGATGTGAAAACAGCCTTCTTAAATGGAGAGCTTGAAGAGGAAATTTACATATAACAACCTGAGGGTTTTGTATTTCCTGGTAAAGAAAAGAAAGTGTGCAAACTTATTAAGTCACTTTATGGACTAAAACAAGCACCAAAACAATGGCATGCAAAGTTTGATCAAACCATGTTGTCAAATGGATTTAAGATCAATGAATGTGATAATGTGTTTACATTAAAGAGACTCCAAATCAGAAAGTTATTTTGTGCCTATATGTAAATGATATGCTTATAATAAGCAAAGACATTGCTAATATAAAAGCTACAAAGCGTATGCTTGCTAGTAAGTTTGATATGAAAGATTTAGGAGTTGCTGATGTGATATTAGGAATTAAAATTCTTAAAACTCCTAATGGTCTAGCATTGTCTCAAACTCATTATATTCAAAAGATACTTGAAAATTCAAATTTTTGAATTTTAAAAGGGCAAAGACTCCAATAGATGTAAACCTTCATCTTGCAAAGAATAAAGGTGAAAGTCAGTCTCACTTGGACTATGCTAGCGTATTGGCAAGCTTAATGTATGTCATGAATTGTACACGACCTGACATAGCTTGCGCTATCAGTAAACTGAGTCGATACACAAGTAATCATAATCATAATCATTGGTTGGCAATGAAAAGAGTTTTGGGATACTTAGATGACACTCAAAACTATGCTTTACATTACAACAAATATCCAGCCGTTCTTGAAGGATATAGTGATGCAAATTGTATTACTGGGTCAAGTGAAACAAAATTTACAAGTGGATACGTTTTTACTATTGGTGGAGGAGCAATATCTTGGAAATCATCCAAACAAACATGTATAGCTCGCTCTACAATGGATTCTAAATTCATTGTTTTAGACAAGACAGGTGAAGAAGTTGCATGGCTCCGGAAATTCTTAGAATATATTCCATTTTGGCCCAAACCAATGGCCCCTATATGCATACATTGTGATAGTCAAGCTGCAATAGGAAGAGCTGGAAGCATTATGTATAATGTCAAGTCTCGTCACATAAGACGAAGAAATAACTCTGTGAGACAACTACTCTCTAGTTGAATTATCACAATTGACTATGTGAAGTCAAAAGATAAAGTGTCGGATCCACTTACAAAAGGCCTAAATATAGAGGGAGTTGAGAAATCATCGACGGGAATGGGACTATGGCCGAGAACAAGTCATCGTGGCGGTAACTCTACCTAGAAGACTGGAGATCTCAAGATCTAGGTTCAAGGAGATAAAACAAAGTCATTGATGACGGTTCAACATTGTCAAAGGAAAAGAAAAAATTATTATTATTTTATGGTTCATTTTCATGATGAGACAATGTTTAGTAACCAGGATAAAGACATAAGGACTTTTTAATGGTTTCTAAGTTTAATACAGGGAATATCAAATGGTGTATCTATGGGATAACACATTTAGAAATCACCTATGTAAGTGTGAAGTGTAAGCCGCTTCAAGGACAATTCGATAAGGCCAGTTCTTTAAGTACTTACAATCCAAGATGTATTCATGGCTGAAACGAACAAAACAATAAGAACTAAGAACAGTTCAAGGTTGATTGTGTGACATATGTTGTCAAGGTATACAACAAAGCTCGACGGTTCAAAGATATCAAATCTACCAATTGATCGAGTATATCCGATATATGTTCACTATGGAAAGTTTAAAGGGAAACCTACTTATCCAGATACGATTAACCTTTACCTACAAGATACACAAGTTTTTTCATGCATATGTTTTAACAATAGCCTTCCACATTCATGTGGGGGATTGTTGGGATTTAGCAAGTGTGAATGGGAAAAGAAAAGAGAGAATATGAAAAGTGAGGGAACTACTTTGGAGGGAAAATGAAAAGTCACGTGCAAAGTGCAAATAAAAAATTATTTCTCCCATATCGGCAAAAGAAAGGGAAATTGTTGTCCTTATAGAAGGAAACACTTCCATTACTTCTTAAAGAGCTAAGAAGAAGATGCCCCCTCGCGCCGTCGTCGTCGCCGCTCGCTCGGCTTCGAATTTGGATTTTGATTTGGCAAATGATGTGATTGATTGATAAATTTTTTGGACAAAATTTATTTAATCAGTTTTTGTTAAATCAAATAAATCCTGTTAAAATTATCTCTTATAAATTTGTGGGTAACGGTAACATTCCGAAAAGTTGTTACTCTTTACGAAAAGTCGTTACTTTCCGAAAAGTCGTTACTATCCCAAAAGTCCTTATTTTTCTAACGGAAACAATTTTCTGAAAAGTTGTTATTTTTTTCAAAAAACACAACTTTCTGGATAAAATGTGTCTGAACAGATTTCACTGAACAGACACTTTCCTTGCTGAAAATGGCTATAAAAGGAAGTCAATTTTTGATTTTTTCAAACACTGAAAAATTTCCTTCTCTGCATTTATATTTCTCTCACATAAAATCAAAGTGTCGATGAACTGAGTCTGTGTGACTTGTTGTTGTTCTTAAGTTCGTTGAAGTTAAAGAAGTTTGAGGTACCACTATTTCTTTAACAGGTTTAATCCGTTTTATCTTGGAAGAAATTAATCCATAACCTTGGGTACAGTGAGGGGATTAAATTTCTTAAGGACACACAGTAATTTCTTTGGACTCAGATTAATTCTTGTATTTTATTTATTTTCTATTTCATCTTATTTCTGTTTCTGTTCGTTGGTAAACCTTATAAATACAGGTTACTATAAGAATAACACCCACCTCATGTAAGTATGACTCAGCTTTAGCAGCATTTGCCCAGAATTGCATCACGTGTCTCTGCATTGCTTTGTACCCATGTGTCATTCCAATAGAATAGGCTATTACGGAGCAACTCCATTTGTGAAGTTCTTTATCAATCTCCTCTTGAGCAAGCTCAACAATCTATTTTCCATCAACCATCTTATGAGGGATATATTCTAGATTTAACCCATTTGTTGCAGCTCTGTTATTAGCAAATAGGTTAGTCCAATTCGAATCCGGTGGATCTTCAGATTCAACCTCCATTCTAGGGTTGTCCAACACTACTCCACTGATTACTGTAGCATCAATATTATGACCTGAACGTGGTGATAAAATGGTGAGATCTAGCATTTGTACCACCAATTCATCCAAATCTGGTTGTTTTAGTTCTCCACTATGCCTTAGAGTGTTATTCATACTCTCGGTATGTGTAACACCAGACATATGTGTGGTTAGTGTAGAGGGAGCTCGATTACTGGCTTGTATCCCTACTTTGCTTCCAAACGTAACTAGTGGTATTTGTTTGGCTTTCTCCTTCCTCTGCCTCGTCCTTGCCCTCTCGTCATGGCTAGCGCCACCGGCGTATGTTAACTAACGTGCACCAATAGCCACAAGAGAGAGAACTTTTTATTTATTTTTCAATAGAATCAAAATGTACTCTTTAACCGAAAGTAAGTTGAAAGTACTCAAACATTTGATCTACAATATTTAAGACTTTATGTTTAATTCATGAATAAAATTACACACGCATAACACTGTATCAACGTTAAACATTAGTAATTTTGAACTTTTTAGTTAATTTATTCTATCAATATATGTTATATTACCTTGTTTAGATAATGAAAAATTTAATAAGCAAATATTAGTGGATTCAAAATTAAAAGTCTTAAATATGAAAAAGGCTTATGTCATATATTACTCTTAAAGTTGACCTAATATTTTACCATAACTTAGACTAGCATCTATTGAATACTTTAATCATACTTCCTTCGTCCCATATTATATGTCACATTTTTCATTTGCACTTGCATTAAGAAATAAGATAATTATATCCTTACATCCTTATTTAATGTTTGTTTATGACAATTTTAAAATAAACAATGAAATGTTAGATTTCAAAAGTATAAATGCATTTTGATGAGTATTTGAATTTTCTAAGTTCTCTATATTTTGTATAAAATGTTTTTTGTTTATATTTATATACTAGTTCTAGAAACATCTCTTGCACGTATGACCTCTGTTATTGTTATAATTTATATAGGCCCAAGATATAAAATTGCTCAATATTGTCAGACGTACTTCTATATGTCTTTTTGAGCATATAAAATAAACTTTTTTTTAGTGTTTACTTTTTGCCTAGAACTTAAATATCAACATTTTTTTTTGGTGAATGATGAGCAACTTGTAAGGCTAGAACTAAGCCCCAAGGCTGAAATTTCTTGGGATATAAATACTCCAACAATCATTAAAAATAAAAAAATGAATGAAGGACACAAACCAATAGGAAAAATAGTGACCAATAAAAAAAATATTACAAGAATTATTAGATTATGTGTTTCTCCAACAACCATGAAAATACAAAATGAACGAAGGCACAAATTAATAAGAAAAACAGTGACTTATAAAAAGTACTCCTGACAGAAGAACTATTAAATGATGAAAACAAAGTGTGGTGGATTAATATTTTTTATCCAATTTATTAAGGGAGAAATTAAGTACATGAAAGGTTTGTGCATGAATTTGTTTAATGGTAGAAGCTGAAAAGTTTTAACAATCAAATTCATTAAGAAATGGAAAATGATATGTTGTAACATCTAATCATGCATTTGGTCTAGTTTAATTATCATTATTGATTTAATTTTAAAATTAGTAAATGATTTTTAAATTTAAAAAATTTATAAAGGGAGAAATTAAGTACATGAAAAGTTTGTGCATGAATGTGTTTAATGGTAAAAACTGAAAAGTTTTAACAATCAAATTCATTAAGAAATGGAAAATGATATGTTGTAACATCTAATCATGTATTTGGTCTAGTTTAATTGTCATTATTGATTTAATTTTAAAATTAGTAAATGATTTTTAAATTTAAAAAATTAGTGAAGGGCATTTTCGTAATCTAACTTTAAACTTAAAATGTTCTCACTTATAATAATATATGATTAACTTTAAAGCAAACATGACAACATTAGAGATGATTCATGTAGTTGTAATCTTCATTTTATTTTTTGTATTTATTATTTTTTTCCAATAAATAATAGATGAAAACTTAAATATTAACAAAGTAAACGAAGAGTCATCAGGACCGTTAATTCCTGTTTAACTATTTAGAGATGATTCATGTAGTTGTGACCTCCATTTTCATTTTTTATTTTTAATTTGTTTGTTGATATTTCTTTTTGCATTATCAAATTTTATAGAATAATTAGTGAATAAAGATAGTAGTTAATTAATGAATGAAGTATTCTCCCAATGAAATTAATTAAATGTAGATTTCCTAGATTAGTCAAAATAAATACATTTTCAAGATTAATTAATTAATCTATTAAAGGTATAATGGGCAAAAATGGTAATTCATGCATAAATTTTATAAAATGACATATATTTTGGTCTAACTAATTTTAGAAAGGGGCGACGTATATTATGGGACGGAGGGAGTAATAAATTATACAAATTTCTCCCTAATAAGTTACTCACTCAGTCCCTTTTTACTTGTCTACTTCTTCTTTTATATTTGTCCCCAATTACTTGTTCATTTTGACGAATCAAGAAAAAATAATTTTTTTTGCATATTATATCTTCAATTAAATGACTAATTACTTTGAAAAATGTAGAACTTTTCATTCATTTCATAATTAATAGGGGTAAAATCGCAAACTCACTACATCATCAAATATTTTCTTAATTGGTATGTCAATTCAACAGTAGACAACTAAAAAGGGACAAAGGGAGTAAAACACAAAAGTGTATTCCTCAAACACAAATACAAAACTGATGAACCAATGAAATCATGACACGTGGTAATTGATCAAAAAAATTTAAAACTTTATTTAAAAAATTCAAAAAAAAAATATTTTAAAAAAAAATATTTTGTATCAACCCATGCCCACACCCACCCACCCACCCCACCCCGTTCTTCTTCTTGGTCACAACCATCACCCTCACCTCTTTATTCTTCACCATTGAACCTTAAATTTATTTCCTTTATTTTCTTCTCACTAATAATCATTACCATTGTAATTATATAAAAAAAAATAACGAATTTTGTCGAGAAACTTCATCAATTCATATTATTTTCATCGGAAAAAATGGACCTTTACTTAAATATTTGAGATTTTTCTTTATGGATAAAATATTTGAGATTTAAACTTATATAATAATAATTTTTAAAAAACGAAGGTAAAAGCCAAAGAAGAATTAGAAAGGGGGTGAGAAAGAGAGAGAATGATTAATCTTAATTGTAAACAACTCAGTCCCATCAACCCAAGCTGTTTTTGGTATTTTTGGAAAAGAAGAGAAAAGTGATAAAGAAAAATGTCAATTCTAAATTTGTTGAATGGTAATACTTCCGTACAATGTATGTAAATTTTGTTGCTTGATTGTAGCTAGTGTTTTCAAAATCATTTTTCGAGGCAAGTTTCGGGACAGGGCACACTAAAAATGCATCGGCCGCAAATGTAAGGCGCAGATTCATAGAGCGTAAGTCCTAGAATTTGGGTGAAAGCTCAAAGCATAAAAACGTAATCCCTAGGAGTAAAAATGTATGCTTTGAGCATTTTTTTTAATTATTATATCTCCTTGTCTTGAGCCAAGTGAATGACAAATGGTGTGATATACATGTTACTTGATCACTTAGTCCACAAGACATATAAGTTAACATAGCTTCATGTATTTGTTCTATGGAGTTAGAACAAATTATTAGAGTGAAATGAAACAATAGTAAGCCAAGTCAACTTTCGCACCCAAATTCATAGAGGCACGACCAATATCTAGCTTGTTACTTGACTAAACAAACTGACTGAATTCAACCTAAATAACACAATTAGGACATCAAAGATAGATCAAAGAAAAGATAAATGCAATGATATACTCGAAATATAATTATTGTATAATACAAGGTCTTCCAATACACTAAAAAAAACTAACGATAAGACCAACATGGCCACAACTGACTAGAAAAGACCCATAACAGATGTCTACAAGCCTCTAAGATAAAAAAAAATTGCTAACAACTTGTTTGGATAGGGCCCCTACATACACTTCATCTATACAGACAAAAAAACTCTAAATTAAACAACTCCAACAAGAATGGACCGTACCAACCGTCAATTGAACTTGACCCCTCGCACAAAGATCTATGTCTACCAAATAATATGTTGATAGGTCCGTCCTGATCAACCGTTGAATCAACTTCAGAAACTCAAATATTCAGTTATTTTCCACAGGACCATTCCACAGCCTATCAAAATTCTTAGGTCCGTACACACTATCTATACTCAATTTTCACTCCACAATTTCTCCAAATCTGTAATCTTTTTATGATCCATAGAACTAATGATGACACGTCAAAACCTTCCCTAGAATTGAGCTCCTAAACCAAATTCCTGAATCTCAAAACCTTCCGTAGAACTGGGGTCCTAAGCCAAATCCCTAAATCAATCCTACAGGTTATTCTTACGACTCATCAAACTTCCTACAATTTGTCTTGTTCATCGATAGGTCTAATTTCAGAAACTTATCTTCAAGTCTACGACTCCCTTCCTATGGTCTGTAGGTTGAAATCATAGAAACTTGCTTAAGTCAAATTTTCTGTATTTTTCTTTTTTCTTTTGACTTTTCAACTTTTGTCATATTACATAAAGACACCAACATTAATGCAGGAAATTTTTGCATACTATGGATGGGTTGAAGCAATAAGGGGTCTCCACAGTGAAAAAGTTGATTAAACCAGTTGACTTCCTCAAAGTCGGACTATCTCCTCCAACAATAAAATTGTTGTTTCTATCTAGACTTCCTAATCTGACTTCTCAAAAAATGTGGAGCGTTTCTGCAATATCTTCTGTAGAAATGTTATCAACACTCTTCATTACTTTCTCAATGATCGTTAATCTTTTTCACTTTTTTTTTATTTTTTTGGCTTCTTAAGACAATATTCTCTTTGGGGTTTGTCGCCATGTTTTTACTCTATATTTCGGGGGTTATATGCCCCCTTGAACTGCTCTGCTACTTTCTCATTTTGCCTATCTAACATACTATCTACGTATTATCTATGTTTTTCTTAATAGGTTTATGTGTGTTTCTATTTTCTTTGTATATGCTATTTTATGATGTCAAAGAGGGAGAAATTTAGCACAGATTCAAATCAAATTACAGAAAGGGGAAGTACACAGACAAAAGAGTTTCACACTTAAAAAGGAAAGTCCCTCTAGAATTTTGATCTCTTTATTTTATTATTGATTATCACTATATAAAAGCGGAGATTGTTAACCCTATGTGATTCATATTAGTTTTCTAATAATAATTAACCTAAAATATCTCCACATGAAAAGAAGCACGCAAGCTATAAGTATGATTCAAAAGGATAAGAAGCACGCCAGTTACAAGGACGATTACAAAGTAAAAAAAATAAGTCACAATAAATCAAATAATAGAAACTTGAGAAGCAAATTATGTAATTAAATCAGTCAAAGATCAACTCATCCATCCACACGAGTAACACATAATAAACAAAAGGAATATCATTTTGATTTCATCGAGAAATCCACAAACAAAGATTAGAGGAGATAATTACTGACACCAAATTTTGACCCTCTCGATAATAATTAATTTTCGAGGTTCTTCAATTTCAAACGAGTTAAGATAGTTATTTTTATAAAATTATAAGAAGAATATAAAGTTTACTTATTATTTTAATAAATTTGGGCACCTTTAATATTTTAGTGGTGAATGTCTTATTAAATTTCATACTTAATCGGCATATATTGTAAACATTTCAAAAATCCTCTGAAAAGATTTTATATTTTTTTGAAAAAATGAAAAAATAAAAAAATAAAAATATGCACATATATATAAAATACATATATTTAATAATTAGTTTAGGATATAATAATTTATTGACTACTTCAATTATTCTATTTCGTCAAGATTAAGGAGCTCCGCAATTAATTTATGTAAATTCATCCTAATTTTTTTCGATTTGATTACAATTGGGCATTTATTTGGACCTCTATTCCTAACAATTTATCAACTTTGTTTTTGGACCTTTCCCAAATTTTATAGCAACGCGCCGTCGATCCAATTGGCCCAAAAACAACAATTCTTTCACAGAAGCCCTTAGTTATCCAACCCGATCAAACCCAATTTCCCCAGATTCAGTCCATCCCCAATTGTAAGCTGGCAACAATCTTATCCCCAAAAAGACAACAGTCATCCAACGCGAGCATACAGAAAACAGACGCGAGAGTGGCGTTGAATGACCCTTAGTCACCTTCTCTTTGCGCGTGAAACAACATCAAGCGAAACAAGAGATAACTCGAATTGTAGCGACCTTGTGCGCGTCGCCTTCTCTTCACGCAAGACGACGCTCCAACGTCCCCTTCCTTTTTTCTGCGTCGTACGCCACATACGCCTTTCGTATTTCGTCCTTGTGTGCTTGTAGGTGAGGACACGCAGCCTCAAAAGGACAATGGGGTTATCCAAACCATGTGCGTCGCTCTCAAATCTGGATTTTGTGGGATTTGGACACGGATTCGTAAAAAGGGTCAGTTTTGGCCTGTCATTGGGCAGGTATTTTGAATTTAAAATGAATTTGGTTTTTCGTTTTTACCCCAATCTTTTGGAATTTCCCCGCCTCCCCCCATTTTTTTGAAATCCTAATCTACAACTATATATATATATTCTCTTTTTGATTCCAAAATGGGGAGATTTTTTTTAACTGGAATTTTTGAGACAGATAATAGAGAGGGAGATAATTTTGGGGGTGGTAATTTTTAAGTGAGAGCCATAAAAAGGGGAAAGGAGTTACAACGAGTTCTTATTTTTCTCCTCTTGACATAGTTTGGTCAAAGTGATATTCTTAAGACTTGGTGAACTTATATCTTGTTGGAAAGAACGTAAGCTTCTTCCATCCGAAGTTTGCGTCGAATTTCTAGTCCGTCCGCTCGAATCAAAAGTCGATTTCCTGGTGGTGGAATCACACCACGCTCTTAGCTCGTCTTTGTCTCAGCCGCTACCCAAAAAAAGGTAATGCTTCTTTCCTTATAATATCCCCTTCGTTTTTTTTTCTATCAAAATAATCTCTGAGATGTTGGAAAAATCTTTGTTGCTGAAATTTTGTGGTAATAGATTTCATATGGTGATATGTTGTCCTTAGTAGCATTTATTGAGTTACTAGTAATATCGGCTGGAAATTTTCAATGACTCAGGATTAGTATCGTTGTTCCTTTCCCTCATTTTTTGAGTGAGTTTTATTAATACTTCTCCAGTCCATTAGTTGAGGATTGTTTGGATTTATTTGTTTCTATCCCTTCCTGTTTGAGGTCCATCTTGATATGATTTAATCTATTTTTTTATAGTATAGTATGTTGTATGTTGAAGTTGCACATGATGTAGTAGCTGGTTCCTTTTTGTTTTTTTTAGACATAAGTTCGTTTTTTTCCTTTCATTTCATTTTTTTTATTTTTATTTTTTCTAACCTCTCGAAAGTTAATAATCGTCTCATTTCATGACTTTTTCATTTCTTTATGTATCGGTTACTTATTTCTCGACGGTTTAAGCGTTAACTTTTGTTAGGATACCTTAGCTTACAGTTGACTGCGAAATTAGAAGTGTTTAGTCTGGTTGTTACTAAAATGTTGTTATTTTCACCTGTTTCCTGTGAAGTTTTGTTGACTCCCCTCAACCTTGTTTCTCTTTATTCAGATGTTCGTTATCTATTGTTCCTCTCGTATGTTTTGAATCTTGTCAAACCAGCGGGCTCTTGAGCCACTTACTTGTTTCTAGTATATCATTTTCTTAGAGGTTTATGGTGATCGACTGCTTCATGTCGTGATAGTTGTCCCTGTTTTCATTTAAGTTTAGATTTTGGCTCATCTTTATTTGACTCGACAATATATATGAGGGTGAGTCTGTTGTAGTGTTTAAATTTTGATCCAACTATGCATAATTGTATGAACTTATTTACAGTCTAAATCTGCAGGGCAAATTATATGGTTTCAGCCTTTGCTTGGATTGTTTATATAGTTGAAGATTTTCTAGTTGGTCTTTTCATTAATTCAAATTCACAAATGTTATATGATGAGAAAGCTTAAACTATGCCTCATTGCCTGTTATTCATGTGCTATTAGTTGGTGATCTCCATAATGTCCACTGTCACTCATTAAATATTTGTCATATGCTACCAGTCTATTTTGTTAAGACCATATTTTGCCTACCATGCAATAGACTATGTTTTACTATAAAAGTGTTCTTTCCTTTCTAAATAAGTGTGATCCTACCTTTCAAAAATTAGTTTTACTGTTTGATGATTAATTATGTAGATTGTTGACCCTTCATTATTGGTTTCAGGAAAGAGTATTTAATAGACCTCTCATTAGCGTTTTGGTTTGGTATGTGTTGTCTATATTTTGTAAATAAGTAACTCTTGCTTATCTAATTTTATTGTTCTCTCAAAAATACTAACTTCATACTTGCTTCCTTTCTTTGCATGTAAAAATCTGCACGAGTCCTCACAAGGTTCATCCTATTTTCCATATTTTTGAGAGCCGTAAAGGCTCAACTTCTTTTGTCCGAGTCAAGCCTATTAAAATCGCCGAACAATTTTGAATTTGAAGAATCCAAAGCAAGTAGGAATAGTCGAGGAGATTGGATCAAAGAGCTCAAATATTATTTTAATCGTCGTATTGTATTTATTTTGGGCCTAATCCTTTGATGTATTTCCTTTTCGTATTACTTTTTTATTTTGTAATTAGTCTAAGACAGGTGAAAATGAGTTAAAAACCCCAAAAGAAGATGGGTCCAATTACAGTCCAGGCGAATAGATAACCCGGATTTGGACCCAACCCGACTCTCTCTCTCTCTCTCTCTCTCTCTATCTCCCTTACTTATTTTATCTCTTATATGCTTTGATTTATCTCTAGTTTTAAGGTTAGAATTTACAAATCCCCGCGAAACGCCAAAATATTTTAATGACTTAGTATACAATCAAGTTTAAATAGTTTTAAAAATAACAAATTTATAAAGATAGATGTTTTACTTAGATAAAAGCAAAGTATTCATTCCCAAACAACTCAAAAAAATTTCTACCTCAAAAAAAATAAGTTAGTTGTTCCTTTAGCCAAATGAGTTAGTTGCTGAAAAACCGTATTAACGGGTATTTTAAGTACTTCAAACACCTTCTTAAAATACAATATGAATCCTCGAACCACCCCCCTCCCTTTTATAATTTTCAAAAGATTTGTCTGTTTAAGTCTTTTGAAAACACGTGTTTTCTTATTTTTTCTCAAAATTAAGTGGTGAGTCTAAAAAGTCAAAAAACTTACAAAATTAGTTTTCCGAAATATTTTTTCGATAAAACAGAAATGGCGACTCCGCTGGGGATTAGGAGTATTCTAACATTAAAACTAACTTTATATGGCTATTTGTGTAATTGCTTACTTGTTTACTTTAACTTAGTTTTGGAATTGTTGCATTTTCATGGAATATTTCCGCCAAATGGAAAATAGATGCATTAGGAAAATAAAAGCTACATGGATTTCCAGGATTTCCAGCCTTTCTTCATAAATACACAAGAGTTTCATTTGGAAGTATCAAACAAATAGTTGGAATGCGGTCATGCGACATCGTTTGGTAGCTTCACCCCGATGTTTGTCCTACTCGGGTAAGCATAAACTTGAAACCTATTCTAGTAACCTAGGCTAGAGTGAAACCAAAACAAAAAATTAAGCATTATCCTAAGACGGCTTAATACCCGAGGTGTATTAAGTCCATTTAGTAGAAAACCGCCAAATCATATCTATGGTCTCCGACCTCACAACACATCATTTTATTTGACATTTGAATGATGTACATGTGAAAACCAATTTGGGGTGGGTAAACCTAAATAGTTTCTGTTTTGTAGATATGGATCGTTTCCCAAAGTTTTACATCGTCGTAGCAGCGCCAGCTCAACTCATAATGTGGTATAATAATCTAGATGGGGATCATAGAAGAACTCTCAACAAATATGTGGGTGCATTGACAGAATTAATCAACATGAACAGTTGGCCGAAACTGGTTGAGGTCGTCACGAGATATTGGGATAGCAAACGAATGGTGTTCCAATTTTGGAACCGCTGAAATTACCCCGACTTTGGAGGAGATCAGAGACTGCATAGACACAATAGGTACTGGGATAGAAAGAAAGTCAAGGAAACAAGAAGACATTTTCATCCCTAATAAGCCTTCCGTAGTTGATATCGTGGACTGTCTCGGGTTGGGGAAAGACTTTGCATACTGGTGCCAGGAATCCCACATATCATTCAGAGACCTTTATATCAGATTTGGACATGCGAGTTTCTACTCCACTTACAACCGAGAGTTCAAGGTATCTTATAAAGAATGGAATGAGATCCGTCCTCTAGCATTTGTTGTAGCATTGTTGGGAACGATTGTCTTTTCGCATGGCTCAAGTCTAAGCATCAATACCCAAGTTATAACACTCGCGCAAACTCTATTCAAAGTATACGAGAACCAAGAGACAACAAAATACTACCCTATAGCTCCGGTCATCCTGTACGACATGTATCGAGCCTTGGAAAAGTGCAAAGAGGGGCATAGATACTTCTAAGGATGCAACCTACTCCTTCAGTGGCGGATTATCAGCCACTTGGCAAACGGTGCCGGGACTAAGAAGTTGCATACTCTCGACAACAAGAACACCCTTAAAGATTTGAATGACATGCTGTACTGGCAAATATGGATAATCGGAGAACAAGGGGAAGATGGGCTCAGATTTTCTCTGAATTGAGAGAAAAAGATCTCCAATGGATGCTTGATCGTTTCATCTCCAAAGAAGTCGTCATGGAGAGCCGCAGACAGCTTGTATTTTCTCTACCACATATTTGAGGAATTCACACTTATGCACCCTTTCGAGTCTTGTGACAGTTTGGAAGAAGACAAACTGTACCTAAAGAGGCGTACTATGGCGCGTATGTAAATGATATTCGAGATGATAGGGTGCACGACGCGTCTGAAATGTTCAAAGAATGGAAAGGTGCCAAGCGAATGGGTAAAGACACCATCGCCCCAGACCAATTCAATGCCGGATATGACAACGGTTACAAAAAATGGCTAAAGGAGGAAATACAAAGCGTCTCTTTTTAAACCCTGCGCAACTTTCGCAGCGTAACAGACAAAGAAGCCAAAGTAGTGGCCGAGATACAACAGGTAAAGAAAGAGTCACAAGAAGTGTACGCTATGTTTGTCGAGAACCAACATATCTTGAGAAGGTGATTCAAAAGGTGGAAAGACTAAGATGTGGTATGATGATCTCGATACCTGGGTCAAGGAGAAAATTGAGAGAATGCTATACAAAATCTTGGAGGACAAAGGACGCTTGGGAGAAGGATTTTTGCTAATGCTACGATATATGTATTAACAATACAAGACTCAGGAGCACAGGGACGGAGCAGGACCATCTGGAGAGACATAGTGGATTTCTCCCCTGCGCGGTTTTTTTTTTATGTATTTGTCATTTTAGCCCCTGCATGGGCCTGACTTTATCGCACTTCCGTACATTCAAATGGCCCTTGTGTGGGTCTGTATTTTAGTATTTTATCCTTTTATTTCCCCTTTTTGAACATATTTATTCATTTGTGAAATTTATTTGGGGGGTAATTGTCTATTTGGTTCAAATTCACGCGTACATCATTCAAATGCGCTAGGCCTACCCTTGGTATAAAAGGGTCCACTGTATGTGTTAGGACATGATATATGTGCTATTAATTGCGTATGTGCTATGTTTCTATGAATGAGGATATCATAAACCCACTCCTATCTAGAAATTTCCAGAAGATATATACAAACAACTCACTATTACAAAACGTCCGACCAAAATTTCCGAGTCTCAAGTTTCTCACTCAAAAGACATCTCTCATACCCCAAATCCTAAAACATTATGCTACTGTCTCAGGAAAATCAAATCACTGCTATGGACAAGGGAAAGAGTATCTAGACTAGGCCAAGTGAAGAAGAGAAAATCGACACACAAAGCAACTCGAAAAGCGCCTGTATGACTTAATGTTTCCTCTTGGGAGCCCCGAGGAGGAAATCAACGAAGAGAGTTATGAGGAGGCACTTGCCTGCAAACCTTCTTTCGAAGGACGTCTAGCAAAAGGAGACAAGATAATTTCTCTGGAAGCATATCCACATGAATACCGAAAAAGGATAGAGGCCATCTCGTACGCCCTCATTTTCGAGCAATATCGATCTAGACGTATGCTGAGGCCCGTTGAAAGAGCATCTTCCCTAGTGGAATTAGGGAACCACCACAAGACTTGTGAGTGTCATCCCAACCAGAAAGGGCATACGATAGAATAATGAACCGCAGCTTGACATACCAATCACAGAGAAGACCATATTCTATCATTCTTCATTCACGCCATTCAAGAAAATGATGAGAGAAGATTACTCAAAATTAGTTCAGAATGGAGTCTTCACCCGTTTCTACGGGGCTTGGAAGTATCACACTCTCTTTAGTACGAAGTTCGAAGAATTATCCCTATCACGATGCCACAGACCACAATAATGAAAAGTGGCTTAAGTTCCACCATGATCTCGAATCCCTCGTAAACATGGGAAATATTCTAGTCGAGTTTAATTCTCGTGACTGATGTTGCAACGAGAGGAAGATTGACTAATATGGAGTCATCATTTTATCTTTAATGCTTTGTTGTTTTTCACTTTCCTTGTAATCGTAATGAATGGATGAATGAAAATACTTTCTTTTGTACTCGAACTACGTTGGGCGTGAATTCTCCTTGTGAGATATGTAGGAAGTGTTCAAAGGTCCGACCCCTATTTTCTAGAATCATCATTCTCCTCCCTTCATGTTACGAGAAGATATGAAGGCCATATCAACTAACGTCAAAGAGCAGCTGCACGAAGACCATTAGCTCAACGTGATTTAGCCTTTCTGAGACAGTGTCAAAACTAAAACACGCAAACTCCTGCTTGTTAAAAAATGTGTTTCTGTCCTTACTCGTGAGTTGAAGATATCATCAAACAAAGCAACTTGTGTGTTTATATGCTCTCTGTGTGATATTATCCATTTTGTATTCTGAATCTACAATGACAAATCTACATTTGAGTTGTTTTCCTTCCCAGGTACTTTGAAACTGATTTGTGTCAATCAAAAGCTGGCAGATCATCCCTATTTCACCAGATCGAAAGGTCTCGCAGATTCCTTCCTTAAACAAAGCTCAGACAAAGGAAAGACAATCATGGGAGATTGTAATGAAGAGGTAAGTCTCACCGACGTTGTGGTGGCTCAACCCACCATAGCGGACAAGAATGAATTGATTCTTCAATTGTTGCAGCAATTTGCAGAAATAAGAGTTGAAATGCAAAGGAGGTAGGATCTGCCTCCGCCAGGGTTTGTTGCTAACGCTGCTAATGTGAGATCTCCAATCTACTTCCCTTCTTCAAATATGGATCCAGCTCAGAACCAACCATCTACACCTGCTCAGAATCCATCGGTTATAGATCTGACTACCCAAAATTCCCAATATGCTTCCGCATCTTACCAAACTCCGCCTCCTCCTCAAAACAACCACCCCCAAATACCACCCCATCCTCAAAATACCCACCATCAAACCGCTTTACCACTGCAAAATCAAAACCAAAATACTTTACATCCCCAAACACCCCATCACCACTTGAATCAGAATACCAATCCTCGGACTTATCCACAGAATTACTAAACCTCTCAAAATGCCCAGAGTCCCTCCGTAGCTCCACCCGTAACTAAAAGGGACGCTTTCCAAATTTCCATCCCTGCCGAGCACGGTATGCATGATTCTGAGATGGATTATTATGAGGAACAGGAAAAATAGTGGAGGACAAAAGAAGAGGCAAAGGTTGACATACAAGAAGAGATCAAGAAGGCTATAAAAGATCTCCAATGCGTCCCTGATATCGTCGGGCTTAGTTACGATGATTTATGTATTTGTCCAAATTTGGACCTTCTAGAAGGGTTCAAAATTCTAAAATTTGATACTTTAGGAGGAGTGGAAAACCCTATGGCTCATTTGAGAACCTACTGCGACCAGCACATTGGAGTTGGTAGTGATGAAGCCCTACTGATGCGGCTCTTTAGCCGAAGCCTATGCGGAGAAGCTCTAAAATGGTTCACCTTGCATGAAACCAGGCAATGGCCCAGATGGAATGCATTATCCAGGGGTTTCATCGATCGATTCGCTTACAACGTAAAAATTGTTCCTAATCGATACTCTTTGGAGAAGATGAAGCAGAAATCCACCGAGATCCATAGAGAGTTTGCCTATAAGTGGAGAAAAGAAGCGACAAGGGTAAGACCGCCCATGTCTGAAAAAGAAATCATTGAAGTGTTCGTGCGGGTGCAAGAGCCCGAATATTATGATAGAATTATGTTGCTCATTGGGACAAAGTTTGTCGAGATAGTCAAGATTGGTGAGATTATCGAGGACGATTTAAAATTAGGAAAGATAGCCCGTGTACCAGCATCGCCTGGATCTTCAGGGTTGTTGAAAAAGAAGAGAGAAGACGTGGCTGCTGTTTCATATGAGGGCAAGAAAAATCCAAGAAGATCTTCGTACTCCCACTCTGAAGGTTGTTCTCAACCTTCTCAAAACTCTTACCAGGCTAGTCAGAAAAATGATCCACCTCCAATTTACCAAAATACATCTCCCACTTACCAAAATCCACCTCCAATTTACCAAAATCCATCTCTAACATACCAAAATCATCCTCCAATTTGCCAAATTGCGTCACCTTATTATCAAGGTGTTTCTCCCAACTGTGCTAACGTGCAGTCGAGCTACAGATCACCCCTCCTATTTATCAGGTACAAGCTCCGCTATACTAATATCCCCCTCTAAATTACCAAGCTCCATTGCCAAACTACCAAACAAATCCATATCCTAGAAGCCAAGCTCCCCGTCCAAATACCAGAAGTTATCAACAGGTACCTCCTCCCCAACAAGGCAGTTATGATCCTCCTCGACCCAGATTCAAGAAGAAGCCTCCCAGGAATTTTACTGCGCTCGCCGAAAGCCGAACAAAGTTGTACGTGCGACTGGCTGCGGCGGGATATATCCACTTGGTGGCCCCCAAATGAGTGGATACTAGTTCTAAGTTCTATAAGCCAAATTAAAGATGTGCATATCATTCCAACAGTGTTGGACATGATACTGAGGACTGTATCAACCTCAAGCACAAAATTCAGGATCTAATCGACTAAGAGGTGGTCTCTTTACAACCAGCTAAGCCTTTTATCAACACTAACCCTTTGTCAAATCATGGAGGCGGCATTGTTAATATAATAGAAACAGATGATGAGTGATGCATGACAAAAGTGATAACTACAATCGTTCATGACAAGTTGGAAAGGTTTGTGGCTTCATTGAGTATCAAAGAGAAAAAAAAGTTCATTATCCTGACACCTGCAAAGGTTGTTGCCTTGATTCCTTCAAAAATTCTTGTCAGACCAAAATTTGTGATTGAAACTACTGCCGGTCAGGGTATGACTCAATCTGGGAGATGTTATACTCCTACAGAATTGTCCCTTGGAGCACAGAAGAAGGATCAGGGTAAAAGGACGATAAGCGAAGGTGAAGCGTAGGAATTCAGGAGAAAGATGCAGCCAAAAGATAATTTTATTGTTAAATATTTGGAGAAGACTCCAGCCCATATTTCTGTGTGGGATCTATTGATGAGGTCTCAATTGCATAGACAGGCTTTGATGAAGGCTCTCGATGATACATATCTTCCCTTGGGCACAAGCAGCGATAATGTGGACGCTATGATCAACCAAGTCATCCGAGGGAATCGGATTAGCTTTTGCGACGATAAATTGTCTTTTGAAGGGAGGTCACACAATAAGGCACTGCACATCACTGTTGTATGCCTTGGAAAGGTCATAAATCGTGTCTTGGTGGATGACGGATCTAGTTTGAATATTTTCCCATTGTCGACATTGAGGCAGTTACGGTTTGACTTGGGAAAGCTGGAGCAAAACCAAGTCAACGTGAGAGATTTTGATGGGGTGCAGAGAGATACATTGGGAGCGGTGAATTTGGTTCCAAATTGGTTCGGCAGAATTCAGTGCACAGTTTCAAGTCTTGGACATCGAAACCAGCTATAACCTTTTCCTGGGAAGGCCTTTCACCCATATGGTTGGAGTTGTCCCTTCTACTCTACATCAGATGATGAAACTTTTTTGGAAAAACGGAGAACTTGTTATTCATGGCGAAGGGAGTCATTCCAGTGGATAGGCACCAATTATCGATGAGGTATTGCGAGGTACAAATTTATACACGGTGGAGCTGAAAAATGCCACCGGTGAGGACTTAGACCCACAGACTCCCACGCCTGCCGTATACAAGATGATAGCCACTGTGATGTTATAGAATGGTTTCAAACCAGGTTTCGGATTGGGAAAGAATTCCCAAGGAATTTTTGAGCCTATTCAAGTCCCCCGCCAAAGGAGAATGATATGGTTTGGGGTACATTCCCATAGATGATGATATGAAGACGAAGAAAAATAATGATCAAGCATTGGCTAAGCCGATCCCACATCTGTATCAATCATTCCCAGTCTGGGAGTATGCCGAGCATGAAGACCTTAGGGAAGGAACCAGTGACATTCTCGAGGAGATCAATGATGTGATTGAGAAAAAGGTCGAGCTAACTGGTATCCGTGATGCTGAGCCTAGAGAGATGCTGCAGAATTGGACCTCCACATCAATTTTGGTTCCCCAAACTTTTTATAATGTAAGTTTTAAACCTGCCAATGCCATGTCATGTCACGAGCTGAATGAACAGAATGAGGCAGGTGATGACGAGGTTGATCATTAAGAAGAGGAAAATGAGGCATCGAGTATGTTGCCAAGGAATTTCGACAGTTTGAAAACTAACATAAATCGAATATAGAGAAAACTAAAACTATAAATCTGGGAGACCAAGAGCGTGTGCAAAAAAGTCAAGATCACCATTCAATTGAATGAAGATCAAAGAAGGGCCTGATTAATTTACTCATTGAGTACATTGATGTGTTCGTCTGGGAAGTCAGTGACATACAAGGGCTAAGTACCTATATTGTATCTCACAAACTGCCTATTAATCCAGGTTTCAGTCTGGTGAAGCAAAAGGCTCAAAATTTCAAGCCCAAGTTGAGTTTGAAGATTAAAGAAGAGATCACTAAGCAGATTTAGTCTAGTCTAGTAGAAGTGACGCAGTACCCGACCTGGTTGTCTAATGTCATTCCGGTTGTCAAGAAGGACGGAAAGATTAGAATTTGCGTCGACTATAGAGATCTCAACAAAGCTATCCCAAAAGATAATTTTCCATTGCCAAACATTCACATTTTGATTGATAATTTTTCTAAGAATGAAATGCAGTCATTTGTGAATTGTTACACAGGTTATCATCAAATTATGATGGACGAGGAAGATACAGAAAAGACAGCTTTTATCACACCTTGGGGTGTATATCATTACAGGGTGATGTCATTTGAAGTTGAATCCCGCCAAATGCGTTTTTGGAGTTCCAGTCGGCAAGTTGTTGGGATTTATAGTCAGTAGAAGGGGAATTGAGCTCAATCCTTCCAAGATTAAAGCAATTCAAGAGTTACTTCCGCCGAAGATGAGAAAAGGGTGATGAGTTTCTTAGGGAGGTTGAACTACATTAGTCGATTCATAGCTCAATCGATGGTGGTCTGTGAGCCTATCTTAAAGCTGCTAAAGAAAGACGCTCCAACAAAGTGGACTGAAGAGTGTTAGACTGCTTTTGAAACTATCAAGAACTATTTGTCCAATCCACCAGTATTGGTTCCTCCGCCAGATGGGAGTCCATTGTTTTTGTATTTTTCCATCTCAGATAGTGCATTCGGATGCGTACTTGGTCAGCACAACGAGATAGGAAAGAAGGAAAGGGCTATCTATTATATAAGCAAGAAGTTTACTCCATACGAGTCCCGTTACACTCTGTTAGAGCAAACGTGTTGTGCTTTGAGTTGGCTTGCCCAAAATTTGAGACATTGTTTGTCTTCTTATACTACAAACCTCATTTCCAGAATGGACCCGCTAAAGTATATTTTCCAAAAGGCGATGCCAACCGAAAAGTTATCTAAGTGGCAAATGTTGTTGAGTGAACTTGATATTGTGTATGTGACTCAGAAGGCAATAAAGGCCCAGACATTGGCTGATCATCTTGTAGAAAATCCGGTGGATGAATAATATGAACCGCTCAAGACTTATTTTCACGATAAAGAGGTATCGTTTGTGGGTGAAGATATTTCTGAAACATATCCTGGATGGAGATTATTCTTTGATGGAGCGGCAAATCATCAAGGTAAAGGTATTGTAGCAGTCTTAGTGTCAGAATCTGGTAACACTATCCCATGGCGGATATATCCAAGTTAATTGCACAAACAACATGGCCAAATACGAAACTTGTATTCTTGGTTTGAGAATGTCCATTAACATGAATGTCCACGAGCTATTGGTTATTGGAGATTTAGATATGTTAATTCATCAGGTTCAAGGAGAGTGGGCCGTGAAGAAGCCGAAGATTATACCTTATGTGCAGCATGTGCAGAAGTTGTGCGAGAGATTTCGTAGGATCGACTTCAGACATACTCCCATAATACAAAATGAGTTGGCATATTCTCTTGCCACTATCGCTTCAATGATTAAACATCCAGATACTGATTATATTGATCCTCTAAATATATAGCTAAAGAACATCCAGTCCATTGTTCTCATGTTGAAGCAGAACAAGACGGTTTGCCATGGTATTTTGATATAAAGAAGTATTTGAAGTCCGATAATTAACTTGAAGATACAACATCCAACCAGAAGAAGTCGATACGCCGTATGAATCTCAATTTCTTTTTAAATGGGGAAATCCTTTATAGGAGGACTCCAGATTTGGGTCTTCTAAGATGTATCGATGCTATTGAAGCTGCGAAGCATATCAAACAGATACATGCTGGAGTTTGTGGAACGCATATGAATGGTCTCACTTTGGCAAGAAAGATCCTTCGAGCCGGTTATTTCTGATGGAGAATGATTATTGCAAGTTTGTGCAGAAATGTCATAAATGTCAAATGCATGGTGATTTTATCAAAGTTCCGCCTCACGAATTCAATGCTATGAGTTCACCTTGGCCGTTAGTAGCTTGGGGCATGGACGTAATCGGTCTGATAGAGCTAGCCAGTTCTAATGGCCACATATTTATTTTTGTTGCCATTGATTATTTCACAAAGTGGGTGGAAGCAGCTTCTTACAAGTCGGTAACCAAGAAAGTTGTAGCCGATTTTTTCGCAACAATCTAATATGCAGATTTGAAGTACCGAAATCCATAATTACTGATAATGGTGCAAATTTCAACTGTCATTTGATGAGAGATATATGTGAGAAATTTAAGATTACTCATCAAAACTAAACTGCATATCGTCCTCAAATGAACGGAGCTGTAGAGGTTGCCAATAAGAATATCAAGAAGATTTTGAGGAAGATGATTGAAAATCACTGAGGTTGGCATGACACGCTGTTGTATGCTTTGTTGGGTTACTGAACAACTGTCAGAACGTCGATTGGAGCTACTCCATACTTGCTAGTATATGTGACAGAAGCAGCCATACCTGCTGAAGTCAAAATACCGTCTTTGAGAATCATCCAAGAAGTTGAGTTAAGTAATGTTGAATGGGTCAGCAAGCTGATTGATCAACTAACTTTGATTGATGAGAAGAGAATGTTGTCGTTTGTCATGGTCAGTTGTATCGACAGATAATAATTCGTGCTTTTCACAAGAGAGTAAGAGCCAAAATTTTCGAAGTTGGCCAGTTGGTCCTTAAGTGCATTTTTCCTCACCAAGATGAATACAAAGGAAAATTCACGCCAAATTGGCAAGGAACCTACATGGTTCGAATGGTATTATCCGGATGTGCTTTTGTCCTGTCGGAGATGGATGGCACTGATACACTCAAACTTACTTCTCAAATAAGAAGTAAAGCGGTCGTGTCAAGTAAATAACCCAACTAGTGAGGTTGGGATCGTTCCCACGAGGAAAATAGTTTAGACTTAACTTTAACCTATTATTACTATTGTTCGGTCAATTACCTCCTTGGAAAGCAAAAACAATAAAACGGGGGTTTCTATTTCTAAATGAATGATAATAACTACCTAAATTTAAAGAGACACTTAACAGCTTTGAATGTTGGATTTTAATCAATTAATCAAAGTAACTAGGGTTTACGTGTTCCCCACAGGTTCATAATTTGATAATTCTAACTATAACAATTCTTTCCTAGTATCTTGCATGCAAAGTGATAAGTTATGTATTTCTAAATCCTTTGTCCGGCATTTAGAAAATCTCACTCCGCACCTTGGTCTGGCTACGTGTGTTGCTATCCTAACCCTTATCTTTACCTCATATTAAGCATCGTATTCGATATTTGACTAAGTTATTACCTCGTACCAATCAATACTAGCCTATTATATAGTATACACTAAATCTATGTTGATAATTCTTTTCCTATTATCTACCTCCTTGGTCCGGCAAGTAGCATTAAGGCGAGTTCTAACGTTGGCCATCCGTTAAAAAGACTTTTAAATGAAAGAATTATTAATACATGCAAGACACCATTCTAGAATTGATATTTTAGTTAGGTTTTATATCATTATTTGCCTATGGTTCCCACAACCCTAGTTATGGAGTTTAGTTACCCATAGTCATAATCACAACCCTAGTTATGGAGTTTAGTTACCCATAGTCATAATCACAATATTCAAATATATTATATAAGAATTCATGTACTTACTTCAATGAGAAAGAGTAAAATCCGAAAGTTTGCTTGATTAATCACCAAAAACCACCAATAATCACTTGCAAGAATCTCAAAGTAATCAATAATCTCACAAAAGTCTAATGATAATAAAAGGTATCTAACAATACGGAGTCTAATAATGATCCAGAGTTTAACCTCAAAAACGAGGTTTTTCGAACTATATATAGAAAATAAAAACCTAATTAAATAAGGACTCTATTTGCTGGAAATCTGTCAAAACGCGGCTGGGTCGGCAGACCTCGCGATGGATCCTCGTGGTCACGATGGACCGTCATGGACTCCGTCGTCCCATACTTGTGCAATTTCTTCTGCTGCTCTCTTCATACCCTCGACGGCAAGTATGACGGACCGTCACAAACACGACGGTCCGTCGAGGGTCTTCGTTCCAAAATACTTCAACTCTTGGAATATGGGTACTGGGATTACTTCTCTGAACTTCATGAAGAACCTGCAGGACGGACCGTCATGTACTCCGTAACCCCACACTTGGTCAGACTTCCCCATCTTCCTTCAGCAGATGCACTACGCTGCCACCTACGGACCGTCACAAGCTTCGTAGGTGGTCTCTTCTGCATTTCTTCGCTCAAAATCTCTGCATTCATCTTTGGACAGATTTCCTGCAAATAAAGAGAAACTTATATAAAAATTAGCACAAAAAGGCTTTTGGACACACTAGACTTTAAGGAAAAAGTATTAATAATACCGTGAAACCACGATATATCAGGCACTGCATGGCCGAAACCAATCAACTCAGATGCTGTCAAGAGATACTACATGTGAAGCTTCGGTTTGCATTTCTATTATTTACTTATAATGGTTCCGTTTGTTTGTAATTGCTTTGTTTAAATTTTATCCCTCTTGTAATGAACTACGTCTGACGTGAATTCTCAAGAATGAGATACGTAGGCGGCCTATTTCGGCCTCGGTCACCCCATTTACCCATTTTAAAATATTTCTTTGTATTTGAACTACGTCTGACCTGAATTCTCAAGAATGAGATACGTAGGCGGCCTATTTTGGCCTCGGTAGGTTTTATTTGTAAATTTATTATTTTTATAACCTTCGAGGGGAACTACATTTGACCTGATTCTTGCCTCAACGGGATACGTAGGCGCCACAAGGGTTCGGTCATATCTCTCGTAAGATTTCTATTCCTCTTTACAATAGAAACTAGGAAGAAGATTTTTCCTCAGCAACGTCAACACTGAAAATACTTCAAAATTTGCAATTGGGAAAAAAAATTCGAGAGGTTCTCAAAAATTCAATGATTTACTTACCGACAGTTGAAGACAAGACGAAACTTGTAACTGACAGAAATTTTTAGGAAGGCCTCTCTAATTTCAACTTGGGTCCATCAGTTCTAAGGGGTTTTGAATGTTCCCCAGCGAATAATCAGATATACCTCCAAGCATCAGGCTCAAAGAAGTTTACTAAGTCTGACGTGACATGACACTTGGCAATGACCCCTTTCAAAATATTACTCCTCAAAAATTTATTTTCTTAAAGATTTTCCTTTTATGTTTTATTTGTTTTGGCATGAAATATTTTGTCTTGTCTATCAAGAGTTGGGAGATCAAGAAATCAACCGGAGATAGAAGAACAAGGAGCAGACAATTAGAGAAATCGACACAGATCATTTCATTTTAAAAACTAACAATTTTTGTGGACGCAGGTTTTTAGCTTTGCTCTGAAATCAGCAAATTCCTCCGACGAATGAATATGGAGAAGTCATGGGAGGAGGAAGATCTCCTAGAATTTAACGGTGTTCTTGTAGACACAAGAATTAATTTATGTTGCTTATACCGGAGGTGTTGGAATATGAATGGTTTATTTCAGTCAATTTCCAACAACATGAGGTCTATAAGGAAGGTCCAGTTAGATTCGAAGATGAACCATGCAAAAATCTCAAGAAAGAGTTTACGGTTTCCGTAAAGGACGTCATCTGCATCATAATGTCATCTATGATATTATACCTTACCCGGAGGGGTCATTTATTTTATTGTCGATCAAGGAAATACATTATCTCGGGGGGTCATTTATTTTATTATTGATCAAGGCAATACATTACCCAGAGGGGTCATTTATTTTATTATCGATCAAGACAATACATTACCCAGAGGGTCATTTATTTTATATCGATCAAGATGATACATTACCTGGAGGGGTCATTTATTTTATTGTCGATCAAGATGATACATTATCTGGAAGGGTCATTTATTTTATTGTTGATCAAGATGATACATTATCCGGAGGGGTCATTTATTTTGTTGTCCATCAAGACGATATACTATGTGGAAGTCATTTTACCATTATCGTCAATTGAGACGATATAATTATCCAGAAGGCAACCATAAAATCACGATGTTGCTCGATCGAAGCACTATCTTCATTTGGTACCAAGGTTGAAATCAAGAGTCAATATTCATGCATTGCGGATTATCATGCATTGCGAGTTAATATTCATGCATCGCAGAAGATTATGCATCGCGAGTTAACATTCATGCATCGCGGAAGATCATGCATCGCGAGTCAACATTCATGCATCGCGAGTCAATATTCATGCATCTAGGAAGATCATGCATCGCGATTTAATATTCATGCATCGCGAGCCAATATTCATGCATCGCGATTTAATATTCATGCATCGCGAGGCAATATTCATGCATCGAGAAAGATCATGCATCGCGAGTCAATATTCATGCGTCGCGGAAGATCATGCATCGCGAGTCAATATTCATACATCGCGAAAGATCAGGCATCGCGAGTCAATATTCATGCATCACGAGTCAATGTTCATGCATCGCGAGTCAATATTCATGCATCGACGAAGATCATGCATCGCGAGTCAATATTCATATATCACGGAAGATCATGCATCACAAGTCAATATTCATGCATCGCGAAAGATCATACATCGCGAGTCAATATTCATGCATCAAGGAAGATAATGCATCGCGAGTCAATATTCATGCATCACGGAACATCCTAAGATGATATTCATGAATCGCCGAGAGCTATGCATCGAGGGAAGATATTCATGCCCCACAAGAAATCATGCACTGCAAGAAAAGGAATCGTGCATCACAAGAGAAATATTTACCCATCAACATCAACTGCATCTTTATTTGGCAAGAGTGAATGGCAAGAGAATTATCGAAAGCGACAAAGAAATTATCAACATTGCATCAGCTTTATTTATTTTGACATCAAATGAAGAGTACATTGAAGATTATATTGCAAACACAAGACATAAGCTTTATTTTCTTTACGTCAAACCAATCGAGTTGACGTCTAATGTCGAAGAGAGCAATTAAGTGTCGACATGGTAAAAGACATTGCCTCCCATCTTGATTGAATTTTTATGCTAACGAGTTTTATCTGAGTCTTTGTCGAGAGCATCCGAAAGGATGAATTCTCCAAAAAAACAAACCCCAGTTGCTGACGACATCAAAAAGGATGCAGCACAACGTGGAACTTTTTCTTAGTAGCGAATTGGGTCACAGTCCAAAGAGGAATGTCAAACTCTTAGGACGCGAGCGGAGGATCGACTTCCACCACAATCAAACCACACCCCTATCCAAAGGCATGTGGATTTTCCTTTATTTTGTCAGTTTTGATTGTGCATCCGAAATTTTGGTCTACTGGAAGCAAGTTTCCAATCTGAGTGACAATGCGCCGAGAGCTTTGGAAATTATGTCCATGTAAGTTCTTACCTATGGATGTGAAGAGTTCCACCTTCATGGTTAAGAGTTTACAAGCCTCCTTTCAGACTCGGCTTAATTTGTCACTCGTCCAGAACCAAAGATTGTCTAGCATAATAGATTTTCTTTTCAATCGATCTAGTTGAACTACAAACAGCCTGATTCCTAAGGTTTAAGGATATGTAGGAAGGCTCAATGTTGAAAACTCGGCTGTATTCCAACATTCGCTATTGAATCTTATTCTAGAGCATTTCGGTACCCTCATAATTCGGTATCAAGATGTCTTTTGAATTTTTTCAAAATCGTGCATTAAATCAAGCGTATCGAACTACAAGTGGCCTTAATTCTCATGTAGCATGAGATATGTAGGAAACTCATTTCCAGGGTTTGGCTATAATTTCTAAGATCCGTACCCGAATCCTTCCCTATAGAGGAATATGTGGGTCGGTCAAAATTGGATTAGTCAATTTCATTTTCCTCGAATTTCTTGCATCAAACCAAGTAAAATGAGGGACAATTGTTGACACCAAAATTTGACCTTCCCAATAATAATTAATTTTCAAGCTTCTTCAATTTCAAACGAGCTAAGATAGTTAATTTTATAAAATTACAAGAAGAATATAAAGTTTACTTATTATTTGAATTAGTTTGGGCGCTTTTAATATTTTAGTGGTGAATTTCTTATTAAATTTTGTACTTAATCGGCATATTTTGTACGCATTCCGAAAATCCTCTCAAAAATTTTTATGTTTTTTTTAAAAAAATAAAAAATAAAAATATGCATATATACAATAAAATACATAAATTTTACTAAATAGTTTAGAATATAATAATTTATTCACTACTTCGATTATTCTATTTCATTAAAATTAAGAAGCTCCATAATTAATTAATGTAATTTCATCCTAATTTATTTCAATTTGATTACAATTGGGCATTTATTTAGACCTATATTCCTAACAATTTATCAACTTTGTTTTTGGACCTTTCCCAATTTTTTCAGCAACGCGCCGTCGATCTAATAGGCCCAAGAACAACAATTCTTTCACAGAATCCTTTAGTGATCCAAACTGATCCAGCCCAATTTCCCCAGATCCGGCCCACCCCTAATTGTAAGCTGGAAACAATCTTATCCGCAAAAGGACAACAGTCGTCCAACACGAGCCTACGGAATCAGCGAGAGTGGCATTGAATGACCCTTACTCCTCTCCTCTTTGTGCGTGAAGCAGCATCAAGACAACAAAGAGAGAACTCGGATGGTAGCGACCTTGCGCGCGTCACCTTCTCTTCACGTGAGACGACGCTCCAATGTCCCCTTCCCCTTTTTCTGCGTCGTACGCCACAGACGCATATCATCTTTAGTCCTTGCGTGCTTGTAGATGAGGACACGCCACTTCAGAAGGACGATGGGATGATCCGAACCCTCCGCGTCGCTCTCAAATCCGGATTTTATGGGATTTGGACGCGAATTCGTACAAAGGGTCAGCTGTGGCCTGTCCTTTGGCAGGAATTTTGGATTTTGAGATGAATTTATTTTTTCGTTTTTACCCCAATCTTTTGGAATTTCCCTGCCTCCCCTCATTTTTCCTAAACCCTAATCTACAACTATATATATGTATATATACATACATATATATATATATATATATATATATATATATATATATATATATATATATATATATATATATATATATATATATATATATTCTTTTTTTTATTCCGAAATGGGGGGATTTTTTTTAGCTGGAATTTTTGAGATAGATAATAGAGAGGGAGAAAATTTGGGGGCTGATATTTTTTACATGAGAGTCATAAAAAGGGGAAAGGAGTTACAACGAGTTCTTATTTTTCTCCTCTTGACATAGTTTGGTCACAATGATATTCTTAAGACTTGGTGAACTTATATCTTGTTGGGAAGAAAGTAAGCTTCTTTTATCCGAAGTTTGCCTCGAATTTCTAGTCTGTCCACTCGAATCAAAAGTAAATTTCCTGGTGGTGGAATCATACCACACTCTTAGCTCGTCTTTGTCTCAGCCGCTGCCTGGAAAAAGGTAGTGCTTCTTTCCTTATAATATCCCCTTCGTCTTTTTTCTTTCAAAGTAATCTCTGAGATGTTGGAAAAATCTTTGTTGCTAAATTGTGTGATAATAGATTTCATATGGTGATATGTTGTCCTTAGTAGTATTTATTGAGTTAGTAGTAATATCGGCTGGAAATTTTCACTGACTTAGGATTAGTATAGTTGTTCCTTTCCCTCATTGTTTGAGTGTGTTTTATTAATACTTCTCAAGTCCATTAGTTGAGGGTTGTTTGGATTTATTTTCTTCTATCCCTGCCTATTTGAGGTCCATCTTGATATGATTTAATCTATTTTTTATAGTATTGTCTGTTGTAGGCTGAAGTTGCACATGATATTGTAGTTGGTTCCTCTTTGTTTTTTTAGGCATAAGTTCATTTTTTTTTCCTTTCATTTTTTTAATTATTTTTATTTTTTCTGACCTCTCGAAAGTTAATAATCGTCTCATTTCAGGACTTTTTCGTTTCTTTATATATCAGTTACTTGTTTCTCGACGGTTTAAGTGTTAACTTTTGTTAGGATACCATAGATTATAATTAATTGCGAAATTAGAAGTGTTTAGTCTGTTTGTCACTAAAATGTTGTTATGTGCTCCTATTTCCTGTGAACTTTTGTTGACTCCCCTCAATCGTATTTCTCTTTATTCAGATGTTCGTTATATGTTGTTCCTCTCATATGTTTTGAATCTCGTCAAACCAGCGGGCTCTTGAGCCACTTACTTGTTTCTAGTATATCATTTTCTTAGAGGTTTATGGTGATCGACTGCTTCATGTCGTGATACTTGTCCCTGTTTTCATTTAAGTTTAGATTTTGGATCATCTTTATTTAACTCGACAATATATATGAGGGTGAGTCTGTTGTAGTGTTTAAATTTTGATCCAATTATGCATAATTGTATGAACTTATTTACAGTCTAAATCTGCAGGGCAAATCATATGGTTTCAGCCTTTGCTTGGATTGTTTATATAGTTGAAGATTTTCTAGTTGGTCTTTTCATTAATTCAAATTCACAAATGTTATATGATGATAAAGCTTAAACTATGCCTCATTGCCCGTTCTTTGAGTGTTGTTAGTTGGTGATCTTCGTAATGTCCACTGCCACTCATTAAATATTTGCTATATGCTACCAATCTATTTTGTTAAGTCCATATATTTTGCCTACCATGCAATAGACTATGTTTAACTATAAAAGTTTTCTTTTCCTTTCTAAATAAGGTGATCCTACCTTTCAAAAATTAGTTTTATTGTTTGATAATTAATTACGTATATTGTTGACCTTGCATTATTGGTTTTGGGCAAGAGTATTTAATAGACCTCCCATAAGCGTTTTGGTTTGGTATGTGTTGTCTATATTTTGTAAATAAGTAACTCTGTCTTATCAAATTTTATTGCTCTCTCAAAAATACTAACTTCATACTTGCTTCCTTTCTTTGCATGTAAAAATCTGCCCGAATCCTCACGGACTTCATCCTATTTTCCATATTTTTGAGAGCTGTAAAAGCTCAACTTCCTTTGTCCGAGTCAAGCCTATTAAAATCGACGAACAGGTTTTGAATTTGAAGAATCTGAAGCAAGTCGTAATAGTCCAGGAGATTGGATCGAAGAGCCCAAATTTATTTTACTCGTCTTATTGTATTTATCTCCTAAGCCCTTGTTGTATTTCCTTTTCGTATTTTTTTTTTGTAATTAGTCTAAGACAGGTGGAAATGGCTTAAAACCCCCAAAAGAAGATGGGTCCAAATACCGGTCCAAGCGAACAGATAACCCGAATTTGGACCCAACCCGACTCTCTCTCTCTCCCTATCTCGCTCTCTTATTTTATCACTTTTGTGCTTAGATTTATCGCTAGTTTTAAGTATATAATTTGCAAATCCCCGCAAAATGCCGAAATACTTTAACGACTTAGTATGGAATCAAGTTTAAATAGTTCTAAAATTAACAAAATTTTCAAGGTAGATGTTTACTTAGATAAAAGCAAAGTATTCATTCCCAAACAACTCTAAAAAATTTCCTACCTCAGAAAAAAAATAAGTTAGTTGTTCCTTTAGCCAAATGATTTAGTTTCCGGAAAATCGTATTAACGGGTATTTTAGGTGCCTTAATCACCTTCCTGAAATACAATATGAATCCTCGAACCCCCTCCCCCCACTTTATAGTTTTCGAAAGATTTGTCTATTTAATTCTTTTGAAAACACAGGTTTTCTTAATTTTTCTCAAAATTAAGTGGCGACTTTAAAAAGTCAAATAACTTACAAAACTATTTTTCCAAAATATTTTTTCGATAAAACAACAATCATCAAATCGAGACACAAAAATGCCAGAACGAAAAAGAAGAAGATGTGTGAAATTTAACTAGAATATTAATAAAGAAAAAAGCTTATTGCACACATGAACGTATTTGATATGAACATGCAATCTGTAATTATTCTCAATCAAGGAATCATTACAAATTCTTGATTGAATGAAACACATTTGAATTTTCCTTTTACAGTATAAAACAATCTTTAAGAAAAAACCTTTATATTAGAAGAAGTTTGTGCACTTCACTTGAACTTATTACTATTATCCTTCATAAAAACATTATACTCTGTCACTCCACAATTGTAAGGGGGGTGGGGGGAGAAGAAAGAAGAGATAAATGTGAATTATACAAGTAGAAATTATGTCTAGGAAGTAAATTTGATAGAAGTCATGAACCACAAATATTGTAACCACAAGTCTACGAGAAGCTCTAAAGAAAACCCTTGTAATACAAGAGACTAGATTAGGAACCACTCTTTATCCCTTACTTTCGTGTTTTATATTTGTTTATCATCTGTTATACTAACCTGTAAAAAAAATCAATAGGTAAATCGATTAAGATTTTTTTTAGTTCATCCCATCTTTAACTATGAACTATTTGTGGAAGTAAGCTTCCACTATTCTATTACACACATCCAATGTTTGAAAAAAAATAAGTTAATAACACCAAAAAAAAATACAATTCAAGAAAGTTGGCAAAAGAAATAGGATTTTATCTCATTTTAAACCCAAATTGGAAAATATGGGACTATTTTGGCTTTTTTCTTAAAGAGAAAATTAAATTATTCAAGGAAGTTTGGCGGGATGGTCTATTAAAAGGGACAAAGAAATTAGGTAATTAGGTGAGAGCCCTTCAAGTTTTAAATATTGAGTATTAATTAAATTAAAAAGTATTTTCTAAATAGCCCCAAACTTTTAAGATGTACGCTTTGCCCCTATATTCTTTATTTTTTTTACCTTTAAATATTTAAAATTTTATCAAAATAGGCAAGAAAAAAAGGCGTTCTTTCTCAACTCCATTCTCTACCCATCGATCCTCTTCAACTGCAGCTATATTTGTTAATCCTTCTTTTTTTTTCTTGTTTTTCATCTTCCTTTATTTGCAAAATTATGCTTTTATATAGAAGATCTATCAAGAAAAATTTATGAAAAAGAATATCAAAATATAGATGTTTGAGTTTTTTTGCATTGTATTTGTTTTGTTTGAATAAACTAAAAAGAGTACTATTGATAGGTATGAAATCACTTTGTGTCAATTCTTAAGCTGCATCTAGTGAACCCAAAATCATTGTTTCAGTCAACAACATTTATAGTTTTCTGGACAACTATCGAAGTTGTTTATTGAAATAATTAGATGTCTTTGTTGTTGTCCAACAACTGTCTTTAGCTATCCGGCAATAGTAGAAGTTGTCCCAACAACTAATGCAGTTGTTCGACAATTGTGTTTTGTTGTTGGTCAATTGAAGAATTATAAAAATGTATTTTTTGTTGTATTTATAACATGTACTTAATGATACGATTATTAGATCAAACAACTTAATATTTGTATCTTAACAACTTATAATTTTTATCAAAAACTTCTAATTTTTATATTAACAATGTCAAATGTTGTTGAAAAACTATAACAGTTGAAGAGTCAAGCCCTTCAAACAACTGCATTAATTGTCTAATGATATTGAAGAGTTGTCCAACAATATTGGAGAGTTGTCGAACAACTTTGCATAGTTGTCTAATAATAAATGAAGATTGATCTTGCCATTTTGTAAATATTAGGTATAAACTAAGTCGTTTAATAATATAATTGAAGATCGATTTAGTCATTTTGTAAACTATTAATAAGTATAAAACAAGTCATTTTATAATAATTGAATATCGATTTAGTCTTTTTATAAACTATTAAGTATAAACTAAGTCGTTTAATAATAATTGAAAATCGATCTACTCATTTTGTAAATTATTAAGTATAAACTAAGTCATTTAATAACAGTTGAAGATCGATTTAGTCGTTTTGTAAATTATTAAGTATAAACTAAGTTGTTTAATAACATCTGAAGATCGATATAGCCATTTTATAAATTATTAGGTATAAGCTAATCGTTTAATAATAATTGAAGATCGATTTAGTCATTTTGTATACGATTAAGTATAAAGTAAGTCGTTTAATAATTAATTGAAGATCAATTTAATTATTTTTAAACAATTAGTATAAACTAAGTCGTTTAATAATAACTGAAGATCGATCTAGTCATTTCGTAAATTATTAAGTTTAAAGTAGTCATTTAATAATAGTTGAAGATCTATTTAGTCTTTTTGTAAACTATTAAGAATAAACCAAGTCGTTTAATAATAATTGAAGATCAATCTAGCCATTTTGTACATTATTAAGTATAAACTAAGTCGTTTAATCATAAGTGAAGATCGATCTAGTTATTTTGTAAATTATTAAGTATAAACTAAGTCATTTAATTATAGTTGAAGATCAATTTAGTCGTTTTATAAACTATTAAGTATAAACTAAGTCGTTTAATCATAACTGAAGATCGATTTAGTTGTTTTGTAAACAATTAAGTATAGACTAAGTGGTTTAATAATAGTTGAAGATCGATCTAGACATTTTGTAAATAATTAGGTTTAAACTAATCGTCTAATAATAATTGAAGATCGATCTAGCTATTTTGTAAACTATTAAGTATAAATTAAGTCGTCTAATAATAATTGAAGATAGATTTAGTCATTTTGTAAATTATTAAGTATAAAGTAAGTCGTTTAATCATAACTCAAGATCGATCTAGTCATTTTGTAAATTATTAAATATAAACTAAGTCATTTAATAATAGATGAAGATCGATTTAGTCGTTTGTAAACTATTAAGTATAAACTAAGTTAAATAATAAATGAAGATCGACCTAACCATTTTATAAATTATTAGGTATAAACTAAGTGCTTTAATAATAGTTGAATATCAATTTAGTCTTTTTGTAAACTATTGAGTAATAAAGTAAGTCGTTTAATAATAATCGAAGATCATTATTAAGTATAAACTAAGTTAAGGCAAGTCATATTCATCCCAACAAGCAAGTGATCAATAAAAATACAAGCATATGGTCCATAATGCCGCACAAAAATGGTTACTTGGCACATATTTTAGACGCTCATATGACCATGTATCATTCAATAAATTTTCAGACAAATAATTGAACATCCCGCTTTGCTTGAGTAGTTTGGGCCACAATATGAAAATGAGTTGGATCAATGTGAAAGTCAGTTCATCACGCACATGAATATTGCAATCATAAACTTGAATCAAGTCTTTCTCCATCACTTTCACTTTCACTTTCATCACCTTTTTCTTCTACACTAGATTTATATCAATCACTTTCATCATCTATTTTTTTTTCGCTTGAATTTTTTCTATTTTCGTTACTTTTTTCTTCACCTAATAGGTCTCCGCTGCTCTTAAAGTTTTTTTCCATCTCACTAGATTGTTTCTCGCTATTTTCATCACTTTTTTATTCTACTAATAAGTCATTGTTGCTCTTACAAGTTTGAAGTGTTGCAGTACCTCTTTTCTTAGAAGTCGTATAGTTCTCATCATTTTCTCCAGCATTTGAATTCGGTGAAGATGTTCCAATTCTTTTCCTCTTAAATTGACGCATTATATCTACACTAAAATAGTTAAAAAGTTAGTAAATGATATAAAATTAACTTAACAGGATCAATAGAAAATGTGTAATTATAGTACATTAAACATCAATAATTGTATTGTTTGTCTTACAACTAATCAATTGATCAACAACTGAACACAGTTGTCTAACAACTGTCGTAGTTGTGGAAACAACTTATCTAATCGTCCGACAACTTCATGCAGTTGTTGGACCATTTTGTATTCGAAAGATATGCATAATTATTCCTATAAATAACTTCAGTAGTTGTTCAGACAACTGTAAAAGTTGTTGGCTAAAACAACTAAATTGGCTAAATCATTAGCATAAAATAATTTTATACAGACTAAAAAGTTCTTTTGAGTTAATTTTAACTTCAAGCGGAATAAATGCAATGCAAAATAAAAAAAAATATTATACATATGATAATGATTTTCTTCTTTATGAAACCCTAGTTTTGATATTTTGAAATAGAAAAGAGAAGAAAATTTACTAGGAAGAAAACACAATAGAAATTATTGAATAATGATTTTAAAATTGAAAAAAATTGAATTTTTTTTTTCAACTTATCGTTCCTTTGCCGTCCTAGTCGTTTGATTCTATTCTATTAATGAAAAACTCTTCAACATCTTTTTAAATTGGAATTTTATTAAAATTTTAAAAATATTATTTTGAGTCTTTAAGTTTTAAAAAATTAATAGTTTGATCCTTTTTTATTAATGTTAAAAAACAAGAAAATAGAGGGGGAAAAGGGACCCACTTGTCCCTTTTTTTAAAAAATTGAAAACTTAAGAGGCATTCTTACCTTATTTTGGCTAGGCTAGCACATTATTTTTTTCTCCCAATGTCATCTGCTGTTTCTTTGCTTTTCTGCTTTTCTGCTTCCCGTATTATCTTTTCCTTCACACATTTCCTTGTTTCCTTTTCAATTTATCATGGCAAATTCTTGAGCAAATGGATATGTAGTTTGATTCTGGTTGCTGCATCTTTGATATAGAAGAAGGGGGAAGAAAGCTATGTCGACTACATTGCCTCAAGAAGCTCGACGTTTTGGAGATCTAAGGGGGGTGCGATGGCGTATTGATTTGGGTATTTTGCCTTCTTCCCCTGATTCATCCATCCATGATCTTCGCCGCAGCACAGCCGATTCCCGTAGGAGGTATAAAAATTGTAAACTTTGCAATTTTCTTAATCCGGTCAGTTTATGTTTTTTTTCCTCTTCTTAGTTTCCTGAGTAGGCGTCCGCCGCGTTAGTTTGGATGTGATTTGGTTGAAGGGTAGAAGAAAAGATCATTTGAAGTTTAGAGTACAAAAAGGGTGTTTGGAAGTTGAAGTAGTAGCATCTATTTCACTCGGAAACCATCATTTCACTCGAATTACTCGTCAAACATAGATTTATCTATTTCAAGTTTGAAGTTGCCATAACAACCATATTGTAAAATATAAACTGTGATCATCTTCAAAAATTATGTACTTGTTTCATCTATTGATATTTTGGTAATACTGAACAGCCATGTGTTGCTTCCTTTATCTTAAAAGGAAACAAAAACATAACAATCTATGAGTTTTTTGGGTATTTCCCTGAATCAGATTGTGTTAACTTAGGTGTTAGGTGACTTATAACCACAGATAAGTATTGCTGTTTCACATGTTAGGCTGTGGTGTAGCTCATTTCCGAAAAACTTCGGTGGAGAAAGCTCGTTTTTTTTTTCTAGTACATCTTGGTGTGATACGTATTGTTTATGGATTTGGAAATTTCCGCATCAAGTTCAGTGAACAACAAAATCTACTGATATAGTCTGTTTGAGCATGTTGCTTATTTTAATTTTTGTTCTAATGGTTATTCCAGCATATGTTTTTAATTTTGTTACATGAAGCATTCTGGTTATAAAGATTAGCTTATGCATCTTTTAAGGTGTTTTTTGCTTTAATTCAGGTATGCTTCTTTGAGGCGGCAGCTTCTGATTGATCCACATGTTCCGAAAGATGGAAGTAATTCTCTTGATCCTGTCATGGACAATCCACTCTCACAAAATCCAGGTAACACGCCTGATAAAGTGATCTTCTCCCTTTTCCATATGTCCATAATGAAAAATATTCACTTTGGGCACCTTTCTGCATTTTACCTGTATCTTATTTTTTTACTAGAATAATCTTTAATCTTATCATCCCTTTGGACATTTTTATTCACTACTGCAACTTGAAATGGTTCTTCCATTGAGCTTTGTTTTTAAATCCCGCTTCTTAATTAATCTGTCCTATTTCGGTTCCTTGGTTTAGAATTTAATCAGCCCTACTTCTGCCATTTGGGAGAAGACTCTTTGGTGAGTCAGTAGCTTGTGGTGACCTTACCTATGCACTAATTGTGGGGTTTTCCTGCAGATAGCATGTGGAGTCGCTTCTTCAGGAATGCTGAATTGGAGAGAATGGTTGATCAGGATCTCTCTCGTCTATATCCTGAGCATGGTAACTACTTTCAAACACCTGGTTGTCAAGCCACATTGAGAAGAATATTGTTGCTTTGGTGTCTTAGACATCCAGAATTCGGCTACAGGCAAGGTGAATATAGTATTTCATGCCATTTGTAGCTCTGTTTCCTTTTGATTAGGTGCCTTTACTTGTTTCAGTTGTCGTGCATGAAAGAATCTTTTTTTGATAAGTAGCTTAAAAAATTGTGCATTTGTAATTAGTCAATGGAGATCAAAGTCTTTCAAATAACATGCATGTTCTGAATCTTATCCCATACTCAAAATTTCCCATTATCAATCAAGACTCTGTGCTCTATTAGTTTGTCACTGATAGGAAAAAGAAAAAAGTGGCATCCTTTATGGTGTGTCTTTATCCAATGTTCTATGTTGTGTGCTGCTCCCTTTGATTTACATTTTGTGTAGCACCGTCTGATGCCTAATAGCCCATTTTGTCTTAAAGTGATTGCTTTGCTCTGACCTCTGTTTTTCTAAAGCTTTTTCCTGGGCGCTTCTTTGGGTGAGGAAGATAAAAAATACTGCTGAAGGCCACAAGGTTCGCTAGAGGAACATCCCAAGTTTTAGGCGAGGCCAGATGGGAATCTCCAATTCACATCACAAATATGACGAATGAAATCATAAATCTCAGTATTTTCAGCCTACAACTTAATCTTTGGTAGAACTTACTGAACATTAACTTTCTAAATATTGTTTCTCCATTAACCATCTCGGATTGAAGGTTCAGTATCTTTAGTTTGTAATCCACTATAATTCTAATTCTAGTTACTGGTGGGAAAGAAAACAAGAGAGACAAAGATGAGAACTTGAAGTGCAAGGTTGCCCAAGAAGAAGAAGTAGTCGTGTTTTGTGGGGTGGAAACTAGCTGATTCATACTTGACGATAGAACATTCTCTGAAGAGTTAAAATAGTAGATTCTAGAAAATACTAATAATGACGCTGGTGGATGAAATGAATTATTTATCTTCGCTTCTCATTGGGTACTGTTCCTTACATGTAAAGAGTTTTCAAAATAAAAAATCAATAAACGGACAATTTATGGTTGTAGATGAAAATGGGCTTGGATGCCATTCTAAACAAAAAAAAAAAAAAAAAAGAGAGAGAACAAGAATCTTCTTGTTAAAAATAAAATGAACATAGATATTGTACCAAAATAAAATGAACATAGATATTCAAACCCTAGCAATCATGTGTCTAATTTAAAAACCTCTTATGTACACGTGCACAAGTAAAACTTTTGAGAGAATGGCTCCTTTCTTCTTTTATATATGTGCATTTTTCTGTTTAAAATTGGCAAAAAGAAATAGTTCATGGGGCTTACACTCTGCGTCGTGAGAGATACTCCTTGTCTCGTGATAGATAAAACACTTTGGCGAATCCTTTCACCTTTCAAGCGCTGACGATGAAAAAGCTCCCCTCTTTTTGTATTCGCTTCGATCTGCTTAATCTAACATAACCTTGGAGTCCATATTAACGACCGTGCCATGTGTCTTTTCTTTTTTTTTTTTTCTTTTTTTGTTGTGGGGGGGGGGGGGGGGGAAGAAGGTATATATGTCATGACTCATGTTCCTTCTATTCTTGTGATAATTGATCTTTTTTTGTCCTCTCAGTAAGATGATAAGCATTCTGCTTTTGGTTTGCAGGGATGCATGAACTGTTGGCCCCACTTCTCTATGTTCTTCAAGCTGATATTGAGCAGCTTTCTGAAGTGAGGAATCTTTATGAAGATTATTTTGCTGACAAATTTGATGGTTTTTCATTTCATGAAAACGATTTTACATATAAATTTGATATCCGAAAATTTTCAGAATCTGAGGAAGAAGAAAATAGATCCGAAAGCAGTCCACTGAAAATTACTAGTTTAACTGAACTAGATCCCAAGATACAATGCATTGTTTTGCTGAATGATGCTTACGGTACTGAAGGTGAGCTTGGTATTCTTTTGTCCGAGAAGTTTATGGAACATGATGCATACTGTATGTTTGATGCTTTGATGAATGGGGCTAGTGGTGCAGTTGCTATGGCAGAGTTCTTCTCCCATTCACCATATGGTACTCCTCATGCTGGCTTTTCCCCTGTCATTGAAGCTTCAGCAGCACTTTACCATTTGCTTTCACTTATTGATTCCTCTCTCCACAGCCACCTTGTCGAGCTAGGGGTTGAACCACAGTACTTTGCACTTCGTTGGTTACGAGTACTATTTGGGCGTGAATTTGCACTTGAAGACCTATTGATAATCTGGGATGAAATATTTGCATGTGAAAACAAGAAGATGGTGAAATCTTCTGAAATTGCTGCTGAGTCCAGCTGCAGTGTCTTGAATTCAAACAGAGGAACATTCATGTCAGCTTATGCAGTTACTATGATACTTCACTTGAGACCTTCACTACTTGCCACTGAAAATGCTACTGTGTGCCTTCAACGATTGCTAAATTTTCCAGATGACGCAATTGTAGAAAAACTGATAGCAAAGGCAAAATCCCTGCAGGCTTTGGCAACGGAGGCCAACAATTCAACTCCCTTAGTTGGCCAAGGTGGAGACTATGGTAGAAGTAAGTCAAAAGTTGTGAGAGGTCATAGCAATTCAAATGATTTAAGCTCCCAAAGGACTCCTATAAATTTGGTACCAGAAAGCTATTGGGAAGAAAAGTGGAGAGTTATACACAAAGAAGAAGAGCACAAGCAAAATTGCATACAGAAACAAACTTCAAAGCAAAGAAAAGGTTGGTCTGAGTTGCATCTTACTAGAACCGAGTCAGCTCCATCGCCATCTAAGGTTAATAATGGAAGAAAAGATCCCAAGTTATCGGTTAGGAAAAATTTATTGAAAGATATGCCTCGGAACCTTTGTTCGGATGAAGATGAAAATAATCATATTGGTGATGATAATGTACAGGAGAAAAATCCAGTTGCGGTAAATGTACAAGATGGTTACAGTAGAGATGATTTGACTTGCGCATCTGAGCAAATGTGGTCAAGCAGAAATGCTGCTAGTGTACAGAGTGCTTCTATTTTCTCAGATCCCCCAAGTCCTATACATGCTGGTGATCCTGAAAATAGATCTGAGAGTAGTGTTGCATCAAACTCATATGCAGATGAAACTAACGTTGATGCCAATAGAGGTGAGGTGTCTGGAACCAATCTGGGAAACTCACCTCTCCGAAGTTTGGATCCACCACAGCAGGCCTGTTCAAAATCTGAACCTAACGATGCCTCAGGAGGTAAATGTACAATAGGCTTGAAGGAACAGAGATCTGTTTCTGGTAAATTTCAGAGGTTATGGAAATTTGGACGAAATGCTGATGAGGAAACGTCTGATAGAAGTGGTCTTTGTGATTCCATAAAAGCTTGCAATGGTGGGAATAATCTGACCACTCCAGCTGGTTCTTCTACAGCTGATGCATCTCATAACTATGAAGTAATCAAAGAGGAAACTGTAGACCAAAATCTTATAGCTACATTGAGAAATCTTGGACAGTCTATGCACGAAAAAATCCAGGTTAGAGTGCTTTACTTTGTTACTTTATATGTAGTTATCTTATTGAATATTGGAATAAAATGATTCCAAATAGGGCTTAATGAATCATGACGATTCATTCAGTTGACTTCCACTAGCTTGGGATTCAAGTGAAGTTGTTAGTTTTGTATATACTTGTCTCCCTTGGGAAGTAATTTTTAAGGAACTTGTTTTCCTAGAGAAAATGTTCTCCAAAATTTTGACCACAATGGAAAACATGTTTTCCTCCGTACTGAACATCCTTTAGATAATAAATAATTTATCCATCCTTTCGATGGTTAGCATTCTCGAATTTTGTTGGAGCATTCTTAACAAAATTTAATAATTCAACTATGTGGATTTAGCTCTTATAATTTTCTCAAGACATTCTGGAGCTTCAATTACGAAGCTGAACGAATTATATAATTTTTCTGTATATGAATTTACTAATTTCTTCTGTTTTAGTCAGACTTCATCTTTCCAAATTCGTGCATTTCATCTTAGCATGGTTTCTTTGTTCTTTTATCTCCTCCATTTCCCTTTATATTTTCCTTTTTGTGATGTAAAGATGTTTTAAGATTCTATCTGATTATTGTTTATGCTTCCCAAAATATAAATTTAGAGATGGACCTGGGGCTCAATATCAATGAGGCATGCATGCCTATTAGTTTCACAAAAGAACATTGTCCGACACCATCTATATAGCATGATTTTCAAAGGGATAGGAGCTATGTGATATATTAATGGACTTGAAACATATTTGCACTCTGGTGATCTGTCTGATAAAATTAGATTGGTTGTGTTGTACAATTAGTACTGGATTGTACAGACCTTTCATTTATTGCCTTAATAATAAAATAGTCAATGGGATAAAACTCATGACCGTGTTCTTTTTTTAATTAAAACAAAAGAGAGTAGAACTGGATTATTATTTTATATTTTGCAAAGTTAATGGAAAAACATGCACAAGGAAGCAAACACATGCACTCTCTATCTAGTTGTCTTTGTGGATGCACTAGTCCAAATGTATGGAAATAGTTGTGATAAATTTCTTGCCCAGTTTTAAGTATTTTTTGTGATTTCAATTGTTTGCAAGACCTGCAGCGCTTTGACTTGGTCCCGGTTCCTGTTGAAAGATAATTGTATTTACTCTAATAGAGAAAACCTGGTTCAATAGTTTATCTGGTCTATTTTTCAGTTCGTTTATTGCTGTTCATTTTTCCAGGTGATCGAGTCTGAGTTCCTGCAAGCTCAGGGTGATGTTGGGACCTTCAAAAACGTCTCTAAGATTGATTTGGCTGGTCAAAGTCAAGGAACAGCGATGACAGCTCTTGAGGAGCTTCGGAAAATCAGCAACCTCTTATCCGAGATGTAAGGAGGGAATAGTCAGTCCAACATGTATATAGGTTAATATTATTAGTGTAATTTTTTGATAATGCTTCAGTGCATCTCTAAACTTGTCCCCGATATCTCAACTATACACTTAAGTGATGGGATACCTCATTGTGGAATAACTTATTCTGGATAATTAATAATGATATAACTTGTCTTCAACCAAACGATCCCTTAAATTTTGCAGGACCTATTACCCCCATTCATGTTCCAACTTTTCTCCTAACACCCTGAGACCTATACTGTAAGATGAGACCCAGCAGTGGTAAACAAGCATTGGCATGTCTTTAACCAGTCTTTGTTTTCAATTTTTTCACATCTCTTATGATCTCAATTCTCTTTTGTATGTGAAGTTTGTGTTGTGCTGCATCTCTTTGAAGTCTTATTAGTGTAGGCAAGTGGCAATGAAATTTATATGATTCTGGAAATTCCAAGTTCGACTCATGTTTTAGTTGACCAATTTTCTTCATCCTCTATGGCTGTCTTTTCCAGTGACAGTGTGGATGACAATAATGCTCTGCAATGCTGATAAATTATTCATATCCAGCAAGTTGACACTACTTTTATTGCACACCCTGAATTCTGTAAGTAAACATTTTCTCTCTATCATTTTCTTTTATCAACTTTTCCCAATCATCAGAAACATAGCCTCAATCAATGTGTTGCAAACCCACTTCTACCTTAGCCGTGATGACATCTAACCATTCTCAAGTGGGGTCACAAGGAAGCGTTAATAGGATAATAAAGTAGATAAAAGTATGAGAGATATAGCACAAGTTTAAACCATAATCCAAGACCTATTGTAGGACGAGCATGACTCATGAGTGACAAAAAATATAAGGGTTCGAATGTCAAAAAGAGAAATATATCATGTGAGATGCACAAATTCTGTTTGGAAGAAAAGAGCAGTAACGTAAACCTCGACCCCACTGTGAACAAGGGTAGTAATTCATTACTGAACAATCGCCAAGTACCCTCTCGAAAAGTGTTGGCAGATTAAAATCTAAACGTGTTGTATGGGTAACGAAAGTACTCAGCAGATTAAAATCTAAACAAGTGTTGTATGGGTAACGAAAGTACTCAGCAAGTATCATCAGCCCGTCTCCAATAAGGTAGGGGCGAGGATTTGTATAGTAAAGACTGATCACACCTATGCAGAGTATATATCGGAAATAACATAAAGTGGTATGCAGAAGCACAACATTTTAGATAAAATGAATCAATAAAAGTCCATGATTGATAAAGACTCGAACTTTAACCATAAGCCAACATTCTCAATCTGTGCACAGCATAAAAAAAAGGAAGAAACAAGATTGGGCGACTCAGGTGGAATGCGCATGCTATAACCATAGTAGTATTTGTGTAACACTGTACATTTGAAAAAATTATCTCATTGAGGTCAAAATCTTAACGTATCTCGGTCTGAGCAGAGCCTTTGATACTATTATAACACTACAAATTAATCTGAATTTTCCAATCAGTGTCTAGACTTACTTACAGGTAGTACAATACGTTCACTTGAAAAAGGAAGCAAGATAAATGTAGCGTTGTCAACTGATAAAAGCCTTCCGATAACATATACGATGTGTAAAAGGGTTTCGGAGTCCGAACATTCAACACAAGGGTTTTAGGCAAGTGGTACTGAATATCTAGCTTTAAAGATAGTCTTGGAAACACCAGGTAATTGCAAACCAAGAAACTATGACATTTGGTCAATAGATTAGACTAAAAACTGCTTAAGTTACATAACTAACAGTTATTAAGCAGTGAACAACAAAAAGATTCCACAAAAACCTATAGGTAAATCATTTCTTGTCCTTCCACAAAAACATTAGCCAGACGGGAAAATGCAGCTCTGCCTCCATGATCACATTTGGCGAGGATCTATTGGCCCCAACTTAAGATGCTGTCCAGATATATACCTGCCCACCACTTGTAGCCCCTGCAAGCATTCCAACTTCTTCGCGATGTGCATCAAAACGGCATGGAATAGCAGTCATGTGCTTGCTTCTTAAGGTAAAATGAAGTTTCTTGTCAGGTACTGAGATTGCATCAACTCCTCTTTGCATATTACCAATGTAGATGTAGGAATCATCCCAACCCCATATTCCTCTGCTTCCCCAAGCAAACATATTACAGAAAATAATGTTGTTAGTCTATGATGACAAAGCATGCACAAGTCTAGTGTAAATAATGACCATATTAACTTTTGGAAATACTCACACAACCAACTACCTATCTCAACCAATACAAAATTGAACTGATCACAAGTAAACATCTTTTTTTTATTATCAAAGTATTATCTCAAAAAGGAGGGATAAACTTTTAGTAATTCTGTCCCATAAACTAGATGCTCAAAGTAGAAGAACTGATACACCTTATAGCAAATTATCTCATTGTCACATCAATACAAAAAGTATAATAACTATGAACAATAGCTTCTATAACAAAAAAAACATCACCACATTTTGAACTTAGGGAAGCCGGTAATGTAACTCATATAAATCAAAATGAAAAAAAAATTGTTATTAAGGGATTAGCTGTACCTGAACGAGGAAATCCATCTGTTTGTGTGATTAGTATGGGAGATCATAGATGTATCTTCATAATTAGCGCCACTCAACACACCAACATTATTATCAATACTGCACGAAGCAAAAAACAGAAATAACAAGAAAAAGAATTAGCCATCTGCTACAGAGATGATGATAAAAGTAATCAAGGCGCTTAAAATTTATGATATAAAGCTTTTAGTTTTCTCAACTAACCACAATATAACCTATAAGAATGGCAACGTAAATACCTTGTTGTGGCAAGACGCCTTCCTGAAGGTGAAAAGTAAGCCGAGTGTACTGCTCTTTTGTGGAAGACAGTTTGTAAAGATTTTGATTTATGTGCACCAACTTTTCTCAAATCCCAAATGCATGCACTACCATCTGTAGAACTAGTAGCCATAATATTACAGTTCTCAGAGGTAAAATCTATTGTGTTGATCCTATCTTCATGCAAATTCCACAATGCTGAAGATTTTCCTGCCCTTAGATCCCAAATACCAAGTTCCCCCTTGCCTTCACCATAATATATGGACTTCACATCATGCGATCTCTGTGATATGGAAAATATGGGATGTTCACTCATATATGCCAAATCAAACATTTCCTTTTCAATGTCCATTACCCTGATTAATCCATCATAGCAAGAAGTGATCATCTGCAAAAAGAAAGGCAAGATTAATTCACACACATATCAAGAGCTATTTGTCACTCATGACGCCTTATCCAAATCTGTAAAACCAAAATGCCTATTAGTCAAGAATCTCTTGCCATATTTTTCCTCTTAATGGTATTTGGTCAACATTCTAAAAATCTCATCCTAGCATAATCCAGGAAAGCAAGAGAGCAGTTACGATAATCATATAAAGACGAGCAATAAAAAGGTAAAATGCATAATCGAATAATCCACATCATAGAATACCAGCATAAACTTGTAAAGGTACTAAATACAGTTTGAACACAAATGCAGTTTTCTAAGTTTGTTTCCTTTCTAAAGCATGCAGTTACACCATATGAAAAGAAAAGGTCAACTTAAGAAGTAAAGGTATCAACTTTTGATAACACATTTGTTCTAATCACTGTATCTCAAAAGAATAACTCCTTTTATCTGATAACTGTATGTGGAAAGAAATGGCCATCTAAGTAAGAAAATTACAAGACTGCTAGCTATGTACAACACTCTTGAAACAAAATTAACCATACCTTTGACACAGAAAAAGGTTCCACAAGTAATCCTGAAACTGGCCCCGAATGAGGACGGTACAAAAAAATCATATCTCCATCCTCCTGTGGAGCATCAACATTCCAGAAACCTATATTTCCATATTTGTTCCCTACAGCAACCATTCGAACATTGTTGGTGGGAAAAAAACGCACATTTAATATTCTTCCTGGCACAACCCGTGCTATGTTGTCTGGTTCCAACCTCAACGATTCCAAATTAACTATACCAGAAGCCTTTTTTTCCCCTATCCTGTCACGTAAAACAGAATTTTTATCCATGTTCTCGTCGTCAAAACCCTTAATTGTTTCAATGAATTTCTTATTTGGGATATCAAAATCGCCATCATACGCATCACTCATACTTATGGGAATAGGTTCTGAAGGTGAGTTTTTGTCAGTAGGTTGTGAGTTGTCATCAATATTCTCTTTTGGCCTACCGGCGGCAGAGGAATCCGGTGGAATACCTTGACTCCTGAGAGACCGCCGCAGCACAATCGGTGAGTTAGACTTTTGTTTCTTCTGTGTACTTCGCTGATGTGATTTGCCTTGAGCTCTGCCATGTCAACCAAATGGCTAATTTACTTACACTCACAAATATAACTATTTGCATCAAAAAGGATACAAAATTCACAAGAAACAAACATGAATATGGTATTCCTGGTTTCACTTTAATAATATTTTTGGGAAAGTACATCATTATTCTCCTACATTTAACATATTATTATTTTAACTTTGAAACTTGTTCCCGGACAAATTTAAAAATGTTGGATCAGCAAACTCCGGCGGGCGGGCCGAAAGAGTAGAGTATAGTGAAAACAAGAGATTTGAAACGAACAAAAAAATAGGGTTACCTTGGACGCTTTGTTTCAGAAGAAAGTTGAGAAATTCGTGACTGAATCTGAAGGGAGGCAAGCAATTCTTCATTGCGTTTTATATTCTCAATCCTCCGCCTTTCGTAATCCGTCAATTTCTTCGCCGACATTGCAATATTATTTTTTGGGGAAGGCAAGTAAGTTACTGGAGAACAATATATGGAGTATTTATTTACTCTGCCGCCACAAATACAATGGCGGGAAATAATCTCTAAATCTACGTGGTCCATTTCGTGGCCACGGATTTTTGGCACTATGACCAAGGAGAAGTCTTAATTAACAAACCATTATTCCTCTCCTATAAATTCAGTAATAAGTAGGGTGGGTATATGTGGTAGTTAAGTATGGATATATATGTATTTTATATAAATTCAAATACCTACATATATTACTATACCAAACTTATTCAAAAATTGTCAACGTCATATAATATTTTCTCAACATAACACATCTTTTTATTAATACAAACAAAAGTCCATTTATGCATAAACAGAATCATCATCATCTTCATGATCCATCAACTTCCAATATCCATCATCTTGTTGTACCATTCCATTATTCTTCTCAACCCACCAACAAGTTGGTACACAATATTCATCCTTCAATGCATTTAAATGCTTATTAACGAGCGAAATATCTCGTCCTACTTCAAGCTTAAATCCACCATTAGCCCCTTGATATCCAGCAACTCCATGCATATAAGCTTCTAAGCTATGCCAGCTTCTTATATCTCCAGGTACTTTTAAATACTTTGATTTTGTTGTATCAATACCTAGTTCAACTCCGATTTCTGAATAGTCTATCAAGGGATAATTTGGAATTATGTCAAGGCAATTTGTAACGCGTAAAATTCTAAGATTTTCTAGCTTAGAAAATGCATTTACAAAATTTGAATTTCCCACTCGTGGACTTGCAAATAAAATCGCTGTCACTAGACATCCTTTATTGAATCCATTCACAACTATGTCAATCGCGTTAAGCGTTCCAACTGCTGCCCCCATGCTATGCCCTGTTATTGTTATGCTCATTTTCTCACTTTTGTACTCTTCTACCAATCTCTTTACTTCCTTAACCACCTAATAACAAAATCATGTGAGCAATCAAACATGTTCATAGATGAGAGTATTTAATATCATGAATATTTACCTGGTCTCTAACACTTGTGTTATTGAAAGGTGATCGTGGATCATCTGAAGTATAAATTGAGTACCAGCCTCGATGTATTTGAGGGTCAGTATTACCTCTAAAGATTTCGGGTGCTGAAACTTGAAAAAAATCAAGATCATTTACCCAATCCAATGTTTGAACTGTTCCTCTCCATGAAATAAGAATTTCTCTTCTTCCTAATGCTATTTTTCCCTCATCTGTACACACCGCGATGAAACCTATCCAATTTGATTCCTTGCTCCATGACTCCCTTGACAATGATTTTACTATAAACGCTTCAGGTACCTGGATGAATGGAATAATTAGAAAACCACTACTTATTCTTTTGAATTATTCAAAAAAATATATAACCTGAATTGAAGATGTTGCGTATAAATATTTTGTTACGCGATACTTGAAGGGATTGTTGTGATCTTTGTCGAGTCCTACTTTTGTGAAGAAATTATTCCTGGAATATCGATTATTCCCTGCATTTTTGGAAGCCTTGTTAGAATTGAAGTTGTCATAACTTGCTTGAGCCATTTCTCCATAGTGAATAATATATCGACGTAGATTGTAGTCTAAAGGATCCATAAGGCCTTCCCAGTTGTTCTTTCCACTAAGAAGCATCCATCTTTTTGCTATACTACTATCTTTCTTCTCTGTGTTTTTCTTCATTTTTCTTTTGAACCAATTCCTCATTGAACCTTTTGATATAAGTGATATACACAGACTTTTAATATGAACCCTCAAGTTGGACACATATATACGTGAAATATTGTAGAAAATTATACCAAAGTCTGAATCATAATTTCATCAAGAACTTATTCTATGTTTTGTAGTTGCTTCTTTACTACTCCAAATTGAAATCGTTAAAATATAATACTTTTCTCTGTCTCAATTTACTGACTTATTTTTTTTTAAGTAACCGTTTAGCTTTAAAATGTCTATTTTAGCTTTAATGAAATGATTTATAAATAAATATATTTCTTTCATTCATTATAGACCACAAATTTTATAAATCTTTATTTCTTTCTTAAACTCCGTACTGAATTAAACTACCAATAATATATTTGGAAAGGTGACGCTCCTTGTACTCAAAGCTGCAGCCGGCACCACTGTATCACTTAGCTTCTAAAATAGGAATGTCCTTGCTTTAAAGTTAAAATAATAAGAAAGCAATATATGGAATAAAGATAGTGCTTGCATGTTAGACAAGGAAACTACAAGATTCATGAGTATTATTATTGGCTCTAATATTAGATGTTCCAAGAAATCGATATACTATATCATATACCGAGGTTTAATTAGGAATGTTAATGTGGCGAGTTGAGCTTTAATAAAAAAATAGATATCTCAATAATACAAGGCCATAGAAAAAATTTAATATCGAAAAATTATATTATATATATATTCATCAAATTCGATATTTATGATTGTATATATCCCCCGACGTAGAATTTTAGCTGAGTAGTGGCTGAAATTAATATTTAGCTTTAAATTTTGGTGGCTTATATACCCTAGAGGCCATAACTTACCTGCTACAAAAATAAAGATTTTATTTTTATTTTTATTTTTTGTATATAAAAATTTATAAGAATAAAAAGAGATAATTATTTATTATTATCTCTAAGTTAATACTATAATAATTTTTTTTTAATTAAGGAATTCCTTTTCATCCTTAAACAAAAATTATAGAGAATTTTTTTAAAATGTCAATATTTTAACATTTAAGAGATCTCATTAGCAACACTTTCAATATTTAGTAAAAATGTCAAATTTTAGTTTGTTATGTATCTTATTTATGTTTTTATTATTTGTTTTTATTTAAGGAATATAATTATTTAATAACAAAAGGGAGAGAATATTTCAAAAAAAGATAAGGATCACTTAATTTTCTAATAAGTTACATTTTCAAATAAAATTTAAACTTTGTTCTTTTTTTTTCTCCAGAATTTTTACCTATTTAAAATTATATTCATTCCACAATATAATCTATTTATATTTATTATAGTTTTTTATTAGTTTGTATTCATTCCAATAGGTATGTCGGATGTATCTATATAGTCATTTAAGAAATATATTTGTATTCATATTTGTTTTCCCTATATAGTTATTTTTTCTTCAAAAATCGTGTATGTATTCATTTCAATATGTATTTTATTTGAATTTCTATTTATTCTAGTTTTTATTTAGAATTTTGTATAATAATATATAAAATACAAAAAATTAGTATGATGAAAAAGTGAATAAAATATAAAATTGAAAAGAAATAATTGAATATTTGGTGTACTCATTCTTAAATAAAATGCATAACTAGTTGACATACCTTTAGAATAAATACAAATTAGAAAAAAAAATGTTAAATTCAGAAACAATGCAACATAATTTTTGAATGAATATAACTATTAATTGTAAAAATACATACTAACTAAAACAATATCAAAATTCAATATATACCTCCAAATTTATGAATACAAAAAACAATAAAAATATGAAATACAAAAATAAATACTAACTGTGGTATATTGACATAACTATCATAAAAAAACAAAATACAAAATGAATTAAATATATGAAATACAATTCCAAATCTATGGATACACATACAATAAAACAATGAAATACAAAAATACATACGGACTAAAACAGAACAAAATTCAATATACACTTTCAAATCTATGAACACAAAAACCATTAAAACTATGAAACATACACAATCAAACTCATATAATGTGTTACATTGACATAACTAACACACACACAAAAAAAAACAGAACACAAAATACAATAAATATATGAAATACAAAAATGAATACTAACTGTAACATAATAAAAATTCCATATACACTTCCAAATGCATTGTAACATGAATTTTTTTGAATCTTAAAAGTTACTAAACAAATTAAACTAAACATGCAAGACACAGAACATGCAAAAAAAAAACCTCTTCTCCCATAAATTGGTCTTCTTCAACTTCATGGTTATGAATTTGTGTGGGATTTTGCACATCGACGGATTCATGCATTTTTCCCCATCGTGTATCCTGCTTAGATTTAGAAGCGGAACCTACATTATTGTTTAATTCTTGAGTGAAAAAAATTAAATGATGAAAAATCGGAAGAACTTTAATTATTTTGTCCAATACCTCTAGCAACTCTCTTGAAAACGTCCATTGAAGAGAGAATTATGTAGTCTCAAACCCTAAAAAATGTTTAACAATAACAACAAAACAAAAAAGAATTAAAAAAACAACACTAAATTCAGTAAGTAAATAAATGAGAAATCTGAAAAACGTAATACCCAAATCAATGTTAATCTTTAAATCAAATTTTGCAACAAAATTAAATGAGAATAATAGAAAATATTAATATATTGAATAAAAAATCTATGGAATTAATTTGGAAGAATGTTAGAGAGAGAAAATGAAAAGAAGAGTAAGAAAAGAGAGAAAAATCTGGGGATTTGATTAGTAAGAAAGTAAGAGAGAGAAATTGATAAGCTTAAGAAAAGAGAGAGAAAAATTAAAATGACATTAATATCTATCCAATTACATAAATATAGGAAAATGTGTAATTTATATGAGAGAGAAAAAAGGGTGTAAGTAATGAGAGAGAAAATATTAATAATATCAGAATAACTATAAAATAATGACATTTTTGACATGTTTACTAATATTATTAAAGTATGGATATTATCACTAAATAAGTTGATTTTTTTTTACTAGTTAGCTAAATTTCCCAAAATTATATCATAAAAAGAATATCATATCTTTCTTTCTTTCTTTCTCTATAAGCATTATATTTATATATATACACACACGTATACTATCATTTGTTGGCTAAGTTTGTCATTCGTTATATTATCCCATTAAGAATACCTCCACAGGTTTGAAACAACCCAATTCTCTCTATTTCATTCTGTTAATAATAAAATGTTAATTTTGTTACGTTTCAAAATAGTAGGAGTATTTTTAGTCGGATTGTATAGCGAAGGAAATGATCTTTTTACCTTATTTTAAGGCGGAATGGTCTGGTGTATCCTCGTACTTGTATCAGTTTGTATTTTGAGTATTCATACATAGTTTTTTGTCATCTGGACTCTTGAACTCAACCAAAATGAGATTTTTAAATCTTTCTGACCATATGTGCATCTCACTCTCCCTTACATAGATGACATGTTATATCGATGTCATATATATTAATGTCAAGTCATAATTTTCTTCATTATAATTTTTTAATTATTAGTAAAAATATTAAATGAAAGACAAATTTAAAAAAAAATCTATTTTATCAAATAAAATAAAATAATTATTTTTATACACCTTTCCTCCACCTTCCCTAACCCACTATCACTGTCAAAACTCCACCATCTCCATATCCCCATTTTTCTTTCTTCATTTTTTTCACAATCCATCAATCTGATGAAGTCAGTAGAATACACATCCCCACTAGTGCCATTTTAATTTATTATTGACATTTCTAATCCTCCCTATTTTCACTAATTCACCATCAAGTCAGCGTCGTAAAATCCATTAGAATCCAATTGAAAAACCCAATATAGCATTTACGATTTTCCGGCATGGGTAGCAATATAAACTGATCGGAAAAGGTACAGGATCTCGTCGATGCCGGAGAAATCGATGGAGCCATTGCGTCGTCTCCATTTTTGATGGCAGAGTCTCCATTTTTGCCCGCGTCATCGCCATTTTTATCGGCGAAATCAAAGTAACAACAACCTAAGTCATCTAACAACCACAATAACAACAGCCAAGCCACCTACTACCAGATCTGACTAAACTTTTCATAATCCAATGCTTATTACTATTTCACACCCCAAATTGGTTACAAATACAAGAATAATTTTGACTCCAAAAGAGGTCAAATTACTCATTAGAGATATCAACAACTCCACTAATTTCTGATTTTTCTTTGCTTATTATGTTCAAATTTTTTTGCCCAATTTAATTTTTTATTTAGGATAACAAAAAAAAATAAGAAAGAAGTTGAAAAGGAGCAAGGAAAGGCAGAAAGATAGAAATTGAGGTCTGGAAGGGGAAGAAGAGGGAAAATGATGATTAAGAGGAAAAAAATAGGGATGGGTGGGGGAAAGAAGAAATAAGTGAAAGAAAAATGAAGATAAATAACAATATGGTGTGGATAATAAAGAAAAATAGGTTGGGGTTAGGGTGGCTGGAAAATAGGTAGTGTAGGAAAGAAGATAGATGTAGAAGTTTTTTTCCTTTTTGAATTTTTTTTTTTTAAAAAAATTTAATAACTTAAAAGTAAAAGTTAAAATTTTAAATATCATGTTGACTTGCCTTTGCAGGTGTGTGACTACACTCTCTTGCCAACTCATCTATTTTAATGCCACATAAGGATGGTCAATGGTCAGAGGGGTTTACTATGTTGTGTTATGTTGAGTATAAGGGTTCAGCTGACAAAATGTAAAGTTGAAGAGTCCACAATACAAACTGATACAAGTATAAGGGTCTACCAGACCATTCCGCCTTATTTTAATAGCACTCCTTATTATCATAGCATAAACTTCTTATAGCTAAGAACCATGTCTTTTAATGGTGCAAATATAATTTATGAGCAAATTATATTATCTTTGCTGATACCCACCTCGAAGTGAAATGTTATCAATGTTGTACTGAAGGCGGGGCCTCTTACAGCTAGTATAATGTCTTCTGCCTATCTGTATTCTAAGAATGTTCTCTTGCCCTAGGTGTTCGTCATGGTCGCGGTAAAGGTTTGTTGGAGCCTGGTCGAGAAGTTCAGATGTTCATCATGAGGGACAAGCAGTGCAAGAGGAAAGTTTCGTCATGGATATAGGTTTCTTAATCCTAAGGAAACAAGAGATCTAAAATCTTTGTAAGTCCTAAACATGCCTGCTCCACAGCCCTCACATGACTCACAATCTGGTAAGAGGTAGACCTCTCCAACGCCAATCGAAGTGGCAAGGCCAACACTCTGATGAACCTCTGACTCAACTCTCGATCTAAAGGAAACAATGTGGGCTAAGCCTCGTCCACTCAAGAAATCCAACACATAGTCAGAAACAGACAATGAACACTGTTGGGGACCACTCAATCAAATTCTGCTCTAAGAAGCATCGACTGCACCAAGAACTGCACCTGTCTGTGGTGCACCATAGAAGAAGTTTGGACCTCCTACAAGTGAATATCGAGGAACCGAGGTAGTCAATGATCCTATTGAAGCTTGAACTGCCCCTTGATTCTCTGAATGCCGAAGAATGCATCTGAGCTCAAGCTTCAAGCCCGACTGAGGCTTTTTAGTTCAAACACATGCTAAAAATGTGGTAGGATATGCTGATACTGTCCATCGAATCTTTCATGCAATAGAGTTTAATCGAAGCTAAAACACAAGATAAGAAGCCAAGAACATAATTTCCTTATAATGCCCTATAGTCCCTTGAAGATAGAATAAAAACATCTCCGCACCGATCTGTAGGACTCTACTAAACATTTTCCCTCATACCAAGGATGCCAGACAATCTGAAGCTCTGATACCAACTTGTCACGACCTGATTCCCTGAGTTATGATGAAACCTATTATTACCCACCAATAGGTAAGCCAATTCGTAACCCATAATATTAAGTAATGAGTATGAGGATAGAAACAAACAAAAACAATAATCTAAACAACAGAATAAGATAAAAGTGGAAGCAAACCCAAAATATATATAAAAGATCCCTCCCAAAACATGGAAGTCACAAGTACAGAGTTGTTCTAACTAAAGAGTACAAGTACCTAAGTAGACCAAAAGCAAAACTTGTCTCAAAATATAAAAAACTAGCTATACAATATATAGGAGACAAAAAAGTCAAGAACGCCAAGTGCTCACACTCGCCTCCGATCCACAAAGCTGCCATCTCGAATGATTATCGATGGTATATGGTACTAGGACCTACATCACAAAATAAATACAGAGTATAACATGAGTACCAACACAATGGTACTCAGCAGACATCATAGACCTACTGAAAAAAGGTAAAAACAATATGAAGATATAATCTAGACACAAAAAAGGGGTCAAAGTAGAATTTAAAGAAAAGCGCACAAGCATATTAGAAATGAGGACTAAGTACAATTAAATAAATCTAATTGGACTTCACAAGTCTAGAAGATATACTCATAACAAGTTTAAATAAAACACGAACAGACCCCCACAAGCCCGATCAATATACATAATAGCTAACTACTAAGATTGAAGCACAGTGAATGGGGCCAGCAAACCAACCAATAAGCTCTCAGAGGCGTCAGCTTCCCAACAAGCAAGAGTAAACCCGGAGGCGTCAATAGAACCAAAGAGAGGCTGCCTAGCCAACCATTAACCTCCCAGGGACGTCAGCCTTCTAGATAGCAAGAGGAAAATTGGAGGCGTCAATAATACCGTGTCTTTGACTGTGAAGGATCGTTTGACCCAAAGATTAATAATGCAAGGATTAATAATGCTGGGATTAGTAATGCAGGGATTAATAGTACAAAGATTTTTCATGCATGGATTATTTTTACCAAGTGTTTGGTTCATTGTTTTCCACCTCATCTTGTCTTTGGATTAAACTATATAAAAAACTCCTTTCCAGTTATACCCTTGAATTATTATGCAATTGGGGTAATGTAAATAATTGTCGGACAATAATTTTTTTTATGCCTTCTAACTAGCTATGAAAAGAACAATTTTCTTGTTATGTTTGCCTTTTTTTACTTAAATTATTTGAGAATAAATAATTGTCATCTTAGTAAATTGATCACTTACAAATGTCAATTTTCAATTTAAAAAAATGATAAACAATCAACTTTTAAATTGAAAAGACGGTAAACAATGATAAAACTAAATAAATCATCTACATTTTCGCATAAAATTGTAAGTTGTAACTTAAATATGTATTCAATTTTATAAATTGTTCAAAATACAAAATATTAGAAAACCGCACAAACATTTTAATTATTTTGTTTATTTCTTGATTTTATGTTTTATGGTTGTGCTAGTAAGTTTATTTAAATAAATAAGCTTACAAATTATTTAGAGAGAGTTGTTTGATACAAATTATTCTCCCTAAATAATTTGTAAGCTAATTTATTTAAATAAATTTACTAGGACAATCATAAAACATAAAATCAAGAAAATAAACAAAATAATTAAAATGTTTTGAAGGATATTTTTGTCTTTAATAGACTTATCCCATGGTATTATATCCCATGTAAAGCAAATACCTCCACATAGAAGTTATTAGTAATACATCATATAATAACATGTAGGAGGAATAAAAAATCCATTGATTAGTTATACATAGACCTAATTTCCAACCAAACATAGTACTAAATAATACCATCTATAATACATGGAGTATTTGTTTTAATTCGGCCTACCAAACGACCCCTAAGTAACTATTCAAGGCCACCCAACCAGCGAGTAAACTCTTAGGGGTGTCAGATACCCAACTAACAAGAGTAAACCGGGGGGCATGACGACTCCAAAGAGGATTTCACTGCAACCAACAATAATGCCATTGTGGAACAACGTCTAATCACAAGTAACCCGCACAACGCTCCATGCTTGAAGCAGCTTCAATATGAAGTCGCGTAGAGAAGCGTGAAACCTTAGGTGTCGGCGTGTCGCAATGGGGCCGTAGAAAGAGGAAGAGAGGGTGGAAGGTCGTCAAAGCAGGGTCAATGAATAAACTAAGGCTCAGTTTATTAAACTTAATTTTTCTACACCAGACAAAAAGGATCTAAGTCGGCCAGATCGACATCAGAGCAGAAACAAGGCCAAAAGGCTATAAATGCCGCGAGTCTATGGCAAACACTAGTATAAACCTATACTAAGGCCAAACATGTTCAATTATACAATACCGATAACATACAAGTCAACTCACAAGATAGGAATACACAAAAAAACCCGACTAGTATATATTGTCCTAATCCCGAAATAATACCAAATCAAGCCTAATATATGGTTTTTTAAAAAAGGAATAAGAACAACTAGGTTGCAATGAGATCCCCTCATGCGATCACAACACATCAAACCACACCTTTGCGATAACGAGGGATGGCCCCGTAATCACGATGAACAAAAATAGTTGCACAAGACAATAATATCATCAACTCACAAGACTCAACAAAAATCACCAAATGAATCCTCGATATTTGTTCGAAACTTTGAGTACACAAACCACATATGCTACCCAACCAAACTCGACACCAAACTGCCATTAGAACCTCTAAAATTTCAATCAAGACCTCACTTAGGCCTACAACCATCCCCTGGTTTCAATGGATTCATCAAAATCTTAACCGAATGCCCAAACTCCAAATATTGGCAAAAGTGAACTCATAGTCTAAATTCACTTAACTTCCAAATCAAGAGCTCAAATATACGAAATAACTCTGAAACAAAAAATGTCAACACTCCTAGATCAATTCCACATTATAGAGCTGATGAAATTGAAGAAATCCTATTCCGAGACTCGAAAATCTAGTTGTTGCCATAAACCACTTTTAACAACTAACCTTCCAAAAACTACAACTTTTTTTTTTTTATCAAATTCAAAACCAACTTCTCGAGCTCTTTTTCTCAAAGATTCGACCTAGGGGAATTTTAAGGAGTCAATCCTTTTTAGATTGAGATTTGAAATCTCTCAAATATATTAAACTCGAAATTCCACCTTGCAGGTGTTATCTGTAGCGCTCACCTACTTCGTCGTGGTGCATCCAGTGTAGCGGTCCTCTGATCATGAACTTTACTCTCATTGCGTAATACAAATGTGTTAAGAACGGAGCAATGGTGACAAGGAATGTTTTAATTCCTTCGACTGCATCGTAATATGTTCAATAACAACGATATGGATCGTTATAAAATAATTTCACCAAGAATCTAAAAGGAATGAAGAAAATAGTAAATTTATTGAAAAGGAAAATAAAATAATAAGAACCAGATATTAGTCCGAGATTTGCGAGAAAGAAAATTAATTAAAGCCTCTTAATATTCACTCATTTTATTTAAAACTCTCTATCCCTTTTTCCCTCATTTATCCATTCCCTTGAGAGTTTCTTACCTCATCTTTTTTTCTTTCCTTTTTTTTTTTTTATCTTTTTTATCTTTATCTTTTATCCTTCTGAAACTCAAGGGGAATGCTTCTCCCTTCATTACCTGATCTCAACATTCAAGTGAGTTTAATTTCTTTTTAATCTTTATATGATATATGACATTGTATTAATTGTATGTACATATTTTGACGTTTACATTTATGGTGATGAAATATTGGGTTAGATATTTTTCATTTCATTATTTAATAGGATTATTTATATGATGGAACTTATGAATTATGTAGATAAAGAATGAAGAAATATAAATGTTTTTCTATGTAATTTAACGAATGTTTGGCTTGGTAGTTCAATTGATGTTACAAGATTAGGATTACATAAAGCTACATATGATTATTTCCATTATCATCATTATCATCATATATTACTAAAAGTATGAACAAAAAAATTAAAAGTTGAATTACGGCTTTACCCTTTTTATAAATTAAATTGTTATAAAATAATTAAATATTTGATTGTATAAATTTAATTAATTATTAATGACTTTTAGACTTCCTAAGATTAATTTCTAATTAAATATCTAATTTATTAATATTTATCATCTATAATCTATATGTATATAATAATTATAATTTTTTTTTAAATTCTTTACCTAAATTTCTTTACTTTTCCTCTTCTTTACCTAAATGTTTCTCTCATGAATAATATAATTAATGTGGATAAAGTATTATTCTTTATGATAAATAACGAAATTTAATAATTTAAAGGGTGCAAATCTACAAAATGGAGAAGCATATTAATAATGTCCACTTGATTATTATTAAAGAATGACTAGCTTCACAAATTTAAATTTATTGATGCTTAATTACATGATAGGAACTTTAGTTGTTCTTTCCACATTGTTTTGCTAACTTTTTTTTTTCTTCATATTCTTCATTTATTTATTATTATTTTCTAATTACTTATTCAACTTTTATACTCTTAATATTCATAACTCTCATCTTTTCATATTCAAAACCTCCAAATATTTAAACTAAAACTTTAAGAAATCTTTTGATATTCCTCCTATTCTATTTATATGAATTCAACTTCTTTATCTCATGAAATTCCTACCAATATTATTAGGTTATTATTTTTATTCTATAGTAAAAGTAGACGATGAAGACTCTTGAATTTTAATAGGATATGAAAGGAGTCGATAAGAACTCAGAGAGTTATGTACTAATTTTGTACTTATTTTTTCATCTATATATACATCAGTCTTATAAGAATAATGTTTATATTGTATTTTTTTTAAATCTGCTTCTTTTTGTCTTTTTTTCTCTCTATTAGACTTCTTAATTTAGTTTTCTATTAATGTTTTATTGCATAAGTCTTTATTCTTATTTTGTAATTGTTATATTGTATGATTCATTACAATTTTTACATATATATTTTCATGAAATTTTAGTCATTCTAACGTATCTATAAAATTCACATGAAACACACGTGCAAAGACGTGCTCAGAAACTAGTAGAACATATAACACACTCAGAGGTGGACATTCATTTTCTGTTCGTACCTTTAAATTGCAACAGGACCTACTCTTATCCATATCTCCTCTAAAATTTGCATCAGTGTATCCCCTTCATTTCATGTCTTGCCCTTGTCGTAAGACACATAGTTAGAGTTGTGATCTTTCTATAGTCGTTTTGCAACTTCCGAGCTCGGCCCCTAGAGCGTACGGAACTTTGTCGTCTACCTCTTTCTCTACCCCTCACTCTTCCTCTTTACCAAACCACAGCCTCAACAGCTGGTTTGTCAACCCTCGCTTCTCCTTTGTGTGTTCTCACCATATGCTAGAAAAGAATGAATGAGTCAGATACAGATTGAATTACCAGATATCAATTTGAATCAAGTTATATAACACAAAGAAAAGAAAGAAGTTGAAATTTCCTCGTGTCTAATAGCCTCTCGAAGAAAACTATAGTCATCCACGAACCATTTTTCAAAACTCAACAAGACATGTTCTTGTACAACGAGATAGATATACAGAAGGCTTTGATACCAACTTTTTCACAATTAAAATGGTGGTGAGCGACACCCACACAAATCCGCCAATGAGTAAACTGTCTAAACCAAATCTTAACCAAATTCATTAACCAATTTTAGATAGAATATAATCTGATTACAACAAAATCCATAATGTTTGTAAAACCACCAAAGTATATGTGTGAAAATAATCCACTACAATTCTCAAGAACCGAACAAAAGATGGACAAGGACTACTACGAGAATCCACGAAAGCCTGAAAATGAAGTGCTCAATCTAGATAAAAAATTGTTGTCATGCGCTAGAGGTACACATCTTAGGATCTCTGGAATATGTTTTTGCACTCAACAAAAAAAGAGTACAGGGTAGTATCAGTACAGACCAGTGTAATTTCATCTTACAAGTGTAATTTCATTAATCTCATTATTGATATAATACACTATAAGACTCACGTATCAAACATTAAGGTGTCCACACATGCTAAGGGACTTATTTAAGATCATCTAGACATGACTTGAAGGGGATCAACTTTGTTCATTTACTATACGTGGTACTCAACTTAACCCTCCACATATATATCACTGCTTATCTGAAACCTTACCTAGGAGTCAAGTTACTCATCAACAGAAAGATAATAGTTATCCTTTAATTCTCTCACACATTATAATAAATGATCAGTTTCACCATCTCTCATGATACAAATATTATAAGTACACTTGCAACACAAAGTAATTCATTCAAATTTATCATTTAGTAGTTTTTTTTTGCTTTCTGGAACAGGATTGGAAGAAAATGCTGAGGCATGTCTTGTTAGTTTGCTTGATGATCCAATGCACTATAGCTGATGCGAAACATAAAAAGGGTACTGCAGTTCCTCTTGCTAAACGAAAATGGTTGACTCTACATGGTGATGAACCAGTAGTAGTTGCAAATGGGGGATTTTCGGGACTTTATCCCTCACAAACAGATATAGCATTTAGAAATGTATTTGGAAAGAATGGTACTGTCTTCCTATGTGATCTTCATATGAGTCGTGATGGACACGGATTTTGTCTCTCACAATTAAACATCCAGAATACAACAAATGCAGCCGATGCTTTTCCAGATCGTAGAAAAACCTACATTGTTAATGGAAAAGAACTTCAAGGATGGTTTGCATTGGACTTCACAAGTGATGAGATGTTAAGTAAATTGGTTGGTAAGAGACAACTTATGCATGTAAATGCTTATATATATATGGTACTGCTCATACTAATATTTGTACTCGACTTTGTTTTCCAGTGACACAATCGATATTCAGCAGATCCGATTTATTTGATTTTTCATCACCATATCCAACTGACCTATTTTTAGAGGAAAACAATAATACTCAACTATGGATCAATGCTGAGGTGTTTATCACTCCCTTTCTTTCTCATTGTTGAAACATTTTATGAAATGCATTTTAAATCCTATTGTCAGTTAAATGACTTATTTTTTTTTTTTACCAAAATTGTATTACAGTATCCGGCATTCTACAACCAGCACAATCTAAGTTTAGTTGATAAAATCAAACAACTCTTGGAGGTAAAGAAGGATATCTCTTACATATCGTCTTCAGATATTGGTTTCTTGAAAAGAATGGGACCAGTTGTGCGTGGTCTCAAAACGAAGTTAATGTTCAAGTTTCCTGTTGATAGAAGCACAGTTGAACCAACAACAAATAAACGATATGCTTCACTATTAACAAAGTTTTCAATGATCAAGAAATTTGCTGCAGGAATCGTTGTACCAAGAGAGTACATATGGCCCGTCAATAGAGGTCGTCATTTGAAGTCTAGTACCAATCTAGTGGCTAAAGCTCATAAACAAGGCGTTCAAGTTTTTGCTTATGGATTCGCAAATGACAACTATTTGCCTTACAACTACAGTTATGATCCACAAAGAGAGTATCTGCAATTCGTTGACAACTCAAAGTTCGCTGTCGACGGTGTGGTCACAGACTTTGCTACGTCAGCATCAATCGCTATTGGTGAGAATTTTTTTCATAAGATCAAGAGGAAATACAAGATCATTACGTCTCACAATTGTTTCTTCTGACTGCAGCTTGCTTGGCAGGGAGTCGGAATGCTTCAAGGAGAGTCCATAGTATGAAAATTGAATCTCTCTGTGCAATGAAGTAGTAGATAGAGTTCCTATAATACTTTTGGAAAAGGTGATTTCTAAATTCTGTTGTGAAATTTGAATTGGCAGCTCTGATAATTACTGCAAATGGAGCAAGTGGAGATTATCCAGGATCAACCGATCTTGCCTATCAAAAAGCAGTAGATGATGGTGCTGACATAATCGATTGTTCTGTCCAAATGACAAAAGACGGAGTTGCATTCTGCTTGCCTTCAGTTGACCTCATCTCAACCACCACTGCATCCGGACCTTTCATGAGTCGATCGACTAAGGTTGAGGCACTCCAATCCTCTATGGGGATTTTCTCTTTCGATTTTACATGGGAAGAAATTCAGTCATTGAAACGTGAGTGATCAATCGATCCACCTCTCTCAAGACTATAATATTTCAAATATTTGTTTTTTTCTTTTTCTCAAATTTAGTTCTCTTCTTCTCTCTTTAATTGTCCTGGACACAGCTCAAATGTTTAGTGAATTTAACGGAGAATTGGCAAGGGATCCAGCACGCAAGAATATGGGGAAGTTTGTAACTCTCTCGGATTTCTTGGAATTCGCCAAGGCAAAGGCAGTTTCTGGAGTTCTCATCAACATAGAAGTAATTTTCTTATAATCTACTATATATATATATATATATATACAGAGTTATTAATAATTGCAACTTGGTTGTGTTGTAGAATGTTGCCTTCCTTGCCACCAACAAGGATCTCGACATTGTGGGTGCTGTCACGACTGCTTTAAGCAACGCCACACTTGATAAGCAATCAACTCAGAAGGTTCTGATCATGTCAGGTGAAAGTTCAGTTCTAGACAAATTCAAGGATATCTCGACTTACCAAAAAGTACTTCACATTAAGAAGAAGGTTGAGTTTGTAACGAATGAGACAGCATTAGAAATCAAGAAGCATGCGGATGCAGTACTTTTACATAAACATTCCTTATACACACAATTTCGAGGAGAGGGTTTTACTTTGAACTTGACCAACCTTATTGAATGTATGCATTGGGCCAATATTAGTGTCTATGCTGGAACTGTTTTGAATGAATTCCAAGATATTTACATGGATTTTAACTCCGATCCATATACCTTGATCCATAACCTCATTTACTATGGTGCGGATGGAATTATAACGCAGTACCCAAGAACAGCAAATGCATACACCAGTAAGTAAATCAACACTCAAATTTATGTAATCGAATTAATTGTGTAGATACAAAAATCAGTTTATAATTCTTTGTTGGCACAGGGAATTTGTGCACTGGGAATAAAGAGTCATATAGAATACCAGAGATAAATCCAGGGGAAGTGATAACGTATGCCCTCGATCCAAAAGAAGTAGAAGAGTACACGCCTCCCCCTCCAGAGTACTTGGAGACTAAAGACTTTGTTACTCCACCACTACCTCCTGTAGCTGCAATTGCCAAGAAAAATGATCATGGAGGTTCTAATTCCAACTCCATTTTTTCTTTATGGTAATATATATATATATATATATATATATATATATAGGAAAAAAAACAAAAATGTAGCCACAACGTCTTACAAAGCGTCTCCTTTTGAAATTGTACGAAAAGTTACAGACATATTGCACTGATAGTGCTGTAAAATAACCGTTTATGAAGTACCAATATTAACTTTCAGACAAAATTTCAACGACTTATTCTATTCCTCACAAGGCAAAGATTATGTAAAATAGTCATAGTGGGAAAAAAGATGAAGTAAGACACATAAAAATTAGAGAGCAAGCTACATAAATCCCACTAGTTTAGGTTCTAATTACTAGGATTTCTGATTGTTTCAAGTATTGATTACTATACCATATTTCATCCTTTGGATATCGTTACTCGCCAAATACATGTATTTACCGGTTAGAATATTGGAGACACAATGAAGCAAGAACATGCATACATCACACAAACATAGAATCACAACCATCAAGAATGGTGAAAAACGAGTAAAAATTGCCTCGGGGTCGTTCCTTAACTCTAAAAGTAGAAAATTGCATAATGAGGTCGTTTTGGGGTATATTAACGATTTTAACTCGCATCCTGCCCACCATAGTGGCGGCGCCAGGTTGGTAGAATCCCCCGTCAGGGCGGGATTCACGAACAAATGAGCTCACTCAAGAATTTTCAAACCCCCATTTCATAACACACCTCTAACCTATGATACTCAGAAATTACCCTTTACGCTAAGTTTGATTTGCGGAGATGTACTCACTCAAATTCAATTTCGTAAAGTCGTTCGGATTCGTTAACGAGTTATCTAACTAGTCATGCATTCGAAATCATAAATGGTTCACTTGATTTGTACTAGATGTCTCTACACTTTAATGACTCCGATTTCCTCCAAATCAGGAAAGGATTGGAGAAATCTAATTACTACTAAAATTTTTTTTACAACCCAAATTTTCCCTCGTTAGCATTTCTATAACGACGGGAACAAGTCGTTGCAATAGATATCAATTTACCTATCACTTGTCCTAGAGTGACAAACTTAGGAAAATTACCTAAGGAAAAAAAGAGGTAGTACTTGATTCGACGAACAATGGAGGATACTTCTCTCGCATGTCCTTCTTGGTCTCCCAAGTAGCTTCCTTAACTGGGCGATGCTTCTATTGAACCTTCACGGACTTAATCTCCTTGGTTAGCTTGCGTACATCACGATCAAGAACAGCAATCGGTTCCTCCTCATATTGGAGGTCCTTGTCTAGCGAAATTGAGTCCCAATTAGTGATACAATCCCCCATCACCATGATACTTCTTCAACATGGATACATGGAATACCAGATTAACACTTGATAAATTAGGAAGTAGGGGTAACCTATATGCTACCGGAATGACACATTATATCAAATGGACCAATGTATCTAGGACTTAGCTTAGCCATCTTACCGAACCTCATCACCCCTTTCATGGGTGATATCTTAAGAAGAGCACTCTCTCCAATATGAAATTCCATACTTTTAACTTATTATGCACATACTTCTTTTGTCTACTCTAGGCTGGTAAATACTTAGCTTGAATATTCCTAACCTTGTCTTTGAGTGATCTACATATCCTCCCATATAATGCCTCAAATGGTGCCATATCAATGCTAGAGTGATAACTATTATTATAAGAGAATTTACACAAGGGTAAAAATTTATCCTAATATACTCCAAAATAAATCACATATGCTCTTAACATGTCTTCCAACACTTGAATAGTCCTCTCAGATGTCCATATGTCTGTGATGAAAAGCTGTACTAAAAGTGAGTTGGGTGCCCAATTCATTGTGCAATTTTTGCCAGAAATTGGAAGTGAATTGGGGACCACAATATGAGGTGATAGACAGGGGCACTCTTTGCAGCCTAACTTTACACACACCTTAGCCAACTGTTTCGCATTATAATCTATCTTTACCGGAATAAAATGGGATGACTTAGTCAATCTATCAACCACTACCCAAATAGAGTCAAACTTCCCCAAAGTCTTGGGAATACCAACTACAAATTCCATAGCTATTCTTTCCCACTTTCATTTCGGAATTGACATCCTTTAAAGAAACCTGTCGGTCTTCGCTGCTCATATTTCACTTATTGGTGATTTTGACATTTCACCACAAAATTTGTGATGTATTTCTTCATACCCGACCACCAATAAATTCGCTTAACATCTATATAAATCTTGGTCACACCCGGATGAATATAATATCTCGAACCAACAGATTCTGCCAACTACTTCTTGGATTAAGTCATCAACTCGAGGAACACAAATTATCCCTTTAACATTGAGTACACCATCCGCATCAAGAGTGACCTCTTGTGACTTACCATTCTCCATCTTCTCCTTGAGTTCGTTCAAATTTTTATTCTCATATTGTCTGGCTTGATCTCCTCAATGAAGGTGACCTTAACTTCAATGCTAGTTAACACCCCACCCTTTTTAGAGATTCCCAACTGCATGAACTTGGACTCTAAGGTCTAAATTTTCTTTGCTAAAGGTCGTTTGGTTACACTCAAGTAGGCTAAGCTACCCATACTTATCGCCTTTTGACTTAAGGCGTCAGCCACAACATTAGCCTTACCCGGATAGTATTGAAAGGCACATCATAATCCTTAATTAACTCCATCTATTTTCGATGTCTCAAATTTAAATTATTTTGAGTGAACACATGATGTAAACTACGATGATCGGTGAACATTTCACACTTCACACCATAGAGGTAATGTCACCAAATCTTCAGAGCGCACCACCACTTCCAACTCCAAATCATGCGTTGGGTAATTCCTCTTATGTACCTTTAATTGGCCTGAGGCATAAGCTATAACATTCTTAGTCTGCATCAACACATCACTCAAACCACAATGTGAATAATCACATTGAATGATAAAATCTTTACCTTCAACCTGTAATGCTAGAATGGGCGCAATGGTCCGAGAATGGGCGCAATTGTCAAGAGAGTTTTGAGATCTTGGAACTTTCTTCGCATCTTTCAGTCCATTCAAATGATATCTCCTTTTTCGTTAAATTAGTCAATTGAATATCAATGGAGGCAAAATTCTTAACAAACCAGCCATAATGGCCAGTGAGCCCCACAAAGCTCCTAACTTCCGTCACCGAACTAGGCCGAACCCAATTCTTAATCGCCTCAATCTTTTGAGGATCTACCACTACCCCTTCTTTTGAAACTACATGCCCCAAGAAAGCAACCGATTTTGACCAAAGTTCACACTTAAAAAATTTAGCATACAAATTTTGTTTCTTAAGAACACCAAGAAAAATACGAAGATGGTCGGCATACTCTTTCTCACTTTTCAAATAGACCAAAATATCATCAATAAATACTATCACAAATGAATCAAGAAAGGGTTTGAACACCCTATTCATCAAACTCATGAACATTGTAGGCGCATAAGTCAAACCAAAAGACAACCAAAAAGTCATAGTGCCCGTAACAAGTTCTAAGCGCAGTCTTAGTCACATCCTCTGGCCTAATTTTCAATTGATGGTAACCAAATGTTAGAGGAAACCACTGCCCCTTTTAATTTGTCAAACAGATCATCTATCTGGGGCAAGGCATATTGTTCCGAATAGTTACTCTATTTAATCCAGTAATATATACACATTCTCATGCTACCATCCTTCTTAACAAACAAAATCGGAGCAACCATGGGAAGCAATACAGTGAATAAATCCCTTATCAATAAACTCTTAGATTTGAGACTTAAACTCTCTTAATTTGCCGGAGCCATGCGATATGGAGGAATGGATATGGGGCGCATACCATGCTCTAAATCAATGCAAAAATCTATATCTCTATCTGGAGGCATACCAGACAAGTCACTGGGAAACACTTCACTAAATTAGGATACTACAGGAATAAACCCAATGGATGCAAGCCTTAATCTCAACATCCCTAATATGGGCCAAACAAGCCAAACAACCTTGCTCTACTATTTTACTAGCAGGATTGCAGGATATAATCTTAGATTACTTAGGCTTGAACACCCCTTCCTACTTAAGTTTTTCCCTTCCAGGAATTTCTAGAGTCACTGACTTAGTGTTACAATTCAATACAACATAATAGGGGAAAAACTAAGTCATGCCTAAGATTATATCAAAGTCAGTCGTATCCAAATCATCAAATCAGCCCAAGTCTGATATCCCATAAACAAAATAGGTCAAGCACAATAGACATGGATAACTATGACTAACTCTTCAAGTAGGGTAGAAAGATGAATAGGGGAATCAAGTACATCAAATATCATATCAAACTTTGAAGAAAATCTCATTGACACAAAAGAATTAGTTGAACTCGAATTAAACAATACATTAGACATCGGGTCACAAATAAGAATAGCCCATGTGATCACCACATAACATAGAACCCTATAATATTTACAAGCCACTTTCCTTCCTGGTTGCGCGTTACTTACCTCCACGACCTCACTGATTACCTCTTCGACCACATTCTGGATGTCCTCTACCATTATTACCGTTCCCTGGGGGGGTACCACTACTCTAAATGGCTATTGCGCAGGGTATAGCACGCGCGGGTAGGGGCAATCTGCTCTCATATGCAAAGTTCTCCACAATTATAGCAACTACGATCATAGGGTGTTTTTCTGCCCACCAGAAGCGTAACGCCTTGGGTATCCTGAAAATGATAAGATGAGTTTCTTGAATAGTGAGCTTTAGAGGCGAGCATAGCAGACTAAATTAGCTTGGCTACCAGTGTTGTCCTATGTAATCCCTTAGAATAGAAGCCCCGAGAATTTTTAGAATTCTTGGCTCTCTTAGCCAATTCCTTAGCCTGACTGTCTCGCGTCACCCCCTCCACTTTCTTCACATAGTTTGTCACCTCACTTAAGTTCCTCCCTACAGAAGTCACATGGACAGATAAAAATTCAACTTAAAATCCAATCCCCGAATAAATAACCGGATCCTCTCCTCCTCTATAGTCACCAATTGCGTAGCGTATCTATATAAAGCATGAGACTTGGCCTCATAAGCAGCCATAAACATCCCACCTTGATCCAATTCCATAAACTCATCTTTCTTGCGATCCCTCAAAGTTCTAGAATGAAGTTATAGAATTTGACCCAATTTGTATCACCTAGATAACAATTTGACCCAAGTTATAGAATGAAGGGAAACAAGAAAAATGTACTCGTTTCAGTAATCGAAATCAATGAACCTAGGTTTCGATACCAACTTTGTCATGACCTAGACTGTTGTTATTTTCACATACTAAACCTTTAGTGGGAAAACCACTACTACAGCCCAACTAAGCAATGAAACCGAAAACTAAGACAATTAAGTAATGAAAAAAAGTTCATTAACTAAATAAAGGCGGAATTTAAATACCTTGAATCTAAAGTTAATGTAACAAAACATCTAACAAGATCCATACATATAAAGAAGAAGGGATACATATCCAAACTAATGAACTATTCAACTATATAGAAAATTGTTTCACTCTGGAAAGGGTGGACATAGAAGAAAGAGAATCCCATGACAATCCGGAAGAATTGGCTCACCCTTGAATTCGAAATGATGATAAGTGATTTTCTAAGTGAGGTTTGTCAATAGTCACGTAAAATGCCCCGTACTCAACAAAAATAAGAGAAAGTGCAGTATCAGTACATTACCGCAGTGTACTAGTAGGATCACACAGCTATCCATTAGTGCAATATAAACAAATCAAATAACATTATAATCACATGCATATATATCAACATCTACAATACTATGAACATAAAAATCAATAATACGTTTCACATGCTCATTGCATAATTGGTACTCTCACGGAACCCAAACCTAAACTATTTGCTTGTTTGAATGTGGTAATCCGATCCCAAAAGTTATGTCGAAACATGAAAATCCAATTCATTATTATGCCGAAATGTGGCAACCAGATCCAAAGTATGCTGAAATGTGGCAGTCGATCCAAGTTAGTTATGCTTGAATGTGGAAGCCGATCCCAAACACATACTACAATCACAATCACAAGTATATCATCAAGATCATACATTTACATCATAATTTCATGAGAAGTATCTTTCATCTATCTCTTTACAACAAGTGTGATCAATATTGCAAAAAAATCATACATATACAAGTATCACAATGAAGCAAGAACATTCATACATCACACAAGTATAGAATCACAATCATCACCTGCCTCGAAATAAGTTTGAAACCCTAAGAAACTTGATCCTTCCCTTTCTAGATTCATTCCGCTTGATCTTGGTCTACAAATAGCCACAATAACACGGGAATAAATAAACCATCGCTAATTACCTGAAAATGTAACAATTCTATGAACCCTAGATCAAATTCATGATTTCAACTACCAATTTAGGGTAGTCTCCACCATAGAATCCATAAAAATACCCATTCCCATCATTATTTACTCATTCTATTACATTCTATGGATAAAAAATTAGATTCAGGGAATGAAAAGCTTACCTTTTACCCTCAAGAATGGTGAAAAATGAGTAAAAATTTCCCGGGGATCGTTACTTAGCTCTAAAAGTCGAAAAGTGCATAATGAGGTCATTTTGGGGTTTATTAACAACTTTAACTCGCGCCCTTCCCGCCACAGCGATACCCCTCCCGTCACAGCGGCGACACCAAGGCGGCAGAATCTCCCCCAGGGCGGGATTCTTGGACTAGTGAGCTCACTCAAGAATTTCCAAAACTCCATTTCACAACACACCTCTAACCCACGACGCAGATAAATTACCCTTTATGCTAAGTTTGATTTCGGAGATATACTCACTCAAATTCAATTCCTTAATGACGTATAGGTTTGTTAACGAGTTATCTAGCTACTCGTGTAAACGAAATCATAAATGATTCATCCGATTGTTACCAGATTTCTCTACACTTTAATGAATTTGATTTTCTCCAAATATAGATAGGGTTGGATAAATCCAATTACTACTATAATGACAGGAATATGTCGTTACAATAGGTGATTTATGTTCAATGAAAGATGATTTCACATCGAGAACTACTATACAGGAAAAAAATTATTTCCTACTTTAATTTTGATAAAGATTCAAATTAACTTGCTAAATAAATCAATTTGCAAATTTTTGATACCTTGAGTAGGTGGTTGTTGGGTTACAACCTCAACTACACTTGAAGCAACACATCCTTGTGATCCACCTAAAATAATCAAAGAATATTTTTCATTAGTTATTCATAAAACATGATTTTTAGTTAACATCAAAATTACCATTCAATGAAAGCCCTAAATTCAGTTTCACATTTTCATTCTCTACATTTGAAGTTCCGATGTTTTTTTCCAGCTTTCTCCATGTTAGCAAAACCTAAAATCCGAGAAAGATATTGAACTTCAAACAAAAAAGTTATAAAATGGAAAAATAAAAACTCAATGAAAGTTTATTGCAGAGAAACCATTAATCCATTTGGGAGCTTATAAAGGAGAAAATTTCTAGGTGGGAAGTTAGAAAAAACGTGAAGATATATTTCATTTCCATGGGTTTAGTAAAGTAATTAAATAGACATTGGAAATTAACACATGGTTGTTCTAGGAATAGCCTGACCACATGGTCTAACAAGGACTTTGGAAATTGAAGCCAAGAGGTAACTGTTTAATGGTGACACATATCACTTATAAATTCACTTTCTAACTTTTTTTGACCACTTTAAAAAGAAGGGAAGGTTGAATGTATTTTTCTATTGTATTTTATTGGGTCAATTTATTAAATGTTTATTATCCCATGATTTTTATTTTCAACATTATTGAATTTAATAGGGTAAACAATACTTTTTTTATTTGTTTAGGGCCTAATACATGCATTTTCATGAGTAATCAAAATTATTATCCTGCCAAATTTATGGCATCCGATGCATGTATCTGACTTATCTAGTTTTCAAATATATAAAAAGAAAAATAAAAAAATATATTTTAATTGGATTCAAAAGGAAAATTGGTGTGATAAAATATAAATGAGGGTGTATATCTTTTTCAAATATTTAAGAAGTAAATTATTATGTCAATGATGATTTTAACATAATTGTTGGTGAGATCCTTTGATTCCTCACCTTAATTGTAATCTCCTCCTTCATTTTTTATTTCCCAACCCTTTTTTTTAAAGTCAAAATATATTTAAAAATATCATATATTATCATGTCAAAAAAGAGTATCTTGTGATGTAACTTTGTTAGTTGGACATTAAAATTAGAATAAATAAAAAAATATGTGTAAATAAATTATAATTACAAGTAATCTTATTCCCAGTATTGATGTCTGAAAATTGCCCCCCCTTCTTAGCCCTGTTTGTTTCTCAACAAAAGAGAAGTAGCTTTTATTAAGAGATGTGATTTTTTTAAGAATTGTGACTTTTCCGAAAGGTGGTGTATTTTCGGAAAGGGTGTGATTATTTCAAAGGATTTTGAAATTTCTAAGGTCAAACCTCTTATGTTCCTTAAATGGATTATGTGGATTTATGTAATGATATGAGTAGGGTCTATGCCTATGTGAAGTATATAAGCTATGTTGTACTTATTGTAAAGGTTTATGAATATTACTATTAGGCATGATATATGGTTTCAAACCAAATGTCCTCTTAAAATGCATGTTTTTGCATGGTTTCCATACTTAGTGCATCCTTGTACTAACACCATTCTTCTTAACTTTTTTACACAAAGAGTAGGTTAGGGATACTTAAAGGATGTATCTAAAGTGAAGGGCTTGATAGATGTTTCCCAAGCTCAAGAAAGGGGTCCTTATGACTCAGGATTTCCTATGTTATATTTTATTTAAAGTATATGTAATGGCTTAGTTAATATGTTATGTAGATAAGGGTCGTGTCCCTATTATACTCTATTAATGTTGAGTCTAAGATAGCTAAAGAGACTTAGAGTCTAACTATGTATTATGACTTATATTTTTTTATATATATATATGAAGTGATGTTTCTAGCATATGATGTGCTATGAAAGTTTAAAATTTTTCCGCTAAATTTACGTATGACAATGCGATGAATGATGACTATGGGATTGTATAAGACCTCCGAGAGGTCAAGTACGCTATGTTACTTCTAGGTTTGCTCCCCGCTCATGACAGAAACCAAGACCAATTCTCTGGCAACTCTGGAAGTCTTATTTTTGAAAACTTACCTCAGGGCAAAGATTGAGACAAAATGTGAAGAAATTGATAGGATCATTCAACTACATGACACTCTTATTGTTCAAATTCTATCTCCATTGTCCCTAACAGATGTGTTCAGAACAACTATTCTCTCTAAACATTAGCAATACTACTGGACTTATGTTGACAAAATTCACTACTAAAAAACTGAGAAAAAAAAGAAGGATTGATAAGAGACGTACGACGTCGCTCATAATAATGACGATTTTTGAGACACTATCCGTCTTATTTAATAAAAATATTTTTTTAAAAAAATTATTTGACAAAAAGCGACTGACAATATCTCTTAGTCCCATATTCTTACTTTGAAATAATAATCAAAATAATAATATCATTGAAATAAGAAAAAAATATCAGTTTTAGCGGATTTTTTACCATATATATATATATATATATTTATTTATTTATTTATTTATTTATTTATTTATCTAACATAAATAGCGATGCCGTTCATCACTTTTATTAAAAATAATTATATATAAATTAAAATACTATACACACTGTTTGTCGCTTCCAATTTATTTTAGAATATTTTTTTTTAAAATAGCAACTGACAACGTCTTTATGTATGTTGCTTATTGGTTAAAAACATGGTAAACATTTTAAAAAAGGCGACAGACAACGTCTCTTTGTCCGTCACTTTTTGGTCAAAATATTGATCAACTATTTTGTAAAAAAGCTACTGACATAAAGACGCCCTCCGTCACTTTTCATTAAATATATAAAATACAAGTCACAAATTTTCCCCATTTCCCCCTTTCCCCGGTTTTGAAAATTCTCTCCTTCCTCCACGGTCGTTGCTAAAGCCGGAGAAATGATCCAACTGCCGCCTGCTTCTCCATTGCTTCCGGACCAGATGCCGTCGTCGCCGCATGCGCCTCATTCTCCTCTCTCTTCAACCTCTCCTTCTCCTAATTTAAGGTTTGGGTTTTTTAACTCATTATTTTTTTCGAATTAAGCTATATTTTTATCTTGTTAGCTATTTAATTGAAACCGTTTATTGAATTTGTGTTAATTGATTATTAGTTTGCATTAGAGATTAGTAGTTAGTGAGTGAATTTGTGTAGTTTTAGGATTAGTAATAATTAGGATAATTTAGGAGTAGTTTTTAAATTTTGATTTTAGGATAAGCTAGTTTGAATTAGAGATTTTGGGAGTAGTTTGAATTAGTGTATATATAGACTTGTTTGAATTTGGGTATTTATTGAGTTAATTAGTTTGATTTTGAGATTTTAGGACTATTTTGAATTTATGTTTTTAACATTAGTTTGAATTTGTAATTTAGGATTAGTTTGAGTTAGAAAATTTTGGGAATAGTTTGAATTTGGGTATTTAAAGAGTTGTTTGAATTTGGGTATTTCTTAACTTAATTAGTTTGATTTTGATATTTTAGGACTAGTTTCAATTTGTGATTTTAAGATTAGTTTGAATTATATTTGAGATTACTAATTGTTTGAAGTTGAGATTTTAGCACTAGTTTGATTTTGGGATTCTAGGAATATACTTTAAATTTGTCATTTTAAGACCAGTTTGAATTTAGAATTTATTAGGATTATTTTGAATTATATTTGATATTTTAAGACTAATAGTTTGAATTTGGGACACTAGCTAGCTAGTTTGAATTTGCAATTTTAGGGATTTGAATTACAACTAAATTAAAACTTATAATTAATGAATTTACTATAAATTAATTTAATTAGAAATCTGAACTTGAAATGTTGTTGACTTTAATTTATTAGAACTTAATTTTTATTCTTATTAGAATTTGGATTTTAGTTGAACTTAATTAGAATTTTGTAGCACTTGAAATATTATTGACCTTAATTAGTTTGAACTTATTATAAATTTATTAGACCAAACAAAGCATATTTTGAAGTTGAACTTAGATTTGAGCTTGAAATTAGAACGTGAACTTAGAATTTGAAGTTGAACTTGAAATTAGAAATTGAACTTGAACTTATAACTTGAAATTGATATTAGAACTTGAACTTGAACTTCGAATGTGAACTTGAACTTAGAATGTGAACTTGAAGTTGAACTTAGAATTCGAAGTTGAACTTAGACTTGAACGTGAAATTAGAGCTTGAATGTAGAATTTGAACTTCATCTTAGAACTTGAAATTAGAACTTGGACTTGAACTTATATAGAATTTGAAGTTGAACTTAGACTTGAACTTGAGACTAGAACATGAACTTGAACTAGTTAATTCAGAATTTAATATACCAAAGAAAATCTATCATGCAAAGCGTTTGCTGTCCAAGTTAGGATTGACGTTTGATAGAATTCATTGTTGTGTTAATGGTTGCTTTTTGTTTAACAAGACTGATAGTGAATTAGAAAATTGTAAGTTTTGTGGACATGCTCGTTATAAGAGGACTCCGGCTGGAAAGATGGTCCCAGTTCTGGCAATGCATTATCTACCTCTCAGTCCTAGGTTAAAAATGTTGTATGAATCAATGAGGTCTACCCCACATATGAGATGAATCGTGAATATCGAAGGCCTCAGAGTGTCTTGTCTCATCCATCTGATGATGAAGCATGGAAACATTTTGATAATGTATATCTTGATTTTTATAGTGAACCAAGAAATGTTAGATTGGGGTTGTATTCAGGTGGCTTCACACCATTCTCTAATGCAGCTTCACCTTATTCATGCTGGCTGATATTTCTTACTCATTTACCAGTCTAAGATCTCAATTGGTATTGTAATTTAAGGAGATTCTCATCGAAAATCTAGCTCAAAAGCAACCTTACGAACACTACTCAAAGTCTCGTATGAGCCTACAAAATCGGGAATAAACATCTCAAACTCCCTACACATCTCAAAGTGAGAGTTTCAAGTCAATCCAAATCATGAACATATAGAACACTCAACATTCACATCCATCACACACGGTAGTTCTAAACCATGGAGAATTTCACTTCTATCCTTTTTTTAAAAGTGTCTACTCACTCAACATCTCTAAGCATCACTTAAACACCAACATTCATCAAATCCTCTAATAAAACACATAACCATAACACAACCCACCTATACCAAAGGATATCATAGCCATAATTGACATTACTACTAACCTTTTTCTCCATAGATACTTGTAACATGAAACTTTCAAGTGGTCATATTTCTAAATACCATCAAATAAGGAATATGTGAGAGATCTTATAAAGTTAAACTCTATGGCACGACTTGAAGAATGAAGAAGTGAGATTTTCCTAACATCGAATAGCCTCATATTCATAAATGAGGCGATATTCTGTCACGACCCGAGAGCACCCCCGAGTCGTAACATAATAGTGTACTTGACCGCAAAGGGGTCTCATAAAATCCTCTTAGCATTCATAACATTCAATATAGGAAATAGAGAAGGATTAAAAACTTTATTAAAAACAAAACTATTGAAAATCTCATTTCATTATGCAAGAGGAAGAATAAGTCTCATATGGCCATCATTCAACAAACATAACAAGATAGGGTCATGACCCTTTACAATCGAAAATACTAAAGACGTCTATTACAAAGTTTCGACATAAAGTAACTAGAGACATAAAATCTTTTTCCTAGACATATAAGGAGATACCAAAAAGGTCTGGAGACAACTCTAGTCCCAAGCTTCACTAGAGAATGCAATCACTTACCGAAACTTACAATTGTAGTAAAAAATAGAAGAAGAATAGGGTTAGTACAATTAAGCACTAAGGATGATGACCATGCAAAAACATGCTAACATGGACATTTTGTTGAGAGTCATGCTTTTATGACATTTTGTAAAACTTCATGAACATTTGAACAATAAAGGCATAATATAAGACACAACAAACATTCAAGTCAGTATATCTCATTCAAACCATTACCTTTTCCTTATCACCTTCACCTTAATTAATCATGCTTCCACTGATATCAACATATACATTAGGTAGATCATTTAATCATCTTAGGCCTCTATCTAAAGTTACCCTAAGACCCACTTAAGTAAGACATAAAGTAGTAGCCCATACTATCTCTTCAAACCACACCTAAGTGTTCCTCAAGGCTATATTAGACAAGAACCTTTCCATTTCAACACACCATTCTAAGTAGCTCATTTCATCAATATAAGAGAGACATGCATCACGTTATAGGGATAAAAAGTCAACTTTCATTATTAGTTTTATTTAGAGGACTATCATACATTAGTGATGAAGACTTAGGGAACTCACTCAGGCACCTTCAAAGCGTACTCGTGCTATGTATAGATAGCAACCCATACTACTACCGACACATTTTAGTACCTATCAAGTAACTTTAGTGACATCCCACAGGATGGGAACGTGCATTAACCGACATATACCATGAGAGCTAAATCATGGAATCCGATGTTGTATCCCCACACCATAAAGAGGTGTTCTACTTGCCAAGGGTAGAACTAATACACATCCTATGTAGGAACGTAGTTTACGGGATACAAAAGATGTACATTGGACTCTATCCTAATATTGGGTAGAGCTACCATCTTAACCACATCCACTAGGTGCTTAGACGTTGTTCCAATAGAGTATTTGCATTAATAATATATAGATGTGCTTGAGAGGGCCACCAACATTAGGCCTACCAACCCAAGACACATACACATGAAGGGACACCACCTTTTAGTCTACCGCTCTAAGGTATATCATTTCCCACAAGAAGGAAACTACCATATTTATGTCTACCGCTTCAAGGTTTTACATTTACCTAGGGTTCTAGAATCATCATGAAGGGAAACCAACTTTAGGTCTACCGGTTCAACACATGGTCTAAAATACCTTATTAGTTATTCATAGGGAAGACACTAACTCAAGATATACATTCACCTCTACATACAATTTGACAAGAATAGGGTACCTAAGTCTACCGATTCAAAAATATTTAGTGAGAGTATACTTTCAATCACAATACATTCACATTTTCTATTAGTTCATCATTCTATACTTTAGATCACACACATTTTTTATATCACATTTCTCAATACAACATATTGTAATGCTTCACTTCCACAGACTATGACTTCCATTTCATAATCACAATGTACAAAGTAAGTAACACCTCCATCATATGTGGATTACTCATCAAGCTATCACAATTCTATATCAATTATACATTAACATGAAATTAGGTCAAACATGACCCTTCTATGTCTATAATCTTAATTCTTCAAGTAATCAACACTTAACCATAATTAGACATAGATAACAATACAAATCAATAATCTAAATCATTCTACACATGAATCCATCATCATTCATTCATAATCAATAAACCCACTTCTTAGGTCAAATTTGAGAAATTAAGAGGACTCATGGTTTCAGAGAATTTTTCATCTTAAATCATCAACTAAGCAACAATATAATCATAATTTATCGTTTGAAAATGTTTAATGTAAGAACCCATGAGATTGAGTGAAATTTAGGATTTTTCACAAACATTAGAAACTTGAAAATTATTTTTAAATTGACTTTAGGGTGAAACTAACCTTAGATAAAAATTCACCATACCTTATAATTTAAGATTCCCATGAAAATAACTTGAAAACTTGGAGAGATTGACCTTGAAACCTTGAGTTCTTCACCTCTAATGGAGTTTTCCTTGAGAAAGGGTTTTGGCGAAAAGAGGTTTCTAACTTTGGGGTTTTGAAAATAATAAAGTTAAAAATACCTTTTAAATTTTTAATACTCTTAAAATACATAAAACACCTAAAATAACCATCCATTTATTAGTTGGATCTTGGGGTGAATTTAAAATTCATCCCCTCACTTGGACGAACTGCACCAGATAATAGTTCACATCTACAGATCCAATCCACAGATTGTTGATTGATTGACGACTCACGTATTCCATCCGTAGTTATGGACTGAGGCTCTTAAATTGGAGCTAAGTCTCCCAAGACTAATTCTTGAAATAATGAGCCAGTCCATGAGATGTAGATCAATCTACTGGTCATGGTTTGCTTTTATAGGTCACCATTTTTGGCAGTTTCGGTGTTGAACTTAGGTTAATCCTCAAGGTCCCTTAGAGTGGTCCTTGGGAGTCGTGCCTAGACGTTTAACCCCTAAACAAGACATTCTAAGTACAAGAACCATTTAACTTGACATTAACCTCCAAACGACACTCCAGAACTCAACTACAAGACTTTACGACACACTAGCCCAAATGACTAGTTTTCGGACGTCATGGCCATTCCTTGATGTTTGACCTCAAAACTCCTTAAACTAAACTCCAAACTCATTTCTAATAATTTTAATCCTGTTACCACATCAAACACACCATATGGTCTCTAGTTCTTCCTATCCATTTTAGGGTCATTACATTATCCCTCATTTGGGAACATTTATCCTCGAACGATTGTTTAAACACAAAAGGGTAATGATTAAAGACTAGCAGCCCACAAATAAAAATTCAACATCAATGTAAGTATATAAACATAGGATAAATCATCAAATCCATATTAACTATTTAAAAACAAAATAAGCAAGTAGTAAAATACATCTCCAAACTCATTATGCATCAAAACTTCACGTTCTTCATTTTATTGAAGGAGATTCCGTCTCTAAATCACGTTAATCTAATCACCACATTGTAACACTCCGAAAGTATATGACTTGGTATAGAGCCCCACATGATGAACTAAACACCAAAACATTATTTCTAAGACTAAAATAACGTATTTGAACTAAGTAGGAAGTATTAGAGCCTAAACGTCAAGGGACGACCACGATGTCAGGAAACTAGTGCACTTGAACTAGTAAACGTCCTCAAGTTTTGTGAAGGATTGGAAGTGTTGTATGGAGTCTAAAATTTGTAAAAATACTTTTAAAAAGTAAAATTATGTATATAGGGTCAAAACCTCCAGGTCCGACCCCCAAGGACCTCCCTTTGGGTCCTTAAAGGGACCCCACCTTTCACCAAACAAGCTGCCCAAGGCAGCAAGAAAATGAACTGCCATGAAGCCAGTCCGCGTCGCGGCCATAGTTAACTATTGGCCGAATTTCATGGTCCCATCATGGACACATCAAGGACTTTAATGTCTCAAAATTATTTTTTGGAAATCTTGCGGGAATAACTCAGCGATGCGGAATTGTTTCCCAGTGAAAAATCTGAAATTATAATTTAAGTTTGACTTCACTAAATGGTAAATTAAGTGAGGGGTCTTTTGGATATTTTAGGTGAGGGTTATATATTGATTTTAAATCAGATTTTACCACAATTTCCCACTCAAATTTAATCCCCAAATAAAAACCCAAAAGCCCTCCCTTCTCTCTACTTTCTCTCTCTACTCAACCTCTATTGAAAAAGCTTTGAAGCTTGAAGAAGACCAAATTCCCAAGTTTTATACTCAAATTGGAGGATAAAGTCATGGTTACGGTATGTTTTATTTCACTCTTGGGATTTATTTCCCAAAGAGGTCCTTTCAAAGAGATTTTTAAACTTCCCCAAACTAGGGGTCACGACCGAGGAGCACCCTCTAGAAGTAACATGACGTACTTGACCTCTCGGAGGTATTATACAAGCCCTAGCTATCATTCATCGCATTATCATAGGTAAATTTAGCCAAAAATTTAAAAGTTTTATAGCACGTCATATGCTAGAACCTCACTTCTATTAAGTAGATAAAATATCATATTTACATAGTTAGACTCTAAGTCTCTTTGAAAACTTAGACTTAATATCATTAGAATACTTTAGGGACACGACCCTTATACATAAAACATAACTAAACTATTACATGTCTTTAACATAAACTTGACATAGGACATCCTTGAATCTTAAGGATTTCTTTCCTTGACCTTGGGGAACACATATCAAGCCCTTTACCGTAGAGACAACGTTTAAGCATCTATAACCTACAATGTGTAAAAAGGTGAAGAAGAATGGATTTAGTACAAGAATGCACTAAGTATGACAACCATGCAAAAACATTTATTTAAAAGGGACATTTTACTTGAAACCATGCATTATGTATTTTTGTGAAAACTTCATAAAACTTGATACAATAATCATCATGTCATTTGAATACTTATTTTAGGCATACACAATAGTCATAACATCACATAAAACCACAAATTGCATTTAAGGCATATAAGTCACCACTCTACATTAAGCACATTTTCAATTACAATGACTTCATTTTATAGTAAGCTTTCTTTCTTTTAACTTCTTAGCTTCCCAAGTAACCCTCTAGTTATACTTGGTGCAATTCATCACTTTAAGACCACAAGATACTCATAAATACCACCTTCATAACCTAACACATACCTTCATAGAATTATCACATCACAAAACACATTCAAGTCAAGAACTCCTAACCATTACATTAACCATATTCAAATTGTACACATACTAACTCCACTTCACATAGACCATTATAAGACCTTATTCATATCCTCAATCTAAGTATACAAGTGCAATGTACATGTGAAGCCCCATAACCTCACACATACTAAGTAAACCTATCAAGAGATCACAACCATATCACTCACTTCATACATCAACAAGTCAAGTAAGGACAACTTCATACATGCCAAGTAAGACCTTATTCATATAGTTAATAAGACCCACATTATGCATATAAGGTAAGACCTCATCATATAGACATATAAGGACTCATACCATACGTACCATCACAACAAGTAGACAAGACTACGATGTCATGTATGAGGAACATAAACATGATCATATACATTAAAACACCTAGGTGAGGAACATAAACATTATCATATACATTAAAACACCAACCTAGAACTCCCTTCAAGAGATACTTGTGCAATGGATAGGTAAAGTCCCATTTCCTCACCTACACTAAGCAACTTCCCTTAGGTTGTCCTAGTTAGGGTCCTAGCTTTACTTTCATTGTCCATTTTACTTTAGGGAAACTAGAGCCTTAACCGACACTAATACCATGTGTGCTACATGGAATTTTGTGTTGTAGAGCAATAAACCAAGGGAAGGTGCTCTACTTTGCCAAGGTAGAACATGAACATCATTATAGAATATTAGGTGATATCATTTGCTAGATCCTATGGGGAAAGCATAGTTTATGGAACTTAGAGGTATATATGGAAACCATCTTTATGACTATTGAGGCATTGTAGTTATCCACTTATGGAAATATAACTCTATGCCCTTCGGGCTATGAGGCTAACCACCGCGTGAGGACTATGGTGAACTTACCTTTCTACAATGGGAGGGGACACCCCTCATCTTCAAGTTCACTCGATGTTAAGCTAAGTTACCTTAATTGAAAAGACATTATTATAATTACTTTCTAAAATATAGGCTTAGGAGATTTAACCCCTCATATGCTTATCTCATAGGTCATAGATGAGAGTTCATCAACCTAAATCATGTGAGAAAACCTTTCACATAGACATAACATATGCAAAGCACCCTCTAGTTTAGGGTACGCTTGAGAACACCTTTCAAGACTATTGACTAGATCATCATACGTGTGTGTATACATATATGTGAGCAAACCTATCATATGAACACCCTTAGACCACACATGTTGATACTTCATTTCATTCATGCGTACGACATGTTCATATATTAATCATGGATTCAAAATCATGTACATATAGAAAGAACCTAGGGACTATCCTATCAAGGTACACATGTGCAATGCATAGAAAAGTCCCATACCTAGCCCATAATAATACACCTATCAAGTCATCCTAGTTAAGAGATACATAACATGATTCATAGACATACAATATACATGCATAGTAATAGACATACATATGAGAATACCTTTTCATTAGACGCCATGAACCTATACTACTCATAAGCATGCATGAAGTGTGAGTGTGTGTAAATTGGTAAACATGATCACATAATGGCTATCAATAACCCATTGAGGCATCCACCCTCTTAGGAACACAATGCATATTCAAGCATAGACCACGCATCACAATTTATCATATGAGACAAGATAACTACAACACTTGCATTCAAGACTCCAAACCATTGCTAATAACACATTCATATAGGGGTACATAGGTAAGGAATCATTAACCATTTTTAGCTTCAATGTTAGAACCTAAACCTCACCCTAACAAGTTCATTCAATTATAGAAGAAATCATCAATACCTAGAACATGCTACTAGATTGAGAAATAGCCATAAGCTTCACATAGTGTAATCATCATAACCACACACTCATATATCATCAACTTTAATTCAATGATATTATCCATACATATATATATTGACATGAAGTAAACACCGCCACCATAAGTAGACTATACCATACAATGCCATACAAGACCAATTCAACAAGCCATTACATTGAAAAGTAGATGAATAGAGTAGACCTTACCAATACATCAACCTTTGATCATAATTGATCAATATTAATATTTCATAAACAATTCAAGTATAGGGAAGTAGCTAAATGTAAATTAACATCGACTAAATAATGCATAAACCACCACAAGATCATGATACTACCATGTCACTACATCACCAATTCAATAGAGAGTAGAGAAACATAGATCACTTACAAATCCCCCTTCGTTTGATTATCAACGATCAATATTCATAATTCATCAATAATACAATATAGGGAAGTAGTTAAAGATATAATAATCTAAATGAAATCATACTTCATTTGTCCTATAATCGAAATCATCTTTGATACACTACATTAGCAATCTATAGAGATAGAAGAACATAGGCTAATATCATTCAAAACTTCAAACCTTGATCCAAATGGATCACTCATCAACAATTCACCATCAATATACATACTAGGATGTATATATAAGCAATTCAACATAATTGAATCACAATTCGACCAACACATAATCAAGATCACAATGCCCATAACATAAGCTAATTTGAGAATTGAAGGGGACATGGGTTCATCAGGAAATTGGATTGGATTTGACTTTTAAATCAGTACATTATCATAAATTCATCATAAACATGCTTTTGAATTTTTTTTTGAGAAAAAACCATGGCTAGATTGAAGAATACACAATTTGATCACGAAATTTATTTGAAATCATTGGAATGAACTCTTTAGATGGAAGATTATCTAAAGATGAAGGATCATCATATCCCATTGTAGAATAAAACCATCAAAACTTGATGAAGAAATCATCACCATCCAATCTATAAGTTGTTCTTGAGCTTCATCTTCAATGGAGGTTTCTAGAGAGAGTTTCTCTTGGGAGGAAAGTTTAAGTTTTGAAGAGTGAATTGGGAATGGGTATTTTTTCTTAATAAACAACTAAATAAAAGTATCTAAATAAATTGTCTAGGTTCAGGTTAGGAGGTTGGGTGAATTTTCCATTCACCCCTTACTGAAACAGTCCGCCTGACGGTGAATTACAGACAACATCGATGGCTCCATCGATGCGTGTTAGTCCCAACGACGGTCCGTAGGTGGCCATGGTCGTTTGGGTCTGAGGCTGGACTTTGGATGAGCCTTATCCAGACTAAGTGTGGGATGAATCACACCCTTCGATGGGGCGTCACCATACATACATGCCGTCGATTGAGGGTCGTAGGTAGAAACTGCCAAGGCTGTGTCTAGGCCGACTTTGGATCCTCTTTTAGGGCCTTTTGCGGGGCCCTTGGGGAGTCGTACCGAGACGTTTATGACATATTTACAAAAATTAACATTTCAAGGACCTTAAATTCCAGTTTGAGAATAAAAAAACCACTCACAACACATCCAAAAATAATAGGCAAACTCAAGTCACACATGCACATCTCAAGGGCTAACTTTTGGACGTATTGGGTGTTTTACTTCCAAATGACTTCATATCAATAATACGTTCTTTAAAACACTTAATTAACATGTTAAAAAGATTATAGGCACAAGTGAGGCTCTAGACACTTGATTCATTTTGCGGGTCTTACATTTGGGTTTTTCTCAACACATAGGTCTTCTTTAAAAAATGAAATTGAAAATAAATTTTGATGAATTATGGTCAATTAATGTTGTTTAAGTGTATATTGATGGTTAATTATTATTACTCACCCAAGATTCCCATGAACCCATGTATTTCCCCATTCTTATGTAAACATTGAATTGATATGGTGAATTGTGGACCTGATGATTATGTTGATTGACTATATTGATGTTAATTATGTAATTGCTTTTTGAATTTACCTTGATTATGCATTGGTTATGTATTATTTGGTAATTGAATTATGAAGGCAATGAAAGGGTAAGAAGGTATGAAGATTGATTCTTCTTGAATTCAATTATGAAGTATGAGTTACTTAGATTGTAATGCTTCTATGTCTAATGTGTGGTTGTGATGTTGATAGCAAGTATTCCTCATCCTTAACCCTAGCCTATTAAATTGTTATGAAGTATGGAAGTATATGATGGTATGATTATTATATGATTGAAAGTAGTTTCTCATGATTATAATAAAGTGTTGAGTGAGAGGTTGACTCACTTGTATGTGGTTTCTAAAGTGAAAGGATAGTTCTCACTTATGAATACCTATGAGCTATTATGATGAGATGTTCACATATGGGTCTAGAAAAGACTAATGTGATCTTTTATGATGAGTATGGTGATAACTAAAGAGAATAAATTCTTAACACCGAAAGGTCATGTAAATGAGATGAAGGTCTCATGTTTAGAAAGTCCGGCCTCCCACATGGGCTTCTTCATGTTTAGTAAGTCCGGATTCCCAAGATATGTGTTGTCTCATTAGATGGAAACCTCCATGTTTAGTAAGTCAAGGTTTATAGTAGCAATCTCCTTGACTTTTAACTATCTGACAACATAGGACTTTAGCTTAGTGGATCCACCTAAATAGCTATGTACGAATAGTTACACCTTAGGCAATTTTTAACCCTCTCTTTTCAATGTGGGAGGAGAACACCAGATTTCATGTAACTCACGTGGTCTCATGTCAGTTATTGCACTTCCTTCCCAAAGGTAAAAAGGTAAATGAACAAGTCAAGTATGTGAACTATTATTAGGGGTTGTCCTAAAGGTTGCTACATAGGGTGAGGGAAGGTATGAAACTTCTCATACTCATTGCACCTGTGGGATCCTAAGGGAAAGTCTTAGTAGTGTCCTTGTATGAGTAAATTGATTACATGTTATGCATGTTAAGATATATATCATCTTATGAATCAATCATGTTATGACAAAATATGAGGTTATTTTGTATGCATGTAGTAGGTGACTTGATGTGATGCTTAAATTTGGATAGGGTTATGGGGTTCTTTTCTTGGCATTGCACAAGTGTTTCTTTGGGTTGCCTATGTGTTGAGTTAATATCATGGTTTAGTTGATTTGTAATGTTTTATATATGTGCATGTTGGGTTAATTGTTTTAATGCACGGTGTTGACTAAACTGTGGCTTTTCTCATGCATTGATGATTTTATGCATAGGAACCATACTTAGTACAGGTGGTTTGTAATAACCCATATGTCTTCCTTTTCCCCCCCCCAAATTGTAGGTTCCTTCCTTTGAAGAGCTTCTAGGCCACTTTGCAAGAAGACCTTTTCCTCCAAGTTGATTAGTGAGTCCTCAAGTTCGAGGATGGTGCCACTTGTTCTACCTTAGCAGTGTTGCTATTGTCTAAAGACATTCATTTCTTCACTATTATTGGAGACATTTTTTGCAAGCCATATATGGCAATATGTACTTGTATAAGAGCTATTCCCGAATGATGTACTTTGTTTTAGATGGTTTAATGTGAGATAAAGGATTAGACTTATACTTATGTATTTGTTATGTTTACTAAACGAGAAGCCTAAGTAAGCTTCATATGCGAGGAGTCTAAGTAAACTCCGTATGTAGTATGTGAGAGGTCTATTTATACCTCACAATGTAAAAAGTATTGAGTATTCCTCATTTTGACCTATGAAATGTAATGATGAATGCTAAGAGCTAATATAAGTCCTGTTTGAGGACAAAGATGCCGGTTACGTCTATAGGGTGCTCCCTCGTCGCGATACACATCATTAGTAAAATATTCAAATCTTTCAATAACATATTTAAGCATGTTCAACATTAAACCTCATTAAATATTTAAGTAAATCATACTAGGGGCATACTAACATGAGGAACACAATAATGAAAATTTATTTTTTTCATCAAACAAGAATTCAACTAAGACATGCATAACATAAAGAAGCCATGAAATAACTCATGAACACTCATGACTCTAAGACATAAGATAAGCTATAAGAAACTCTAGGTCTCATGATTGAGTGAGAATGAAAGGAAAAGAGGTAAGGGTAAGGAACTCTCAACAACTTGCTATTCATCATGCCATTCCCCACTTAGGGAAAAACCCATCTAAGGCTACGATGCACACAACATAAAGAATATCAACAACACACTCATAACAATTATTACTTATTGGTACTTTTATCCGGATTATCCCTCTTGTCTTCCTTTGCTTGAAGAGCATAGAAATGAGTCTTTTTTTGATCATCAAGATTCAGGCCATTAGGAGAATATTCCTAGGCCTCTCTTCCTCTAGCCTTAAGAGTAGTACAATTATTCACTTTTTGATCATTCTTTCCAAAACCATAGAACCAACTAGTACCATCTAGACATTTCCCAGAATGTTTTTCCCATAATTATGGCAAACAGATTTAACAACTTGAGATCCACCACCTCTGTCTCGGTTACCCTTAGGAGCACTTGAAGAATCTTGGTTTGGAGCTGTCTTCTTGAAACTAGGTCAATCTTGCTCATTGGACCTACCCCTATTGCCATCCTTATTCATCCTAATATATTTGGACTCCTCAATATATTGAGCATACACAAAAAATGTATATAGATTCATATCATCATGGGGCATTTCCGTACGATACTATTCCTTGACTAAGTTGGATACACCGATAACAAACCTACTCATGTCATCTCTAGGGTTAGATACCAATAATGGAGCATACTTAGACAATAAGGTAAACTTCAAGAAATACTCCTCTACATTCATGCTACCTAGACTAAGGTTTATATAATCCTTAACATTTACCTCCCTCTTCTCACGGGTAACGTACTTACCAGGAAATACCTTCTTAAAATCTTCCCATTCTATAGGACCCGTATCAACCGGCCTATTAGCCTTCCGTTGTGTAAACCAAATTTGAGCAACCTTTTTTAATTGGTAGAAAATTAACTCCATCTTTTCTATAAAGGTAACTCCCATATCATCCATTATCTTATAAATTCCATAAGAAAATTCTTAGGATCTTCTCCCACTCTAGAGACAAGAAAAATAGTAGGATTCATCCTCACAAAATACCTCAATAATAAGGACATGATATTCTCCAAAGCATTCACTCTAAAGCCACATATCTATTCACTTGCGCAGTCATAGCTTGGGACAAGGTTAGAAAAGACACCCTAATCTCTTGATTGGTCATGTCCGGGGTAACCACCAAAACTTTCTCACCTTAGAGGTCTTGCTCTCTTATTCATATCCTATAAACACAAGAAAAGGATTAGGTAAAAGATATTTATAGTACTCAACTCTAAGGCACGACTTAAAGAATAATGAAAGAACTGTAACTTCTGCCGTCTGATTGATTCTCGCTCATAGATGTGTTACAACTAACACCAATGTACTATACACTACTAAATATAGATTGTGAAAATTTGATCCTAAAAACCATTTCAAAAAGTATATGCTTTGATACAAAGTTTGTCACAATGCGAGGGCAGCCCCGAATCAAAACACATCGTACTTAACCTGAAGGGGTTTGATACAAGCCTCTTAACATTCATAAACTTCAACATAGGAAATAATAAAGATTTAAAAACATTATTGAAAACCAAACTATTAGAAATCACATTTTATTACGCAAGTGAAAAACTAAGTCTCACATGGACATCCTTAGACAAACATAAAAAGATAGGGTCACGAACCTTTAAAATAGAATATACTAATAAAGTCTATTACAAAGTTATAACATAAAGGTACTAGAGAAATAAAATCCTTTTCCTCAAAATATGAGGATATACCAAAAAGGTCTTGAGAGAACTCTAATCCCAAGCTTTACTAAAGAGTGCAATCACTTGTTGGAACCTACACTTATAGTAAAACATAGAAGAAGAATAGGGCTAGTATAATTAGGCACATAGTATGATGACCATGCAAAAGTATGATAAAATGGAACATTTCGTTGAAAATCATTCTCTTTTGCCATTTTGTAAAACTTCATGAACATTGAACAATAAACACATAATATAAGACACAACCAACATGCAAGTAATAATATCTCTTTCAAACCATTACCTTTACCCATCCACCTTCACCTCAATTAATCATGCTTCAAATAATATAAATATGCAATACATGAACATATACATTAAGTATATCATTTCATCATCTTACGCTTATATCTAAAGTTACCATAAGATCCACTTAATTAAGACATAAAGTGGAAGTCCATACAACCTTTTCATGCCACACCTAAGTGTTCCCCAAGGATACATTAGACAAGAACCTTTACATTTAAACTTGCCATTCTAAGTAACTCAATTTTTCAATATAAGAGTGACATGCATCATATTACAGGGACAATAAGTCAACATTCATTAATAGCTTCATTTAGAGGATCAAACATTAGTTATGAAGACTTAGGGAACTCACTTAGGCGCCTTCAAATCCTACTCATGCCATGTGTAGATAGCATCATATACTACTAGCTACACGCTGTATTAACTATCAAGTAATTATAGTGCACATCCCATAGGACGGGAATATGTATTAACCGACATAAACCATCAGAGCTAAATCATGGAATCCGGTGTTTTATCCCCACACCTTAAAGAGGTATTCTAGTTGCCAAAGGTATAAATAATACACATCCTATAGAGACACATAGTTTAGGGTATATCCAAATATGTTAATTGCATTCTAGCCTAACATTGAGAATATCCACCATTTTAACCATATCCACTCGGTGCTTTGTGAGAACCCCAAAATGAGTTAGGGGTGTCTAGATCCTAATATGTTCGTCATAAGGTTCTAAGGTTCTAAACTGTTTTATAATGTGGTATTGAGGCAGTGTATAAAGTTTGAGGTTATTTGGAAGTCAAACGTCAAGGGACGACAAAGACGTTCAACGACTAGTCAACAAAGGGCCTTAGGTGTTTTTATGAGCTTATTTTTGTTTCATGGGATAATAAGGTCCTTATATGAGTTTTAATGATGTTTATATGCATTGTGTTAAGTTCCATGAATTTTGGAGGTCAAACGTTCAAGAACGTCCAAAAGGTTTGAAGGTTAGCCTTTTAGACGTGCTAGTGTGTCCTACTATGTTGGACTTGTTTTCATGTGTTTTTTGGAGTTTAAAGTCAGTGTAGTTTACCCTATTACCTTAAAAGACATGTCAAGGGTCAAAATGTCCGGCTACGACTACCCGGGGACCACCCGAAGGCCCCCAAGGAGGAACTAAGCATTGGACAAGAGGCTGCCCAAAGAAGCGAGAATGTACAAGAATTGGACCTTGCCCTCGCGACGCGTGCGTAGCACGTACCTCAATGACAAAAATTTATTTTTGGAAGAATGGGGAGACTTCTCTGCGACGCACAGCCCACTCCCAGATCCTGTTGCATCGTTTTTAAGTCAATTTTGACATGTCTAAATGTCCCAATATGTATGGGGGGTGTTTTGGTAACATAAAGGGACGGTTATAAACTGATTTTATGACTTATTTAACACCTTTCCAAGTATAAACCCCAAAACCAATAAGAAAATAAAAAATCCCAATTCACTCTCCTTCTCCAAATTCTCTCAAACCTCCATTGGAGGGAAAACTCAAGTTCAAGCTAGGGGCTGGGTTTTCATGGTTTCTTTTCAAATTTTTCATGGGTCTTAAATAAATAAGGTATAGTGATCCTTCATCCTTAGGTATCCATTCATCTAAGGAGTCAATCAAGGATTTTCAAATATGATTCAAAGACCAAAATTTCCAATTTCCAATCTAGCCGTGAGTTCTGTCTCAAATTGATTTCAAAATAATGTTAATGATAATTGATGAATTATACTATTTTAAAGATGAATTTCAATCCAATTTCATTATGAACCTACGTTCTCTGCAATTCTCAAATTAGACTATGTTATGCGCATTGTGATCTTGACTTTGTATTATTTGAATTATGATCCTAGCATGTTGAATTGACGGTGAATTATTGATGATTGATCTATGTGGATCAAGGTTTGATGGTTTGAATTGGATTATTCTATAATTCTTCTATCTTCTCTAAATTGCTAATGTAGCTTCAATGTGATCTCGATTCTATGGTAAACTGAAGTATGATTTCAGTTAAGCAATGGTTCCCATCTGTTTTATACATGTATTTATGTTGATTTATGGGAATTGATCATGATGATCAAATCTTGGAGGAAATTGTAAGTTTGCCCTATTCTCTCTACTCTTCTTATAAAATTGCTAGTTGATGTAACCTTGTATGACTTTGTGTGGTATGGTCCACCTATATGGTGGTGGTGTGTACCTTATTGTTATTCTATTATGCATTGTGATCAAGAACTTGAAGTCAATTGTATCCCGAAGGTGTGGTTATGATGATCACACAATGTGAAGTATTTTGCCTAGTCTCCAGTGCTAGTTTATGATCTATGTTATATTGATGATGCTTTGTCTACATTCAAACGACCAGGTTAGGGATAGGTGTGGTATACATGTTGATGTTTGAATACTCTTTTGTAGTATAATCCCTACCTATGTACCTTTATATGAATATGTTGTCTTGAGCATGATTAGGAGTATTAGATTGAATGTTAAAGTTGTCTTATCTCCTATGTTATTATGTGGAGTGTGGTCTATACTTAAATGTGTATTGTGACATTTGTAAGGTGGCTGCCTCAATGTTAGGATTGTTTTCATTATATGATCATGTTGACCAATGTATACACACTCAATCCTTATGTATGCTTATTTAAGTAGTATAGGTTCATGGTTTCTAATGAAACGATAATTCTCATATGCATTGATGTCTACTACTATGCATGAAAAGTATATGTTTATGAAGTATGGTATGTATTCCTTAATTAGGATGACTTGATAGGTGCACTAGTATGGGCAAGGGTATGGGACCTTGTCTATGCATTGTACATGTGTACCTTGATAGGATAGTTCCTAGGTTTGGTTTTCTATGTACATGAATAGGAATGCATTAGTATGTTACAAATATGTATAGGATCTCATGTGTTTATATGAAAGGATTGCTCATATAGTTACACTTGCACACTTATGCATGAGTTAAGTAAAGTATCAACATGTGCGACCTAAATGTGTTTATGTGAAAGGATTGCTCACATATATGTATGCGCACACACACACATGTAGGATGATCTAGTCAATAGGGGGTCACTTGAAAGGTGTTCTCAAGGGTACGCTAAAACTATATCGGGGCTTGAATATGCTATAAGCATATTATGAGTCAATATGCTAAGCCTATGTTTTATGAAAATATGTAATAAATGCTTTTCAATAAAGGTAACTTAGCTTATCACAGAGTGAACTTGACAATGAGAGGTTTTGACTTCTCTTGGAGGAAGATTCACCATTTGTTCCTTATACATTGGTTACTTTCCTTAGCGGAATACTCACCTAAGGATCCACATGAGGTGATGACTTCCCTTTGAGGAAGGTTCCCCCACGTTTTCTGATGAGAGGAGGCCTCAATTTCCAAGTGGTATGTAGAGGGATCATACCTATCTCTTAGTTCCATAAACTATGCTTGCCACATTGGATCTAGAAAGTGAATTCACTTAGCATGCTAGGATGTATGTTAATTTTCTACCTTGGCTAGGTGAGGACACCTTCCATTGGTGTAATGCTCTACAACACCAAATTCTATGTTTAGCTCCCATGGTCTTAGTGTCGGTTAAGGCTATAATTTCCCTAAATTAAAATGGACAATGGAAGTAAATGACTAGGACCCTAACTAGGATGACTTAAGGGAGGTTACTTAGGATAGGTGGAAGTAATGAACCCATCTAAACATTGCAAAAGTAGCTCCTTAGGAAGTTCTAGGAAGGTGTTCTAAGGTGTATGATTATGATTATGTCTTTATTCTTGGCATGGTAGGATTTGTATATTTGTCATAAATATGTGCATGGTATGAGTCTATGTGATGTGGTCTTATTCTTATATGCACTATGTGAGTCTTAATGAATATATGATGAAGATTGTCTTCACATACTTCTTGATGTATGAAATAAAATGTTAAAGCCTGTAGTATCATGATAGGTTTACTAAGTATGTGTGAGGTCATGGGGCTTCACATGTACATTGCTTTAGTAGACTAAGATTGTGGTCATAAGTAAGGTCTTAAAATGATTTAAGTGAAGTGAAGCTAATATATGTGCAAATGGATGTAACTTACTGTAAAGCCAATAAGTCCTGACTTAAATTTGTCATTGATATATTATGCTTATGTGATGATATGTATTGGCTTATGTAGAATGTATGTATGTTTTCTTTGTGACTTTAGGGTGATGCATTTCACCAAGTATCACCAGAGGGTTACTTGGGAAGTTAATTAATAAAAAACAAGATAGCTCACTGTAAAGAAGGAAATAGTTCAGTGTAAAGTGATCTCAAATATACCTTTAAATTCTATATATGATATTATATGATGTTTGACCTTTGAATATGTCTATGTGAAGAATGTGAATAATATAAATGCATTTGTTTAATGATTTTATGAAGATTTACTCAAAAAGACATGAAGTAGGATTTCAAGAAAATGTCCCTTTTGAATGCATGTTATTGCATGGTTGCCATAATTAGTGCATTCTTTTACTAATACCATTCTTCTCTACTTTTTACACAGCGTAGGTTATGGAAGCTTAAAGTATGTCTATATGATTGAGTATCTTTATTTGTTATTCCCAAGATCAAGGAAAGGAATCCTTAAATCCAAGGATGTCCTAATGTTTAGTTACTGTACAGTTTTATGAATTCTATAGTTATGTATTATGTTGTAAGGGCCGTGTCCCTAATGTATTCTAATGTTGTTGAGTCTAAGATGACAAAGAGACTTAGAGTCTAAGCATATAATATTATATTTTATATAAATATGAATTGAAGTTTCTAGCATATGGTGTGCTATGAAAAGTTTTAAATATCCGCTAAATTTACTACGACAATGCGATGAATGATAACTATGGACTTGTATAAGACATCCGAGAGGTCAAGCGCGCCATGTTACTTCTAGGGGTTGCTACCCGGATATGATATACTTAGCCTTATTTCCCATTACATATTTGCATTAACAATATATATGTATGCTTGAGAGGGCCACCAACATTAGGCAAACCGACCCCACATATATAATATGAAGGGATACCACCATTAGGTTTACCTATTTAAGGTATAGAGGATAACTTATTGATATTCCTTAGGAAGGGTCATCACCTTTAGGTCTACCACTCCTAGGTACAATATTTCACACAAGAAGGAGTCTGCCACAATCAGGTTTACCGTTTCAAGGTTTTACATTCAGCCAGGTTGTAGACTCATCATGAAGGGCTACCAACTTTAGGTTTACCGGTTCAAGACATGGTCTAAAATACCTTATTAGTTATTCATAGAGAGACTACCAACCTTAGGTCTACCAAAAAAACATTCATTTAAGAAAAGGCTATCAATTATAGGTCTACCAAATCTAAGACACTCATTCATTCATTCAAAATAAGGCTACCAACTATAGGTCTACCAAATCAGGATAACTTAGAACTTAAGTCAAGATACATTCATTAGTCTAGAAGAGGATGCACTAGCTTACCAATTCCAGATACACATTCACCTTTACATTCAATTATACAATAATAGAGTTCCTAAACCTACAAATTCAAAAGTATATAATGAGAGTATACTTTCAGTCACAATACACTCAAATTTGATATTAGTTCATCATTCTATCCTCTATATCACACACATGCTTTATATTTCACACATGCTTTATATCACATTCCTCAATACAACATCATGATAATGCTTCACTCCCACAAACTATGCCTTCCATGCCATAATCACAATCTACAAAGTAAGTAAACTCCTCCCCCGTAAGTCGATTACACGCCAATCTGTCATAATTCTATATCAATTCTACATTACCATGAAATTAGGTCAAACTTTCCCCTTTAAAGGATATAATCTCCTTTCTTCAATTCACAAACACTTCAAAATTAATAGACATAGATAACGATACAAATCAACAATCTAAATCATTCTACACATCATTCCATCATCATTCATCCATAATCAATAAACCCACTTCTCAGGTCAAATTTGAGAAATCAAGAGAAGTCATGGGTTCATGGAATTTATCATCTTAAATTATCAATTAAACAACAATATAATCATAATTTATCCTTTAAAATTTTTTAATGCAACAACCCATGAGATTGAGTGAGATTTAGGCCTTTTCATAAATATTAAAAACTTGAAAACTATTTTGATATTGACTTTAGGGTGAAACCAACTCTAGATAAAGATTCACCATACCTTATAATCTAAGATTATCATGAAAATAACTTGAAAATTGGAGAAATTGACCTTGAAACCTTGAGTTCTTCACCTCTAATAGAGTTTTCCTTGAGACAAGGCTTTGGGAAAGAGCGGTTTCTAATTTTTTTGTTTTGAAAATAATAAAGTTAAAAGTATTTTTGAAATGTTTTAATACTCTTAAAATACATATAAACAAATAAAATAACCGTCCATGTATTAATTGGAAATTGGGGTGAACTTACTAATTCACACCTCACTTGGTTGAATTTCATAAGAAAACGGATCCCATCTAAGGATCTAATCCACAAATCGTGGATTGGTCACGACTTGTGTTTTCCATCCGTAGTTTGGGACTAAGGATCCTAAATGGGCGCTAAGTCTACCAAGTCTAACTCTTGACTAGGGATCAATTCCACGAGCCGTAAATCAATCTACAGGCCGTGGTTTTCTTTCCTAGGTCACCATATTTAGGACGTTTGGGGTTTTAAATAAGGGTCCTTCCCTTGGGGTGGTCCTTGGGGAGTCGTACCCGGATTTTTAACTTCTAAACATGATGTTTTAAGTATGAGAACCATTTATCTTTCATTTAACCTCCATACGACACTCCAAAACTCCACTAGAAGACTCTACAACAAAATAGCAAAAATGACTAATTTTCAAATGTCGTTGTCGTTCCTTGACGTTGAACCTTAAAAATCCATAAACTAAATTCCAAAACTCATTTCTAATTATTTTAATTAAGTTACCACATCAAACATACTATACTAGGCTCTAGTTCTTTCTTCCATTTTAGGGTCATTACATTATCCTCCACTTGGAAACATTCATCCTCGAATAATTGTTTAAAAACAAAAGAAAAATGAATAAAGAGTAGCAGCCCACAAACAAACATGAAACATCAATATAAGTACATAAACATAGGAAATATCATCAACTCCATATTAACAAGTTCAAAACACAAAAATAAAGTAGGAACTACATCTACAAACTCATTATGCATCAAAACATCATATTCTTCATTTCGTTGCAATAGATTCCTTATTCAAATCACACTAAGCTATGCCCCACATCATTAGGAATATGAAAATCTTCCAATAACACATTTAGGGATGTTCAACATTAAACCTCATGAAATATTTAAGAGAATCATACTAGGTTCATACTAACATGAGGAACACAATAATGAAATCTCATTTTTCTTTTCAAACAAGAATTCAACTGAATCATGAATAACATAAAGAAGCCATGAAATAACTTATTAACACTTATTACTCCAAGGCATAAGATAAGATACGAGAAACTCTAGATTTGAAGCTTGAGTATGAATGAAATAAAAAGAGATAAGTGTAAGGAACTCTCAAAACCTTGCTATTCATCATGCCATCCCCACTTAAAGGAAAACCCTTCTAAGCCTATCATGCACACAACATAAGGAATCTCAATAACACACTCACAACAAAAGGAACTATTACTTATCGGTATTTTTATCCAGATCAGCCCCCTTGCTCTCCTTGGATTGAAGAGAACAAAATTGAGTGTTCTTTTGATCATCAAGATTTGGGACATTAGGAGAAGATTGCTTGGCACTTTTTCCTCTAGCCAAAAGAGTAGGACAATCTTTCATTTTGTGATCATTCTTTCCCTAATCATAACACCCACTAGAACCAGCTAAACACTTCCCAAAATGTTTCTTTCCACAATTGTGGAAAGTAGGTATACCAACATGAGATCTACCACCTCTCACTATTGTGGAAAGTAGGTATACCAACATGAGATCCACCACCTCTCGCTATTGTGTAAGTAGTTATACCAACATGAGATCTACCATCTCTCACTTGTTTACCGTAGGAGCACTTGAAGAATCTTTGTTTGGAGATCTCTTCTTGAACCAAGGTTGACCTTTCTCTTTGGACCAATACCTCTTCACATCCATATTCATCCGCTTAAGTATGAATCCTCAATAGATTTAGCATACACAACAAGTCTATATAGATTCATATCATCTTGGAGCATTGTCGTACGACACTCTTCCTTGACTAAGTCGGATACACAGGTAACAAACCTACTCATCTTATCTCAATAGTATGACACCAAGGATGGATCATACTTAGATAATAGGGTGAACTTATAGTAGTAATCCTTTACATTCATGCTACTTTGCCTAAGACTTATAATCTCCTTAATCTTTACCTCTCTCTTCTCACGGGGAAAGCAGTTACCAAGAAATGCCTTCATAAAAACTCTTCCAATTATATAGGACCCACATCAATTGCCGTATTATCCTTTTATTGAGTAAAACAAACTTGAGAAACCTTTTTTAATTTGTAGGAATCCAACTCCTCCTTTTCTCTAGAGGTAACTCCCATTGCATCTACTATCTTATATATTCTATCAAAGAATTCTTAGGGATCTTCTCTAATTGTAGAACCAAGAAAATAAGAGGATTTATCCTTACAAAGTCCCTCAATCTTGATGCCATGGTACCCTCTAGAACATCTAGGGCCCACATCTCTATTCGCTTGGACCATCATAGCTTGAGACAAGGTTATAAAATCCACCCTAATCTCTTGATTGATCATGTCTCAGAACCACCAAAACTTTCTCACCTTGAAGATCTTTTTGATCTTGGGGACTTAAGGAAGGAATACCATCATTATAAATATCCTCTTCCACTATACTTGCGGGTCTTTCTCTCGTATTCATAACCTTTAAACAAAAGAGAAGGATTAGAAAAATGATACTTATATGACTGAACTCTAAGGCACGACTTCAAGAATAATGAAAGAATTGTTAGTTCTTCCTTCTTATTGGCTCTCACTCATAGATGTGTTGTGATTCATACCAACGAATAATACTCCACTAGAAGTGGCTTGTAAGTCTTTGATTCTAAAAACTATTGCAATAACATGATGCTCTGATACCATTTCATGTCTGAGAGCACTCCCGAGTCATAACACGACATAGTTGACCCCGAAGGGGTCTCGTACAAGCTTCTTAGTATTTATAATTAAAAATTTATTTGAAACCAAACTATTGAAAATCTCATTTCATTAAAAAAGCGAAAGACTATGTCTTACATGGCTACCCTTACAAAAACATAACAAGATAGGGTCCTAACCCTTTATGAGGAAGATATGCCTATTGGAAGTTAGGCTGTTGAAGTAAGGAAAATCCTAATACGGATTTAAAGAAGCTTATTTTGGGTATTTTATGGTATACTAGTTTAGTTAAGAGTCTAAAACCTAGACTTAGACCTCATTATTAAAAAAAACCTAAGATCAAAAGAAGTTATCTCTAGACCCCATTGATGCTAGGAGCCAAGTTGACGCTAAGATTGGATTTCGTTATTGATATCTCCATCATGTTCATTGGATTCCTTTAATTGAGGTATGGTGATTTCATATTTGATTCTTCAAGCATTTAAGGAGCCAATTCCAAAGACTTTTCAAGAATCTTCGAAAACCTTGAAATTTATTTTGAATTCTAAGCTTGCGTTTTCACATGAAAAGGTTTAAAGCAATTTTTAATGAAGTAGTTTTAAAATAAAAAACTTCCATGACTCCATGTAATCCGTGAATTCCTTATTTTGGCTCTTAAGTGGGTGAATTGATAAATGACTTAATATTATTGAATTTATGTGTAGATTGTATTATGCTATTGAATTATGTATTGATCCATGTTAGAATTGTTATTGCTTGATTTATTATGTAGATATATATATTAAGTATTGTTAGATCATTGATATGGATGGTTTGTTGGCTTAGTCTTGTGTAAATTATCATTGGTAAGAATCTCTTATGGTGTGAATTGATTGGAAAGAATAAGGAATGGAGATGATGGTTATGAGAAAGTGTTGAGTTGACCTAATTCCTTTATATACTATAGATTTGTCATTGAATTCTTGTTGATTTGTATGGTCCACTTATGGTGGCGGTTTGTAATTTTTATATATTTTATGAACATGGCCTTGTCAATATTATTTTGTGAATTGTGGTATTATGATGTTATAGCTTGTATAGATGAACAATGTGAAGAATGATATGGTATATGTGCGTGTGTGAGGTGAGAGTATGATCCCTCTAAGTTATGGTATGATGATGTTGTGTCTTTATTGGTAGACTATAGGTCCCTCTTCTTGATGCATGATGGTTATGTGAATATGTCATCTCTTGACTTGGTAGACTTAGGAACCCTTGTCATGCACGTGTACGAATGAATGAAAAAATAAATTCTAGGATAGGTAGACCTAAAGGAAGTGCCCTCTTATTGAAGACTTATATGGAACCTTGAATGCGAAAAGAAGGTTAAGAATGAGCTATTCATGAAAAGAGTATTATGAGTTGGTAGAACTTAGTAATGGTACCTTCTCTAATAAACCTAGGGAATGAATTAATCTATGATAATAAAGGCAAAACACCGAGAGGATATGCTTGTGGAGTAGCTCCACTTGAGAATTAGAGTAGAGTACAAAGAAGCCCTTGATATCCCTTAACCATGTGCCAACATGGGATGAGTCTTGGTTCTACCTTTGGAAAGTAGAACACCTTCCATGGTTGTGGGGTCTTATGACACCGTATTCCATACCTAGGTATTGTGGTCTATGTCGGTTAATTCCTAATATCATCATATGGGTTGTACACTCTATTATTTGATAGGTTCTACAACGTGTAGGTAGTGGAATGAGACATGATCTACACATGGCACGAGTAGACCTTGAAGGTGCTAGGATGAGTTCCCTAGGTCTTCCAAGATCATTATGTGAAGCCCTAGAATTGTTCAATTGTCTGTTAAATGGCTTAGTGATTAATGTTTAATTAGGTTAATTCATGTTGAATAGAAAGGTTCTTATCTATGGTAGCTTTGAGGATTGATAAGGTGGGATTAAAAAGGGTGTATAGGCATTTTTTTCATGTCTTACTAACCCTAGGTAGTTATCTTGAGCTATATTATATTGTGATCATTCAATTGAGTTGGTTGTTGATTAGATTACTATACTATGGCATTATTATGATTAAATTAAGATGAATTATAGTCCTATCATGCTAGTTCTTGATATGTGATTTAGGTTATGAATTATAATGTGAAATTAGCCTATGTATCTTGTCTCAAGTTGTGATCTAAAGATGAATTGTTTTATAGAGATGAAAATGGCCTTGTTATTCTAGTGATTATCATTGTGTGATGATGTTACTACCCAAGTTGGGTTGAGTTATGGGTTGATGGTAAGACCTTGATGATAGATTATGAGGAAGACTTGGTAAGTCTTATAATCTCTATCTTTACTTCCAATTGTGTTAAATGTTGTTAAGTCATGACATTACATTGGAGTTTGCCTTATACTAGGATTATAGGGTGGTATGATGTTGAATTTAAATGTCTTGACTATGTTGTGAGGTTTATTGAGGTGAATGTGATATAAGGATGTGAAAACTATCAATGTGCCATACTATTTTACTTTCGTATGACCTATACATGGTCTTGTTGAATTGATGTAAGGGCTATGCCCATATTGTGATATTCGTTTAAATGGTATGAGATGGGACAATCGTTGAGAATTTTTCTATATTTTAAATATATGATTGTGGAATAAAAGTAAAAGGCTATGTAACCTTCCTATTCGAAGGGTCTATGTATACTCCTTATAAATATATATTATGTGTATGTAGAGGTCTATGTAAGCATCCTAATAATGACAATGAAAGTTTGAAATTTTTTTGCATTTTTCAATCCATTAATGTAATGATATGAAACTAAGAGGCTAGTCTTAGTCCTTCAAAAGGATGAAGATGCTGGTTATGTCTAGGGGTAAACCAAGATGTTACAAACTTGGTATCATAGCATGAGGTTGAATACCTTTGAGTTATGTCTCTCTTTCTACCACGTCTATGTAGGTTTTTATTCATTATTGTGAAGCGTGCCACACTTATGAGTAAGAACCTATATGATGCTTAGGTATCACTCTCTTTCTTTGAAATATTATATCGTGCTTATAGAGTATACTTATGGTGTGCTTTTGCATCTAATCCTATTGCTGTGCTTATAGGAAGCATGAACACTCGCATGAATGGTGATCGAAGACTTGAGGAGGAAGTTGCTAATGCGGGATCTCCTCCCCATGATGAGCAAGTTCTGCCACTTGAGAAAATGCTAATGTTTATCAAGCCCCGACTAACCCTCCACCTATGACGGAGGCTGAGATGAGGGATATTCTTGCTCAAATGTCCCAATCAAGGACTACTCAAGCACAATCCGTGACGGTTTACGCCCAAGCTATGACGGTCTAAGCCAATCGGGATATTGCTTCCCATCCTCATCAACAAGTCACTACTATGGCTTTCCGTCTAAGGGACTTCAGTCGAATGAACCCTCCTACTTTCTATGGGTCTAAGGTTGATGAATACCCCCAATAATTCATCGATGAGGTCTACAAGATACTATATGCTATGGGGTTGTCTTCAAGTGAGAAGGCCGAGTTCGCGACATACCAACTCAAGGATGTGGCTCAAACTTAGTATGTGCAATGGAGGGATAATAGACCATTGAGGGGTGGTCCGATGACTTGGTAGATCTTTAAGTCAGCTTTTCTAGATAGATTTTTCCCTAGGGAGATAAGGGAAGAAAAAGTGATGGAGTTCATCAATCTTTGCCAAGGAGGAAAGAATGTCCATGAGGACTTTTTGGAATTCATTAGATTGTCCAAATATGCTTTTTCTTTGGTCTACGATCCTAGAGACCAAATGAGCCATTTTGTGATGAGGGTATCAGAGTACTTACAAGGGAGTGCCAATCGGCTATGGTACATGAAGAAATGAACATTTCCCGTCTTATGGTTCATGCAAGAACGGTTGAGGAGGCATGGGCTAAGCGGAAAAGTGGAGATGCAAATAGAGCAAGGTCATTTTATACAGGTTCTTCAAAGAATAGGCTTGAGATACAAGACAAGCCTAGATTTAAAAAGCGAGTTTCAAATTAAGTTTCTTTCGAATTCCCAATAGTTATTGGTGATAGGGTGTCTAACCCTAAATTCAAGAAAGTAAAAGGTACTAATTCACCAAATGAGAAGCCAACTTGTGGAAAGTGTGGTGAAAAGAACTATGGTGATTGCCTTAAGGAGACGAATAACTGCTTTAGTTTTGGCAAGAGTGGTCACAAGATGAAATATTGTCCATAGTTGAAGAGTCAAGTAGTGGTCAAGCTCAAGCTAGTGGTTGTAGTGATGCTCTAAATAAGAACCGCTTCTATGCTCTCCAATCTAGGGGTGAGCAAGAAATCTCTCCCGATGTGGTGAACTGTATGTTGAAAGTTTTCTCTCTTGATGTATATGACTTACTTGATCCCGGCGCTACTTTATCATTTTTTACACCTCTAGTAGCTAAAAATTTTGATATTTTACCCGATATTTTGCATGAACCTTTTATAGTGTCTACTCTGGTGGGTGAGTTGGTTGTTGCAAAAAGGGTGTATAGTTCATCATAACTCTGAGTCATATTTAGTGGTTGAGGTGAAGTCCAAAAAACACCTTGATTTAGCGTTAATGGATTGAAATAATCGGTTCTTGGCAAGTTAATGAATCATTCTCCTTAGGGGGGATGGTGTGTTAAGGTACCAAGGGCAATTATGTGTTCCCGACGTAGATGGGTTGAGGGATCGGATCCTAGAAAAAGCACATGGGTCCCGCTACTCAATCATACGAAGGGGTTCCATATCTATTTATAGCCCAATCACATTCACCCTACCAAAGAGGTCACCTAGGGCTGCCTTTCAATGGCGAAGGATAGCTTAATGACTTTCCTAAGGATGATTTCATGCTGTTCCAGCCAACCAACCTTAAGTCCACTATTTATATAAGAAAGATACCATTACGACTTCCAACTTCAAGGTTTATAACCTTACCACTAGGTTGTAGGTTCCAGATAAAATACCTTCTTAGCAACATTTAAGGTCTCATGTCCCTCATACATACACATCTAAGTGTCTTTAGAATCCTAAGTCAATTCATCTCATATACACATTCATACATGTATAAAATAAAGGACACAAGACACACCAATGACTTTACTTTATCACATATGGCATATCATTCTAGAAGCACATAGGAATAACCATTATCATCTTTAAGTCATCCTATACACTACTATAAAATCATCAATATAATCATCATAGATTCATATAGTCAAATAGGAATAATCATGAATAAACTCTACGACGGCACACATATGGACATAGTCATAGTCTAACATGATCACCTAACATCAATAGAAGAACACATACTTTCATATTACTCACATGTAGATGAATATGTCAAAGTTCACATAAATCAACTACACAAATCATCATAATATATCAAGTAGTTGCCACAAGGCCATGATTATCATAACACATAAAGTAACGTCGAGGAGGCCACATCATTCACATAACATCGCAACCATAAGTGGAACATACCAATCACAACATAATTAGAGAGCTACATTACATAAAATAAAGAGAATTAGGGCAGCGTACCACCAATCTATTCTCACCACTTCAATCCATAGCTAAATCATCCAATTCAATACCAAAAGCCCTTACCTATGGTCATGATCAGCAATTCAATACAAAAATCATAATACTCAATGAATATAGGTCAAAATAATATATATATTTATCAATCTAAGACAGCCTATACATCAATTGAATACAATTCCTACATCATTCAAAAGCCTATAGAAAACTACATTAGAATTCATAAGCAATTGGACAAGATCATCACATCCAAAATATAGCCAATTTGAAGATATTTGTTTTGCATGGTTTCATAAAGATTTTAGGTTAGAATAACCTAATTAACATCAATTCAATAATAAATCAATGATCTAAAACGTTTTATGCAAAGGCCCATGGCTAGATCACAAAAATAAGGGAATTTATCTTTTTGATCATTGAAATTGAGTCCTTGAATGGAAGATATTTCAAGGATGAATAACCATAAATTAATTATGAAGAAAATCCCAAAAGATTGATGTAGAAAACTTGGAAAATCTATCTTTTTCCTTGGAGCTTCAAAACTTCATCAATGGAGGTTTTTTTGGAGAGAAACAATGAATATATTTTGTTTAGGACATGAGGGTTATGATTTGGAGGGTTAATTGGGGTTTAAAAATGTCTAATAGCCTCAAAAAACTAGCCCCTAAAATACCAAAAAGACCACTGGACTTACATGACCTTTTAAGAAACTCAAACTCAACTTAAATTTGTGGAATTATCATCAGGAAACAAGTCCACGACGGGGAGCTATTTCCGCATGATTTTTGTAATTAAATCTCGAGCCAGTGGAGTCCACCATGTGTCCGCAAAGCGGAGAAATTTTTTTGATATTGGTGGACCAAGTCCGCGACGCGTACTGGCTCCCACTAAGTGCAATTGCTGCTGCCTTGGGCAGCTTGCTAGCCGAAGGCTTGGGTCCTCCTCTTGGAACTTTCTTCTGTCCTCAGGAAGTTTTACCCGAAAGTTTCCACCTCTAATATGATTATATACGAGTTAAGGACGTCCCACATCAATTTCATCAGAAACGAACATATAAAACTTGACAAAACATGCCAAGACACACAAGGTCGTTTCAAGGCAAACCTTTCGAACGTCATGGAAGTTCTTGGACGTTGACCTCCAAAATTCATGAAACATGAAACACTGCCTATAAAAACTATGATTACTCATATAAGCACCTCATAATCTCATGGAACACAAATATATGCACATAACAACACATGAGGCACATCGGTGACTAGTCATCGAACGTCCTGGTCGTCCCTTGACGTTTTACTTCCAGTGCAGCCAAATCTTTAGAAACTTCCTCATTTCCACATTATAAACAATTTTAGAACCTTATACCTTCATTAAAAACATGTTAGGATCTAGTTTCATGTAAGTTGTTTAAGAGGTATTACAATCTCCCCCACTTGGACAACATTTGTCCTCGAATGTCACTTGCCACTCTCCGAACACTTCCAAGAATAGACTAGAAGATAATAAACATTCCATATAAAACCTTATAAAATATGAATATCTAGAAGAAACATCAATTTAACAAAATCAAGAGACTCACAACACAACAAGAAACTAGAATTGAATCTACTACTCATCATGCAATAAGACTCACATCCTTTATTCCATATAGAAAAAACTCATTTTATATTCATTATCATGATTATATAGATCAGTTATAACCACATTACAACAATATTCAACCAAAGAATGAATTACCTAATTTTTAAAAAATCTTACAATGAGCAGATTTTCCCTGACAGTGAACATACTTCAAAAATCCAATAATGCAACTTTTAAGCAATTGATGATGGAAACATGCTAATATGAAAAATAAAATCATATAAACACATTTTACAGCATAATTATAACTTCATGAACTATACAATGCTAGGAATCAATGAAATTCAATTCCAACAAGACTCCTAAACACCATGCACATTCATCATACTACTATGACCGTCTAGCCCAGCCACTAACCATACTCCACCATTTAGAAGGAACTCATAACGCTAAAGAAATGCAAGACCTTACCATCATCATCACACCCTCATCTGATTTTGATCCTCTAGTCCGAGTGCATAAAAAGCCTCTTTTTTGGAGCATCATCTTTCGGAACATTACAAGTAACTTGCTTACCATATCTAGTATGACAATACCTCACTTTGTGTCCATCTTTCCCACATCCAAAACAACTCCTGGTACCCAATAGTCCTTCCCTATAGTGCCTGTTTGCACAAGAAGCACGTGTAGGCTTGCCATTTTGAGAACCATCTCCTTTCTCAAATTTCACCTTAGCACCCCTAGGTTCTTCTTAACTTGAAGACTTTTTCTTCTTGATTCTAGGTTGAATTTGATCATTTGAACCACTCATTTTCAAGTTTATAGAAATCCTACCAAGTTAAGACTCATGAATAGATTGAGCATACACCATGAGTACAACCAAAGTCATATCATCATGGAGCATGTCCGTACGATATACTACTTTCACTAGGTGGCGACCCCAATCACAAACTACTCATCTCATCCCTAGGATTAGACACTAAGGATAGCGCATATCTATACAACATAGAGAACTTCAAAGAGTACTCCTCAAGACTCATATATCCTTGCTTGATATTGATAAAATCTTCTACCTTTCACTTGATTTTCTCACGGGGACATTACTTTCCTAGAAAAGCCTCCTTAAATTCTTCCCACTCAATAGGACCCGACTCAACCGGCCGATTATCTTTCCATTGAGTATACGACACTTGAAAAGCCACCCTCAAATGGTACAAATCTAACTCCCCCTTCTCCCTACAAGTCACCCCCATGACACTTAACACCTTGTACACACCATCTAGGAACCCTTGGGGATCTTCTCCTACCTTAGAGCCAAGAAAGATAGCAGGATTCATCCTCAAAAAATCTCTCAATCTAGATTCCATAGTTCTATCCACAAAATTTACTCTAGGCTCAATACCCCTATTCACATGGGTAGTCAAAGCTCGGGCTAAAAGAAGTAAAGCCTCCTTAATCTCCCCATTAGTCATTTCTGGGGAACCACCGAAACCTCATTACCTCCACCCACAATAGGGACTTGATCACTTTGAGAAACTTGAGCACCTTGAGGAACTTGCTCAACTTGAGGAGGAATCTCCTCATACACATCATTCTCCTCATCTCTCCTAGGTGGTGTCCTCCTCGTATTCATCTTACTAGAAAGACAAGGGAAACCATAAGAAAAGAACACTCATAAGATTTTACTCTACGACACGCATAGGAGTAGAAAAGAAGGGAAACTCTATCGTCCTATAGCCTCTTTCCCATAGATGTATCGCGACCCACACTAATGGTCGAGACTCTACTAGAAGTGACTTGATGAGTCTTTTTGATTCCTAAGACTACTTTCATAACCTATGCTCTGATACCGCGTTTGTCACGACCCGAGCGCACACCCTAGAATATGTGACAATCTTGAGTCGAAACGTGGCATACTTGACCTCTCGGATATCTTGTACAAGCCCTTTCATATCATTTATAGCATATATACATATGAAAAGTAGTGGAGGAATTAAAACTTTTCACAAATATTTGAATAGTCTCTCAAAATATCTTTCATATAAAAACCTTAGGAAATACTAAGTCTCATTTCATCAAATCTTAGACTTAAAATACACTTTGGGACACGACCCATACAATAGAAATATTGAACTACTAAGTCTATTACAATCCTTCAGTAGAAGAACTAAAAGACATCATGCCCTCGACTCAAATGAGGACATACTTCAACTTGCTTGAAAGATTCTATAATCTAATCTTATCTCCCTAAAGCACCTTCACCTATGAATCACTTTAGATATAGATAAAAGCATGTAATTAATATAAACATATGTACTAAGTATTACATAATGCATAAAACTTATGAAAATGGATATTTAATGGAAATATGCTCCTATTTATCAAAACCTTATAGTATAAACATAAGAACAAGATTCAACACCTGAGAAAACATAACATAACACTTAACCATTTATTCACATTATAAGGAAAACTTCACAGAAAGCTAATTCACTATTATAGTGAATTGCTTCACTACTACAGTGAAGTTATTCCTAAACATTTCCTGGCATGTAATCTTCTCACTAAAATCTATCCTAACACTCACTTAAGTAAGACAAAGAGAGACCACCTGTACACTCTCTTTAGGCACACCTAAATGATCCTTGTCTCCTACAAAAGGTGATTCTAATGTTCACTTGAGTGAGTTGTGAAGAGAACACCATACAATCCCTTCACACACACTTAAGAGATCCTTTAGATTACCTAGGGAAAGATAATTCTCACTTAATAGAATATCGTGCACATAGTATGACATTCTTCTTTCTGAAGATTATCAAAAGACTTACTTAACTAAATTAAGAAGAGAATCTCCATACTTGACTTCTTCAAGATTACCTAAATAATCCTTAAGACTACCTAAGTTTGTCTACCTAATCAACCAACTTTCCTAACTAGAGTCATTTTTAAGACTTATCTAGGTAAGATATGAAGTGACAATTCCTATGCCCCCTTTACACCTTAACTAGACAACCCTTAACTACTCTAGATAAGTAGTTATTCATTTTAATTAGATGCTTTATAACTTAATTCATTACATTCATTAGTTCATTTAAGAGACATTCATCACATAAAGATATTCAAGAAATGGTCTTGGAGAAGACCTAGGGACTCTCACTAACATCTTCGAATCCAATTGTGCAATATCTAGATAGCGTCCCATACCACCACCTAAACTTCATAGAACTTCTCCAATAGTAGTAGGTATCCCATATGATGAGAATAAGCAATAACCGACATAGACCATGGTACCAAAGCATGGAATCCGAAGTTGTAACCTACTCCGATGGAGGGTGTTCTACTTGTCAATGGTAGAACTTGGACACATCCATGTAGGCACATGGTTAATAAATAGGAAGGGTTTCTTTGCGCTCTAGCCTCATTCTTTAACTAGAGCTACTTCCGTTACCATACTCGCTCAGTGCTAGCCTTTGTTCTCATAGAGTAATTCATATTAAAGGATCACACGAAGGGGTTCCATATCTAGCTTATAACCCAATCACGTTCACCCTACCAAAGAGGCTTCCTAGGTCTGCCTTTCAATGGCGAAGATGATAGCTTAATGACTTTCCAAAGGATGATTTTATTTCGTTCCAGCCAACCAACTCTAAGTCTACCATTCATACAAGAAGGATACCATTACGGCTTTCGACTTCAAGGTTCATAACCGTACCAATAGGTTGAAGGTTCCAGATAAAATAACTTCTCAGCAACATTTAAGGTCTCATGTACCTCATACATACAAGGATAAGAGTATTTATCATCCTAAGTCAATACATCTCATATGCACATTCATACATGTATCAAATAAGGGACACAAGCCTACCACATAAGACACACCAATGACTTTACTTTATCAAATATGTCATATCATTCTAGAATCACATAAGAATAATCATTATCATCTTTAAGTCATCCTATACAATACAATAAAATCATCAATATAATAATCATCATAGAATCATATAGTCAAATAGGAATAATCATGCATCAACTCTAAGACTACACAGATAAGGACATAGTCATAGTCTAACATGATCACCTAACAACAATAGAAGAACACAAACATTCATATTACTAACATGTAGATGAAAATGACCATACTTCACATAAATCAACCACACAAATCATCATAAATATATCAAGTAGTTGCCGACAAGGCCATGGTCATCATAATACATAAAGTAATGCCGATGAGGCCACATAACTCACATAGCACCGCCACCATAAGTGGACCATACCAATCACAACATAATTCAAGATCTACATTACATAAAATAAAGAGAATTAGGGAAGCGTATCACCAATCCATTCTCACCACTTCAATCCATAGCTAAATCATCCAATTCAATACCAAAAGCCCTTACCCATGTCCATGATCATCAATTAAATACAAAAACCAAATACTCAATGAATCTAGGTCAGTTCAATATAGATCTATCAATCTAATATAGTCTATTCATCAATTGAATACAATTCTTACATCATTCAAAAGCCTATCGAAAACTACATTAGAATTCATAACCATTAAGACAAGATCATCAAGTCCAAAATATAGACTTGGTCTAGTTTCATCGAAGTCCAAAATATAACCACTAAGTGCAATTACTGCTGCCTTGGGCAGCTTTCTAGCCCAAGGCTTGAGTCCTCCTCTATGACACTCTCATCGCCCTCAGGGAGTTTTACCCGGACGTTTAAAACTCAAAATGATCGTATACGAGTTTAGGACCTCCTACATTAATTTCATAAAAAACAAACACATAAAACTCGACGAAACATGCTAAGACACACAAGGTCGTTCCAAGGCAAACCTTTTGAATTTCATTGACGTTCTTGGACGTTTGACCTCCAACCTTCATGAAAGTGGACACAATGCCTATATAACTATAATTACTAATATAAGGACCTAATAAGCTCATTAAACACACATATAGGCACATAATAACAAATGAGGCACATTGTTGACTAGTCGTTGAACGTCTTGGTCGTCCCTTAACGTTTCACTTCCAATGCACCTAAATCTTTAAACACTGCCTCATTTCCACATTATAAAATTTTTTAGGACCTTTACCCTAATTAAAAATATTTCAGGGTCTAGTTTCATCGAAGTCATTCTACATGTATTATATTTTCTATCAAAAAAGAATGAAAAGTATATTCATAGTAAATGTCCATTTTAGCATGGTTTTCTTGCATGTTCACCATAATTAGTACATTCAATGTGTTAATTTCATATGTGTTATCTTTCTACAAGTGTTGGTGGAAAGTGAGAATTCTCTTAGAAGTTGAGTTTGGGAAATGACATTCTCTCAAGATTGGTATGTCCTCATATGTTCGAGGACATGACTTATATTTTAGTTTCCTTTTCTAAAAGAATTTGTAATAGACTTGTTACGACCCGGATTCTGGAATACGAATTGTAACCGACGTCGTTGACCTCTCAGAGGTCGAAGACAAGCCTCTTCATGCATTCATCACATTCATATAGTTAAATTTGCGGAAAAGTTTACATATTTTCAAACGTATGAAGTATACATAGACTTCATAAAGTTTTTACATAGATTCATGATATACTAAACTCAAAGTAAAGAAACAACCATCTAATAAATACAAAATATATCGAAATCAAAGAATATCATATCATAGTAGTTGCCAAAACAGCCTTATTACAAAGCTTCAAATAAATGTATGAAAGAAATGCTAGGGAAAAAATCCACTAGCTATGTCTAAAACTAACGCTAGACTAAAAACTGTAGCATCCTCGAAAACAAGAGGACCTACCAAATGGTTTGGAGAACGCTGATGTCCAAACCGCTGCAATGAATCTTCAATCTGCTTTCTGACCTATACTTATAAAAATAGTAAATTGTATAGGGTTAGTACACACTTTTACTAAGTATGGGTGTATGCACACATACACATATGTCTATGCATGATGAAGGAAAGCTATTCCTAAACAATATGTCATTTCTGGAAACTGACTTCACTAGACTTTCCTAATTTATTATTTTTGAATTGTGGTATGAATATGACATATTATAATGCATTCAAAGAAAACAACTAATTTTCTATGTGATTAAAAGACATTATAATCATCAACATAATTTTAGAACAACTCGAGCAAAAATTTGAAATTTTGCTATGCCAAACCTGAGATCTCACCTCTTTATACTTAGTTTTATTTTGAATCTTTTTCTTCTTCTTGTAGTGTAGGTAAATAATTACTTTGGTACTATATTTTACTTACAAGTGAAATGATTCATTGTAGTCCTATACCCACAATGAATCGATGTAAGTAATCCAAGGACAAAGGAATAATTTCTCTACCTTAAAGTGAGTCATTCTTTAAGCCATTTTGTATTGGTCATGTCATTTATTTCATTACTTTCATCTTAGGGAAGTTATGAGGTATTTAATTAACATTGGTTTCTACTTCCCTTTATTGTCATCATATAAGAAGTCATTATAAGCCAATCTTATTTGACTGTGCCCATTATTTGCTGAAACTTCATGAGTGTGATATTGGCACTTGACATTCTTAAGCTTTTCATAATTGCTCACTTTGAACATACGTTCCATCATCATCGTCATTCTCACTTTCTTAGTGACATCATTAGGAGTAATATCATCCGAGCTTAACATGAAATCAAATGTCTACCCCACATCGAAAAGGGTTGATTCACCGTTGAAAGTTAATATAGACCATGTGAGCAACTAATCGAATCTCGTGTCTGCCCACACATGGAAATGGGCGATCTCGGGCTAAGGCGGATCAATCTCAAGCATTCACTCCACACCGAAAAGGAGTGGCTCACGGGTATAGTAAACCAAGAACATATCATGAGCATTAACCGACATAGATCATGTGAGCTAAACATGAAATCCAGTGTTTTCCCCACACTGAAAAGGGGTGGAATCACCGACCAATGTGAAATCGAACATACCTAGCCCGCTTAGGTGGAAACCACTGGCTAGTTCCTATGTTGGCTAGACATAGTTCGAAGACTAGTGACTTAATGAGACTACTTATCCACATTGGTGGTAGCCTCGTCTCATGAGACTTACACGTGCACTCACATGCTCATAACTAGTCTATGGGTGTTGTGCTCATTTTCATAATCTTCTTTATCTTTTAAAGTTGACTCAAGCATTATGGAAGCTTACTTCTATATTGACATTTATTTACTCTTTTGATGACTTGTCATCCTTACTTTACATTGATGAAATGTGAATTGTCCTTACATATAATCCTTACTTTACATTGATGAAATGTGAATTGTCCTTACATATTATCCTTACTTTACATTGATGAAATGTGAATTGTCCTTACATATCGCCTTACTTTACATTGATAAAATGTGACTTTTCCGTACATATCATCCTTAATTTACATTGATGAAAAGTGCATTGTCCTAACATATCATCCTTAGTGTTAATGAGAATAGTCTCACAAATTCTAACACCTTCATTCGTGGAATTCTTTTAACATAGTAGCTTAGGTGTAAGTAAGACTTGTCTCACTTTCTTTAACACCCCATTCTGGTCACTTACTTAATTTATACCCCTTTAATTATGTTATTACTCAGGTTACACCTTTACTTTAGTGTAGTAGCTTCATTTCATCGTTTATGGACGATGAGCACTTCTTTCAATGAGTTACATATGTTCATAGTTCATTCTTTTTAGAGCATGTTGGGAGTTGTTCCAATGAATTTCATGCTCTTGGTTATGGATTCATTGAATCACTTTAGAAGTAGTTATAATATATTTGATACACTTACTATACAAGATTGACATATGATTAGTATTGGCATAAACGTTTAGGTATAGAATACATAACCATCCATGTTGGCATAGGCCAATTTACATTCTTTCATGCTTGGTTGGATATGTATATTATTCATTAACCAATATTTTAATTATTTAACATAATATTATAGCCATTTGCATGCATCCCTTTGAACAATGTATTGTTAGCCATTTCATTGACATAAGCCAAACAATCACTCAAATTATGATTTAATGGAGATCTTTTTAGAAACTTATAACATAACTTTAGGCATAACGTTTTTAATCATATTGAACATTATAATATGATCATTTAACGAACACAACATCATCAAAAATTCACATTTATAGTGGCTATGCAAAAAAAACCGTAATCATCTTCATACATAACAGTTTCAGACACATCTTAACATAGTACATTCTCTTAACCAATCTTGGTTCATGACTTTAGGGTAACGTTTTTAAGACATATTGGACAACATCATATTAATATTTGATGAATTTAACACCTTCATAACGTCACAATAACAGAAATTCCACATTCGGACAAACACATCAACAATTAGAACAATTACGGGTGTAACTAACATATCGTCGATTCATGATTCATGTTTTAAGCACTTAACTTTATACGATCACAAGTTCATAAGTTAATCGACATTCATAATTCAAGAACATTACACATAATATCATCCAGCACCGCATACTAACAACATGATCTCTAACCTATTCAGCATGGAATCAAAAAAGATACTAGGGACAAAGGAGTTCGACGAGAACACGGTAACATTCCAGTTATCAAGATCTTTGAATCATTGGAAAGAAAGTTCTCTTGGATAAATAAGTCAAAAATATAAACCAATACCTTAATTACTACTTAATATACGTGAACGAAAACGTGGAGAAACCTTGAAATCGCATAGGAGAATCAATGGAATTTTCTATTTTCTTTCGCTCGCTTCCTTACTGTTTTGCGTCATGTATTTGTTTGAGTTTGAACGTGACTCTAAGTATTAGGAACTTATATTGACTAATTTAACTTAGGGTTTAATAAATTAATTTAATAAACTAATCAACCAATTACCAAACGCCCCTCCTAAGTTGACTAAACATAGGAGAACATAACACTTCGTCAAATCTGGAAATTGAAGTTGACTATGGTTTTGGTAAAAAAATTGAATTTATATTAATTAATTAAATCCTTAATTTAATTAATTTAGGGACCTAGGGTAATTACTAAAGTACCCCTAAGCATTGGAACTATAATCAACCCTTTAGGACCATCCTACGTTAAGTACTAGGATATTTCTTGAATTATACTAGGTTAGTAAAAGGATTTCATTTTGACGATTTTAATTACTTAATTAAATGTAAAATTTAATTAATTAGGTGACCTAAGGTAAATACTAAATAACCCTTAAGTCTTTATGACCTTAACTAACTCTTTGGACCATCCTAGGTTAGGTACTAGGTTGTCTTTTTCTTGTTTTAACCGAAATCTGGAAATTGCTTTGTGATTTTGGTTTTGACCCTTTAAATTCATTAATTAAGTTGATAAATAAATTAATTAAGTAGAATAGTGTAATTACTAAAGTATCCCTAAGTTATTAAGACCTTAACTTACTCTTTGGACCATCCTAGGTTAGGTACTAGGTTGTCCCTTTCTTGTCTTAACCGAAATCTGGAAGTCCTTTGTAGTTTCGGTTTTATCCCTTTTAAATTAATTAATTAAGTTGCTAAATTAATTAGGTAAATTAGGTAAATTAATAAATTACCCCTAATTTGTTAGGAGCATAAACAACCTTTTGGACCGTCCTAGGTTAGGTACTAGGTTTTCTCTATAACTAGTTACTAGGTTAGTGTCACCTGGTTGAGTCTTAGTTTGTCGGGTGCACTAATTAGTTTATTTCGTTTGGTATTAGGTTATTTTTATTTTTAGGTCAGTAGGTTAGAGTCTAGAATTTGTTATGAAGTTAGGCCCCACATGGAGTGGTACCTTGTGCACGTTTTCCCCCCTAATTACCCTAACCGAATTTGGTTAGGGTGGTCCCCTCCTTTGGCCGCTACTTCACATGTCTTGCACATTTTCTTGCACATGGATTGGTTGTACTATCCTAACTAACTATTATTTATGTTTTTTTTGGGAATGTTTACTTATTGTCCCAAGGACCCTCACTATGTCCTTGGGCACGACTCACTCTACATGATCATTTTGAATGGTTATGTACTTAAGGTACTAGGATTGACACTTGGATGTCTAGTACCTAATGTGTTTGCAACTGATGAATTTCTGAATTTTAGCTGAGCGTCTTCATTGCAGGTACATTTCCTAAACAAGATAATTAATACTTAGATATATGGCTAACACCCACCCTTTAAGCCAATATTTTCTAATATGCCCAGTATTTTGCTTATTGGGTATTATATAGAAATCGGCTATTACCCCTTAGCCAATTTTCTATTATATGCCAAATATTTCTCAATATTGGGCCTTGGAATGCCTATGTATCCCCAATACGCATTTTTAAAGACCTATTGGGCTCTTCACTAGATATTAAATTTTCCTGAATGTTACATCATCCCCCCATAGGAACATTCGTTCCCGAACAACACTTATACACCATTTAAACAAAGAGGGTGATTTCTGAAAGTTACTTTATCCTGCTTAAACGTTTCCCTTTTGTGAAATCTGATTCACACTTATTTGGATGATTCATAACCTTCAAGCTTATCTGAAGCTTCATATCTGAGATTGAGGAATCTTCTTCTCAGTCACACTTAACTTGATGCACATAACAACTCATGCAACATATAAAATTACATCTATGCTATACAAAAACAGCACGCATGAACTTATTTTAACTTATTTAATGCAAGTATAAAACACACGATTATGGACTTATAATACCAAATTGATTAATTCAATAAAATCTCAGAGTTCCTTAAACAAAATCAGATCTAGGAAGACTATATCTAACCTCAAGAACTGAACAAGTGAGGGTAAAGGTATCTCATATCGGCCTCGACCTCCCATCTCGACCCCTCAACAAGGGTGTTCCTCCGTAACACCTTCGCGGTGAGAACCTCCCTGTTCTTCAGTCTCTTCACTTGACGATCTAAAATTTCAATGGGTACCTCTTTATAAAGAAAGATTCCCATAGACTCCTAACCCTTCGACAGGTAGGATGGACATTGGATCGCCTAGACACTTCTCAAGCATCAAAACGTGGAACACTGGATGAACAGAAACCAAATCATTTGGTAATTTTACCTACTTGATGTAAGATATCATAATGACCTATATACCTTGGGCTCAACTTCTCTTTCCTACCAAACCTCATATTTACTACGGACATAGAGTCTATGGAAGGGACTTCTTATTCTAAGTCATTAACTCTAATTAAGTGGCTTATTTGTCTTATTGGCTTTAAGATTGGAAATTATATGGCCTGGTGGATTTTAACCACACCCTTCTCATTTTAACCCATCTTATTTGGAAGCTGAAGCCCTACTACCCTGTTTCTATAGTCTATTATAGCATAACACTTATGAAGCAAATCCATGTCTAAGACATATTCTTGAGGTTGTATGCTGCCAACTTAGCCTTCTCCTCCTCCTCAATACTCATAGCATGATTTTAGACATTACCATGCATTCACCTCCATGCGAACAACCACACTCACCACACGTCTTTCATCTATGTTGGGCATTTCCATTATGGTCCCTTCTTGGAAAGGCAGATCTTGAGTCTGGCGCCTTAGACCACTTGGATCCTAATTCTTGTGTGTATTCTTCTACGCATCACACAAGAAGGAAATTAGATACTTATAACGACACAAAGTATCAAAGCTCTAGATAGCATAATAAAGAGTAGAAGAAGGGAGAATTTTCTATCATCACGTAGTCTCTAAGTCATGATTGTGGCGCACTTCACAACCATAAGATTAAAACTACGTAACGTGGTTGTGTTGAGCTTTAGTTCCTAGGTAATTTAAACCCATTCTCTGATACCAAGTTTTTCACAAGCCGGATTCTGTAATCCAAATCGCAACCGACGTCTTTGACCTCTCAGAGGTCGCAGACAAGCCTCTTCTTGCATTCATCACATTCATATAGTTGAATTTGCGGAAAATTTAAAACTTTTCAAATGTGTGAAGTATACATAGACTTCATATAGTTTTTAAATATATTCATTTTATACTAAGCTCAAAGTAAAGAAACAACCATCTAATAAATACGGAATCAATCCAAATCAAAGAATAATATATCATAGTAGATTGACAAAACAACCTTATTACAAAGCTTTGAATAAACGTATGAAAGAAATGCTAGGGACAACATACACTAGCTATGTCTAAAACTAACGGTAGACTAAAACTGTGGCATCCTCGAAATCAAGAGGACCTACCAATTGGTTTGGAGAATGCTGATGTCCAAACCTCTACAATGAATCTTCAATCTGCTCTCTGACCTGCATCTATAAAAATAGTAAATTTAATAGGGTTAGTACACACTTGTACTAAGTATGGGTGTATGCACACATACACATAAGGCTATGCATCATCAAGGAAAGCTCTTCCTAAACAATATGTCATTTCTGGAAAGTGACTTCACTAGACTTTCCTAATTTATTATTTGTGAATTGTGGTATGAATATGAAATATTTTAATGCATTCAAAGCACACAAAGTCATTTTATATGTCAGTACAAGACATTATAATCATCAACATAATTATAGAACAACTCGAGCAAAAATTTGAAATTTTTCTATGCCAAACCAAGAGCTCACCTGTTTATACTTAGTTTTATTTTCAATCTTTTTCTTCTTCTTATTGTGTAGCTTAATAATTCCTTTGGTCCGATGTTTTACTTACAAGTGCAATGATTCATCGTAGTCCCATACCCATAATGAATTGATGTAAGTAATCCAAGGACTAAGGAATGATTTCCCTACCTTATAGTTAGTCATTCTTGACATTATATATTCTTCACATTTCATAAGGCATTCTATATTGGTCATGCCATTTATTTTATTACTTTCATCTGAGGGAAGTTATGGGGTATTTAATTAATATTGCTTTCTACTCCCCTTTATTTGTATCATATAAGAAGTCATTATAAGCCAATATTATTTGGATGTGCCTATTATTTGCTGAAACTTCATGAGTGTGATATTGGCACCTGACATTATTAATCTCTTCATCATTGCTCACTTTGAACATACGTTCCATCATTATTATCATTCTCACTTTCATAGTGACATCATTAGGAATAAGATCATGCCAGCTTTACATGAAATCAGTATCTCCCCACTCCCAAAAGGGGTGATTCACCGGTTAATGTGAACTTAGACCATGTGAGATACTTATGGAATCCCGTGTCTGCCCCACACATTGAAAGGGGTGATCCCCGGCTAAGGTGGATCCATCTCAAGTGATTACTCCACGCCGAAAAGGAGTGAGTGAACCAAGAACATATCGTGAGCCTTAACCGACATAGATCATGTGAGCTAAACATGAAATTCAATGTCTGTCCCATACCAAAAAAGGTTGAAATCACCAGCATAAGTGAAACCAAATATACCTATCTCGCTTAGGTGGAAACCACTAGCTAGTTCCTATCTTGGCTATACATAGTTCGAAGACTAGGGACTTAATGAGACTACTTATACACCTCGGTAGTAGCCTCGTCTCATGAAACTTACACATGCAAGCACATGCTCATAACTAGTCTATCGATACTGTTATCACTTTCATTATCTTCTTTATCTTTTAGAGTTGACTCAAGCATTGTGAAAGCTTACTTCTAGATTGAGATTTATTTACACTTTTGATGAATTGTCATCCTTACTTTACATTTACGAAATGTGAATTGTCCTTACATATCATCCTTACTTTACATTGATGAAATGCGAATTGTCCTTACATATTATCCTTACTTTACATTGATGCAATGTGAATTGTCCTTACATATCATCCTTACTTTGCATTGATGAAATGTGAATTGTACTTACATATAATCCTTACTTTACATTGATGAAAAGTGCATTGTTCATACATATCATCCTTAGGTGTTAATGAGATTAGTCTCACACATTCTAACACATTCATTCGTGTGTATTCTTTTAACATAGTTGCTTAGGTGTAAGTAAGACTTGTCTCATTTCGTTTAACACCCCATTCCGTACACTTACTTAATTTAGACCCCTTTAATTATGTTATAACTCACGTTACTTCTTTACTTTAGAAAAGTAGCTTCATTTCATCGTTTATGGACGATGAGTATTTCTTTCAATGAGTTACATATGTTTATAGTTCATTCATTTAGAGCATGTTGGGAGTTGTCACAATGAATGGAATGACCTTGGTTATGAATTCATTGAATTACTTTAGAAGTGATTATAATATATATGATACTCTTCCTACACAAGATTGGCATATGAGTAGTATTGGCATACAAATTTATGTATAGATAACATAACCATCTTTGTTGGCGTAGGCCAATTTTACATTCTTTTATGCTTGGTTGGATATGTATATTATTCATTAGCCAATCTTTTAATTATTTAACATAATATTATAGCCATTTGCATGCTTCCCTTTTGGACAATGTATTGTTAGCCATTTTATTGGCATAAGCCAAACAATCACTCAAATTATGATTTAATGGAGATCTTTTTAGCCAACCTTATAACATTACTTTAGGCATAACATTTATAATCATATTGAACAGCATAATATGATCATTTAACGAACATAACATCATCAACAAGTCACATTTACAGTAGGTATCCACAACAAACCGTAATCATCTTCATACAGAACTGTTTCGGAGACATCTTAACATAGTATCATTCTCTTAACCAATCTTGATTCGTGACTTTAGGGTAACGTTTTTAAGGCATATTGGACAATATCATATTAATATTTGATGAATTTAACACCTTCATAACGTCACAATAATAGCAATGCAACATTCGAATAAACACATAACAATTACAGGTGTAACTAACACATTGTCGATTTATGATTCACATTTTAAGCACTTAACTTTATACGATCACAACTTCATAGTTTAATCGACGTTTATAATTCAAGAACATTACAAATAAGATCAGCCACCACCACATACCAATAATATGATCTCTAACCAATTCAACATGGAATTAAAAAGGACACTAGGGACAAAGAAGTTCGACGAGAACACGAAAACAACCCTATTTTTCAATATCTTTGAATCATTGGAAAGAAAGTTCTCTTGGAGGAAGAAGTCAAGGAGTGAAACCCATATCTTAAGTAGAACTTAATCTACGAAGACCACCTTGAACTAAAACTTGGAGAAACCTTGAAATCTCCTAGGAGAATCAACCAAATTTTTGCTTTTTTTTTTCGCTCGCTTGCTTACTGTTTTGCGTTGTGTATTTGTTTGAGTTTGAACGTAAGTTTAACATAACACTTAGTTAAATATGGAAATTGGTGTTGACTATGGTTTTGGTCAACATTTTGACTTTATATTAATTAATTAAATCCTGAATTACATTAATTTAGGGACCTAGGGTAAGTACTAAAGTGCCCCTAAGTCATTGGAACAATAATTAACCCTTTATACCATCATAGGTTGAGTACTAGGATGTTTCTTGACTATACTAGGTTAGTGAAAGGATTTCGTTTTGACCATTTAAATTAATTTATTAAATGGCTAATTTAATTAATTATGTCACCTAAGGTAATTACTAAAGTACCATTAAGTCATTAGGACCTTAGCTAACTCTTTGGACCATCCTAGGTTAGGTACTATGTTGTCTTTTTCTTGTTTTGACCGAAATCTGGAAATTGCTTTATGATTTTTGTTTTGACCCTTTAAATTAATAAATTAAGTTTCTAAATTAATTAATTTAGTATCCTAGGGTAATTAATAAAGTATCCCTAGGTTGTTAGGTGCTTAACTAACTCTTTGGACCATCCTAGGTTAGGTACTAGGTTGTTCCTTTCTTGTCTTAACAGAAATCTGGAAATTTCCTTTGTAGTATCGGTTTTAGCCCTTTTAAATTATTTAATTAAGTTGATAAATTAACTATATAGGTAACCCAGGGGAATTTCTAAAGTAACTTTAAGTTTTTAGGACCATAAACAACCTTTTGGACCATCCTAGGTTAGGTAATAGGTTGTCTGTTTAACTAGTTACTAGGTTAGTGTCACCCGGTTTAATCTTAGGTTGTCGGGTGTACTAATAGTTTATTTTGTTTGGTCCTGGGTTAGTTATTTAGTTAGGGCAGTAGGTTAGAGTCTATAATTGGTTAGGATGTCAGGATCCACATGGAGTGGTCCCTTGTGCACGTTGTTCCCTCTAACTACCCTAACTGAATTCGGTTAGGGTGGTCCCTTCCTTTGGCCTCTACTTCACATGTCTTGCAGATGTGCTTGCACATGGGTTGGTTGTATTTTCCTAACTAACTCTTATTTATGGTTCCTTTGGGAATGTTTACTTATTATCCCAAGGACCCTCACTATGTCCTTGGGCACTGCTCAATCTACACGATCATTTTAAATTGTTTTGTACTTAGGGTACTAGTCTTGATCCTTGGATGTATAGTACCTAATGTGTTTGAAACTAATGAATTTCTGAATTCTATCTTAAGGTCTTCATCGTAGCAACATTTTATAAACTAGCTCATTAAAACTTAGATAAATGGCTAACACCCTTTAAGCCAATATTTTATAATATTCCAATATTTTGCTTATTGGGTATTATATAGAAATTGGCTATTACCCCTTATCCAATTTTCTATACTAGGCCTAATACTTCTCAAAATTGGGAATTGGAATTCCTATGTATCCCCAATACGAATTCTTAAAGACCTATTGTGCTCTTCACTAGATATAAAATTTTCCAGAATGTTACAACACTATAGTTTAATTTGAATTGGTGTAAGGGATATTAACCTTAGATATTATATGTGTGAAACATGGATATGATGAGATTTAGTTTTTTCTTATATTCTTTATGGATTTGTACTATTGTTGTGAAAAGTTTTAATTTTGTACTACTTTTCATATATATGCGATGAATGATGTCTAAGTTCTTTTATGAGACCTCCGAGAGGTCGAATACGCCATGTAACTTCTAGTGTGTATGGTATACTCTTGGTTCGTTTCAAATTTTGAATCAGAGCATAAGGTTATGAATAGTCTTTATGATTCAAAGTCTCCTAAAAGCCATATCTAGTAGAATTTTGTTTATTGGTGGTGAGTTGCGATACATCTATGAGCGAGAGGTTATAGGAAGGTTATAGGAAGATAGTATAACTCTTGTGTCGTGCCATAGAGTTGAGGTTATAAGTGTCTTTTTCTAGCTCTTCTCTTATGTTTATAGGATATGAATACAAAAAGTACGCCCATGAGGAGAATTGATGAGGAAGTGGTGAATGAGGGAGTTCCTACCCAAGGTGGAAAAGCTCCCTAAGGTGAACATGTTCCACAAAGTTTTCAAGTTCCTCAAGGTCAACAATTACCTTTATCTAGTCAAAGGCATGAGGTTTTGGTTGGTCCCCCAGACACGACTAATAAGGAGGTTAGAAGAGCTCTTGTACCCTAGCCTGAGCCATACCATGACCTCAAGATTGAGGGACTTTGTGAGGATAAGTCTCCCTACCTTTTTTTGGCTCTAATGTTTAAGAGAATCCCCAAGCCTCGCTGGATGAGTTGTATAAGATAGTGCATGCTATAGGGGTGTCTTCTACGGAGAAGGCAGAGTTGGGTTCATACCAATTGAAAGGGGTTTCTCAAGTGTGGTACACTCAAAGGAAAGTCAATTGGACAGTTGAATGGGGTCCTATAGAACGAGAAAAGTTTAAGGAAGACTTCTCAGAAAGATACTTTCCACATGAGAAGAAGAGGGAGGTTAAGATTGAGGAGTTTATAAACCTTAGGCGAGGTAACATGGGTGTTGAGGAGTATTCCGTGAAATTTACCCTATTGTCTAAGTATGCTCCATCCTTGGTGTCTAACCCTTGAGATGAGATAAGTAGGTTCTTGGCAAGTGTTTCTGATCTTGTGAAGGAAGAGTTTTGTATGACAATGCTCCATCGAGACATGACTCTATCTAGGCTTATGGTGTATGCTCTATCTATTTAAGAGTCTAAGATTGCGACGTGAGGTAGAGATTCTAAGAAGGGAAGAACCGATGATTTAGGTCAACCTAGGCTTAAGAAGAAAGCTCCAAATCAAGATGTTCCTAATGCACCTAAGGCCAACTATGAGAGAGGTGGTGGTTCTCAAATTGATAAACCTATTTGCTCGAATTGTAGGAAGCAACTTGTTAGAAAGTGTCTAGCCTGAACTAATGGGTGCTTTAGTTGTTGTAAGGATGATTACAAGGTGAGAAATTGTCCTACTATTGTGCCTAGAGGGACAGAGGCCAAGAAAGATCCTAGTGAAGGTAGGGTTACTATTCTTCCAAGTGGTGGTCGTTTCTATCACCTCCAAACTAAAGTAAATCCGGATGAAGGTATCGGTAAGTTATAGTGTTCTCCTTTTTGTCGTGATGGGTTTCTGCTAAGTGGGGGAGGGCATAGTGAATAGTTGGGTTGATGAATTTTGTCTCTTCTCTTTTATTCCATTCAAGCTCGAGAGTTAGAACTTTTAGTAGCATGTTGCAGTGCTTAGGAGTCTAAGTGAAAATGAATTTCATTAATCTCCTGACGTTGTGTATATTTACATGAGATTCTGTTTATGTAGTAAATTGAAGTTCAAATGATTTTATCTTTTATATTGTTATGCCTCTATAATGAATTGCTTAATTTTTGTATGAGTGAACTAGTAAGAATGTATACTGTGAAGTTTTGAAATTGTTGCATAATTGTGTTTCATGAGAAATGGTCATAATGTGCTAAGAAATAATGTGATGAGTATGATGATATATGGAGAAGGAAGCTCCTCCTATATAAAATGAGAAGGTAGTTATTGCATGATCAGTAGTGGATGTTGTTCTTACCTTGTTCTATTTTTAAGTCTCTTGATTATGTGAAGACGATTTTCCTTATAATTATGTGTATTGTTTATGATGTGGTATGGCTCTGAGCTTCTACTCTTAAGTATTTACTCTTGGAAGTGTTAAAAGTATTTGGGTTTTATTCGAGGACAAATGTTGTCCAAGTGGGGGATAGTTTTACAACTCTCAAAATGAATTACGTTAAACTAGAGCCTATGATGTGTTTTATGAGTTTACGAGGTCTTAAAATGATAACTATTAACATTAGAAGTAAGTTCATAGAGTTTGGAAGTCAAACGTCAAAGAACGTCCAAGACGTTTGGAAACTGGTCGTTGTATGTGCTAGTGTGCCTTTGCATGTTTTTTTTATTGTTTAGTGTATAACGAAAAACCCTAAAATGACTATGCTAAGTAATGCTTAATGTATCTAGACCGCCTACGATTAAATAAGGTTCACATGGATTGATGCGCGTAGAACAAGACCTATGAACCCTTGCAGCAGCCAAGCCAACCAACTTGGTGAGTTAGTTGACCTAGGAAAGGTTGGGTCAAACCATGTAGGGCACCCAAATATAAAGATCTACCCAGATGAGTCTTATTGACTTAAAAAGGGGTAATCTTAAGTTTGGAGGGTCTAGGGGTAAAATGGTCTTTTTCCAGAATAAGGGTAGAATTGTAATAACCCTAAATATAAATTTAATTAATTAATATGGTGGAGGGTTAATTTGGGTAGAAAGGGTCGAAATTGACCCTTTGAGCGAAATCTTGCTCCACCCGGGTTCGAGCCTTGGTGGAAGCAATGATTTAATTGATTTATTGTATTTAGTGAATTAGTTAAACTAATTAATATTTATTTTTCTTATTTGATTAAAGGAAAATCAGATTTTTAATCATATCATATATTACTAAAAGCATGAACAAAAAAGTTGAAAGTTGGATTACGATTTTACCCTTTTTATAAATTAAATTATTATAAAATATTTAAATATTTGATTGTATAAATTTAATTAAATGTTAATGATTTTTAGACTTCCTAAGATTAATTTCTAATTAAATATCTAATCTATTAATATTTAATCTATAATCTATATGTATATAATAATTATAATTTTTTTTTAAAAAATCTTTACCTAAATTTTTTTTCTTTTCCTATGCTTATTACCTGAATAATATAATTGATGTGGATAAAGTATTATCCTTTATGATAAATAACGAAATTTAATAATTTAAAGGGTGCAAATCTACAAAATGGAGATGCACATTGATAATGTCCTCTTCATTATTATTAAAGAATGACTATAGCTTCACAAATTTAAATTCATTAATGCGTAATTACATGATAAGAACTTTAGTTGTTCTTTTTACATGGTTTGCTAACTTTTTTTTTCATATTCTTCATTTATTTATTATTATTTTCTAATTACTTATTTAACTTTTATACTCTTAATATTCATAACTCTCATCTTTTCATATTCATAACCTCCAAATATTTAAACTAAAACTTTAAGATATCTTTTGATATTCCTTCTATTCTATTTATATAAATTCAACTTCTTTATCTCATGAAATCACCATCAAGATTATTAGGCTATTATTATTATTCTATAATAAAAACAGATGATGAAGACTCTTGAATTTTTATAGGATATGAAAAGAGTCGATAAAAACTCAGAGAGTTATGTATTAATTTTGTACTTATTTTTTCATCTATATAAACATCAATCTTATAAGAATAATGTCTATATTGTATTTTTTTCTTAAATATTCTGTTTCTTTTTGTCTTTTTTTCACCCTGTTAGACTTCTTAATCTAGCTTTCTATGAATGTTTTATTGCCGTAAGTCTTTGAATTTTGTAATTGCTACATTTTATTATTCATTACAATTTACATATATATTTCAATGAGATTTTAGTCATTCTAACGTATCTATAAAAATTCACATGAAACACACGTGCGAAGCACGTCCTCAGAAACTAGTATTATTATGAGCATGAAGCTCAAAATTTAAAAGTTGAATTACCATTTTGCCACTCTAATAAATTAAAATTATATAATTTATATATATATATATATATATATATATATATATATATATATATATAATCTTCTTATTCTCATTTCAAAATCTTGACCTTTCAAATTTCTAACATAAATGTAAATAAAAATAAAAATGAGTAATTATCAAGAAATTAAAGTAGATTCATGTATCTTCAAAATTAAATTTCATCTCTATCTTTTTTATATTTATCTTAACAATAATTCATGTGACTTTTCATGTTTCTATAATTTTGTTCTATAAATTTAACTTTTTCAAAAAGAACTTTTATTTACCACTCCTACAATTCTTGTATGTAGGAACTCTAAACATGTGAAATAATGTCACAATTTGAGGTGAAAGTTGTGAGATTCCCTTATGCAGTTACGAGAATAGATAAGAATTCAATTACTGAAGTATCGGAGCTTGATGTGTTAGTTTTATACTTATTTGTAGTAAGAATTATAATAAGACTTTTTTTGTCTCTCTTCATATAGTTGAATTCTTGTTTTATTAGCAAGTTGCTCTAAATTTATATTTATATTTTGTATGCTCAAATGTTCAGTTTCACTATAGAAACAAACAAAATGAAATGCCTAATTATGTTGCTCATGTGTACTTTTTTTTTCTTTTCTCCGTACTTATAATTTTTACATATACATTAATTTTCATCTTTAAGAAAGAATGTGATAAAATAGGATGTTTACTCTTTTGTTTTCTTTTTATGGAAAAAAGGTGAAACATATAATATTAAATTAATGGTGGATAAGTTATGTATGACAGAATTAAATTTTATATAAAAATAGTAGTTATTCATAAATATCCTGATTTTTAAAATATAAATGATAAAACTTTTTACATCTTAGTTTTGAATATTTATAGTTAACTAATTAGTTTAAAGTATTTTTGGATAAAAATTTAATACAATACTTAAAACACATTCATTAAAAAAGTTGAAAGGTTTTGTTTTCCTTCACTCAAAGTTAATATATACTATCTAGCATTATTCTACCAATTAAATAGAACTATCAAGAAATTTAATTTAGATAGCTATTATTTTTCCTTTTAGCTTTGCAAACTTATTTTTTGAATTACAAACAAAGTTTATTTTATTAATTTCTCATATTATTATCTCGATGCATTCACTTGGAGGTCAGAAAATTGGAGTGTCACAATTAGTAGTAAAACAAAGTAAGAAATCTCAATTAGACATATTTTAGTATTTAGTAGTATTATCTTTTAAGAAATAATACACTCATGGGTTACACACGCAAAGAGCGTGCCCGGAAACAAGTATACTCATAATAACCAAAACAAATCATAAACAAATCAATTCACAAGATCATTTTCGTTTTGGAAGTAAACCCACTTGAATTTCAAACTTTTGAAATCAATTTGGAGGAGCCCTTTGGGGGAAGAGATCACAAAGGTGAAAGGAATCCCATAAACTAATTGATTAAGTTTGATGGATAAAATTTATTCTTTGAAGCC